>OZ022421.1:14458241-15177569 GCA_963989365.1 Rhimphoctona megacephalus | reverse complement strand
ACAACGTCTTACAGCCAATCTTTATGTAGTCGAGACTCTACAGTAACAAGCAATGGACCGTCAGGCACGTCGGTTTTTTTTTCTTCCCTTATTGGACACTGCCTATGGAAATCTAATGTGAAATTGAGAGTATATGTATTGAGAATATTCAAATGCTTCTATACATATGCATTCAAATATACAGGAATAAATAAATAGAATATGCATAGAAACAGTATTCGTAGTTCGTATATTCATATGTAATACGTAAATCCAGTACGTCGTCCAACCTCAGACAATTCACGTTTATATGGGGCATTCCACGAGGCTTGAAATTATTGTTGAAAAATAATATAAAAATGATATTTTTCATTGGCGAATTTTGCTCACAGTGATTTTTTATAAATCATTTTTTTTATTGCTGCTCAAATTTCTTAATAGCATAAATTCTCCAAAAAAAAAGTACACCACCGACAGTTTGTACGTAAACAAATCTCAATTGTTTTTTTGTACTCCAAACTTTTTTAGTAAAAACTCAGTTACGATATTTCCTGTGCTAATTATGAGCCAGAACATAAAGTTTGTGTTGGGTGTTAAAATCACTGATCACATGGACAATTTTACTCCGAATGCTTCATGTATATATACATACATAGATATAAAATTGCTCGTCAAAAAAGAAAGGGCACGTAACAAACCAATTTTCGAGATTAAAAAATCGTGAAATATAATGGCGAACGAGGGGAGAGAGTTTAGATCGGTTTTAGTCGAGGGATCTCGCGGAATTTCGTAACGTCGATTTCTTCTCTCGTGTATATCACTTTTACTGGATACATATACACAAGGTATATTTCAACTCGCTACCTGTTTCGTGTTTTTCAATTATTTTTCGTTTTTCCTTCATTTAACTTACTCCGAACCTCGTCAACTCGTCCCAGCCATTTTACTCGTAAAGTATCCTACGTTTCGAGATGTTTTATATAAACTATGTATAGATATATAGGTTCGCGTTCCATTATTCTCGTCTCGTTAAAGCATTGAGTGACTACGTCGCAGAGCCTTTTGTCTCGCAACTTCGGCACCAGCGAAAGGATTCTCACCGTATGCAAAACGCGTCTCCCTTTCGTTTGTCTATTTTTTTATCCGTGTCTTTTTCCTTCTTTCTCGTCTTATCGTTCACGAGAAACAGAAAAATGGTCCATGTGAGAATAATTTTGAATGAAATTATGATCAGAGTGCCAGTTTAGAGAAATAGGTCAACCAATTTCAGAATGATCTTTCTTTAACCCGAACAAAGGCACTTGACACGAACGTAGATAAATAAAATATTTACAATAAGTGAGAATCTCCGTTGAATCATAATTAGCTGAGAACGTTACTATAGCCCAAATTTTCGTCGTTTATAAGCTCGGATTAACTCATCATATACGGATCAACAGCTTCATGTATATTAGATTTTATGTATATGTATAGATTCTAATCAATTCCATCGATCCGTGACGTTCTCTTGGGATGGAAAGCTAGCGAACTATACTAACCGTGCCAATGGCAATGTGCCCAAGACACCTGAGACTAAACGGAGGTGATGGGGTGGGCATCAAATTTGGCAAGAGCCAGAGTGAGATAGAGGTAGAGAGGAAGAGAGAGAGATATAATGGAGACAGAAGCTAAGTAGGTCGTGTGTATGATAATGCTCCCATTATTGCGGAGAGGATTCTCCGGAGGGTCGTCCAAAGGAGGGGCGATGGTAGAGGAGAACTGAGCAGGGCTGTTGTTCGGGCACCCTCTCGCTCAGATTTCGCACCACCTGAGTCTTTGTTAAGGACTTAATTAATTAAGGTCCCTTCCGGGTCTCTCGCAGGGCGATTCGTTTCATCGTAGGGTCTTGAAAGGGCGTCTATTCCTTGTCTCAAACTTCTCGCAGCTGATGCCCGCCTCTCATCTCTCTTATAACCCTTAAAAAATTCATCACCGAACAATTCGTTTCAGACACTCTTAACTCGTGAACCAAAAAGAAAAAAAATTACGCGAGAAACAATCTGGGAACGGTCCTGTCATAAAACGAGGTAGACTATTGTGAGGAATTCAATTGAAGGTAATTACACTGTTAAAAATTTCTGTATTAAAAGTATAGAAAATTTTTATGCGGATACCAGATATGAAATTTCCAGATACTCTGAGGAAAATTAAGAGATGTGGTATTTAGATACGAGTACTGTTCAATAATATTAATATACTTGTGTATTTACAAAATCATACACGCACTGAAAAAAGGCATAGTGCTGAGAACGGAGGCGTAGTTGGCTCAACTACGTCCTGAGGTTGGATATGGGGAAACCAATGGCGTAGTTGACGCAACCTTCGGGCGTAGTTGAAGGTATTTTGTTGAGCCAACTACGCCCGCAATTTGAGGTAAAACTTAAAATTCAATAGAACTAAAACATTTTTTGAATAAAATTCAATAAATATATGAAATAGTATCATGGCATTGCTCGGAAAATGTGAAAAAGTATTTCAGTCAATTGTATCAGTAATGTTTGAATTAAAAGAATTGCATTGTATAATTAAAATCGTACAGTGATTGTACTCAATTATGATTTTGAAAGGGCTGTAAGAAATATTTGAAACTTTTTTTGATATATATATTTTTGGAATATTTTTGATTTGATATTTTTGATTTTATATTTTGCGACTTTCAATAGTAAATACGATTAATCGATTTTTTACTCTCTCGTAAGAGCGCCTATCCTGACATAATTAGGTGGCAAAACTTTTTTATAACAGCGCACTTTAATTGTACGATAGGCCTTAAACCTCTTTACCTCATAAAACAAGAGTTCGGGTTTTCTCGACGACCATCGGTCGGAGTGATCATTATTTAACGATTCAACGTCGGAGCTTTATGGGCACACGGGCGGTGCGACGCTCACGCGAGAGCGCTCTGTCCGTGGCCCTCTAGCGGATTTTTGCCACACCAGAAATCCACTCAGGGAATAAGGCTGTCCGGTTACAAAATATATAATTCGTATTAAACAAAACTTATTGTTTGCGCAACGAAATTTATTAGCTTTAGCAAAAGATTTATTTGTTTGAATAGTAACAAAAGATTTCATCCAAATTACTACTAAGTAATTAGCTTAATTACAAATTATATTCCGTTGATCTATGGTGTCATTGAATTCAATTCTCGCAGAGAAGTTTATTCGATGTTATTATTTTATCAAATCACGGACAAACTGTGTACAACTCAACCTCCGTGTGATTATTTCAAATTCAAGTCAATGTGTATCTCAAGTTTAGTTTTTTCTCAATGTAAACATTTATTGCGGTTGTATCACATGAAATAGACTCAACTGAAATAAATTAAAATTTGGCGACAAAATCGTGACGTAGTTGTCTCAACGACATGACTTTCAATGGATCAACCACCGGGTGATTAACTAAACGTAATATGACCATTGGCGCAATGGAATTCGTTCAACCTCATCGTGTAGTTGGCAATACCTTATTTTTTTTTCAGTGCGTGTAAAGAAATATTGATCTAGTGCATATAAAAAATATGAAACATTTTCTAATATTAATATCTGGGTGTATATTAAAATCCATGTACCTACGTAGTGATTTCAATACAAAAATTTGTTATTATATATTTTTGTCTAGTAATTTTCAGATTCAAGATTAATAAATTACCGCACCGTATGATGTTTTTACAATATGATATTTCTAAAAATGTATCGTACAACGAACTTTGCACAAATTAAGAATAATATTCCAATGTAGTAAAATCTATACTTGTGTATTTAAAATACATGTAATTTGTTACAATTTTCAGGTCCCTGTACTTGGAAATCCTTTGTTAATATTAATATACGAGTGAATATTATATTTAATACACCTGTCATGAGATTTTAATAGAAAGTAGTTAATTTGATGTACATTTATGCTGGATTTTTCAGTCAAAAGTGAAAATCATGTGGTCATTTCATTAATTTAGTTATGGCTACAATCACAGCTTGATACTCATGGCAATCAAGCCAAGCGATTGTAGCCGCATAAAATTATAAAATCCAACATACTGTATCAGTATTATACCATATTAAAAATTTTCAAAGTTTCACGCACAGAGACCTGAAAATTGTCGCAAAATTACATAATATTTAATTAGCAATTGTTTCATGTTTTCAATATGCGCAATGTCAATATTTCCTTCCACGCATGTGTATGATTTTTCAAGTATCGTTTTATACAGGTATAGGTATATTGCTGCACAATGCTTATATTTTCGAAATATTGGATTTTCAACTTAATTCCCGCTGTTTTTCAATTAAAAAAAAAAAAATACTTATAGTTTATGGTACATTCTATTTTATTCGAGATATTGTCCTTCAGATGCTACGACCTTTTCCCATTTTTCAAGCAACAAATGGATTCCACGCCAATAGAAATTATTGCTTTTTGAGGCGATCCATTCATCGATCCATTTTTTGATATCTTCAAAATACTTAAAATGTTGTGATGACAAATCATTCTGAATCGTTCGAAACAAATGATAATCAGACGGTGCTACGTCCGGTGAATACGACGGGTGAGGTAAGACTTCCCAGTTCATGTCCATTCTATACTTTTTTACGGCTTCTGCTACATGTGGCCAAGCATTGTCATGGAGCAAAATTAGTTTGTTATGACGTTTGGCGTACTCAGGCCGCTTTTTTCTCAATTCCTGGTTTAGTTTCATTAATTGTTATTTATAGCGAATATCTGTGATCGTTTCACCCGGTTTCAGCAACTCGTGGTACACCATACCTTCTTGATCCCACAAAACACACAACATCACCTTTTGAGCATGAATATTGTGTTTTGGCGTTGATAGACCTGGTTCACCTGGCAGTATCCATGCTTTTTTTCGTTTGGAATTTTCATAATAAACCCATTTCTTATCGCCAGTCACGATTCGATGTAAAAATCACTTCCTTTCGCATCGTTCAAGCAGCAATTCACAAATCGTTTTCGCTTTTCGAGTTGTCTCTCGTTTAATTAATGTGATAACCAATTTCTCGCTTTTTTAACCAGTCCAAGATTATGTAAATGTTTGCTAACAGCTATTTCAGTAACGTTTAATGTATCAGACAATTTTTTAGGGGTCTGATATCTATCTTCATTTAGTAAGGCCTCCAATTCTTCATCTTCAAATTTTTTCGGCTGTTCTGGACGTTCATTGTCTTTAAGGTCAAAATTGCCACTTTTGAATCGTCTAAACCAATCTCTGCACGTTATCTCAGATAGAGCACGTTCACCATAAGCTTCTGGAAGCAAGCGATGACTTTCGGCAGCACTTTTTCTTAAAAGTGCTGCCGAAAGCAAAAAAGCAAAGCTTCCCACATATGCTGTTTCGTTGGTTCAACACCTGACATTTTCGATATTATAAAAAAAGTAGTGTGTACAAGTGAAGTGCGTAAAAGAAGTAGCGTGTTGTAACGCTTTGCCCGTCAAGCGCTTCAAATTATATTTGCTCTAGATACTTTCTGGACGCCAATTTAAAATAATTCTTAAACAACTTTTATTTGAAATTATCGAGAACAAAATAATAAGGTTTCCCGGTGGTGCCTGCATTTTAAACCAATTGTGGTAGAGGGGCTGGGTCAATTATACAAAATAAATATTCACACCAACAATCCAACTCCGGAATTACAATAGCTTTTATTTGTGAATAACATTAAAATTTTGAAGAAAATAATCTTTCCGGAAAAATTATATCGACAGTTTACATTATTTCTCAATATATTTATTTGACATTCGATAATTAAAAGAATTTATAATTTTTAAGTGTTCGAAAATAATTTGATAACAAAAATATTTGCCTCTCGGCTCGATATTATAACAATTTAAATTACAACTATGGATCTCTAGATTGGGCTAAATCAAATACTAGAATTCCTCTCGGCAATTCAAAATAAAACTTTAACAACCACAATTCGCGAACATTTTAAATCGCGGGACAAGACATTAGTAGAATTTTCCAAACGTCTACGTACCCCGAAACAATATCGCTCTTTTAAATCCTAAAATTGACAAAATATATTCGCGAGTACAAAATGGTACGAAATCACAACAAAACAAAATGAAAGCGAAACGACGGCTCACCGCTACAGTTTCAGAGATTGGAAATCCGGAAAAAGGATCACGGATGCTTCCACTCTATAATTCCGATGGCGTCGGGTTCTTGATCGAAGACGGCTACGGCTTGAGAAAAGACGTCCTCCGTCGCTGCTGCTCAAAACTCGAGTCCTCGAAAATTTTTCCGAAGCGCGATTTCGCGGATTAGGGTCCTAGCCCCCCACCCTTCGCCTACTTACGGGAATCTAGAATTTTCTCGAACCTTCGCCCTCTCCTTTTATTATTCGCCAACTATATTTGAATTTCGAGTTTGAATTCGAAACGGGCGCGACGCTGATCAACGATGACTTTCGATACGTCCGAGGTTTACCGAAGATCCCCGATGCTGATTGACGCATCGTCAAGTTCGACAGCTCTGGGTGAGGGCTTCGAGCTAGCGACCCTTGCTCGATATGATTTTTTGCGTTCCGTCGATGATCTTGACGACCGAAACTTCTCAAGCCTTCCCTCTCAACGATACGACAATTCTGACAACGATGATAATTCCGATGTTCTCTCTCTCTCTCTCTCTCTCTCTCTCTCTCTCTCTCTCTCGATGTTTTTCGATGTATGAGACCGTCGTTCGCTCGTATAAAAAAAATTATAAAATAAAAGAAATTAATAATCAGTAAATACGCTAGCGTTTCGCCCTTCTAGATAAGCTCGCGAACAATTCGTCAGCGTCGAAAAACGCTCCTTTCTCGTGCCGTGCCAATTGTTAACCAATTTATGACGTGGGCAAAATTACCACGTCATAGTGTATACAAGTGAATATTGCAGGTTATATCCGATACTTCAACACAGTATAGTTTGAGTGTTACTTCTATGAAAATAATACTAGTTACCCCATCTCATATAAAACAGCGGGAATTAAGTTTAAAACCAATACCTCATCTCTTGATTTTCCACTCATATTCCATATGCGGTAGATGCATAAAAATTTCATACACTTGTGTATTAATTTTAATATTGAAATTTCTTACAGTGAATACATTTACATATGAATTTTAATACATGGATTTATTTTAACAGTGCAGGATATATAAATTCTTATTTCCATTTTCGCGTCGTATTGTTGAGAGACGGCTTTGTAATAAGAAATTACATGTACCGTATTATTAACATTCATGTTTATCTGATTTTTTAGTCAACTGTCATGAAAATTTTGTTATATTGTATTTTCAGTATACTGTTCATAGTGTATGAATTCATATATATATGTATTAATTATCAACCAAAAATATGGTTTATTTCAATACATATCCACAAAATTCTTAAATTTCATTTTAATATTCAATGTTGTGTATATTAAATTCGACATCAGTGACTGAAACTTATGTTCATGTTTTTATTTTGGTATGCGAGTGCAATAATTTTCATTTTATATACGAAGTTTGCAAATTTCATTTGCCGTTGTATGGTAAATGTATTGTAAATTTCATATATTTTTTAACAGTGTAGGGAAGCTTTGCATATGTTTTATTTATAGTGCAAAAAAATTGTCAAGAGTAAACACATTATTTAATCAAAGAAAAGGATCGTTTTTTGTTGCAGGGATACGAAATAAAAAAATGATTCATTAAGATATGTATTTTATATAAATATTAAAAAAAAAAAACTATAAATAAACAATCGAAATTAAAAACATAATATCTTCATTACTATTCACAATGAGCATATCATAATTATGAATATATTCCAGAATATCAATTTATCTATCAATCGATATGCAGGCGAATCGCTATCGATTAGCAGGGATTCGATCAGGACGCGTGTAATATACCGTAGACTTATTATATGTTCATTAACACTTGCGACTTAATTATCGAGTCTACGTGCTCCGGAGGAAGTTTTCCGTGAAACGGCACCGCCTTGGTGGGGTTAATCTAAGCGTGCAACATCGCAGTTTTCATCATCGCAATATATACACACACACACGTATGTGTATATATATATTCGTCCATTCGTATCATGAGCACGTTTGCTACGTATACTGTAGGGCAACGTTGATTTATGGGTTTTTCAAGTGGCTTGAAGTGGCTTTCGTTTAGTTTCACGTTGATGTATGTTTTGGTACACACATGTGTACGTAAATATAAAATATACATCTTTAAACATATGGAGTGTGCTTAAATTCACATTGAAAATTAACTGGTTAAATAGATCGTGAAATTTCAAAGTGAAAAAGTCCTTATTCGTATTTCTCTATGATTAACCGTTGATGAGATGCTAATTAATTCGTGACAAACCATCAGAAGGGCTGAGAAGAGAAAAAGTGGACTGTAGAAAGCGCATCCTCACCATTCTCCCTTAGCGCATAGGCCCTATTCTCGCTACGTCTGCTTTTCATCAGTGCACCACATGATTGGTTATCACTAAGAAATTGAAATATTTCATCATCGGTGTATCGAAGAGAAAAACAAATAAGAAAATTTCTCTTCAAAATTTAAAAATCTAACTATTCTTACAGTTTGTACACTATTTTGCGGCAGCCTGTATAGTATAAGCGTATCAAAACATTTAAGTTAACGGTTAAGTAGTCTGTAGTGCATCGGGGCTATACCAGTACGCGAATGTAACATCGCATTAGAAGGAGCGAGGTGGGAGGACGAGAAAAACTGAGAAATAAGACTCGTCTTCGATTCATGAGCTCTCGCGATAAATGGAAGCTTCTCCGCTCCGATATTATACAATAAACCGCGGGAGAGACGAAGAGAGTTGTCCGTTAGCCTAATGAATAATTCTCTCGGGGCTACCGATCATTAATTAGGATGTATCGATTCAGATAATAATGCAATCGCGCTTATCCCGTGAGATAAATCTTTTTTTTTTAATCGTCATACCACCTGCCAGCAACGAAGACGCCGGTCAAGGCTACGGAGAAAAATAAACCGAGATGAAATAACGTATATCTAACAGATGTATTATAATGTGATAGATTCTCGCGCGGATGCTGCAATATACGAGCTGGAAACTTTTTGCTCAGGGTTTTAACATGTCAATGCTGGCTGCTAGTATTAGCAAAATATTTATAAAGACTTCGTATCTCAACGATTGTTTATTTTTACATAGAAAACCTACAATAAATGAATAATTATTTGAAAAAATTAGAAAATGTGTCAATATCCGTTACATTATTTTGTAATTTATTATTAATGTATTTCCCTGTACAAAGATTTATCCAGTCCAATTAAATTCAAGGTCATTTCTACGAGGTGTACGATCCAACGTAACGGGATTATGGATTCTCTCTCAGAGATATTCAATCGATAAGATCGTGAAAAGTTCTCGAAGAAAAAAGTGTTGCACAAATCGTGACTTGATCGAAGGGCATACAAAAAAAAACACGTTTCTGATATCAAAACAAGGTTGCTAATAAAACTCACGAGCTAGCCGCTTCTTGTTCAGGATAAACAGACAGTGCTGGCTTATCACGTTGTAAAACAAGCTACGACACGTTGGATAATGTACGCGATGTCGAAGACGAATCGTGTACCGAATTACGCGACTACGATGACGACTCAACCTCACGGAAATAGAAATACGTGCTCGAAGAGACTGTGAATCTTCAATGAGACACCGCCATCTTTAGTAAAAGAATCACATCGATTTGGCAGGGATTCTTAACCGAGCCGTAGTTTTTTCAATTCATCAATTCAATTATTCATTCATTTATACGAGTTTTGTATTTTTAATCCTCAAAGTAACTGATTTCTTGTACAAATGTTCAACAATAAAAACTCTTGTAACACTTAATTAATTAACCCCCAAACCATACACTGGTGCGAATTCGCACCAACAAAATTTTCAAAACGCCGGTATTCGACGGGAAAGTTGTTTGAGGGCATACCCCTTTTTCGACAAATATGTGTGACCCCTCTAGTATTTAACTCCGTCGGGAGAATGCCCATTGTTTCCATAACCGCTGCGAAAGCGGCATTGAAAAATTTAGTTGGTGCAAATTCGCACCAGTGTACGCTTTAAGGTCAAAGAATCGTGGTCTGTGAAAATTAAAAAAAAAAAACAGTATTTCACAATTAAGGACCATTTTTGTGTTCAAAGTAAAAGAATTCATAATTATTTACACGATTTACTAAAAAAATGAAGTCATTTGATGTAGAAACAGTAAAAACCCTTTCGCATTTTACGCTGTACGAGCGATAAAATAGTCAATATCGATGACTTTTTATATACATTCTTGTTTGTGATTTTAATAAAAATATTAATTTCATATTTGTAAATGTTTCATGAGTTCTGAAAACCCTCATGTGCGACGAGCATCGGTCAACAGTCTGTAGCGAATGCGAGCGTTTTTTGAAATTATATAATTTGTATTCCATCCATCATCAACTATTTTTGTATTTTCAATGAAAAATAAAAGTTTGTGGGAGTAAAATAATTTTTTTTCTTCTATGTATAGCGTAAAATGTAAGATTTCATTATCAAAATGAGTGCATGTGTGAGGTCATGGAAAAAATACTTAATTCAATAAAATTACTTTGGTGTATTTTTTTCCTCCAAAAGCCAGTTTCCATCTAAAAAAGCGCGTAGGTTTTATTACATTTTGATTACATTAAAAAAATCTACGATTATTTTTTGTAAAAAGCGAAATATTTAAAATCACTTTTATTTATTTCAATTTTTCTCGCTAGTTCATGATTTGGACTCAATTCAAGCGGCACCATGTGATTTGGCAGAAAATTTTACCCCAAAATCATATACTTATGTCTGCATTTTGGGTTCCATTTTCACCTTCAAATCATGAGTTGTAAACATAAAATCCCTATTCGTACCTGCGTTCGGTTTAAAGGTGCTAGGAATCACTGTACGGTTTGGGGGTTAATTATTCCCCACCTGAATTAAGCAATAATTAAGTTAACGAATAACTTTCGATACTCATAAGTACTCGAAAAATATTTAAATTTGAAACGTATTGATCACTCTTTTTATCATAAACTACTCATTAGTAATTCGTTGATAATTATTAACAATGAAAACCGATAGGAAAAACGATTCAATTTAGTCGAATTATTTCGGATGGACACACCGTTCTTTATTAGCTGTCCTCTTTCCTAATGTGGTCTTTGTTTGTGGTTACGTATTCTAACGCTGTTTTTGTAATGCAGTTTATATGGAGCTTGAGGAATTTTACGATCTAAACGAAGAGTGATCTAATTCGAGGGACGAATCTATATAAATGTATATGTACACATGTACATGTGTGTGTGTGCATGTGTAAAGGAGTTTTAGACGAATCTTGGACGATGTGGTCACCCTAGGCACACGCCAGCACCTCATTCGATGCTCCATTGAATGTTCACTCTCTTGAAGAGGCGTCTATCGTCGTCAGAATGTTCACGTTTGACGTTTACTCTATCAACTTACTGTACATATATAGTAGCAAGTTCGAAGGGTCGGTAGGTTTATGAGTTTAGTAGCTACACGCGTATATATAGACATATAAAAGGATATGGCGTCCCGTCGTTTTTCTCGTCATCGTCGTCGCGTCTCTCATGGACCAAAATCACTGGCGACGCGATAATAAAATAATCTGGGTCTTTCGAGTCATTAGGCTAGCCCTTGTTACTTAGCCAAGACCACTTAACGTCCGATGCTCCCGGGCTTTCTCCCGTTCTTTTGCTCTCTCAATTTCCACAACTCTCTGTTTCGCTCTCTGACGACACTCTTCTTCTTCATCTTTTCTGCCTCCGATTGATATTCTTGCTGTTCATGAGGCAGCATAAAAAAGTCGACCATTGTTTATTTTATGTATAAAATTGTCTTCAGGCTTTGTTAAAATCGCTCATAGAGTTTTAGTAATTATCGAAATTTAATTATTGGCAAAGTTGAGGAAATCATTCTGGCAATTGATCGTTTCGACGATGATATTGTAAACGCATACAATGTAATGAGAAAAAAATGAATTAGTTAAAGATTCAATTAAGTACTTAATTTGTTCATAATTGCTTTATTAAACATTCGAGTGCAGGTTAATTAAGGAATTCATCAAAGACAATTCAAGAATACACTAATGAACAAATTAATTAAGGACAAGTACAAAGAATCGGTGACAGAGCTTTGGATAGGGATGGAAAGGGACTGAATTTTCGCGAGTCGTTTTCATGGCATCGTCGACAGACACAAGAATATAAACGAAATGTGATTGTACAAGTTACAGTCGCAGTCCGATGGGACAAAACAAAGGGAGAGAGAGTGAGAGTGACATAGAGATAGAGTAAGAGAGAGATTTAGTAAGAGAGAGAGAGAGAGAGAGAGAGAGAGAGAGAGAGAGAGAGAGAGGGAGAGAGAGCTTTGCTATACACCATAGAGCAGTAATGTCGCATGGCATATACCCCGTTAAGTGGATCCAATCAACCCGGTGGCAGAGTACACGCCGAGTTACGTACAAGCGGATAGAGAGAACGAGAGATGGAGAAGGAATATCTCTTTGACGAGGAGGATGGAGAGAATTTCTACTCCTCTTCCCTCTCTAAAGGGAGCCAGCGTGGTAAGGTGGAAGGGAGGCAAGAGGAGAGATCGAACATTGAAGCTCAACAGCATTGAGTGTATAATAGCAACGCATGTAGAGATGCCAAACGAGAAAGGGCCAATGTGGGGAAAAGGGATGCTGGAGGATAGAGAGAGAGAGAGAGAGAGAGAGAGAGAGAGAGAAATGACACAGTTATTATGTTACGAGATCGTGGAACAGCATTCGGCGATAGTGCAATGTAACGCCCTAGGCGATTGCCCCGACTGTCTCTACACTCTACCATCCTCTTTTCTCTCTCTCTCTCTCTCTCTCTCTCTCCCTGTCTCCTGTTTCCCTCCCTGATAAACCCCTTTGTCACACGCCGTTGATTTTCACGAATCTCCCAACTTGCTACCGTACGATGTATTATATCCATACATATTTATACATACATGTGTATGTTCGTATAGATATATCTACATGAAATTGCGCTACAAATGTTCTCCCATTTTCCAAAATATCGTTGGCATACAAACGGAAATGAAATTTCTTACCTCGAATCCACGAATTTCGAAGTTTGATGTTACTGCGTGAATTAAGGGGACCGTATGGTCTAGAGCACGAAAATTTCACCTATTTTCACGATTTTTTTTTTGCCATAAAAAATTTAAAAATCGATGTTTTAACTTTTCGGGTTTATTACTACCTTTATTAAGTATACAAAAAATTTTTTTTTTTAATTTTAAAAACAGTGTTTATTATCATATAATTGGCATTGAAGACGACCCTCTCGAAAAATCCGACCCGGACGGTGAAGATCGATCCGAGACTTCTACTCATCTGAAACACAAAATTCAAGAAGATTCTTAATCAGAAAGAGTGCAGTTATGGTCGGGACTAGAACAAATCGAAAAAATTAAAAATTGACAAAATGGCGCGCTTTTGAAAAAAAATTCGTAAAATCGGGTTTTTTTTTCACTAGTTTTTTAGTATAAACAATAAGAAATTATTTAAATAAAATTATGATTGTAGTTCCGACGATAGCCATACATGTTGTGAACAACGTATCCAAATTTCAAGTGATTCGGTTGAATAGTTTTTTTGTTTTCACCTGCGCAGTGCTGAAAAAAGTCGTTTCGAGATAAATGAGTTTAAAGTTTGAGGTACAGATATTTTCAAAAATTGAGCAAATTTTGAATACTTACAGTTAATCCGCGATTCCGGCACCATATAGGATTCCTTCGGAACGTTCATAATTCAAGATTTCCTCACTCCTTTCATTTCTTCGAGCTGTCCGAGCCTCTTTGGAGTTGTCCGTGCTCCTACGGTTGGCGCTCGATACTCGCAGCTCGTCTCGGTTTTGCGCTAGTTGCTCCGCTTGTGGCCCGATTGTTATGCCCATGGTCTCCATTATTTTCAATAGGGATGCAAATCTTTCATTGAATATGCAAGCGGAAATGTGAGTGGCAATATCAATGATTTTTTTTTCGGCAAACAGATGTTTCGGCGCAAGGTGCCACACGCAAGCATTGAAACTTTCGTTATTGTTCTGCGTATTACTGCCAATACACCTTTCCAATAAAGTCTCTGCTGTCAATTCTTCATAAATTGGTTTTAATATCTCTTGTGCTTCATCGCACAGAGCAGGTGGGTGCTCGTAGGTGTCTAAAGTACCTGCAGCCTCACTTTGACGCCACTTGCACCACGATTCGGAACCTGGAGGACAGTACGAGTGTTGCGGATTTTCATCTGTTGAAATTTTGTGATAATATGCTGCCCATATTTCACTTCTCATCCCTTCAGTCGAATCTGAATTACGTCTAATTGCTAGACCGTAATAAGTTGACAGCTCTTGCAATAATTTATTCGTCAATTGTTGACGCTTCGGTGTTTTATTTATCGATTTCCGCTGTGTCTTTTTCCCCTCTTCTTTTTCTGTCAATTTCTTTGTTGCTTTCTTTATTTGTGCATGTTTTTTTTTCGCATCAACAGCACGTTTGTACAAACGTTTTTTAACATGCAAAACACATTCTTTTTTGCAAACTAAAAAATCATCCCCGTAAGGCTTTGTGTCCAATAAGGCTTTGAACGTTTTCGTGTCGCGGACCGCTCTCTACCTGCGTTATGGGCTGTAGAAGCTGTAATATTGAGAATTTCCGCATGAAAATTTCACAGTATATTCTTGAGATACTATACTTTCGACATATCGAAAAAAAAAAAAATCGATTTTTTCAAATTTCTAGACCATACGGTCCCCTTAATCGAGCACCAGAGAATCTTATTACATAAGTCGAAATTAGATTCTGGCCACGTAAAATAAAGTATTGCGAGTTAAATAAAGTGGTTGGAAATTTTTCGTTTTGTTTTCATTATTTTTCCCCGAGAAATAAAGGAGCCACAATTTGTGGCACTCGATCCAATTTCTCAGATAACGATCGATCGTTTTACACACAATTCCATATTATCGTTTCTTTAAAAAATAATTTATAAGCTCAAATAAATATGTATGTATACGTGTATATGTGTGTGGTAACGCTTCATTGTTCGATGTAAACGTTCAAACGATAAAACAGTGAATTTTCTCGGTCGTCGGGATTATCGAGGTAGAGAAACGTACCATTTTCTCGGATAATAATTTCACCTGGAGACTCTGCGCCATAACGAACTCTCGATTGTATATAATGTATATTTCTAAGCTATGTTTTATTCCAACTAACGCGCTGCCCTGAGAATATAAACCGGCGGCATTATAGATCTTATCTCTCGAAAATCTCTGTATCCGAGCCACGTTTGACTCTAATGGTTTTATAATATCGTGGAAGATAAGATCCGCTGGGCCTTTCGATTTGCGATAAACTACGCTTCGAGCTATATACACATAAGTATATATTAAATGTTTCAGCTGAAAGGAAGGAAGACTGAGGAATTATCGAGGAAGAAAGTGGTCAGAAAGCTTTGTGGCCCTCGCTATTGAAATTCATTTTTCATTAATTTAGTTATGATTTCGGTCGAAAATTCACGCCGTAACAGAGGAATCCATCAATTGTTCTGCTATGGCATGTATTTCGCTTTTTTCAGAAATTAACTGAATGACTGAAACCCGCTACCACATTATTCACTTGACAACCGGAAATGGAGTACATTTGAAAAAAATCAAAGCTAAAGTATTATTTGAAATATGTTTCCTTTCAAGGAAATGATAATAATAATTAATAATAGTGATCATGGCAATGGTAACAAAATGTCATAAATACAGACAAAACTTTGAATTTAATTATTAATATGTCATCTCGAAATAACGGAATCGAATACATAAGTCACAATAATTTGACAAAAATGTTCTTTTCACAATTTCTACATCGCACTTAAAAATAAGTTTACGTTAAAAAAAAAAGAACACGCGTACCAGCTTGTTTAAAAACGAGAAAAAGCCTTTTTTATGGCCTACGCGTATTGTCGATAAGCTGAGCGAGCGATAACGTCAAGTCCACATGGTCAATTCCCGTTCTTTGAATTTTCCGTGGGTGTACAGCTATATTTATCAATGGTGGAGAAAATGCAGTTGTCATAATTTTCGGTAGTTCTCTCGCTCCCATATTTCCCTCCTCAGTTTAACGGTACTAAATACGTGGGTAAAAGCAGATTTGAAAATTATTTAGACTTTTTCAGGGCAAAGTGCCACTAATCCTAATAGCTCGAATATTCGTTTTAAAATTCTTGCTACTCGAGATAAAATAATGGACAGAAAAGAAAAAGAGCGATCCATATATATATATACGTAAATAAATAATGTATAGAAGAGTGTATAAAAAAATATCTCAAGGTTTATGAAGAATTGAGAGATAACGTGGATTGAAATAAAACACAAAAGCACTACAGTAACTTCATCTTTATTTTTAATAGCAATTTTACTAGCAAAATCTGCTGAAATGGAATAAATTTTGGTGGAGATCCAAAATGTTCGATCTATTAAATTTGACACGGTACTCCCCGTATCCATGGATAAAATTCAAGGGGTCATGGTCCGTATCTTTTGACGTTCCAAACGGTCTCAAACGCGCCCTTTTGACTTTTGGTCCCCATTTCATAATATACATGTGTATATATATAGTTCAGTGATTGAAGCAAGAGTCGTCGAATCTCTTAATCAAAGTATCGAATCGTACCATTGATAGATACACACGAAAACGCGCTTACGAAAAGGACCATAATCAG
Source organism: Rhimphoctona megacephalus (assembly GCA_963989365.1). Lineage (NCBI taxonomy): Eukaryota > Metazoa > Arthropoda > Insecta > Hymenoptera > Ichneumonidae > Rhimphoctona > Rhimphoctona megacephalus. Next base: position 15,160,753 of record OZ022421.1, on the reverse strand, counting down.
GATTATGGCAGGGATTATGGGCCTCGATTGAATTAACCACCCCGCGTCAGCGCTCGTAAACTCTTGCTAAAAGTCAAGCGGAGCTCCTCCCGTACCGTGTTAGTTGCGCATTTATACCGTGCGACTCATCGAAACCGGCCTCTATAAACGGGGGCTATCTCGTTACCGAGTTTCCGGAGAAACCTTATTTTACTTATAATATAAATTTATAGATATATGTATATATGTCTCATTAATCCGGCGTGTGCCATATACGGGCGATTTAAAGATTCGGGAGCATTTGGCTTAACAAATTTTTGATCCATACATTGGTAGAAGTTTACTAAAAGCTTGGATTAAAAATTTAGTACATGACAAATGTTTGCATTATTACAAAATTGTACAATTTTTATAAATAACTTTCGTAATATTGTAACAAACATTTTACTGAATATCACTGGGTAACATTTTAATACTTTTTATCGAATAGGAAATAAATAAGTATTCTTGATGGATTTTTTCGCACTGAACACGAATCCGGTCGCCAAAATCCATTATGGATTGGTTTAGGGAAATAGTTTAGTCCATTTATTAGGATTTATAGCTCATGAACCCGATACGCCAGGACACTTCAATAAGTCTTAAAATACAGCTTCCACTTTGTATTTTTAAGTGGAGTTCTTATAAATTCGTCATACGTACCGTTGAGGCACTGTCAGTGCTTCTTTGCAGTGATGCACGCGCTTGTATGTGCATGGGCGACACGGGCTTGGCCATAATCTCGTTAATTCCGAGTCGCAAGTTTGCTGTTGACGAGCGTGATTATTATATGTGACGGAAATTTGTTAAACTATGGTTTTGGCATACTAATAAAATTCGATTATTATTGATGCATAAACGATTATTATAATTTTCATTATATGCTTTCAAAATTGAGCTATAAAAGATTTTTGCATAATGATAAACATTTGTAAAACGTTCCCGCAAACACTCATATATGCTAGAAAATAATCACAACGGACTGTACACACGTGAATTTAATCGTGCGGAATTGTAATCGTAGTATTATGCAGCCTGGGTGCAAGTTAATCACTGCAAAAAAAATGAAAGTGCAATATAACGAGGAATGAAGAAAGTGCTATTTGTCCCAAGATTGTTCGTACGTCGAAGAAAATATTAATCTCGTTTACCGAGTACAATTGAGAAAAGTTTTCTCTTTCGAATAATGTTGATTCCGTATGCATTTTAAATATGCGCCTTATAAAAATAATGTATTTTTAATTTCCTGATAATTGCACTAATGATCATCGTTTTTCAACTCTAATTTCATACAATGAAAGGAAACGATGCTACCTATCTTTTAATTTCTTAATTGCGGGTATATGATTGAAAATCATATAGGAAATAAATGAAAACTAATCAATGAAAATAGAAACTGCAACATAAAAGAGCATCGGATTAAAAGAAATCTGAAGATGTCAACATTTTTGTTTCTTAACGCGGTCGTCTAGTGCGAAGGCTGTTTTTTTAATGCTTATTTGGGGAATTTTTTTTTGACAAACCATTAAAATAAAATAATTTATAAATTGTATATCATTTTTATTAACATTTAAACAAGCTTTGTGAATTTTTTGAAGTCAATATATTGAACATAATCGGAGAAACACCGCCCAACAGGAACACATATAAAAAAAGAGGTGCTCCACTGCTGCCATGATTCCGGCCGTTCTGTTTATCTGAAATCAAAAAACCAAACGCCGTTCCAATTGCGAGACTTGAGGCCCTACATGGAACTAAAATAAAGTCAGAATTCCAAAAAATAATTTTTTTTTACGCTTTAGAAAAAAAATTCAATTTTTCGCACTTTTTTTGGGGTCTATTTAGCTGGTAAAAAGAAAACTAACGAAGCAATCTCAATTATTTTAGTTCAACTTGTAGTTATATATGTACTATAGATGCTGTATAAATTTGAGCAGAATTAATTAACTAGTTTTTGAGATATCATGGCAGCAGTTTGAAAAAATCGTGTTTTGAGAAAAACGCGTTTGAAAGTTATTGTATATAATCGCGCGCTCCGTATACCTGCGCCGGTTTACGGTTATAACTTTTCAACGGCTTCGAATTTCGAAAAATCCTTTTACCCACGTCTTCTACACGTGTTTTAAATGTGATTTATGAAAAAAAAAATCGATTTTTTTGACCTGACACACTAGACGACCGCCTTAACAATCCAACAAGTTACAACATCAAGATTTGATGTGGAACTGGAGTAGGAAAACAGTGCTATGCTAGGAAAGTGCGATATTGCGTCGCAGAAAATATATAATTTCCCTGTAAAGTATGTACAAATTATCCACCATACTGCAAAACGCAATAGATAGAATTCGCGTTGATGGATATAATAATATATATGCGTTCGACGCACTATTATGAGTTATTATTATATACAAATATATATATATATATATATATATATATATATATATATATATATATATATATATCTGGTATTTCATATTATTCGCACAGCAGGTATATAAGGCTAAATGTTATACGCTACGTACGTATCACGATTTTACACCGTTGACTCTATAATGGCCCGAATGCAATATTACGCGGATCCATTACTACGCGTATGTTTATCTACTTAATTCTTACGTATGTTCGACCGCGAGGGGATACCCTCTCGAGCCACCTGAACCTCGTCGAGAGAGAAAGCTGTTTTTCCATATTCGATCCTCTCGCCATAGATCGTCGACATTCATTCATATTCATATATACACACGTGTTTGCATGGGCCATTTCACGTTAATTCCACCAAATTTCGCTTCACATTTCTAGCAATTTTAATATACTGATTTGTTAACTAATTATTTACTTTAATTTGATAAATATCGATCTTCATTTTCATAACGTGGAATTTTCGTATTAATATTACTTTAATACTAATTTCCGATTCTTTTATATTATTTTTATTATGATACAACAGTAATTATCAGTTTTAAATGATTGATTTCCCATTTTTCGTTGAGAAATAAAATATTTTTAATATAAAAGGATTCATTTCTATTGGAGGTGGTACATCGTACAAGCACGTGTTTTGCCATCGTCAAATTGGCCTATTCTATATTACGCAGTTATGTATAAGAAGGTGCTATCTAAGTAATGATTTTTCTCCGCAGTAGCTACGAAGAAAATATGCACGACGAACAGGAGTTTATTATTCGTTTCTTTTATTAACTCTCTCGATTACTTTCACTTTTCCGCAATATAGAAATTATTCACACACTGATATATATGTATATAAGTTTTTAAATATATCAAGAAACACCTTTTGCTTGATAGTTTTCCTCTATGTTTGCTCTCACTCTCTATCAACGCCATATACCAATCGGATAAATTCAATTTTCTCACCTGAAAAAAGTCCTCGATTCCTCCCATCCTTCCCTTCTTTCCAGACGGTGTTTTATTTACGACGTGCCTGATACACGCGGATTGTAAATCAATCATGAATTTTACAACCCGAGGGATAAATACGAGTACGAGTAAAAGTGAAGGCGTATCACACATAATTCCCATAACAAAAAGGGCTTAAACTCCAAAAGTTTTATTGAACTCGCCAAGTCTTTTTCAATCTGAGAAATTGACGTTCTACTATATACATGAACTCGTGTCATTATCAATGACAGGATTATTTTTCACCGGTTCAATCACACGCGCGAGGCTTACGTCATAATTCTGTTATCGTTTTTATCCTTTACCGCTATATACACAAGGTTGCAATAATCCCGAATAAAAATAGAATAATTCCCTCAGAATTTATCAGATTCCATCATAATCCTTCGATTTGCTATCTTTCCTTTTTTTTTATCGCTACCACGAATTGTGTATTCAGGGGTGTAATCATAGAAAAAATGTTCATTTCTATCGGCTTTTTCTGCAAACTCATGGGTATTTCGCATAATTTATATTATTCATTCCATGCATTTTATTGTATAATGTAAGAGTGTAAAAATATCAAAAAACATTGAATCCCCAATTACGTTAAAAGAAGGGTTGAAATCACCTAAAAGTGGTTTTAGCAACTTTATTCGACCACAAAACGCTGCAGCAACGTGTCCAGAGGGGCAATGGCGAGTCATTGATGAAAGAAAACGCGGGAAACGAGACACGAGAGTGCGGGACTCGATATAAAATAGCGATCTGATCAAACGAGAGGAGCTCCAGTGCAAAAGCTAAGAAAACGAAGGTGCCGGTGTACGGTGAAGCTGAGGCTATCGAACGTTCCGTCACTTGGAATGAAGGATTGCCTACGCTCAGCCTAATATGGCGAACACTAGTTTTTACGCGGTACAACGTGTCGCCTGGTTAAACCAGCAGACAAACTAGAATCGATGAATGAATACGATATATCCATGTACATAAATATATACAAACACACACGCACACATGCGCGCATATATATATATATATATATGATACATATAAATACTGTAATATGTTGTATTTAAACGTGTTTTATTTGTGGATCGTCATGGACCAGCGTGCACCGTCGTGTGTGGGATGTCGTCCCACTGAGACACATTCGCAAGTTTCTACACTTGACGTTTTCTCTCTTTTTTCCCGTCTCGTTTAACACCTTTTTTTTTATTGCAGTTAGCGCACGCACGTCTATTCCATTTACGATTACCGACATTTTCTTATGCGTTTAGACGTTTAATTCTATCCGATCAAACTTTATTTCGATATTTATTTCTATATTAGGATTCAAAGTGGTTTTTCTCGCATGTCGCGAGATGAGGCAGCTTCCTCATCCGGGACGTCCACGCTGACGACCTACAATTGTGTAGGCACATCGCCATTTTGGTATTCTACTATAATTGTAAAATATCATTGCGTTTTGAATAATCAACGATAATGCTTGTATTGCCAAGACTAAGATGTTTGCTCGTTCGTTTATGCAAAGATTTTAACGCCTTTGAGATACACTTCAAGAATATCGCCGACGCGTTTCATATTTGCTAATAATGAGATTGTGGTTTAGACTTATGATTAAAAGGTTACAGACTCACAGAGACGGCGTGGGTGGTCCGAAAAAACACGGTATCACAGTTTCGTATACAAAGTGTGTATACAATCAAAATACACACTTCAAAATATATATGTATACAAATATGGCTCTGTAGGACACGCGAGCACCTTTGAATTTTGTCGGTCCTACCGCTTGCCCATCAAAACTCATAATCCACAGGCGAAAAACCGTCAACGGATGCCTTTCGCAACGGCCCCTGTTGGGCCGTAAAATTTGGAAGGGAAAGAAACTGGAGAGAAGCGAGTCTCGAGGAAGCATGAGAGAACTCAAAATGTAGAGGACAATATCGCCATTTTGGCGTCCACAAAATCGTCGACCACCGTGATCGCCTTCTTTCCTTTTTCTCTTTTCTCTCTCCCTCTCTTTTTCCACGACTTTGTGGCACTTTGTGCAACTTTGGAACGCCCTAAGTACGTTTAAGAGCTTTTAAAGTGAAAAGACCACGTAACGGGCGTTACATATATATTTATATATATAGTAAAAATATACAGGTATATCGAGAACGAAGAGGAAACGGGCAAAGAGGCTGTAAAATTCTTAGGACCCGCGACCGAAGGCATTGTAGACAAAATACTTTTGCCTCGTTGTACCGTAACGTCGTAATCGCGCCGGAAGAACGAGATCAGAGAGGGAAAATGAAATCTTTTTTAATTTTTGCCTCCGAAAAGAAAGGAGAAAAAAAAGGTTGTCACTTTTTCTTACTCTCCGCGTTGACACTTTAACAATAAGATCGCACGAAGATGAGCAGAAAGAGACAGAAATTTGACGGCGAGGATCGACCAGCCAGCTTACGAAAATCGTTATTCCTCGAACTTCAATATAATTTAGCTCGATGGGTTGGTAACTACGATAATGTCTCGAAGTTACAACCATGCAACAACAACGTTACGAGTTTCGTACTTACGTATATAAATACGTATGTATGTATTCATATATATATTTAGACTATAATAAACGCTACAATAAACGCCGTGTGTCGCTTTGGAATTTCAGTTCGTTCGCCCATCTATTTCATATTATATGTATTTTTATTGTGTACTTTAGTGTCTTCGACTGCTTATTTTATATATTTTTTCTTTCTTCCTTTCCTTCTTTCGACGAACGTATGATCTTCGATCTTTTTGACTTTACGAGGCTCTACCAGGACCATTAAAACGACGTGAGAAGTGCCCCCCTACGATGGAACGAGTCAATAAGTTGTTACATTGTAAGGATTTTACGTTCTGCCCTACCCAGCTACGTCAAATCCGGGTGTTAAGTTGAAATTGACGAACGATGAATAAGCTAAGTTACGACACTGGCCAAAAAAAATCACGAAGATGCCCCAATATTTACCAAATAAATGATTGGTTTTAATATTTTAATATTCTCATGATTGAATAGATGCATAAAATAACTCAGGAAGAACGAAAATCTAAGAAAAATCATATCTTCAAATTTCTTCATTAACTTTGAAAGAAAAACAATCTCCTCGCACATATTTTTCCTGCCTATGTATGCATACTGGGTCTGCGAGACCCGGCTGAGTTGCAAAACTGCATCTATTTAGATTTTTTTTCCAACTCGAAGGTCAGACTCTTCAAAATTGTGCCGGTTATATTTTCTTCAAGAAAATCGTCCGAGCAACTAAAAAAATTTTGCTGAGAAGAAACTCGCGAGTTTTGCACGTTTTATGGATCTGTCAGACCCAAGAGTGTATTCCTAGAGACTCGTAAGTAAAGAACAATTCATTTCAAAATTTCAATCCATATTTTTGTAATTAAATAAATGAATGAAATAACTTTGAAAGAATGAAAATTATTTCAATATTTCTGCGATCATTTTTATATTTTATTTAAATGTACGGAAAATTCTCTTCGAATCGATATATCTTATGCACCAAGTCCACGAAATATCGACACTATTTAGTCGCGGAAGAAAAAAAATAACATTAATACCTAATTAAGAGCCCCTGAGGTCGGAAATGCCAAAATTGACGAATCGATGCTCGCTCGGCCGTTGCGCATGAAAAATCTATCCCGATCCAAATGACGGATGTTCCATGACAAAATCGTAACCCCTGTAAGATGTCACATATGAGCTAAACTTATATTACACTTTTTTTTTAGTTCCAACTCAGAGAAACATCGGTATGATCGAACGGAGAGAATGAAAAAAAAAGTGGGGAGAAAAAATTGAGCGTCACTAAAGAGGACCGCAGCCTACCTTACTCAAGCATTGTTATGCATATGCGTGAGAAGTCTCGTTTGTATCTTTGCTACAATGACGGCTAACTAACGCCATTATGCAATGCGTCACGATGTTTTTTCTTTTTTATTTCAATCTTCATCCTCTTCTTCTTTATCTCCTTCTGGAATGTCACGTGTCCGGGTTTCCTATCGGCATTCCCGATCTCGAAATCTCAATATCAATTCTCGAATTGTGTTTGATACAGGAACTCGAATTCACGAATGTCTTCTCTTTTGATTCTCATCCCAATTGATCATTGAATGTTTACTCAACAGCTCAACTTTCATTGTACAGGAATTTATTCTTCGAATAATTCTCTTGGGGATGAAACATTTCATTCCAGAGTGAATCACGACAAAAAATGTTACCTCACTCGCTTTCGAGCTTACCCTGGCTCAGAGAAGTGAATTCGTCTCCATTAGGTCCGCATAACAAACTTTTTAAATCTTCAAAAAATTGTTTGTATCTCGAAAAAGTTCCAGTTATCGAAACGATATAAAGAAATGTAGCAGGGCCTCGACACCGAGTATTAAAAAGACAAAAAGTCATAGTTAAGAATCGCTACGCTCTCATATAGAGAAGAAAGGGCTCTATTCCGTTATTTTTTTACTTTTTTGTATACAGCGGAAACGACGTTACTTCCTGTGATTTGTGAGCAGATCTACGAATAGATGTTCGAGAAAGTAGTCTACATCGTTTATAACCAAGCTTAATGCTGTACAACCGTACGAAGACCGGAAAAAGAGACAAAAACATTTAAAAAAATGTTTTTTTCAGAATTATAGTATCCCGTTGATAAATCCTATTCTATATACCGGAAAACCAAAACAGGGAAAGTAAACTTCGCAATAAGCTTTGAGTAGGAGGGTAACAATGCACAGAGTAGCAATTTCCAATTTGCAGTCTTTTGTGTCCATTTCCAGTAACATATTTCGAGCGAGTTGAAGAACGATCACATTATTAAATAACAGAATAAAAGAGTTCTTAATCTTAAGGAACGGAAATTTTGCACCTGTCTCACAAAGACACGTTATTAAAACTTTTTTCCTCCCTCTTTGCGTTCGTTTACGAGATATCGTGGATTTTCTCACGGTGCTTTGTTTCGTCATTGAGGAATAAGAAAGGGTGAACAGTTGGACTTTCTGTTCTCGGTGTGATGATGAAAAATAAGGGCATTTGCTATAAGACCTATATTGCTCACAATTGACTACATAAGCGGACTTGTGCATGGCTTGACAGCACAAACATTTTAATGATAGGCTCCGAAGAATCTAAACCATGGACTATTCGATAGGAACGAGTTGTGCACTTGGTGTACCTAGCAATAATAAAAGTAGAAGACAATGAGACAAGTCCAAGCAAGGACGAAGAAGAAGAAAAAGAAAAGGAGAGAGGGAGAAAAAGAATAAAAAGAAGATGTACAAGGGGTAGATATGTGAACGGACAATACATTTCCCTGACTTGTTGGACACATGGCGTCCTTTCCGGCTTCGTACTGTACAAGTATTTCCCATGGATATATATATATATTATTCAATCACGAATGCTTTCCCTCATAGTATCCAACGTGCACGCACGTCTGAAACCGTGGCGCAAAAGAAAAAAACCAAACTGGCGAGAGCGACGTGACGAGACGCGAGTCCACAATTATAACAATTACCGATAACGTCCTGCTATTTGTTCGTTAATCGTTCCCGAGCGACGTCTCGCATTCGTCTCTTATATCCTATACATATCCTATACGTAGAAAACGTAGTTTCCGCGAGTCTTTCTTCGCCACGGTAAGATTAAATCCGCACGAGAAATAAGAAAAAAGCCGAGTCCCTTCCAAGAGCTAATTGAAACGAGGCAAAGGTTCACCGCGACTAAAGAAGAAAGTCGAAAAGTCGGCTTCGCCAAAGGTCCATTAGGGTCGTAGAAAAAATTGTTCTCTAGAAGAGAGAAAAAAAAAACGTTTTTGACCTGAGTTTCGATGTCTCTTTCATGGTTGACCGTCAACGATAAATCTATAATTTGTTGGTGCATCTTCAAAGAAATTGAAAGCAAAATTCGGGCTAATAGAGACGTCAAAGAGATGCGACGAAAGAGCCAAGATGAAAGCAAAGGAAGCTACGAAAAGGCAAAATGGTCGATAGGTTTTTGCATTTCTTAATGTTTTCCAAAAACCAAGCAATACATCTCTCGTGTTATAGTGTGACGAACATACTCAAGGTGAAGACGAAACGAGAAAAAAAAATATTGAGACACCGGACTGTCGGTCAGGCTCAATATTTCCAAAACTTCGGGCCGTGGCGAATTTCCTTTTCCGGATTTGGATCAACGGCTTGGAACAATGAGAGTAAAAAAGATTGAGCATGAAAAATACCGAGGACCAACAAAACATTGCTCTACTGACTCGGTCCACGAGAGAAAAATGCATTTAAACGTGCGGGTGGCTTTCTAGGTTATGTTACGAGACTTTTGACAAACTTATAGTCTTTGCTTTGTCGGCTGACTTATGTCTTGCCATACATCACGTACCATTGTGTGTTCGCCTAAAAGAGAGATGTCTTTCTACCAAGTACACGACTAGATAAAGAAGACCCTAAAGTAGAGAAAGAAAAGTAGGGAATAAAAACGCATTTTTTTGGTCCTCGACTTACGATTCTTTCTTCTGATGCATCCGCGCTTATTACCGTGCTTGTCTCAATATTAATGGCGCTACGAAAATACCATGGAAACTTCGTCCTATGAAGATGGAATAAAAATTGAAAAAAATCATTCGTCCGAGCGTGGGAAACAATGTCAACTTTGAAGCGACTGAATTCTCTGCCAGCAAATATTATGAATGAGAAATTCAATGAACAGTTGATGGTTGAAAAAAATGAAAGGGTCAGCCTAGTCAGAAGGTCAAAAAAGTTTTTTTTGGTATATTTTTCTTGAAAACTATAACTTATTATTGAAAAAATGATTGTACATTTTTTTAAATTATATGTTGAGCAGTATAACAACATTTTTCCAAGCCAACTATAAAAAAAACTTAGATATAACCATTCTACTGGAGGCCCATAAAAAAGTGTGTTACCGGCGGTAAAGACACCTATTCAGATTTGATTCATATATAATATCAATTAGAAGCAAAATGACGTATATTTAAAGGAAAAACTATCTGTTTTTCGATGAAAACGAATCTCGTTTATCGTTAATAAAAAGAGTAGGGGAGAGAGTAGGGGAGACAAAAAAAAATTTCACTTTTTTCGGGGGCGTGTTTCGCTTTGCCCGATCCTCCCCTATATATAAAAACAAGTTACTCTTGCAGACTATGTTATCTCAGATATACAACATGTCTGCAAAATGTGAAGTAAATCGATGCAAAAGTTTTCAGGGTATCTTGATCACCGATTTTAACACTAGATATACCAGCTATTTAAATCATTTTGATTGGTACTGGTATAAGTGTCAATAACAAAAAATATATTTGTTACGAATATATATAAAGTAACATTAAGTTTATAAAATGTATTCTCTACTTATAGCTACAAAAGTCATAACATCATTTCGGAAAGCAAATGTTACATGCAGTAGGAATTTTGAATTGAAATTGCACGACCAGTCAAAATGACTGGTCTGGTAAATCTAGTGTTAAAAACGTTGTTTTAAGAAAAACCATGTCGACACCTGCTCCCTAATACTTATATACTTATGTATATTCTGAGTGGATATAACTTATTCGATAAATTTCGTCAGATGTCTTTAAAATTTGTCCGGGACGTTCTGCAGATATCACACTTCAAGAAAATCTGGTAACGCGAAAGTCAATTAGTATAGTCTATTATGACTGAGCATGATTCCTTAAGGGTATCCCTTTAACTATATATATATATATATATATATATATATATATATATATATTATACCGTATACCTGTTTTTCAGCGATCGGTCTAGACATCTAGAAATATTCTGGATTCTATGCAATTTTTTTTTTAATTTATCGAAATTTGTTTTCGTACTTTATGGTAAAAAAAAGTCTTTTTCCGAACACATTCTTTCAAGTTTCTAAAAATATTTTTAAAGTAGAAGGTGCATCAAAAATGTACTGATTGGGAGATAAAAATGGGAGGACATACTGACGAACCTAACCGCACATATTCTAATTTATATAACGCAATGTATAAAACCTATCAGTTTGGCTCTCTCATGCCACGGCTAAGTGAAGAAACGCAATTTCTATAAATATATTCCTTGCTGATATAAAGTAAATTGAAGCACAACATCGTTATTCTGTCATTCCTAGCAAGAACAGAAATCTGATCGAGTCATTGCAAAAGATGCTGCACGAAAACCATTAGTACGTCAAGCAACTTCAAATGGCACTCCGCAACAATCGAACTGATGACCTTAACATCGTCACCACGGCAGAAAAGAAGTCAGGTCAAGATCATGCAAGAATATTCTACGCCTCGGTACACGGAGAGAATTTTATGCGAAAAATTACTATGTTCACATTGCGGTGTGGAACCATGTCGCCACTTCTGAGCAAAATTGGCTATGTTTTGAATAGAAAAACATAGTAAATTTCTTCACAACGATCGACATGGTACCACACCGCAATGTGAACATAGTAATTTTTCGTATAAAATTCTCTCCGTGTGGTTGATGAATTTGCTATCATCATTGCTGTTGATGAATCTAATTCAGAGACACGCTTACTTAGCCTACGACACTTTACAGTAGCCTTCGATGTTTTCACGATGGGAACATGGTTATATAATTAATATTCATCAAGTGCAACCAGGAACACCAAATGAAATCAACAAAACTGCATCTACATCAAATTGACATCCCTATCGATTCATGTTGCGATCAAAAGAAAACAGATTGCTGAACTATATAAAACTTTTGTATCAGTATACTTGGTAGATGTATTTGCGAAAATTGAAGTTTACTCTTCGTCAGATTGAACTAAAAGAGGCTTTGTGCACATCCATATGAGTACAATCATTTAAAAGATGGTATTGTGAATGATGGAAATGCTTTGAATGTCGAAAAACTCGTAATCCTTATTCCATCAAATTACGCCGATGGACGACGATACGTGCATGAATATGCCCCAAGTGACATTAGCTATGTATACGTGCTTCATGAAGACAAACCATCGCTATTCATCACGTTCCCATATAATCTAAATTGTAAAGAGATGGATAGCAATTTCACTTGAGAAATTAATTTTCGTTAGTATTTATATCTCTTGCGAATATCTTTTTTTCACATGTTCCCGGAAATGTATAATGAAAATTGCGGCAAAGCCTGGGATTCAATAGTTTTTAAAGCTTAAGCAGCTTTCCAGCTTCGAGCTTATTTGTTTTCTCTTTGACAAATGTTTCTCCTTTTATTCTCGACATTGAACTATCGCCAGTTAGAATTCGTAAAAGCTTCGCTTTTTTCCAAACGCGGTGTAGTTCTGCGTCAGCGACGATTTCACGGGATTAAATCCGGGACTCCGGGTCCCAATGGTTGGATTTCTCATCTCTATCTTTCCTCGACGTATGGGAGTTTCTCTTTCGCTTTGTGCGCAGTTGAAAAATTAAATGAAACAGTATCCTGGTCGTGACGCTAAGATTGATCGTTTTTCGCGTATTCTCATGTCTCATGTTTAAGCTCCGCAATGCCGAAAATGTATTCGCGTTGCAGTCGCACGAGTGGATTCGAGATGCGAACGGTAAAGTTTCGTTCTGGAGAATTTCGCGCGATATTCTTTACGGCTTTCAATTCAGCTCGAAGTTCATTGGGCCGGAATTTTAGAAATTGGATACATGAAATTTATGAGCATTCGTTATATCAATTCTACCATGTATGTTACAGCACATTTTTTTAAAATCAATTTTATTAATCAATATTCTAAGTTAATGATTATAAATCTGAATCCCAATTAAAACCTGTTGAATAAAACTAAAATTCGGAATTTCATCAATTAAGATTATATTGAAATTTGGAATTTTATCAATCAAAATTAAATTAAAATTCAAAATTTTATTAATCAAGATTAAATAAAAAATGTTAAAATATCTATAATCAAAATTTGAAATTTCGTCCATTCGAAATAAAAATCGTTTGGAGAATTCAGTCTAACTATTTGGGAATAAGAGCTGATGAACGCGAAATTCGAAGTCAGATTGATAGAAATGTACCTGATACCGAAAATGATACTCTAAATCTAAAATCTATCGAAAAAAATGAAAAAAATGAAGGAGGCCGTTTGATGAATCGACTGCTAATTAAATTTATCCCTTAGCGAGGTTTCTTGGTTGGTACGAGGCGCCGTGACGCTTATCGCCACATTTCATTGGATTTTACGGCTGAGAACTTTAAGACAGTTGTCCCTATTGACCACCCATACGCCTTCCATCTCTCTCTCCCTCTCTTTCTCTCCCTCTCTCTCTCTCTCTCTCTCTCTCTCTCTCTCTCTCTCTCTCTCTCTCACTCTCTCTTTTAATTTTACTCTTTTATTGTAGTTTTCGAGACACGGTGGTCATGAGCAATGGTGGATCGGATTACGGGGGCATTCATTCGGAGCATCGTCGAGTTCGATCGTTCATCGATGTATTAACACACAGCTTGGCATTGTGAATCAATAATGAACGGGTTAATAAATACGTAGTCCAATTAAACTCTTTGAAGCTTTACAATGATCAAAAAACATTGTTTTGCGAAGGATCCACGATTGATAAATAAAAAATGTAAATTCTTCAAATCGCAAATGAATCTTTTGAATATTAATTTTTCATAAATAAAATTCCTCATTTTATTCCCACAGTGCATTTAAACAAAAATGTACATCGAAGTTAAGAATATTCAAACCACATACAATACCCACACAAAACACAAATAAAACACAGGTTTCCCACACCTCCGTATATTCGCTCCCTCCGAACTTTCCCGGGTGCGTATCATTTTTATTAACCGACGTTTCTCCCGCAATAAAATCGGGCGCAATCTTCATAGAATCTTTGTTGAAACACGCGGTTTATCCAGTGTGTAGTATCGAGAATGGACGAGGCTTCTTCTCGGCCCCTCTCCTTCCTCTTTTTCTCGTATACATAGCTCGTTTCCTCACTTGCTCGTGGCTGAGGGTGCGGGGTGTAACGACGCACACCCTCGTCATCAACCGTACCGAAGAGAACGCCACATATTCATCGATGGACGTCTCTAGGCAAAAGTTGCACATTTCACAAACAAAAGGGCGTAACGTTCACTGTTTTACCAGGCAGGATGAGGTGGTTCGTGTCAGTATTATTTGAAGAATACTCACCAACAATCTGAGAGAAAAAGAGAACGATGGGAGAGTGTGTGGGTTGCTAGGATATAAAACCTGATGGCCGATAACAACCACTCGCTCGCCCCCCTCAGCTTGAAGAGCCAGAAGCATATACATACATATACATATATGTACTTTTGTAGAGAAACTACCCGCTACTGTATCCCCTCACAATTCACTCCCTTCTCTCGACACAAAAGCTGTGAGTGGTTCCCATTTTATTGGAACCATACAGGGATTCGGATAGGGGCCTCTGTGTATATACAGATATATAAATATGTAAGAAATATTGAAGTATATAGCCTCCTATACATTCCAAAAGAATCATGATTGATAGAAAACAAAAGGACGCATCGAGGTTCAATTCACGTATTTACTTTCTTTGCTTTGCGTCCTTTTATTTTTCAGTAGTCGAAATGCACTTACGTATAACTTCTTCTCATATATACAGGTATATTACCATCCGAAAATGGCAAATATACATGTGTATCTCGGGTGTATAAAGTAACTGTGAAAGTGTGCAAGAAATATCTTGGAGAAGATTTGACGGGGGAAGAAGAAGCTCTTTCAGCCGGATGTGGAGTGAGTTTTCACTGATGGCTCGACAATATGTGATCTTTTTCCATCCTCGATTCCCGTCACTATCTTTCAATATTTTTTCCTTCTTTTTTCTCCTCTTCTTAGAGAATTTACTCCATTTGGCCATAACACTTCTGTGATTCCCGGTCACAAAGATCCTGAAGTCGGAAGACATGAGAACTCCCTCACGAAAGAAAAATCGTTTATCTATATATACATAGTACGAGCAAGATGAAGAGCGTAACCGATTGTCTCATTTGCCTCGCATCTCATCATCAGCGCAATATATACCGATTTTAGAACGGATATGAACGATCCTTTCGATCGATCGATCGATATTGTAAATTATTACGGGTTTCAAAGCAGAGAAAACCGCTCACAGATCGGGCTAAATCCGTGGTAAACGACCCAACTGTACATAAAACATGTGTTCAATTTCCTTCAGAAAAATATCTCAATTGATCGGGCTCCATCGACGAACAATCTTCGTCTCTCGATCTCTCATTTTTATTTCTATACTCTTTGATACATCTTTCCTCCATTTTATGTGGAAATAAACTAATCGAAATGTACTCAAAACATTTTTATACTTTTTTAATCTTGAAAATATTCTAAAAATTCGAAAGGAATTGTTCGTATCCAGTAATTTTTCGCTCATTCTTCTATTGTAATACGTACAACTCGTCGTTATTCTATTCGTCGAAGCGCGCAAAATCATCCTGAGATTGAAGAAATTCTAACCCTCCGTCACACGCGCCAAAAAAACTGTAAATTTTAGAATCAACTTTAGAAGCTTTTATCGCACCGTGAGTTAACTCATTGCAAATGTATACGTCCTGCAAAACATCATAGAAATTTCCATAAAAATTCCAGAATTGTATCATTTACAATTTTTTGATTATTAATGTTTAAAAAAGAAAAAAATGGCGTTTTGCTCATAGCGCATGTAACGGACAGCTAACGATGCGGATATATTTCTCTACTTATGGAAAACGAGCGATATTTTAGCACGATTTTCAGCGATATTTTCTTACAATTTTCTGTGTACTGTTCCAATAACAAAAATACCCCTCACAAGTATGAACATTAGAGACGTTTTTACGGGGCTTATATATATATATATATATATATATATTTATACATAATGAACCTCGCAGTTATTTAGAATTGAGTCGACCAATAACTTCGTTCCTTTGTACTTACACCTTCGACATAAATATATATAGCCTTTTATAGCATTATTGTTACTAGCGATTCTCTTATCTTTTCGCGACCATTTTCGATAATACAGTTTCGATATCGAATGAATAGAATTGGGGAGTAGGGTGAGAAAAACGATAGAGGAGAGAGAGAGAGAGAGAGAAAGAGAGAGAGAAAGAGAGAGAGAGAGAGAGAGAGAGAGAGAGAAGAGAGTAACTCGAGATGAAAAAGGTCTTAATATTTATGCGCAATAAAAGTCCAGTACATCGAAGGGCAATGCTCGAGAGCTAAGGATGACGACCGGACATCGCTTTTCAGGCTTGGGAATGAAGATTGAGTGAATTGACCAAAATCCGGATGCCAAGGACCACCGTGTACTCCACGTATGTCCTATATCGTTTACAATAGTATTTCTTTCGCTTCCATCACCGCGTTTCACCCTCGTAGATAGAATGAACCGCTTTTGGGCCTCTCTTTTCTATCTCAATGGCATTTATGAGCGACGAAGTAACCGATTTACTTACAATAGACACGTGGTAACCAGGGGAGGCGGGATTTTATGTATATACGTACATATGTATGTTATATAAATGTATATTTTTATATATAGCAACGCCGTCGAACAGGGAAAAATAGAAACGGAGTCATTTATATCCTACGTTCCAGGAGAAGAACATTTTTCTTTTACTTTCAAGTGCAGCCATTTAAAAAAAAAACGTGGCGTCCAGGGAAATAGAAGTACGCAATTTAAGCATATTTCAAGTACATTTGCACAATTTTCCAGGTAATATACACAACTCAAAACAATCGAAGGATCACTCGTCAGCATCGAATTTTTAGATCGAATTCCAATAACTACTTCTCTGCGAAAAATGGTTGCAGTTGTTTTTTTAAGAAATTTTTACTTTGGGATCTCCTATTTCAAAACTTGCCTACAACATTTTTTCTTACCCATCATTTTAGCAGTTATCTTCCAATAACGAAAAAAAAAATCATCGAATTTTTTTTTATATTTGAAGCAGTGCAGGGAGTTGGGATTTTTACTGAATATCAATTATTCAATTATGCTAGAGGAACACGTGTGTTTGAGCGTGTATTATACATTTCGCTTAAATTTCGTTTTTTTCGATGTCTACACGATTAAAAATTTTATTTATCCGAATTATGAGCTGTCAAAGCAGAAACCGCATTTTTTACTTTGATCATTTATAATTCGGGAACGAATTATAAGCGACTAAAAAGCTCAACGATCACAATGATATCGTTTAAAACCTAAAAAACTGCCCTGAAAATCAAATTTTTTTGAAACATTCGACATTTTATTGCCGGGACGATAATTATATTATTTATATATATAATTATATATATATTTATATATATAATTATATATATAATTATATGTCGAACATATACGACAAAATTATTTGTCGGATATGTTCGACAAAATTGTTCAATGTTTCAACAAAATTTGGTTTTAAGTGTGGCTGCTATGATGCTGCAACCAAATTTTTTGGTCTCCTTTTCACATTCAACTATAAAATTTGGAAAGGTGTTAAAAAAATACGATTTTCTCATTTTTCAAGTAACTTAGTACAAACCAGTTGAAACGGACTGAATCTTCGAGATTATCATATTTTCTTAAAAGTAAAGATCTCTCCAAATTTTGTACCAAATTTCTAATAGATTGAACTTTTTTTTTATATGGTCCCAAAGCCGAAACGTACCACAAACTCCAAATAGGCTCACAGTCAAGACAAATTCTATTTTATGCAGCAAACATTCATATGTTTAAAAAACATTTTTAAGTTATTCTCACAGCTCTCTAATCATAGCTGTTGTAAATTAAAACTGATTGGAGTAATTCCTATTCAATATTGTTCAATAGAATTTGTTTTTTATTTGAAATTTTTTGATAATAAAACAATGCAATTTTAAAAAAGTGATTTTTTTTCAATTTTTGAAATAAATAATTTAATTGGATTGAAATATACACGCTTAATGAAGCGTGTACGTTCATTGGAATGAAATATACCACTGTATAATTGATATTCAGTAAAAAAAAATCTAGGTCCAAGTTAAATAGTTAAATTTATATATGTTAAATCGAATTTATCGTTTATTCAAAAAGAATTTTAATAAAAAAAATTGATTTAAAAAAGTGAATTTTTATGTTATTTTTTTTATTTTTCGAAATGAAAAATTTAATTGGAACGAAGTATATATGCTTCAATTAACGAAATATGCACGCTGTATAATCGGTATTCAGTAGAAACAAAATACAAGTTCACCGCTTCAAACATTGAATAAAATTTAACAATGCTTATTTGCTTTCTTTTTCGAAGGATAACGTTACCAAAATGATAGGTAAAAAAAATGTACCGAGTAATTTCTCATTAGAGAAATTAGAGATTCCAAGCTACAAATGGGTTTTTATTTATTTACAACCTTTTTTCATGGAGATACAGGAATTTGAAAAAGGCCTGAAAATTGGATGCTGATAGAATGATCCTTTCGTTATTTTCAGTATTGTATTTCCGAAAAAAATTCATTCGATTCGTTAACGTGGTGAAGCTTTATTTAAAGGTCAAAGTAGCGAACAAAAATATTTTCGCTCATTTCACGGTATTTTCAACAGTGAAATGAAAAACCATGAATGCACCTGAAGGACGTACCTTCATGGTTTTTATTAGCGAACTCTATTTTTTTTTTCGCTGCATGTCAATATGGCGACCTAATGTAATTTAATGAAGTAGAGTAATTTTGGTTCGCTTAGACTTCAAATCTTCAATGAAACTGCAACTTTTCGTAAAACGACAAAAAAATCAAGGTATTCCAGTACATTTCCAAGACTATTCGAGGAGATGATAAATTCCAGAACATTTCAAAGGCGTTAAGAACGGTTAGACAATATTGCAAAAAAATATCGTTTTAAAAGACGGATAAAGTAAGACAGAAACGGGAATAAAATCGTAGATGTTTGAGTTGTTTTTCATGAAAATGCAAAATTCAAAGAAAAGAATAATGTTTTTTTTTTCAAAAATTCAAGAAGCAGAATGTAATATATATAGATTATCAGTTGTGTAATAAGTTATAAAGCAGGGTTTGACTAAGAATTATTTAAAAAAAAAAAAAAACAGCATAAGAAAGTTTTACTGTATTTTTTGAAGACGATGCAATAATCAACACAACGTTTTCGACGTTGAACAAAAAAATGTTATTTTTAGGAACAAGAAGCGAAAGAGACACCAGAGTAGTACATTAGGCGCATTCGATCGGTCACACAAAAGAGGGATGTTGTGATTCCTGTGGGATTTTCCGAGCAATCTCGATAAAAACTCGCTCGGAGAGGAAAAGCTTGAGAGAAAAAAGTAGAGATGGAAAATAAGAATGAAGAAAAAAAAGATGGTTAAGATTGAGAGAGAAAGAGATCCAGCGTGTGTGTTTGTCGGAAGAATTTCCAGCAGGATCTTCGCGAAGAGTGCGTTTGCTCAACTCGTACGTGAATATTTGCAGATACACTTCAAAGACATTTCGAGGTTGTTGGAGGAAAAGTTTTTCGGCAAAAGCCGCTGAGAGTCGAATTGATAACAAACAAATTCAAGATCATACGAGTATGGAGTATAAAAAAAAGATTTTTTTTGGCTTTGGCTTCAACTGCAAACATTTCAGGGAGGGAGGAAAAGTTGCATGTCCTCGACCCAGTATTTTTCTTGTTTCTCCTCCAGGGAATGGGGCTTGAGAAAGTTGAGATGGGAGTCAGGAAAAGCGGAATATACAAAGAGTTCTTCAAGGAACGCTGAGTTGGGAGAACTTGAAGAGAAATAGTGAGAATGCGAAGAGGGAGAGGGAGAGAGAGAGAGAGAGAGAGAGAGAAGGAAGGAGAAAGAGAAAAAACGAGAGGGTGAAAGAGGGAGTTCGAGTGGTGAAGCGGCCAGGGTTGAAAGGTAAAGATTTAAATGCCCTCTCGCAAAAAGCATTTAGCTATTCCCCGTGGCAAACGACCATGGCGAAACTGCTGCGAACATATTTTAAACAGATTCCCTTTTCCGCTCTGGATGTATTTATGTGCTGTGCACGGGCGACCCAGGGTCGCGTGCGCTTTATACAACCCCTCGTCCCTCCAAAAAGCGAAAAAAAACAGAATCAACCCGTACAAATCCATCCGCCATATCACAACACTTATACACTGTGGATCGGGAAAGATATACCAAAAAATACGAACACGAATGCAAATAAATGCCGTACGAATATTGCAGTTTCGTTCGCAGTAAATAATGATATATATATATATATATATATATATATATATATATATATATATGTGTGTGTGTGTGTGTGTGTGTGTGTGTAAGGTGAAAGATGGCGGAGAAATTCACGAACCGATACTTTATGCTCTCCTTCGAGTGCCATCGGTTATAGAGCATCTTTGCTATAACGTTCGTAGCGATGGGGGTTGTTTTCTTCTCTTTCTTTCAGGGCTTAGAATTTAAAAGGTTTAGAGCGATTTCCCTCGAGAGGGTGCGTAACACACAGTTCGATATCGACTCAAGTCTCCAACCAGAGGGAAATACAGATGGATAGAAAAAATGCCCAAGAGAGAGGGAAAAAGAGGAATAAGAAGAGAAAGAAGAAGGGAATTTTTTGCTCTCATTTCCTCTCGCCAATTCTCGAAACCCGCCTGACTTATTGTCAACTTTACCATTCCATGTAGTTCTGCCATTGCCATGTTATTGCCATCAACCAAGAGAAACCCACGGTATTCTCGTGTTATTACACGTTCAAAATATCGTACGGTACAATTTTTGCTGTTCTCCGCTTCTTTTTATTCCATAAACGTCCCTAAAAGGAAATGACGGAACACCAGTTTTCCCGCATGCACAGCTCAGAAATGCACGAGCTTATGTGAAAAATGACATGTGAAAAGTGAGCGACCCGAAAATTTAATAATACTCAGAAACGTACTTTAAACCTAAATCTACTCGCTCAACGATATACATTTTTTGGTTTTCCACAATGGAAAACCTCCTTTATATTCCTTATTTCGTTTCGAAATCAGAAATAATGTCATTCAATATATGCATTCGGTTTTTTTGACAAATTTATCATCAGTACAAATTGGCAGATATGCTTTTTCTCTCTTAATATATTATTTCAATTATTTTACGTAGTGATGATTTTTTTAAATGGCAAATATAACTCAGTGTCTTTCTAAGGTATTACGGGTGTACCAAAAGTGTTTGATTACAGCTTTCTTCAGATTTTGTGAGGATAATTGTCCCAGAATTATATGGCGCCATAAGAACTACAGATACTTAATTTTGAGTTTTGAAATATGATTCTTTGAAAATAATCCTTATAGTAAGAAGTTTTATGATCGAAAGAAAAAAATAATGGAGTCCTCTGGAGTGAAGGAGGGTTGAAATTTCCCACGAATAGCAGGTTGAATGTATATTAGGAGGCTTCTGGCGACGAAAGGCGAATCCTCGAAAGAATAAAAATTGTGAATGGTAAGGATAGATGCTGAGACGCATCCTTGAAGTGGAATAGACACGCGAGAGCGGATGGTGTCGCGAAAGAAACGCGGAAGACATTTGGTAAACGTGAAGGAAGAGCGTGAGAGTGTTTTTCGAGTGGCGGGGGATGAAGGTTGCCAGTAGAAAAAGCGTTAGATCTTCTGCAGCATCCGCAAGGCTAAGATGAAGAGAAAGAAGAGAGAATAAGGCAAAAGAAAAGAGAAAAAGAGAGGGCGAGTTCTTTCTAATGGAATTAATGTGCTCCTTATAACCCGCCCGGAGCGAACGATTTGCTTTTCATACCGGGGAATATGTGATCAGGGTATTAGTGCCCATGTATTATTAAGAGATGGAAACTTCGACGTCGAGCATTCGAAAGGGGTGGGAAAGAAACGAATGAACGTTTGGGCGTGCTGGAAAGATAAAGAGTATAATAAGAGACGAAGAGAATTAAAGAACGAGCAAAAGACGGAGAGAGGGAATAAAAAAGAGAAAAGAAGAAGAGAGAAATGATAGTCCTCGACGAGAGTAAAGAAGACGTTTTTTCCCCCGATTTCAATGCGCGCCTGATTTAAAATTCATCAGGCTCTTTAAGGGCTTATTTTTCTGCTCGCGCTCCAGGGTATTTATATTTTTTCCCTGCTTTCCGTCCACCTATACACAGCTCCTCCTTGCCGCTGACGATTGCTGTCTTTATCATCTGCACACATTCTGTTCGCAAGGGCGAAAGAGAGGGATGAGACAGAAAAGAAAAGAGAACGTCGCAAGGAAACGAGTATGACACAGACGTAATCCTGTATTCGCGTTGTCAAAAGTACCTTTCTTCTTTCCTGAGATAAGAAGACCTGCAACTATTTTTTCATTTTCCCTCGCATACTCGATCAAATCTTGAAGGTATTTAGTGTTCACTGGTATCTCGTTCGAAAATTACATTTTACATTCAAAAATTCTCTCAATTATTCTTTGTAAGAATCACTATAATACCATATATATGAGTTGTCCAAAATTATTCACAAATTTTTATTCCACTCACACTAAATTATAATATTAGTCAAAAATAAATTTATCTGGCAACTAAAATTTATCATTATCCAATTCTCTCGGTTTACGAGAAGAAATTACAACTAAAAAAATTCGTTCTCCTTCATTTAATCGAAAATTGCCCGAGAAAGCCGATTCAAAATAAAATTATTCATTGAACGAACTCGAGAGATTGGGAGCACTTAGTTTGAATTTGAATAAAATAAAAGAAGACCATGGAGGAAAAGAGTGGCGGCAATTTTTTTTCGCTGGGTCTCCATTGAAGCGAAAAAAAAACATCGAAGGAGACAAGAAAGAACTTCAGTTTACAGATTGCATTAAGTGATATCCCTGAGAAATTACAATACGCTACATTTGACTTGGAATTTATAATATCCAGCGTTGTTTGGTTTATATAGAGCGCCGATTGGTGATACAAGGGTGTTTTTATATATATGACACGACATTGGCACCCTGGGACCTATATTGTGTACGAGTCGAGACGCTAATGCATCCCCTTTGCCCGTGCAACCCTCCTTGACACGCGGGCTCGCGCCCTTACACCAATAAGGGTCGCGAAACATTTCTTTTTTGTGCCAAACTTTGCCCTACCACTTGTACCATAACCATCCACATTTTTTTTCGTTCTAAGCTTCAATATTTTTTTATAAGTGGCAAGCACAAACTCTCCCCTAAGGCTGCTCTTCGTACTAATTTAAGAAACAAAAAAACAGCAGCATTATGGCAGAACGCGAAATTCATCATAATGGGATTCAAATGAAACCATTGAGTGCATCACAGGACGAAAATTCGATGATGGCAAATCCTCTCCATTTCTGCTTCCACCCCTGAAGCGCGTTAATTTGTCCTCGTTTGCAGAATCCCACGTTTCAAGGGAGAATATAAATCAGCGTTGAAATGGACGAAAGTGGACAATTATCGAGTATGATGATAGAAACGAGATTTTCCGTCAAAGTGGCGAAAGCATTGTTTTTGGGGATAAACCAGAAAGCCGTGTACATTGACATGGATTTTCGATCCATTTATCATCATCATCGTTATTGGACATAAAATCTATTTAAATAGTCGCGCGAAACTTCGCAGGAATATTTTAAGGGCTGGCAGTCAAAGAGGCATATCTTCGGACTAGTCATACTCAAAATTGCGGGCAATACGTTCGTCTAACTTTTAAAGGTCCAAATGTACAATCATATCCACCAGCATCAAATGACACTCGATTTCCAGCAATTTTCATTGTTAGTCAGCGTTATAGAAGCGTTGCATAATTATGACAGGTTGACACGGTCACGATGGCCACGGATATAAGCCGTTACCATCAACCATAACCATTGAGGGTTTCATGGAAGGAATTGTCAGGAACTAAATCAACTATGTTTGGATCTCTACGCCTGCTAGTGGGTCCTTCAACCCTGTCTACAAAATTCATGGATATGGGCATATATATATGAACCAAAAGCTGAGGAAGATCCATTTACCACGTACGATTTCTATAGTCGAAGCTGGAAAAGGGTGAGGGAAGTACGTAGACATATCGAGCGAAGAAGGGATGGGATTATGCGAAGTAAGTGAGCGCAAGAGAGGGAGAGAAAGAGAGAGAGAGAGAGAGAGAGAGAGAGAGAGAGAGAGAGAGAGAGAAGGAGAGAATGGGAGTTAGAGTCGAATCGACGTTATTCGAAATATTAGCAGAACCCCCCAGAGCAGGCACAATGTATGCCCTATTACCATGATTAGCATACGCTGACAGGCGCATCGAGCAAACCCAACCCCTTTTCATACACTGCCTCCTCTTCTCCCTACCTCACCGTACACTACCAAGGATTATATATCTATGCAAACCTATATCTATACGCCTCGAACACCCTCGTGTACCGAAACCATCCGGTTGCTTCACTGCCAACCTCCCCCGCAATGTCACTCATTCTAACCTACTAACATCACTCGCTACAGATTGTTGCTCGCAAGTATTTTTCTTTCGGTATCTTCCCTTCTATTTCTGCATTTATTTGTTACATTTTAATATACAAAAAAAGATCTAGGCAATTGAAACCGTTTTTATAATTTAAATAAATTTTCGTTGTTGGAATGAACGCCAAAATTGAAAAGTTTCTTTAATATTTGAATCAGACACATTTATACAATGTACCGCAATATCTACACATTTTATGAATGACGATGCATCTGCAAGTACCTGAGGGGTCAAAATTATTGAACGCACAAATCCAAAAGAGACTGATCTGATTTGAGAGTTTCAATACAGTGCAGAATTTTCATAGACTCAATTCATGGTTTGGAAATTTGACGTTGTCTCATCGATGCTGCAAACAGAATGGCGGCAACATAATTATGGGGCTTGTCTCTAGAATGCTCGAGCATGATCTCTTGCGTATGGGATTGGGCGTCTAAACGTCATTCAGATGCGTTAGGCATATATAGCGAGAAACACGAGATCCCAGAGTCCAGGCTTAACATATTGCGACAAGCTATCCTAAACATTATACCAACACGTGAGAGTATCAGCCTGGACGACGACGGTGACGACGCTACGGGCACCCCAGTCCGCTAATATCCCCACATCTCATTTGGGTCTGATGCGTCCTCGTGGTTCTGTCATTCGTGGATTGGATCATTCATATAGATAGTCGAAATATACCGGCGGTCTTGAAATTCATGCTTGACATTTAGCTAGTGGATATATCGCAAAATTCTGAACAAACAAGTTTTTATTTGATTCTATCTTGAAGGCAGAGTTGATCAGATATTTATTGATTAGTTAATAGTCAATGGAGTGCGCCATTGAGTGAGAAAAGAAGTGAAGTGGGAGTAGCACACTACATTAGATTAGTGGTCATTTAGGAACTTGTATCCGATCATAGGTTCATAGGAGATGGAAAAAATTGGGTAGGTCTCTTCTCCTCAGAATTTTACGGTCCATTCGGCCTGGGAATCTTGCCACTCTTGAGACACTCTGTATATATGTATATACAGTTGGATAGCGAGTACAGCTCGGATGATGCGCTGATATCCAAACAGATATGTATGCGGACCTTATACACCAGGGGAGAATTAGGGTGGCCAGTCAAACCACCCCTTCGGTCCCCGTTATTATACTCCGGGATATATATGTTCCCGAGTGGTAGAATAATTATCACGTGCACTCGGCAACAATTCTCTCTCGTTCGCATAACACGAAATAGGACCTTTTCGCACTGTCGCTTCGTGTGCTCCATCTCGTTTTCGTTCGTGAATGGCCGCCGTTGTGTTCTCTCCTTGCGATATATATGTGTCCTCGTATGTGTTCAGTCGTACTCTATGACGCGTAAAGATCTCACTATACGCTACGAGACCCAGTGTATACGCACTCTCGGACACTAACACCCTCGTTTGTCCGGAAATGTCACCCCATCCCCGTTCGATTACGTTGAGTAAGTTAGACCGGGGACCAACGATGTTCATGGGGTTGGCAAACGCAATTTTTTTCTTCTCCTTTTGAAAATACTTTGCCTGTTTCAATGATGGGTTGAGGATATTCCGCAATGGATGGCGGATGTTTGAAAATGATGGAGGGTGTACTTATTTACATACGAATTTTGATGCTTACTTGCATAATTTCGTTGGATTGACGATGATTATAATTAGAAGGAGTCAGAGAAACAAAAAAATACTGCATTCTCAATGTAAAGCAAATTTGACAATAAAATTGTTCAGTTGAAATCAAAATTCTTGATCGACAGAGTCAACTTACCGTCATCTCAATGAACGGGAACGTGTAGGAGCAAAGTTGGCCTTCTGATTCATGCATATGTACTAATAGGTGAGAAGCTTTACCGTGCGGCCGACCACTGAAATTCAATGACACGGTGAGTTGAAATTACCGAAATGGTATACAGGAGAACGCATACCGAGGTCAGCTCCCGCGTTTCAAGGGAGCCTGCTTTCCGAGGCTGGGAAATTTGCATTCAGGACGGATAAACCGAAGGATCCGGTCGGAATAGTCCACAAACGAGGAACAGCTACGCCCTCGAGCAGTCTAAGTGTAAGGATACCGAATTAGGGGGTATAGAGGGAGAAACGTCGTTACGGGGTTGACGGACTCATTACGAGTGGTTTGCATATAGACGCGGCATGGCTAAGCTCGAACTGACTGGAGAGGTTGACTGGGAAAACCCGATAGGAGGTAGGAACCGGCCAGACACTGACCGACTACTAGCCCAAGCAATATAGATTTGAGAGAGGGCGCTTGCAGACACAATACCGTCACTAATGCACCACCGCCCTTGCATACAACACCCTAACCCGCCAAACTACCCATACAATATTGGCTCGTCCTCCTCCTCTCCTGCACTGCCCATATCGTTTTTTTTGGCGACCGCCCTGGGTTGTTCGTTTGACATCATTCGCTTATCTGGACTTGATGGTGACGTACTGAAACTCAAAAAACGTTGGGACACCTGATTGCTATCAATAACGTCATCAGTAAAAGAATGTCCATCATACATCATCAATTATGAACCCTCATTGTAAAACTTACGATGGTATCTAATTAACAGACTTCCTATCAATGACGCCATTCATCATACCTAAAGTGCTACGAAATTGAACTACTATCAAAAACCACCAGACAAACTAAATTAAAGATTTTATTATTGAATTCTCATGTAGTCAAGTTCATAAGCTATTCTTATTCATCTTCCAAGAATCTACTTCATCTATCTATAGATTCAACAACAGACAAGGTACACTGCAACCAGTAGCCATTACTATACAGCCAGACTCAGAGGAACATTATATAGACGAGAATGCAGATACCGACGTGACGTTTAGGTCAAACGTAGCGTTGCTCGGTTGGTGCCCAGTATCAGCACGGCCCATTGCCTGCGAATCCGGCCAATTTCCTCTCAGTCCTGATCTGATCGTCACTTTACGATGCTTCTATGCACACATCAGAGCGTCCCAATGTTCCCCTTCGAGAATGCTGGCTCCATCGGAATATGGCGGGCAACTTCGGGCATACCGCACTAATTTACCGTTTGGGTTAGTCCCAACAATCACGTGTCATGGGTATATACACAGATTTGGGTCCATAATGCGATACTGAAGCTATGGACATATATATCGGATCGGTAGATATTTATATATATATTCTATAGATATACATGAGGGCTGTGGTTCCTGTAAACCGCCGATCAACGCCGTACGAGCACTGTCCACTATTCGCTTCGTCCACCTAACCCCACCAACCACATGTACACCATACCCGGTTGACCAGATAACGTAGTGGCTTTCCACGATTCCGCATATCCCTCATCCTCCCCTTCTTCCCCCCCTATGAGGAGGCAAATCTTCTCATGCAGAATAATCCGCAGGGTATCATTTAAGGAGTTACATGGGTTTTAAAGGGCAAAAAAAACATTTTCTCTAATTTTTTTTCGATATAATAAAAGAATTATTTTATTCAAACTTTAAGCATATAAAAGAATCACATTTGAACAATATTTTATAAAATTTTCAACCAAAAATTTTGAAAATTCAGCCGTTGAGAACTGGTTTTCGGAGACCCTTTAGAAAAAGTATCCTCGCGGTGGTCAGGATAACTCATGATAGCTTTATCTGAAATCACAAAACCAAATATTCTCTGTTAGTAGATGAGTATAGCTCGTGATTCAACGGAGGATTAAAAAAAAATTGAAATTTGAATTTTTGGTAGAGTTGTATGCAAAACAATACAATTTTTGGTAAAATCTAGACCATGTATTGCCTTGTAAAATAAGTTGTGATCAAAGAAAAAAAATCCTTCGTTTAATCACTAGTCAATTTTCGAAATCGTGTCCACCGATTTCAAAAATACAGTGTAAAAGTAGGACTAAAACGGAGAATTTTTTTTTTTTTGACTTACATAGAATCGTCGATTCCAGCCACATAAAACAAAGGTCCTGCTGCAGCTGCAATGTCCAGGGCATCCTTTTGCTCTTGCCTGAGACAAATTCTTGCTTCTCAAGTCCCAGCCTCAGCTCTTTTCTCGGCTATGAGTGTGCGATGTGCATCTTTTTTCCGCGCATACTCATGGCTATTTCGGCCAAGTTTAATATCCATATCGTGCAAAAAAATTAATAGAGCTGAGATTCCTTAGTTGAAAGTGCAAGCAGCGATTAATGCACCAATTTCAACTATTTTTGAACCAACAGGAAGTATTTTTGTAGTGATTTTCCAAACGAGCTGGTTCAGACTCTCATTATTATTTTGCGTGAAGCCACCAACACACCGCTCTAAAAGCACATCCTTACGAAGCTCTTCATAAATGGGCTTGATAGCTGATAAAACATCACTCGGCAATGGAGCGTAATCGTGCTTGAATGATGACAGAGCATTTGTAGCTGAAGCACACTGCCAAGCGCACCATGAGTCAGCGCCGCTCGGGAACTTTTCATGCTGTAGGTTTTGGTCCGTTGAGCTATAATGGAAGTAAGTTGCCCATATAGCGTCCTTTATTTTTTGCACTGAATCACAACTCCTTCTTATAACCAGTCCGTAATAAACTGTTAATTTATCGATAAGTTTACCTGTAAGTTTGCCTTTACCATAAAGAGTGTTTTTTCTAATCGTTTTTCCTGTGATTTTTTTTTCTTCAACAGTTTTTTCACTAAATCACGTAAACGAGTGCCCATCCTCTTTTGCACGTGTCTTACGCAGTCTTTTTTGTTTATTTGAAAATGTTCACCATAAGGTTTGAATATATCTGCGACGCTCCCGGCCGATCGAGCCGAATGGGAGGAGTTTCAAAAGGCTCTCTCGCCAGAGTTTTACTTCGATTGACTTAAAATTTTGGAAAAATATTCTTGACACGTTGTACTATTAGATAAAAAATTTAAAAAATGGATTTTTTGCAATTTCAAAACCCATGTAACCTCTTAAGTAATCGTTCACGTGGAGAGCTGGCTATGGCGTCTATTAGAAATCTTCTATTAACACGCTTAAGCATGAATCTCGAGAAATTTGGCACTTCGACCAAAATTAATTTTGGGGTAGAACTATTACATAGATTTGTTCATTGGTTCGTTTAATAGTCTTCATACACTTCGATATCCAATCCGTTAATCTTCGAAAAATTTATTCTCAACGAGTATAAGAAGAAATCCTTTCATTTCTGCATTAGCAAAAAGATAGTAACATTTTGCAAAAATCTGTCGAGTCGTTACTTTTTTTCTCACGGGTGTCGGAGCAAGAGCGGAAAAACGATTGAGCGTCTTGGACATTGGTGCGGTTGGCGCTTATGAAATACGTGTCTCGCCTGACTATTGTGTCGCGAGAGCTACACACGTTCCTCTCGTAGATGGAAAATGTACAATATATCTCTTCAAATACAGATAGATATATATACAAGTTTATTTGAAAGGGATAGAGTGTGCTGCGACGTAACATTGCTATTCAAGCCGCGACTGCACGTCCATTGTCGCATTGTGCCTGCTAATACGCTAAAAGCCTATCTGTGTTTGAGATCTCGCAGCCGAATGGTGAATATGTCGTTGCCACTACCGTATTGCCCTTCCCCGCAAAATTTAAGTCCGCTATAACAAGATTTTCATTCTCGCTTTCCGTTGTCTCAAAATTTGACGAATGGGATGACTATATTCTTGGATTAATTGTTCATTTCAAGTGTTGCTCTTATTCATCTAATTAAAAATCTGATACTATTAATCCTACGAAATGTCGGCAATGTGAAAAAATCGTCTAGATTAATCGTACTTGATTTTAAATCTTTAAGTACAAAGAAATAGAAAATGAAAGAATCTGCAATCGATAAATCACTGTATGTGAATCAACTCATTTTGATTTTTTCTTCGAACAAATCACCCTGTTTAATTGATTCTTTCGAAAGGAAGATTAGAGAATGATGAAAAATTTACAGAAAGTGATTGTTCGCACATTTTTCTGTCGTATATCGTTCACAAAGAAATTTCCAACGATTTTTTATACCACGACAAAGTAAAGGGGAGTCGAAAATCGCGTGTCGAATCGGACCGCAGGCTGGCCCAAATTTTTTTACCTTAATAGAAATAACGACGCGCAGGTTTGGACGAGCCATTATTACGCCTCGGCGATAATAAAGAGCGCACGTGATTGTGATATCTATACAAAAAAATCATGTACGCGTGTGTAAGTGTGAGTGGACTGGCCACAAGATAGGTGAGCAAAGAAATACACCAGAGGGGAGATGTATGAAAAGATGGCTTCGTCATTATTACGGGATCGTTTTTTTTTTCATGCTTCTTTTTTTCACAAAACCTGGAAAGAGGGAGATTTGCAGCGAAGTTGGGGCTCGAACACATAAATGTAAAAAAAGGTAAAAAACGCAGAACTCGCTGCAAAGCCCTGTCGAGTTCTTAGGGCGAATTTCACTCTGCTATACTCACAGATGAACGAACCGCTGACGAGAGAGCGTGCAAATTCTTTTAACAACGAGCAAAGCCCCAGAAAAAGCAAACTCCTAGGCTTCCTTATGTATATACATATATTTTTTATCCCCGCAGAAAAAATTCACCGAGCGATTACCGAATTTTCTTTGATACCAGCCTACTTTATATACCTCAATCCCTTTGCTCAACCCCCACCTTTATCCATGGATAATTTCTCTTTTCTACCATCCTCAAGAAAGAAAAATATAATTGGAACGTTTGTACATCCGTCGTGAAACAGATGTCCGTAAAATTATTATACTAAATTGCATCCAGGGAAAAAAATCTTTGCGAATAGAAAATTAGGTCGTACTAATTATCTGTGGTGTACATAAAATGTGCAGCTGGTCATGAATCTACACCGGACACAGTGAGATTAAAAAAAAAGTACAATGAAGCTCGTACTTTCATCATACTGCAACACAATTTCTCATCATCATAATTTAATCATGCTTTCGACAGGGTTGTTTCCCTTAAGAGAAATTAACTTCGTTTTCTGAAAACTTCATAGAATTAAGTTTGGATTCAAGTCTTCCGAATATTGTTCCACAAAAAATTCAGCCTTTCCTCGCGTTTGCGAGAATTCTTTTAACCAAGTTGAGAGAGTACGTACTAAAAACGTACTTGACTGAGCAAAAAGACCAGTAATACGAGATGATAGCAAACGTAGCGGTGCTCAGGAAGTACAGAAAACAGAGACAGAGACAAAAACATGTCAAGTACTGGGGAAAAAAAGTCGTAAGGTTTTTAGGGGGGCGAAAAGCGCGGGAGTAGAATTGCTGAGAATTCGTCGTCAATTTATATCTATATATATATATATATATATATATATATATATATATATATATATTCGTACGGGATATCACTGTGGCTTTATCATGAACAATACTGTGAGATAAAGCAGGTCGAACGAAGAGCAATAAATTCGTAGCGGGTTCCGAGATATTTCATAAGGGAGGAATCCATCAATAACGCAGTTTGCTCGATGCTAACTCACACAGGACGCGATGTTGTGGCCAGTAGAAGCTTTTTTTTTTATTCCGAATATACGTACCAGTGAGAGGCGAAACACAGGTTTATGTGATTTTGTCTTCATACATACACACATATAAATGTATATATGCGAT
Source organism: Rhimphoctona megacephalus (assembly GCA_963989365.1). Taxonomy (NCBI): domain Eukaryota; kingdom Metazoa; phylum Arthropoda; class Insecta; order Hymenoptera; family Ichneumonidae; genus Rhimphoctona; species Rhimphoctona megacephalus. The sequence goes on along the minus strand of OZ022421.1, from coordinate 15,128,247 downwards.
TTTTGGATTGCCGTGAGTGAGCGACCAAACGAGGGTCTCACCCTACATATATATCCACCAGAGAAGCAATAAATAATGCGATAAAACACGAGTTTGTCAGGCTATCACGAGGGAGGTGGATTTCTCTCGCTCTTTCTCTCTTGAGCATCACTTGACGTCCTTCATAGACATTCACGCACAAAAAATATTCCCTATATCTCCCCATCAGCTCGAAAACGAGAATTCTCTTGTCACTGACGATTTTTAATTTCTCTCCGTCACACTTATATTAAAAAGAAAAAAAAGAAACGAAAAATGAATAAAAGAATTGTTTATGACTAACCAATGAATTCAATATTTTGAAGTCTTTCAATTGGATCATACTCTGAAAAGAAAATTAAAGTATTGCCAACTACGTGATGAGGTTGGACTAATTTCGTTGCGCCAATAGTTATATTACGTTTAGTTAATCACCCGGTAATAGATCCATTGAAAGTCATGTCGTTGAGACAACTACGCCACGATTATGCCACTAAATTTTAATTTATTTGAGTTGAGTGTATTTCATGTGATACAACTGCAATAAACGATTTCATTAAAAAAAAAACAAACAAATCTTGAGACACAGAATCGATTGAAATTGAAATAACCACACGGAGGTTGAGTTATACACGGTTTGTCCGTGACTTGATAAAATAATAGCATCGAATAAACTTCTCTGCGAGAATTAAATTCAATGATAGCATACATCAATGGAATATAATTTGTGATTAAGCTAATTACCTAGTAGTAATCTGGATGAAATCTTTTGTTACTATTCAAACAAATAAACCTTTTGCTAAAGCTATTAAAATTTTGTTGCGCAAACAATAAGTTTCATTTAACATGAATTATATATATTGTAACCGAACAGCCTTATTCCCTGGCTGGATTTCTGGTGTGGCAGAAATCTGCTAGAGGGCCACGAGCAGAGTGCTCTCGCGTGAGCGTCGCACCGCCCGTGTGTCCATAAGGCTCCGACATTGAATCATTGAATAACGAGCACTCCGACCGATGGTCGTCGAGAAAACCTGAACCCTTGTTTTACGAGGTAAACAGGGCTAAGGTCTTATTGTACAATTAAAGTATGCTGATATAGAAGTATTTTGCCACTTAATCATGTCAGGATAGGCGCTCTTACGAGAGAGTAAAAAATCGATTAATCGTATATCGTATTTACTATTGAAAGTCGCAAAATATAAAATAAAAAATATCAAATAAAAAATATTCCAAAAAATATATATATATATATAATAAATTCAAATTTTCTTACAGTCAATTCAAAATCATAATTATTCGGTACAGTCACTATACATTTTAATTACACAATGCAATTTATTTAATCCAAACATGATTGATACAATTGACTGAAATACTTTTCCCCATTTGGCGAGCAACGCGATGATACTATTTCAAATATTTATTGAATTTTATTCAAAAAATGTTTTGGTTCTATTGAATATTTAAAGTTTTACCTCAAATTGCGGGCGTAGTTGGCTCAACAAAATAGCTTCAACTACGCGCGGAGGTTGCGTCAATTACGCCATTGGTTTCACCGTATCCAACGTCAAGGCGTAGTTGAGCCAACTACGCTTTCGTTCTCTATGCCTTTTTTTCAGTGTAAGATTTCTCTGCAAAATTAATAAATATTCATAACTTTTCAGCTGGCCCAATCAGAAAGAAAAATATTACAATGAGGTGAAAAAGTTTTTCATTTTCGACCATTTTTATGTAGATTTTGCGCAATAAATATAAATATATTAAGAGATGCGGTAGAACCTTGATATACATTTATAAGTGTCGATTGTTTCGTACAATTGTCAATATCCGGTTGAGCATTATCTCAGCCGGTTAAACGTTAATATTACGAAGTGGATGCCGTAAATATTTTGACAATGCGCAGAATTATTATACGACAGACTCGCATTATATCTTGGTGTTCAATGAGGGCTATATTTTCTTGCGTACATAGTACTTAACGCACAGTGTAATACAACAAATTTATGTGTGCTGATCGTACTCGAAAGAAGTAGGTAATGCACGCATTTGTTTATGACCGTGACACGCGCTCATATAACTCCGCTCCGATAGCTCGTATTCTCATTTATATATTGTATTATATATTGTGTGTGTGATAGCTTATGTTGGTCGCATAAAAATGTGATGCGTCAACTATTTGCTGTGGCTCGTCAAACACGCGTGCGCATGCACTTTCACTTTCTCTTTTTTTGCTATTTCGCACATCTCCTTTCCGCTCTCCCGATTAACTGCAACTTCCGAATAAAATAAACTGGATGCTTTACGATTATATTCGATCGATCCTGGACAGTCAATACAATATTTTGATTTCTGGTATGAAATTTCGAAATCCGAATGAATGCAGCGCGTTGAATTATTTTTTATTCACGTGGAAAACCGTGGGGATTTTTCGGCCTCGATAAGTCCTGAATATTTAATTTACAGTTATGGAGTGATGCGAGTGAAATATATTTGACCGGTAAAGAATCATTAAAATTAAGCGAGGGAATTTTCAATTGAAAATTCAATTGACTTCAATGTTCACATGTAAGCCGTATTATAGAGCATGTGCGTTTTGCGGGAAATAAAAAATGGCTGAAAAAAATGAAAAAACATCAATACCGAAGGTTTTACGATTTTTAGCTTTCGCCGATTTAACGGCTGAGCCTTTAACGACCTCCGCTCGTTGCCAACATACTGGAGAGCTCCCTTTTGCTCTCGTTCTTCAATTCATCTCTTTTTCTCTTTCACTCTCCACTCCCTTTCACCATAACAGAACCAGAAGTTGGCCAACCGACGGGCGTATTATCGAGTTACATCTAATCATCGTAACGTCTCTTGTCCGACGAACTGCGGCCAAAAGAGCACAGCAGTCGTTGCTCCAAGATGAACGAGGGATACGTGGAGAGGGGTGCGGGCGAAAAAAGGGCTGTAAAAGTTTAATATCTACTGGTTTACGATTTGGTATGACACATCGACCTATGTACACACCAACGCTCGCCTTGTTCCGCTTCGATTCTACATGCACACCAAACTGCATAACATTTATTTCGCCCATCTCCGTATGCACTTGTGGAAAACATTTAGACTCGAAATACAATGTACTGCCTTCTGAATCATTCTAGTAGTTAAACATCAAATATCAGATGGCTTCCAGGAAACGTATATGTAATCACGGTTTTTTTTCGATTCGGGAGTTACATACTTTCAGAATTTTCCAAAGATCGGTTGTATTTTTTTAATAGCTTTAGGCCTCAAAAACAAAAAAAAATAAATTTTATTCAAAAATTCCACCCGGTGACCACGTTATAAAAATAAATGTGACCGCGCATCGTGGTGCTTGCCCCGTGTGCGGAATGCCAGAGACACGTTTTTCTTCAAGTTACTTTTTACGGCAGAGTACAACCCGAGGGGCTGCTCACTTAGGAAATCTTTGAACCATTTTATCAAAAACCAGATAGGCAATCGCTAGAAGTCGCTGGAAATCGCGCGAGTCGCATGATTCCTGATTTTCTTATGATTTCTCAAAGTATGCAGGAAATCGTGGGAAATCGCAAAGAAATCACAGGATTTCGGGAATCACTGGGAATCGCTAATCCCCTCTTCAAGCGAACAAGCCTTTATCCAACGTTTGTGTATAACTATATGCTGATGATGTAAAACGCATTCGAACATGCATTTGCTCGTTCCGAACGTGTCTCACAGGTTTCGCTCATAACGGAACAGTTGATGTTTGCTCATGACAGATCTCTCTTGGTATAATAATAATCATCTCTTTGTGTAATAAGCATCTCTTTATCTAATAAGCACAGTATTGAGTGAATATTATTGGTAAGTACTGACATATTTTTGCTTTGTTATCAAATTGAATATTTAATAATTAATAAATTCATTCAAAATTGATTTACATTGTAAAGACTTCACAGTAAACTGCGACAGTAAACTTAACCCTCGACTGTTTTACAGTAGCTTATCATTTTATGATTAAAAAATACTTATCAGTAAAATTCCAATTATTCATTTGTATTTCGTCTTGATTTTTTTTCTTTTTTTTTTTAATTAATTATAGAACTTGAATGATAATTCGGATACACTTTTCATCGTGGATAATTTTTCTGCCAGTTAAGCAGTTTATAGTACTTGCAGCAATTTTTTTTTAATCGTAATAATAACAAAACGGAAATGATACTTTGATGATAAAAACGTTTTTTCTTTAAACTTAATCTCAGATAATTGAAGCTCCATGGATAATCAAAAAATGGAAAACGAAGAAATGGGGAAAAGTGATAGCATTTTATTCAAACAAGACAAAACAGAACAAGTTTCCCCTCAGATTATTTTTTGAAATTATTAGAAACGGAATCGTTATCAGTTATTCCAACTTACGTGAAAAATATTCTACGTTTGAATAGTTTTCTCAACCCGATGGCATTTCGTCACATTTCTGAGGATACAATCAGAGAAATGGAAAAATTTGCTCGAGACGAGATGGAGTTCTTTTTGAAACCAGAGGACTATCGAGAAGATTATTATCACAACTACCACACTTGTCCGTCAAAATTTCAGTTTGTTATGGGAGACAAACATTTGCTTCTAGAACTGGTAAAAATTGTGGAAATTAAACCATTAGAATTTTGGAAAATGCCTGAACGTTCGGCTACTCCTTCACAAAAAAAGGGCCTTCTTCAAAATTATGCACTTCGTCAAAAACATCCAGCTCGAATTTTTCAATGCAACGAGAAAAAGGTGATACTGAGGAAGAACGAAAAACTCTATCGAAACTTGTGAAAAAAATTTTGAAGGATAGCGATGGAGAAAATATCGAGAACAAAACTAAGAGAATTTCAGCACAGGATCTTGAAATTCAAGTCTCAGTAAGTGAAAACTATGGAGAAGATGGCTTTCCACAGTCGTACACGTATCGAGCAAACATCAAATGTCCTGAGTGTTCGTTTATCACGAAACTCACAAAATGTGGACACATTGGAGAGCAGGGATCAAAGTGGGTCCTGTCAAATTTTCGGAGACACATGAAAATTCACAAAAATGTCGTAACTGAAAGATCCAAAAAAAGAAAAAAATCTTCTATTGTGGAGATTCTTCGAGCATCCAAGTGCAATAAGTTAGAAGAATCGAACACTCTCGAAAAAACAAATCCAACTGATGAAAGATCGACCAAAAACGACAAGATCTCCGAATTCATTCCAATCTTGTATCCACCGGAAAAGGGTCGAGATGAAATGCGTGCCATCAAAGCATATGAAATATTTGGTAATGCATCTGAGAATAAATCAGGTAATTTTTTTATTTATTCAGGTCTTTAGCATTTATTATAATATAACTTTTAATTCTTTCTAAAATTTAGCAGATGAAATATCGACCATTACAGAAGATACAGTTCATGGGACACATTTGACGTCGTTGGATTCTCCATCAACTTCAACAGGATTTATTTCGAGTCCTTTTGACCTTCTCTATAATCAGGAGAAATCGGGGGAATCTTAAGTCGAGATAGTCATCGGACGGACTGTCTTGATAAAACAGTCTCATTAAAAGGCCGTAAAGGAAAGTACTCAAGGATGTATCATAATATGAAAAAATTGCATTCATCAGTAAACTCGACTCAAACTCGAATAACTGCTTTTTATCCAGTTTTGACTCAACTCCAATTAGTAATCGAAAAAAACAAAAATTTGAGTGACACGTTAATGAACTTTGTCAAATCAAAAAATGAGCATTTTTCCACCAGCAAAGAGGTTAAAACCGGGCAAATACATTCTGAATTTCTCACAAAATTATTTGAAAGTGCCGAAAAGCAATGCACCAAAAAAGAGCAAGGTAGAAGACATGACGAAACATTGAAGCTTTTCTGTACTTACTTATTCACTATAGGAGGTAGAATGTTATATGAAATACTTTACGCTAATTTACCGATACCATCGCTGAAAACAATTAGTAGAGTAATGTCCAAAAATAGCCACGATATTATAGAAGGTGCGGTGCGAGCGAAAGAATTGAAGGAATTTCTTATTTCAAGAAATTTACTATTGACGGTTTGGTTGAGTGAAGATGCGACTCGCATTACAGGACGTATTCAATATGACAGTGCTTCTAATCAGTTCGTCGGGTGGGGGTTAATATGAAGAATAATGAAATTGTAGAACGGTTAATATTTCGAAATTTTAGTATTCTTAACATTCGATTAACGAAAAATAAGCAATTCGAAGTTTATATTTTCGATAGTATATTAAGTTGAATGCATATTTGATGTAATATTTTTTCTTTGATCGCGCATTTATTTGAAAATATATATTCAGACTGTCTATACTTCAAATGCAGATAATATAGATTGTCCTGATGTAAGAAGTTTATATTTTCTAAATTCGAAATGGAGAGCAATTCTTTTATTGAGAGACCAAAATATATAGTATGAATAATTCGAAAGTGAATTTTTCGAATGACTAAAAATTAGAAGTACAGAATAGCGAACGTTGTGAAGCACGAAGAATGACAAGCAATACTTTGCAGCCCAGAGACTCTCGCTATTTCGACCGTTCGACTTTCTGGTGTTTCACTATTTTGACCACATTGATATTTTGTCTTTCGTTAAAATATATTTGAAATTGTGAATATTCATAATATTGCCGATTTCAGTATTTGATGACTCGAATGCATAATAGTCGAGCTTTTGTAAAATTGCTATTCCAGTCTTCGTCATTTGGGCTACTGTTATATTTTCTTTTTGACGTAAATGTACTTCGAACTCTTTAATTTCTCATTTTTTTTATTTCCAGCATAAAGGCTATAGTAGAATTAATCTCTCTACATACTACTATTCTTCAATTTAAAAATTCGCAGTTTTAGCCGTTCGAAGTTTTAATCATTCGAAAATCTTACTCCCACCCCAGTTGGTCGGTTTCGCATTACCGTTAAATAAACAACGGCTACTGATTTCGGGCGTTTACGAAGCCACCTCTGCTCGCAAAATACAAGAAAACTATGAGACTGGTACTATATCTAAATCAGCATATGTGATAATTGCTCAATCTCTAGCACATAGCGCCTCAACATTTTGTCTTTGTATATTCGGTGCAGACAATAAGTTTTTTTATGATGATGTTCTAAAACGATGGGCATATATTGTCGAACATTTGCAGAAAGAGGGGATCACAGTACTTGGTGTATCTTCGGACGGTGACCCAAGGTTGTTGAAAGGAATACGTATAATAAGTCACTTAGGTAAAAGAAGTGAGAAATATAAAGATTCCAATGGAAAAGATTTTGAGATGTCTTATTATCATGCAAAGTTAGAACCAGAAATAATTGCTATCCAAGATATCATTCATATTGGAGCTAAACTACGAGTCCGTCTGTTAAAACATTCAAGTTTACTTCCAATGGGAGATTTTTTGATATCATCGAGTCATTTACAGATTTTAATGAAGACGGAATCTAAGGATAAGCACTGTTTGACAGAAAAAGATTTATCGCTAAAAGACAAGATGAATTATGCATCGGTTGAAAAAATTTGTGATTCAAAAGTGATTAACCGATTAAAACTAAGTATTCCCCAAAGCGATGCAACTGTGATTTATTTGGATATAATTAGGCTTTATTTGAGTGCATTTATTCAGGAAGATATGCCTCCTCTTGAAAGGATCGAAAACAGTTGGTACTGTATTTTTATCCTACGATAGTGGAGAGCGTGGTTGCTGAGTAATACCGAATATTCCGTGACAGATAATTTCATTTCTCTAAATACTTATTTATGCATGGAAATCAATGCTCATGGTTTGATAAATTTCATTTTTTATCTAAAAAAATATTCTGCTACTACAAATAATTTCACGAAAATGTTTTTGCCGTCACTAGCCAGTAGCCAAGTTTGCGAAAAAATTTTTAGACGTTTAAGATCTATGAGCACCACCTACTCTACTATCGTTAATACTACCCTTCTTGAAACTTTCCAGCGAATTGAAAGAATCTTTTTGCAGGAAGATATATCGTCTGGTAATTTAAACGAAAAAACCAAGCTTTTTCAATATCCAAGAGTTGGAACAAGTAAAAAGCGAGAAAATGAAGGGTGCTTGTTACCTCATACAGACGATATCCTTAAAACAATTGAAAATGCCAAGAATCATGCATTTTTTTAAATTAAATCTCTAGGCATTAACGTGAATTTTGAGGCAGGTGATGAAATACCTTGCAAATTATTAGAAACCGACAGTGATAATTTTGAGGATGACGATAATGATCATGAAGCGATAGGTAATGATATGAAAGAAAGTGAAGAAAATGGCCAACAAGAACTATGTGAGGATTTGAGCACGCTCTCAAATATACAAGGTGGTCTGGATTTGAAAACATGAAAAATTTAAAATCCAACTTCATTCGAGAAGTCCTTTCGTTGTAGTTAGAGATCAGAGAAAGAATGAGTTGGTTGTAAGAAAATCTTCTCTTTGCTGATTATTTAAGGCAAATTCATCTAGTTTAAGCCAGTGTTGCCAATCTATTACAATTGTAATAGATCTATTACTTTTTTGTATGATTTAGTACGCTATTACGCCGCTGGCAGATCTATTACGTTTTTCGAGAAGTAGATAGTAGTAGTCACTGTGTGCTTTCATTTTCTGCCGCGTACGTCACGCGGCATTCGTCTTACAAAAATCGTTCAATATTTATTTGTATTTGTTTCTTTATTTGTATGGGTTCACCCATACAGCATAAAGTCTTATAAGTATGAAACATCTGAATGTTCCGGAATAAAGGATTACATTGTTGTTACATATTAAGAAAAATTTTAAACTACAGTTTTCTACTCCACAAAACTCTATTATATCAAGCGGCCCTGATGAGCGTGTACCATTTTCCATGAATAGTACTTCCAATAGGTCCGTATCAGAATGGGTCAGTACAAAGCTCTCGCTCTGAGGTACAGGGTTCAAATCCCACCAATGTAGTCTTTTTTTCAATAAAATAACGAAAAGGATTCACTAATAATAAGCTAATAATTAATTCTCTTTTATTATTAACGCAAATAATTATTATCAACTAATTATTATTATTATTAAGGCAAGGTGAAAGACGTTTAAGAAAATGTGAAAACGCTCGGTCGGTAAAAATCCCGTAACCAACTTTTCTCCTACACAGATTATATTTCGAGCAAATAACGAGGACCACTCTGTTCGTTTTTCAACAAAGCGGGAGGTGGTTCTTGTTATTTGCTCAAAATATAATCTGTGTAGGAGAAAAGTTGGTTACGGGATTTTTACCGACCGAGCGTTTGCCACATTTTCTTGAACATCTTTCACCTTGCCTTAATAATAATAATTAGTTGATAATAATTATTTGCGTTAATAATAAAGAAAATTAATTATACGCATATTATTATTGAATCCTTTTCGTTATTTTATTTAAAAAAAGACTACATTGGTGGGATCTGGAACCCTGTACCTCCGGAGTAAGAGCTATATGTACTGATCCATTCTACTACGGACCTAATAGAAATATCATCAGTGGAAAATGGTACACATTCATTAGGGCCGCTTGATATAATGGAGTTTTGTGGAGTAGAAAATTGTAGTTTAAAATTTTTCTTAATATTTAAGAACAATAAATCTCTTTATTCGGGAAAATTCCAATGTTTTATACTTATACTTTAACCAAAAAGTAAATTTAAAAAAGTCGCATAGCATATTTATGTATCAGTGAGATATTTTCATATATATGATTTATATATAATGAATATGAAACCACAAATTAATATATATCAATATATAGCAAGTTCCTTTAATAAAAAAACAAATATAACATGTATATATGTAAAACACGTATATGTTAAGTTTTTTTTTCAATAAAAACATTTCTAACAGATCTAGTGACTGTCGTTTCCATTTTGTGACCTTTTCATCCTGGGCTGGTGACTCGCCCGGATTCTCAGTTGGCAACGCTGCACGCGGCTAAAAGAGCGTTCAGCAGCGCTGCTTTAGCGCGAAATTACGTGGTCGTGTGGCCAATCACCGACTTTCCGACCTACCTGTACCTCCGCCAACCGCTTTTAGGTACCATACTCGTGTTCGTGATTGGCGTTCTGTGATCACGTGATCAGAATTTTATGAAAAATACCGAGGATAGCCGTTGAGCAAAAAAAAAAGATAATTCGAGTTGGAATTATACAAACGTATAAAGATGAAACGGTATGTAAGATTTTTCGTACTTCTTTTATAATAAAAATAGATCACAATGAATGACCTGATAAAAGTTAAATGGAAAATAAAATGTCCATTAGCAGAATATGTATTCGAGGTTATGATTCCTTTTCCATGCGAAAATAGGATCTTGTCGCGTTCTAACCCTCCGTCACACGTGCCAAAAAAACTGTAAATTTTATAATCAACTTTAGAAGCTTTTATCACACCGTGAGTTAAATCGCATGTGTATACGTTCTGCGAAACACCATAGAAATGTTCATAAAAATTCTATAAATGTATCATTTATCATTTTTTGGTTATTAATAAAAAAAGAAAAAAATGGCATTGTGCTCATGACGCGTGTAACGGAGGGCTAATGTATCTAAGTAATCTGCTTGAGCTGCGGACTTGCATTGATATGTCATTATTTTACAGATTTATTTTTTATTACAGATTTCTTGTTATTCAATCGAGAGTAAATGATTCGGATATTTCTGATTCTTCAGAGATTGAAAGGGCTGGCCCTTCCAGTACGTCATCGTCAACTAACCCGTTATCCGTTGTTTCACAAAAAAAGTATGTATGACTTAATGATATAAATATTCATATATATATATATATATATATATATATATATATATATTGTAACGTTGTACAAAAAAATCCATGCTCACCTGTTTACAGCGCTCGTCTTCCTCAAAAGTTGAGAGACCGATATTATTATTATAAGGGATCCTGAACGTTGTTATAATTTATCCTACGTAGCCCTCAGAATTGTATTATTTGTTTTATTCTCTTTTAATATTTTTAATATAAAAAATCATCCCAGGTGAACGCCCTCCTTAAAATATATGGCAGATATGTAAACGAAGACGGTTCTTGTTTGCTATAGCAATTCCAAGAAATAAGAATTTAAAATTTACACAAAGAAAACATAAGAATAGAATCTAATAAATTTAAAAACGAATATATCATTACTACGCGATCTTTTTTATTTCTGTAAAAATCCTTCTGTTTCAATCGAAAACTTAAAGACCATGATTTTCATAGGTATGCCAAAAAAAATTCGGAAAGCAACGATCCGATAAGTGAGGACTCTGGTTCAGATCGCGAAGATGAACCTTCGAAAAAGCGACGTAAATCGTACCATCAAAGGTTTAAAGATGGCTGGCAAAATAACTTTCCATGGTTAGAGAAAAAGTCGGACAAATCATTTTGTGCAGCATGTCAAAAGACAATCAATGGTGGTATCACACATCTGAAACGACATGAGGCTACTGATTTTCATAAAGAAAATATGAAAAAGAGTGAAAAAATGATCAAGATTAACGAACATTTCAACAACAAACATCAACAACAGGAGAAGCTTGTAAAATTAGCTGAATTGAAGCTCACGATGTTCCTGCACGAACACAATTTACCCTTTCTCCTGATGGACCATTTGCCAAAGCTGATTGCGTCTGTATGCCCAGATTCGAAAGTAGCAAGAGCCATCAAATGCTGCAGAACAAAAGCAACGAACTTGACGAAAGACATTATCGCCAAGGAACAGTTGTCAGACATTTCACAAAAACTGAGAGACAATGTATTTTCAATAATAATTGACGAGACAACAGATATCAACACGGAAAAATCACTAGCTATCGTTGCACGATTCTACGATAGTGGCGAATGCAAGGATCGATTTTTAGGGCTGATAAAAGTTCAATCCTGCACTGCGAATGATATTTTCAACGCAATCTGCGACTATTTCAAAGAAAATAACATTCCGGTAACAAACATGATTGGTTTGGCTGCTGATAACGCATCCGTGATGATGGGCAATATTAACGGAGTACAAGCTCGTTTCAAAGAAATAGTACCACACCTGTTCGTACTTGGATGCGTCTGTCATTCCTGTCATCTGTGTTCATCAGCTGCAGCAAAAAAGTTGCCAAGAAGTCTAGAAGATTTGATACGAGCAATCTATTCTTACTTCTCTCACAGCAGCAATAGATCTGGAAGATTGCAGGAGTTCCAGACGTTCGTTGAATTGAAACCTCGCAAACTATTGCACCCGAGTGCTACACGGTGGTTGTCTCTTCAAGTAAGTGTGTCTTGTCAGTTGTGTTAGTGTGTGCTTAATTTTTCATTTGATTAACTACATGGTGAACGGAGAGAAATAAAATTGAAAAATTACCATACAGTAATAGAAACGGGGGACAACCTTGAACTTTCCAGATTATTACTAAATAAAATGTAAACTTTCATAAATATGAAATAAAATTTCCTATTTTATACAAGAGATTTTATTTTATCTTTCCGTGAACTTATATGTTTACTTTTTTACTTTCTTAATCTCAAGTTTTGTGTACAACTATTGATGTTAGCATTTTTATTTCAATGCAGGCTGCTGTAGATCGGGTGTTAGAGAATTGGGAAGCCTTGATCCTTTTTTTCACTCACGAATGCTTTGAAGATGACTTGCCTGCAACGCAAGCGATTCTTAATCAATTAAAAAACCCCATATTCAAAGTGTATTATATGTTTCTTTCTTATATTCTCGACAATGTCAATCGACTTAATAGAGAGTTTCAAGCGGAGAAACCGCAACTACATCTTCTTCTTAAGAGAGTTTCAGATTTGTTTCGAAACATTTTGAAAAACTACATAAAAAAAGATTATCTGGACCGTGTTTCAATTAAAAAAATTGAAGTAGCTAATCCACGAAATTTTATTCCATTGGAAAAAATATACTTTGGAGCAAAAGCCGAAATTTTGATGTCCAATGAAAATATCGATCGAAACGAACTTCATAACTTCAGAGTACATGCTTTGGCTTTTTACGTAATGCTCACGGAACAAATAAAAAAAAGATTCGACTTTGATGATCCGGTTCTATCTTTTGTGAGCTATTTCAACCCGTCCACAGTGCTATCCGGAGAGATCAGCAGTATTGCCACTCAAGCACTCAAGTTTTTTCCACATCTCGTGGACGATATAGAAAAACTCAATAACGAGTGGCGACTTTTGTCCGATTCGCAAGAAATGAAAGTCCAAAAAAATCTTTCGCTTGAAGATTTTTGGACAAATGTTTTCAAGTTGAATTCTCAACTGAACGTTCCAATGTTCTCGAATCTGACTAAATTGGTTAAAGGGATACTCTGTTTGCCACACTCTTCGGCGGCAGCTGAAAGAATTTTTTCCCAGCTTAATCTTATAAAAAATAAAACACGAAATCGCTTACATGTTGACACGTGCGAAAGCATTTTGCATGCTAAAGAGTCATTGAGCAGTAATTTGTGCTACACATGGGAGCCTCAACCTTCGTTGCTATCAAAAGTAAAATAATCTTTCACGTTCTTTCCAGCTTTATTTTATACAAATAATTATCATTTTATTATAGAATTTAGCAGCAGAAACCAAATCATCATTGTGATAATGTATGTAAAAAAAGAAATAATAAAAGCCATCGGTTATTATAACTTGTTATTTATTATTTGAAAATTCGATTTAAAAACCACACAATATATATATATATACATATACATATATACATACATATACGTATATATATACATATATGTGAGTAATTCCATGCGCCTTTCCCCGTTTCCTCATTTGTTACGTTTTAGTACGTTTTCTTGCCGCCGTCTAGTACGGGATGAAATCTTCGAGTGGCAACACTGGTTTAAGCAGTGATCGGTCACAGAGAGTTCGAGATTCTGAGTTAACAAAAAATATGAACAAATGAACGAATAGTAATGAAAGTATTATTTTTGTAAAAGTCTGTGACGAAATTCATATCGGTGACTGGTGTTTGTTTAAGAAGTTAAACAGTTCTAAGCGAGTTTCTAAGTGTTTTTGGGCTCGTTTTAAGTTTTGTTTATTTAGAAGGGAAGACTTTAAAGAGCCACGAGTATTCTAGTTCGTAGGCAAATGTATCAAATAATACCAAAGTAATTGGAGTGCTGTGCCAATGGTATAACTTAACGTCAAAGAGAGATTTGATTCCTGTACTGATGGATGTACATGGTTATATTAACATTAAGCAGTATCATCTCACTATGTCATCTCCTAATATCAATGAAAAAAGTTTAAGTGTACATGAAAATATTTATAAGAAAATAGAAAAATTATTCTAATATCTTTAATAATCTGTGTTATTGATTGAGTTCCACGTATCCCTAACCATAAATTAATTATTGTTAATCTATACACTGCAAAAAAGGCATAGTGTTGAGAACGGAGGCGTAGTTGGCTCAACTACGCCCTGAGGTTGGATACGACGAAACCAATGGCGTAGTTGACGCAACCTCCACGCGTAGTTGAAGGTATTTTGTTGAGCCAACTATGCCCGCAATTTGAAGTAAAACTTTAAATATTCAATAGAACCAAAACATTTTTTGAATAAAATTCAATAAATATTTGAAATAGTATCATTGCATTGCTCGGGAAATGCGGAAAAGTATTTCAGTCAATTGTATCAATCATGTTTGGATTGAATGAATTGCATTGTGTAATTAAAACGTATAGTGATTGTACCGAACAATTATGATTTTGAAATGACTAAGGGTGTCCGGTTACAATATATATAATTCGTGTTAAACAAAACTTATTGTTTGCGCAACGAAATTTTAGTAGCTTTAGCAAAAGGTTTATTTGTTTGAATAGTAACAAAAGATTTTATCCAAATGACTACTAGGTAATTAGCTTAATCACAAATTATATTCCGTTGATCTATGGTGTCATTGAATTCAATTTCCGCAGAGAAGTCTATTCGATGCTATTATTTTATCGAGTCACGGACAAACCGTATACAACTCAACCTCTGTGTGATTATTTCAAATTCAATGGTTTCTGTATCTCTCAAGTTTTATATTTTTTCAATGTAACCATTTATTGCGGTTGTATCACATGAAATACACTCAACTCAAATAAATTAAAATTTAGCGGCAAAATCGTGGCGTAGTTGTCTCAACGACATGACTTTCAATGAATCAACTACCGGGTGATTAACTAAACGTAATATGACTATTGGCGCAACGAAATTCTTTCAACCTCATCGCGTAGTTGACAATACTTTAATTTTTTTTTCAGTGTAATAATTAATCAATGTTCTTCAGTCTAGAAATCAGCAATTTTTGAAATTTAGAAATCACTCGTATTCGTTAGAATCAGCATAAATCACACGAAATCACAGGTAATCTCATGGATTCAGAAATCGTGAAAATCGTAGTCGAAATCACAAGAAATCGATTTCTTTTGGAAATCGACGAGCCACGGAATTAGCGAGTGAGCAGCCCCTCGGTACAACCGCATTCATTATTTCTCTATTCTTAAAGGACTCTGTGGATAAGTATTCTTAAGGCGTCTTCTCACTTTGGAAATTTAAAAAAATCGATTTTTTTTTTTTTTAAATTTTGAAAGTACATATCTTCAAAAATGTCATCTCGAAATTTCATAAAGATCGGACGAGTCTAACTACATTTTTTGGCGACCGTTAGGTGACTACCTGAGAGTACCCGGCGATCCCTTTCACGCCGCTCGGACGGTCCCTGTATATCTGACTCTATACAATTGAATAGCCGTGTTCTTTTGTTAATGTAGTACCCCTTGCTTAGGTATATTCTGTTTTCGGGTCTATACTCATGTAATAAGACCTTAACACGTGCATTTTTCAAAAGAAAATCACTCGGCAACGATGCTAAACTGTTATTTCATCAGTCTAATTTGAAACTTCGTAACGGCAACATCTCTGCGCTCAGGATTGTTATAATGGATAAAAAGACTTCGCAACAAAGTGCCACGTGGCGACGTCCAAGTTCGAAATCTAAAAAAAGAAAATTTCGTGGAGTGCTTCCACACCAGTCTGAA
This sequence comes from Rhimphoctona megacephalus, assembly GCA_963989365.1. Classification (NCBI taxonomy): domain Eukaryota; kingdom Metazoa; phylum Arthropoda; class Insecta; order Hymenoptera; family Ichneumonidae; genus Rhimphoctona; species Rhimphoctona megacephalus. The sequence continues at coordinate 15,112,165 of OZ022421.1, read as the reverse complement.
GCAGATACGAGTCATGCTAGTGCGAGTGCAGCAAAATTAAAAAAATCGGACGATACAAGTTTCGATGTACACATCGATCCAACGGCTGGATATAGTATTATTCAGTTTTTTCTTGTTTTTTCTACATTACAACAATATGTGAAGTGTAAAGTTTGTAACAAAGATGTTTCTTTTACAAAGTACGGTCAGCGAGGACTCGGTTTCAAAATTTGTGTGACTTGTGATTGCGGAGAAAAATATATTAACTCATGCCCATTAATCTCAACTGGGTACGAAATCAATCGTCGTTTAGTGTACGTTATGCGTTTGATTGGTGTTGGATTGAGTGGTATCAATACGTTTTGTGGGCTCATGGAACTGGGACATGGAATCAATTCCACCGTTTATTATCAAATACTCAATTCGATCGCCATCGCAGTGCAAAGTGTGTTCGATATAGTGACGAGCAAGTCTGTCAAAGAAGAAAAACTGTTGAACGCTCAACACGGAGAACCCGAAGACGTTTTAACCGTTTCAGGTGACGGTTCCTGGCAGAAAAGAGGATTTTCTTCTCTTATTGGAATCGTGTCATTAATATATAAACACAGTAAAAAAATTGCAGACGTCGTTGTGAAGTCGAGTCACTGCAAAAGCTGTGAATCGAAAAAAGGTATGAAAGACACGATCGAATATGCACAGTGGTATGAAAAGCACAAACTAGTTTGTAGTGCTAATCATTCAGGTAGTTCTGGAAAAATGGAGGTTGACGGTATATGTGAGATGTTTTTGCGATCACTCGAAAAATTTGCTGTGCACTACGGTTTTTACATCGGTGATGGCGACACTAAAACTTTTAAAATATTGTTCGATACAGCACCGTATGGTGAAGACTTTGTGGTTAAGAAGTTGGAGTGCGTATTACACGTTGCGAAAAGAATTTTCAAGCGTGCTAAGGACGCTAAGAAAATTCTTACACAAAAGAGAAAAGCTGCAAAGAAAGACGCTGAAAAACCTTCACCAAAGAAAAAAGCAGCCAAGAAAGTTGTAGTAAAAAAAAAAAAAGTTGTTATAAAAAAAGTTCCTGTCGTAAAAACCCAAGATTTAACAATAAAATTGATGAAAGAATTATCAACAAATTACTCATTGGCAATTCGAAGAAACCTGAATTCTGTCGAAGATATGCGCAGGGAGATCTGGGCAGGATACTATCATAAAATTTCAACCGACAGCAACCCACAGCATACGTATTGTTCAGACTCATGGTGCAAGTACAAGAAAGCAGTGAAAAACAATCAGATAGAAACTTTTAAACATCCTCCTGCTCTAGCTGATGATGTTCAAGAGGTTTTGAAACCGATCTATGAAGAACTGACGAAGGACGAGTTACTGGAACGATGCCTCGGAGGAAATACCCAAAATAACAACGAGTGTTTCAACAGCTGTGTCTGGGCAATGGCGCCGAAACACGTTTTTACGGGAAGAAAAACCGTGGAAATTGCTTGCCAAACAGCGGCATGCATTTATAACGAAGGGCTACAACCTGTTTTAAAAATTTTGGAGGTGATGGGTGTCAAACTAGGCCCTATCGCCGTTCAATACGCCGAGAAACGCGACAGTGATCGCGTACGCGTAGGGAACCGCCGCAGCTCTAACGCTTCAAAAGAGACTAGGTCGAGACGAAGGGAAGCTACTTTGGACGAACACACCTTCTACGAAGAATCGGAAGGTCCATTGTATGGAGCAGACATCGCTGATTAACCCGAGGTAAGGTTTTTTCATGATTTTTCTGCAACCAAAACTTTAAACGCAGTTATCTCAAAACAAGGTTTTTCGGTGCTTTGTTGATGAAATTTCGGAAACTATCCGGCCGATTGTCATGAAATTTGAATGACATATGCTTCATAGTTATGGCTATAGCGCATATCATCAGATTTTTTAAATTTTGATTTTAAGAATTTTTTTTTTACAAAAAACTGCAAAAAAATCGTGGTTTTTTTTTACTTTTTCGAAAAACGTGCGCCATTTTGTTATTTTCGCGAATATCAAAAATCTGATGATATGCGCTATAGCCACTGACATACTGAATCTAAAACAGTTTTATTTTTTTGTTTCAGACGACCCGTCTCGGAGATACCATCAACAAGCCACGACCATAACATTTTTACACGGGTTTTTCAATGCTACTGATGTATTATAATAATTGTTTAAAAAAATAAAATAAAAATTTTTTCATGTACTTGAAAGATGTGTTTATTACATAGGATCCGTTTTATCCCATAATTTTAAGCAAAAATCCTCGAAAAAAAATCGCAAAAACAGCCTATTTTTGAGGCGCTTAAAGTGAGAAGATGCCTTAAATAATCTTATTCTCAAATATCTCTATAGAAGAAATCTTTTTTCTAAAATATCTCTATTCATAAATATGGTCAAAAGTCTCTGTTCATAAATAATTGTATTCCAAAATATCTCTATCCTTGTGGAACAATTGACAATCAAAGTGCCCGATCGTATAATCAATTATCTGCGATCGATATAGTAGAGGTAATAATATCAAGTAATATTTCATGTAGCCCCGAAAAATAAAGCATTTATATTTTGATATAACGGGCAGGGGGTGAAATGAGGTGGAGGTAACAGAGAGAGATATAAATCAAGAGACTCGGTAGTCTCGGAACAAATATATTTGAAGCTACGTTCCGAGCATTCGCCGAGTCATATTTTCTCCTAATAAAACGATTAGCGGTGGTGGGGGTAAAAAATTGATGACATTTTAACAAATTTCAAAACCTAGGAGTCGTTTGGCAGCTTGTAAAGCGAACTTTAAGCTAATTAAGAAATATTCTTTCGATTGCGCCTAAAATCGGCTCGATTGGTTGCGTAATTACTGAGAAAGAACTTTGCACATGCTTAGGATTATTCTCGATTCTAACCTATTCAAGAATTTGACGTGTCTGTATATGCGCGTACAGACGACACTAACAAAGACCTTTTGATACCCAACACGATCCATTTCCACGATGCGACCAAAGCAACAGTTTTCTGATTGGTCACGACCACAAGTACGTCATTTTCTATATCGTATATATATATATATATATATATATTGCTTGTAACAGCCGCAAGTTTATCCAAGTGTTGACAAATAACGAAATGCGAAATGACATGGATAAATTTAAAAAAAAGTTATTCCAAAGCTCAGTGGAAAAAAAGTGTTAAACAATGACTTTATACGCTAAAGTTATACATGAGGCAAATTATTTCAAAGTTCAGTGGAAAAAAAGTGTTAAACATTGACTTTATACGCTAAAGTTATACGTGCCGCAAAAAATATTTATAATTTGATGCAACGAGAAAAATAGGTTCGCTAACCTATTTTAACCTATCTCCAACAATCGATTTTTAATCATATATATTATTTCTCAATGAGGAAAAAACACGTAAATATTATGTTAATAAATTAAAATAAAATAGTCAATTTGTGTGGCTGTAATAAGTGCTGGAAAATAGAAAAATCATAATCGTATTGAACCCAGCGCTACACGTAGCTTTCGAGTTATTTTAGTCTGAACTCAGAGGTAAAGCAAAGTATCAAAAATTTGACTGGCTTGATAATGGAAAAACTTGCTGAATCAAAAACCTCAAAATACCGTGTCCCCTTATTTCTTGCACAAAAAAAACATATAAAACATTCACTGGAAGTAAAAGGCGTCAGGGTTTGGGAATGGAAAAGTGATGATGACGAAAAGCGAGATGTTTGGAAAGAATAATAAAAAAAACAAATCATATCAAGTATAAAAATCCCCCCCGAGGAAAAAACCTCTGGACAAGTATATTCATTGACCCTCTTTTCCATATTTTTTCACAAATATACATGTACTCTAAAAACCCTCCACACAAAAATCCCTCAGAAAATTAAATCCTCACAAAAAGTTATAAGAGTGACCCCTCTCAAAAAAATTATCAAATTAAGTCAAATCACACCAAACAACGATGACTCAATCCTCGAGAAAAACTAAGATTAGATTTCACAAAAAGTTATTGAATAAATCCAGCTCTGTTACAAGTATGGGAGGCTTTATTGGGTTTAATAAAATCTCCAAATAATGTTAAATGTTGATGAAAAAAAAAAAACTAAGGTTGAAAATACAGTTATTCAACCCAACTAGAACAAGAATAAAAAATCAGTATGAACAAAAAATCCGATTCAAAAAAAGACTGCAAACGACAAAAAATTAGGTCGAAAAAAATAATTCCGCTCGAAGTATTTACTTGGCGAGTATTTTAGCTTATTTCACATAACGTATCACTTATGGTTACGAACTTGCCTAGTACTTCGTAAAACTATTTCGTTTAGGCAACAAAATTTTGAATGTTTCAACAAAAGTTCTTTACACTCAAACGAAATTTTATTGAACCATTCAAAATTTTGTTGCCTGGACGAAATAGTTTTGTTGGACATGTTCAACAAAATTTTTGGAATGTTTCAACAAAATTGGGTTCTCAGTGTAGTGGTTAGAAAAGAAACTTAAAATTGGCTAATGATGTTTAGTTATTGGCGTAAGAAACCTGTAAGTGTATTTGATTTCGTCACTCACACGTATGCATGCACACACAGAACGGCTAAATAGTATATTGATCTGAATGCATATATTTTTTATGTAACTGCAATACTATTATATATTGAATTAAGTTTTTGAAAATCCAGCTATTATAATGTACGAATCAAGTTGGCTAATGGTTGTAAAGTGTGGTTGAAATTGAAATATCCGGTGATTTTGAATGGAAGTGTCAAAGAAATGGCTAACTAGATATTACCATCAAATCAAAAGAGATAATTATCACACATAAAAAATGTTTAAATACGTTTATTTTTTATTGTTGTCTTTTTCTGAAATTAATGATTTTGTTAGATTTTTTTCGCGTATCGGATTAAATAAAAAAAATAGAAACTCAAGCGTAGACAATTTCTCGTCGTAGAGAGGAAGATTTCTGGACATGGACGCTGATATTGTCAATTGAATCGATAAAGGCACTTTCGGTTAAAAGGTGAACGTTCAACAAAAACAACCCAGAATTTAATTATTAAAAAAGACGTCTTGCAGCAGTGCAAATTTCCCCTTCATACGCGAGTAATGCATTGAAACTGACCAGGCTATTGTCAGTTAAATCAATAATAGCACTGTTCATTGAGAGTGTGCATCAGTTTCTCTCGCACTCATCCGTTCGCCATTTTTTATCTCTCTCGCTCTTACGGACAGATTTTCGCGAGTGATGCACGCTCTTAGACTGAACTTAAAAACAGCCCTAAATTTCATTGTGAAAAAAAAACATTTCGCCCCTTTGAAGTTCCTGCTCAGAAAGCTGCATATAATGAAGTGAGTTTACGTAGGGTTATTGAGTACAAAAATGGAAAACTTCATAGGATGTGCGTTGAGCAATCCAATTAGTCAATCCGATTATGAGGACGTGAAAAACTCGATCGATGTTAACATGCATCCAAAAATAGTTATGAAGAGCCGCGGCCGCCACTCGACACGGAGTATTAAAAAAAGATGAGCGCGAATCCTGCTGCACTCTCATATACTCGAATATGTTTTGTATACACCTTCCTTTTTTGTGTGATTCTATGGGAAACTCAATCAAAAGGCTACATGAGAGTAACCTTTTATTTGACAGAGAGACTGACCTAAAGGGGAGTATTATTTTTTTCCGCTAAAATTAGCCTTTTTTGGAATTTAAACAAAAATAGAAGTATACAATCAATTGCTTCGATTAAGCACCAGAAAAACTATTAAACTAGTACTTGGCGAGTTTGTAACACATACAACATTACGTGAAATACATTACGTGATCCAAGCTAAGCAAAAAAACTTGCCAAGTACTTCGGCCGAAATTTTTTTTTCAATCTAATTTTTTTCGTTTGAAATTTTTTTCTTCAAGTTTTTTTCATCCCGATTTTTTTTTCATCCCGATTTTTTTTTCTGGACTCTGTTCTTTTGACCGATTTTTATTTTTGTACATTGGTGACTTTTTTCAATAACCAACTAATTTTTGCTTTTTTTTAAATACTCCATCCTCAAGCGACAATAAAATACTTGTCCTATTATTGATATTATAAATTTTAGTGCTGAACGTAAATCATTGGCTTTACCATTTCTGTTTTTGTAAAGTAATTATTTTTTTTATGCGCAAATTGATCATTTACTTGTAGACTCTGTTTTTTACCGGACACTCACGATGGGCATTGTTGCTTTTTTTCTTAGAATCTCGATAATATATGTGAAGTTTTTCATTTCTATTTGTCATTTGGAGTATAGTTATTTTATAGAAATAATCTTCTTTTTCCTGTCTCGATCTTGCCAATTTTTTAAAAATTTTGTACTTTTTTGGGTATTTTTTTCTGTGAAAACAAACGGAAGCAGGGGTCAACAAATGTACTTGTCCAAGGTTTTTTCCCCGGGGAGGGGATTTTTGGCCAGGATATAATTACTTTGCGAAATTTTGAGTAGAAGGCAAATCTACAAATGGTAAAAAAAATCACAAAAATAGCCTCTTTTTTATCCTCTAACTGCACCTAACCCCTTAATTGCCTTATTCAAAAGTGTGTACATCCGAGACTATGTCCTCAAATTTTTAGCGAGAAATTCTCATTGTTTCCAAAATTATAAACTTGAAAGCCGATGCAGATAAAAGCGTCCCGCTCGACTACTCGGGCTGCTCCCTTTTTTTAGCACTGGATTGTATCCCTGGTTTCTATCTCGTCCGCATCCATTTACGGTGCTAAGAAGTTTACACAGAGTACGTATATTGCATATACGAGTGCTTGTATGCCGAAGGCATAACCGATTAGACGTAAATACTTGTCATATTAACAACTTTATACGCGTTTTGAGTAGGTATACTCCCGAAAAGGTCCAACCCCGGATCGAGTTGAAATTTTACACAGCCATTCCCTTTGATATTTCAAGAGAATATTTGAAAGGATTTTTCACGAGCCGTAATATTTTCCGAGAAAACGAATTTTCAAAGTTATTATTTTAGCCCGGTCGAGTATATCTATATATATCGCTTTCCTCGCGCGCCCGATATTTCCACTTCGCCCCGACTAGATACACGTAAGATAATCGAGTAGTCTAATGACTCTCTTAGAGAATCCACTTAAAGAGAATTTTTTTTTCTTATAAAATTCGTGAAAATAGTATAATGACCAGGTGAAAATAGTAGTTTCCGGGTTTGGTCTATGGAATAATGCATTGAAACTGACTAGACTATTGTCAGCTAAATCAATAATAGCACTGTCCATTAAGGAGGTCGTAGCGAAAGGTCGAGTATTAGACAAGATATCAAATTTGAAACATGTTATCGATTGAACCCACTATTTTCTTTAGAAAAAAATTGGGAACACTTTGCTGGTAATTCAAGTGAGAAATTAAATTCCAAAATTTGTAACTTTAATCCGGTGTCTTATGACGTAACTCTTCGGATTTTATTCCGATCGTATATTACATATATTTAATTATTATATAACCATAAAGTTTTCATTCTCAGTTATAAATCAATCATCAAAGATTGATATCGTAACATACAAAAAAACGAGTTACCGAATTAGTTCTTGCAAAATTTTGAGTTAAAGCTGGAAAAATCTCAATAAACTCGATTAGTCGTTCGATTGATCCGCGCTGAAAAATGCTTACAGTGAGCTGGCAACGTTACACATTCGTGACAGCGGTAATATAACCTATATTAGGCTACGCTGAAACAGAAATATTATCGAAGGCACCAAATGTGCGGTCCTGGGCGTGCAAATGATTTTTTTTTACTAAGGTCACAGCATTTTAAGTTATCTCGAACACAAGCTTATTGATAACCGAGAACTGTTTCGCTATCAAAAGAGGCTAAGGAGGTTTATGTTTACAGTGCGAGTATGCAGCGCTGCCAGACTTCGCTTGACAAATTCATCGACTATTAATAGCTGACGACGAGTAGCTCGAATGAGTGATTAAAAATATGTAATTTCTTAAAATATTATCTCATTGATCAGGATTGCTGTTGTTTTATTACGAATGTATAAAAAAAAATATTTTATACACCATAATAGTGTCAATTTGTAGTTTTTCAAGGAAACATTTTAATATACGGTCAATTGACTACACGGAACCGTTACGATATCCTTAAGAGTAAGAGTCAGTCGGTATCTCGCCACCGTGAGTGTGAAAGCGATAACAGCAAATTTCGAAAGTGAAATTCTTCGACACGGTTTGACCGATTACAAAAAGGCCCTGTCAGCGAATTTTTGCCATCGTCCCGCGTCCGCTGACAGAGCTTTTTTGTATTCGGTCAAACCGTGTCGAAGAATTTCCATCCTCTTAAGAGCGTGCATTAGTCGCGGCGATCAGTCTCTCTCTCATTCACCCATTCGTCATTTTTAATTTATCTCGCTCTTATGGACAGATCCTGGCGATCGATCCATGTTCTTAAACTGAATTTGAAAATGACCTTGAATTTCATTGCGAAAAAACATCTCGACCCCTTGAAATCCCTGCTCGGAAAAATGCATATAACGAAATTAGTTTGCATTGGGTTATAGAGCACAAAAATGAAAAGCTTCGTAAAATGTGCATTGAACAATCCAATCTGATTATCAAGACGCGAAAAACTCAACCGATGTTAACATCCGCCCCCGAAAGCTTCTTGTATGTGCTATCTTTTCCTACAGGTTTCTATGGCAAAATAAACTAAAAGGGTGCACAAAATCAATTTTTCATCTGTATAAGAGCGAGAGGGATCACAGATGGCGAATGCATGAGTGTGAGACAGACAAACCCTCACGACTGATGCATGCTCTCAGTTTGAACTTCTATTGAAAACACCACTGAATTACATTGCGAAAAAAAACGTCTCAACCCTTTGAAATTTCTACGTGGAAAACTGCATATATAACGAAAACAGTTCGCGTTTGGTTATAGAGTACAAAAATGGAAAACTTCGTAAAATTTGCACTGATTAATGCAATTAGACAATTCGATTATGCGAACACAAAAAATTCGATCGATGTTAACATACGTCCGAAAAAGCTTTTTGTATACGCCATCCGATTCTGCGGGGTTCTATGGGAAATTAAATTAAAAGTTTACATGGGAGTAACCTTTTAGCTGATAGAGAGACTGACCTTAACCTTGACTGCCTTATTCAGGAATATCAGTATTTTTACGGGACATTCTACTTTCTCGGGTTGGAAAAATCCATTCTTATTAATTGCCTTATTCGAAAGTGTGTAATTTTGAGAATATGTCCTTAAATTTTTAGCGAGAAATTCCCATTGCTTCCAAAATTATAAACTTGAAAGCCGACGCAGGTAAAAACGTCCTGCTCGACAGTTCGGGCTGATCCCTTTTTTCAGCACTTGTATTTTGTCCCTAGTTCTATCTGGTATAATCTGTTTATGGTGCTAATAAGTTTACACAGTGTACATACATTGCATGTAGGTATGCTTGTATGCGGAAGGTATAATGGATTAGACGGAAATACTTGACATGTGAACAACACTTTGAACGCGTTTTTATCGAAAGGACGTCTCTGACTTATCGAATACAATTGCAGAAAATCTGTTCGACTAATCGATCTGAAATTTTAAGATGTTATTCTACATATTTGTGGCTTTCGCATAAACCATGGGCGTGTCCATTAATTAATATTTTTTCAGTATAAAAGACGCAAAAAATGTCATTTATTTTTTCGAAGTCCATTATTTTGAAATTTTGTATGCAACTCTTTCTCCGTGATTCATGAAATAGCGTTTAATATGTGTATTAAAATTCTTTTTATATTATATTTACAGACCATTTCAACGACCGCCATAACACTCGCCAGCATACATTGATTTTTTTAGAAACGCTCCAGCAATCGAGAGAAAATCATATGAACACGCTGTAAATAACATTGAAAAAAAAATATGTATGATTTAAGAGTAGTATAACATAGAGTCTAAGTTCCAAATTGCTGTATTGTTAATAGCCCACGAAAATAAGATTCCTGAAAATGAGCAAACATTTCTATTAGAAAATAAAATGTCCGCTCAAATTGAATTCAATGGAGAATGTAGGTTAGAAAACCCCAATAAAATTTAACGGATATTAGGATGCGATTATTAGATATAAAAAAAACCATACGATTTCAATATTTTCCGTCGCTACACATATGCAAATAGCGCGTTCAGCAGTATACTACCCTCAAATGCTTCGTACAAAGTTCGGGGTGGTGAAATGCTTGAGTATCAAGTCTCGAAAGCAGAAAACAAATTTTTTAATTAGGTGTAATAATCGAATAAAAGGCAATTTTTTTCTCCATCTCTGCAAAGTATTTTGAACTTTACATTATATTTCTCATTACATTATGTTTATACAAACATTTTTGAAACTAAGTTGTCTTATTACTAGCTATTTAATAAGTTACAAACATTTGGTATGACCGAAGCAATACTTAATTAGAAAAAAAAAAAATGACAATGACGATGGCTACAGTAGCGCGTCCCCTGACAGTGCTTATGGTACAGGGCAAAAAAATTAATTAGGTTATAAGATTCAATCTTTTACAACTTCGGCAAATAAAAAGTATAAAATAAAAACTAATTGGAAAATAAATACGATTAAAATAATAATAATAATAATAAACTAATTGATAAATCCAACGTCCCCATGAATACACTATTCTGATCAATGTCGATCGACTATAGGATAAATTCCACCCCCCTCCCACCCCCCTCGAAGTGTCTAGGTAGCCACAGATCTCGAACATTCATAATAATATTTATACCGTTTCTTGTCAGGTCGTATCTACACAATATTTACCATAATACACACGCCCTTGTTCGATTCACGATAAAGTCGCAAGGAAGTGTGGAACAAAATTTTGTTAATAAATTGACTAAATAATTCGGCTTATAGGGGAACATGGGGCAAAGTGGGCCCCATAAGAAATTAAGGGCGGATCCTTCTTTAGAAAGCTCAAAAAATCGATTTTTTTTTATTGCTTTAATCTATTCCTAATATATCTAAGAATATGTATCTAAAGTTATAGAGGCTAATTCGCAATATTTTCAAAGATACAGCACTAAATGCAGTAAGGTGTCGAGCAGGTATACGAGCGCGTATTTTTATGATTTTTCTAAACTGGCGGGCGTGATTGCAAGAAAACTAGACGACCAATCAAAATGAACTAAAGCTTGTTAGCTTCAGTTTTGTATTCTCTTCTATTTGAACTAAAAAGATTCATAAAAAATTTCTAAACAATTTTTTTAGCAAGTTGAAATTATTTTTTTTTTGCAGAAAGCACATTTTTTTCAGATCTGAGAAAAACTTTAGATTTCACAATTTTTTGGTTTTTCTTAGTTCACCTAGACGAAAAATATATGAAAATGAAATTTTTTTTTGGGTTTTTTGTTTCAGGCAGAAATTACGAGCTTCATCTTTTCCGCCGATTGGAAACTGGTGTTGCACAAATGTGCATAAAAATCGGCTGCGTTTGAATATTTTTCTCTCAAAAAAATTTTTTTTTAATGTTCCAATATGCAATTAAATAATCTGAAAAGTTTACTGGACTTGCTTTTTTTTCTGTCCTAAAAAAATTCCCCCAAAAACGCTTTTTTCGGCCTTCTAAAGGAGGATCCGCCCTTAAGCTAGATGAATCGGTTTACACATGATCTTGATACTACTTTTGTATCCCAAAATTGATTTGTTGGGCTTATTTTCCATATCATGTCAAAAAAAATGTATGGGGCAAAGTGGATTCCTCCTCGGAAAAAAGCTCTTTTGACGATTCTGATTAATTTACACACTTGTACATCGAAATTGGGGGAAATTTGGATTTTGCGAAAAAAAAATGGGGCAAAGTGGGCCCTCCCTTGCGAGGAAAATTTTTGGGTCCACTTTGCACCGTTTTTTTTTTTATATATAAAAATGGATTTCGAGACCAGTTCTGATCATTTCCTGCCTTTAGTTTTCAATTCTGTGAATACGCTTGGGCTCACGAATTCCGCGAATCGGGCGCGAGTTCCGGCTATCAACGCGACCGCGTGGTGTCGCAGATCGTGCAAGCTACAGCGCTCGGTCAGTTGTGATTGTGAAACGGTCACAAGTGGAGAAATGAACTGATCAGTGCATCGTTAGTTTAATTTGCTATTGAAAAAAAAAATTTAGATGGGGACTGATGATTGGTGCAAAATTCTTACAGATGTGATTGAATATCGGTAGTTTTTGTTGAGACCTTCATCACCGTGTTAAGTCTATTAGGTAAGTCGTTTTTTTTACTGTACTGAAAACCGGAGGTTCTTCGGAACGTTGAATATTTTGTTGAATACGTCAACAAAAATATTTTTGGAAATTAACCAATTTTTTGTAGAATCCAGCCAAATATTCGAAAATAATTTGGAATATTTTGTTGAATACGTTTAACAAAATTATTTTCGGAAATTAAACACATTTTTGCAATCTTAACAGTATATTTACAGTAACAGTAACAACAAAATAAAATTGACAGTAATTTTGTTGAATGTATTCGACAAAATACTTGACGTTCCCAACAAAATCCGATTTTTAGTGTTGTATTGCGCTATAATCAAAATGTTTTTGGCAATAACTTGAAATCATTCAATAACCCCACAATGCTTGGCGTGTACCAAAGGAAAACGACCCAGCAGTCATGGAGCGAGGAAGCGATGAAAAACGAAATCAAAGCTGTTTTAAAAAAAGAAATGGGATACAAGCAAGCTTCTAATATACAAGCCCGATACAATGGGATACAAGCCCTATACACCGTTCAGCCAACAGCGGTGAAAAAAACGCGTGCTCGCCGAAGAAATCGCAGAAAAACTGCAGTGATCACAAGCCCGTTATATCGGACCGAATTAGCGAGCAGAAAGAAAAGAGCGGCGAAAACGGCTAAATCTTCGTCATCGGACGTTTCCTGCATTTTTTGCGAGGAACTCTACTCGCAATCTTCTGAAGGTTGGATCTGCTGCACGTCATGTCGTAAGTGGGCTCACACCTCGTGTGCTGTTGTCGACGATGATGTCTACAGTTATCAATGCGATTTTTATATATACTATAAAGAAAATAAACTTCTGTCAACAGTTTGTGCATTGATTGTTACCCTCAGCCTCTTCTAATTACAAGTTTTACGAAAAATGGGGAAATTTTTAATTTTTTTCTTCCACGGTTTCCAAGTTTTCAGGTTATTGTCTCAAATTCATTATTCAATAGCGTATAAAAACTTGCAGGAATTGTTATGAAAACATAATCTGAGTTTAAAAAAAAATTGTGAAAATTTCATTTTCCTTCATTTTTGGGAAAGTGCCGCAGAAATTAAAATTTTGGAAGAGCCCGTTTTGTCCCATGTGCCCACCTTGCCCCATGTTCCCCTATTACGAGATCTCATATTTGCGGGAGTTGAAAAAGGAAAAAAAAATTACGGCATACCATGGAAAAGTAAAAAAATCACAGTAAAATGGTAAAATCACATTAGATTTACGATTAGTCAATGCATTTTAGCGTGACGGCGAGTAGAAGATTAAAAATAACCGAAAACAGCCCATTCTTCTGTACAAATACGCGTTGAAATTTGCTTTGAACTTTGTTTTGAATGTTTGGCGTCGAGAGTCCAACGCGTCTCTATTAAATTTATATTATCCATAGCACGAATATCCATGGAAGCGAAAGGGCATGAAACACGAAACGTTCGACCGATGAACATGCGATAACGGCAGACCTCATTCGGCGTATGGATACCAACAATGGGGGTTTGCTGGGAAAATCAGGGTAGCGTACGATAACAACTAGGTTGAGGTACACGCCGTGATACTCCGGTATGTTACTCTTACGATACGTGTACAGTACTTCGGCACATAAGTACACATGTAAATGCTCTACATACAGACTATCCCAAAAATCGCCCTAGAGATGGTTAGTTCACAAAATTCGGGAGAAAAAAGTCTTTAAACATTTTTTCTCTGGGATACACCGTTGATTACATATTAATAAACTTATTAATCCGTCAGCGATCGCGCTATAAAACTTTTTCTAACACTTCTATTAAAACGATGATTACTCAAAAATTTCAAATGGCATAAGCGTTTGAAATTTTTTCTATCTTCACCATGTTTATTCTTCTATATGACTGGAGTTAAAAAAAAAAATTTGAATACATTTGATTTTTTTTATGATGTTAATTTTTTTCATAGAATTTTTTTTCAATAAAAAGAAAATCGATAATGTTTCGCCTATTTATGATATTTTATTTTTTCAATGCGATACAAACAGGTACAATTGTATGTGTACCAATGACAATGCTACCTCTTACGGTCCAGCGCGCCAAGCGGGCACAACTTAATGAAATATCTTATAAAAATTTGTATAAGCATAAAACATGTCAATAAATATCTACACAAAAGGACTTTTCAATCGCCTCACTGTTTTGGCACGAAAAATTCATCAAAAAACATTCATAAAATCCCGGCAAAATGGACCGCTCCCAGTAAAATGGCCCTTAATGCATTGATAAAAAGTGGGGGCGTGGCCAGCGTAACGCAATTTCGCTCGAAACTATCCACTGAGCTGAATAGATGCTTTTCCCACTGTGTGCTCTTCCTTCACTGCACTGGAGTGGTTATCGCTCATTAATTAATATCTGATGAGCTGTGAATCATAAAGAAAAATGAATGACGAGGTTTCTTTTAGAATTGCACGATCTATGAGCCTGATATGTTTGAAGACCACTTTTGGCACACTGTGTATATATGCACATTGAGAGAGAAGAAGAAAGAGAGAGAGAGAAAGAGAGAGTTGAGTACATCGAGTTAGTGCACCTACTACCAGGATAATAGTTCGGATGTTCGGGTCTCCGATTTAGTTTTCGAGTTTATGATGTCGACGGGGCTTCCTGCTGGTTAACCGGCCACGTAAACGCTCGCCATTCGACCATCGTCTCTCGTTTCGTCGTTTCTACTATAACCTCCCTTCCCTCCTTTCATATATACCGGTTATATTCTATTAAGCGATAAATATTAAAGCTAGATGTATGGTCGACGGTGGACGGAGCGGGACGGAGAGGGAAGGATGACGGCGACGAGAAATCGCATGGATAACTTATCGGTTAGTCGGAAGGGTTATATTTCCCGTCAAGCTACGTTGTATAATGGATCTGTACGAATTGTACGTTTGTATATATGCAGAAAGTGATAGAGAGAGAAAGAGAGAGAGAGAGAGAGATGTGGGATGGAGTTGGACTCGAGGGAACGCATCAGCGTCGGATTTCAACCCTTTCGATTCTCGCAAGGTTCCCGCGACTGTACAATCGCTCTCGGTCCTCTTTTTTCCTTCTTCGACACAGATCCGCACCACCAACCACATTTAATTGGGGAATTAATTACTTGGTATTAAAATAAGAGAGACCAAGTGAAGGGGACTTGTTTTCTAAAATCCTTCAGTCAATTAATTTGTACGAGATTATGCTGTTTCATTTGCACGGGATTTATCGCGGTATATGTATGTACGTCCGCGTATAATTGGACCTTTCTCTGACTCGATCTTTTTTAAACCGTCTCTTATCGTTATTCAGGTTTTTAAACTGGAAATTCGAAATATTCCGAAAACTTCTTTTATTTTTTGTTAAACCTGCCAGACATTCAATACTAAAATCATTTTTAGTTGATTTATTGACTCCACATGTCACCACCATCGCTCTCTCCTGTCTCTTGAGTATATCTTCACAATTTCTATTTGTTCCTCAGTTAATCTTTGTCCGGGAACATAAAGCAGACAAACAGCAAAAGCTGAACGTGGCCTGTGGCGCGGATTCAGAGGGTAAAAAAGGACTAAATAAGGAGGGAAATATAGTAAGGGGAAAAGGAGTAGGTGTAAGATTACGCCCTTATCATTAGTCCTTCACTCGAGCTAAAGGTTGAGAGTGACTCCAAGAGAGAGTAGTATAACTACACAGAGTAGAAGAGAAAAAAAGACCCTTAAACTACCCTTCCACCCCCTGAGTGTTGTCACACACGCGTGTGGTTATTTGTTCCCGTATCTTTCAATTGCTCCACTCACGTCTTTTTCTTCTTCCCTATTCCCATGTAAAGAGTATTTTTCTCTCTCGCGACCCCTTCACACACGCCCTCTTGCGACCTTTTCTACCCCCAAGCAACGGATCCACATTGACCCAATTTCCTTGTCGAATTGGGACTAAATAAATGAACGAGCGAGCATTAAATGAATCAAGACATTTGTTTGATTACGAGACAAGACAGAAAACGCATATCCGCCCGTTGTTAGTCTTGCGTGACATTTTTTCGACGATCCTCCGATAAATGGGTTTGAATCTCGTTTTTTTTTTTTTTTTTTGTTTAGACGTGTAATTTATGGTGTGGCCGTCGCTTGAATATTATCGCGATTGTCTATTCGATTGTTTACCGTTTCATTCTCCATCAGGTATCTATTTTATATTCTCAACTTCCGGTCAATTTACATCGCCAACTTTTTTTTTCGATCACGAAGGTCGGATGAAAACACGAGGTAGCTTTTTTACTTGCCGGATGCCAACGAAATTGAGCTCGTTCTATGAATTATTAATGTAACTCGCAGCAAAATGTCTATGACCGCCATCTTTCAGACGAGCCGAAGAGGCAAAAATCATTTTTATAAGACATGGAACTCGCACCACAGCCTGTGAGAAATCGAGATATTTCTCACGAGGACTACAAGAAAAGAATTTAAGGAAAATTAGACGCAATACTCTCGCGATCTCTTTTCGTTATTATTCAAAACTGCTTTTCCAAAGATCGTTCATGTAGGAATTTAAAATTCGAATTTTGAAAATAACGAGAGAACGAAGAACTCTTTCCCAGGTTATATATTTATGTACACGCGAACAAAGTGATACGGGTTTCGTTTTGCATTCGAATGTTTGCAGTCTCGAGATTTTGCTGTGTGTGTTAAAGGATCGCGAAAAACCCCTAAGAGCCGAGTGAATGAGCTTCGCCTCGTGGTAGCCCAAAAAGAGAAACGGAAATACAGCAAAGGGTGCACATTGCCTGAGGAACTGACGTGGGGATAAAGCAGCAAAAAAAAACGCGTAAAAAAGCTGAAGAAAATGTGTGGAAAGCACAGAGAAAATTGGTCTCAACGATTTGCGCCCTCGGTACTTTATATTGGGATCGTCATTAAACCTTTCAGTTACGAATTTGCATGCTTTATACATACATACGTTTCCATGGGCAAATCTACGTGAAATATAAAAATACTAAAGAAATGTGCAATCTGCTTGAAAAAAAAAAACAACTTGAGCTACGATTGAAAAAACAATAGTATTATTCTAAACGGCGTTTGATTAATAATTAACAAGTATTAATATTAACAAGTATAAATTAACAAGTATTAATAATTAACAAGTGAATAAGTAACAAGTAATAATTAATAAGTAACAAGTATTCAATACAATTTTCTTATGAGAAAATGTTGGAAAAAACCTAGTGGTGTAAGAAATAATTAAGAACTGCATCCCTAATTTGTCTTCGTGATTTAAAAACAATACAAATTTTTCAAAAACATGGGAAAGACTTGGTTTTAATTTTCATTTCTATCTCAACGTGGGAAACCTCGTAGAAATGTATCTACGTAGGAAAAGAATGAAAATGGAGTGAGATTCGTTTCAAATTTTTCGCCAGAGCATCCGGAATCTCGTGGATTTTAGCATATTCAGAGAACTGGAAGTTGTTCCGATCGTGGATGTCTCGTCGTACAATCTCGTTGAACGGGGATGCTTGAATTCGAAAATAGAATCGTAAAACGCGGTTGCTATTATTTCGCTGTATATATACATGAATATATGTATATGTATATTTTGTGCAATGAAATTTGCTTCGGAATTCGATGATTGTACGAGATTTACGCGCCATTTTTAAATCCCGATCCCACCGGTGGCAAACTCTCGTTTCCTTCCTGCAGACTTCCTTTCAATCCCCGAAGAAATTATTTAGAATTCCTTGACAACATAAAAAAAAAATATCCCATTTTTTAATCATAATCATTTCGTTGAGCTAAAATTTCCCCTCTTACTTCTTTTCTGCATATTTTTTCTCCCTTTTCCTTTCTTAGAAGGATTTCTCGTTTGACCGAGCGAGCAAGTGGGATGTTGACCTAGTGAGGAAAATCCTTTACCTCTTTTGCAGGGAGGGTGAGAGTGAGCGAGCTGCATACGTCCCTTCGTTCATTATTTACACCCCTTGAACGAGCAGGATCGAGTGAGCTTTGCTTCACGTGGTTAATAAACTTGTGTGCGTGTGTGTGTGTGTGTGTGTGTGTGTGTGTGTGTGCGCGCGCGCGCGCGTGTGTGTGTGTGTGTGTGTGTGTGAATGGCGTGCACACATTTTGGCATACATGCACAAAATGCCTTGCAATCTACATCGCGAAACGACAAGACCCTTCGCAAGAATAGAGAAAGCGAAGAGTGTGAGAGAGAAAAGGAACCAAGTGTGGTAAAGGGGTTGCATCGTTGATGGCGGATGCACTCGGTGAATTTTTGTACTTACATTTTTTTTTCTTCAAACCCACGGCCTTTTTCCCTACCCACGAAACTTCGCTTCTTTTCCTCTCTGGTAAGTGGGCCAGTAGGATATTTGAACCTGTAATAGTCGAGAGATGCACTTTGGCTCCGTTACCCTCTATTCCTGCGATTTTTCTTTCATAAAAATCCACTTCTATCGAGCTTAATGGGAGAAACCAGTTTAGGAGGCCGAAATTTTGGTGTTTTTCGTGAATTTTTTTAACAGGGAAGGAATAATCAGAATTTGTTTAAACTTGGAGGATATTTTATTCATGTTTTGAAGTACACTTTGTAATTTTTTTAAATCATTTCCGCCGGAAATAGTGGAGTTAGAAGCTGCTGTCCATGGACGTTCGCCACCCGAGTTTTTTGCTGGTGGGCATTCCTGAAGTCACAATTTTTATCTGTAATCATTACAATTTTCTTTTTTCATTAACACCATATTTCCTAAGAATATGAACCTAATTGTGATCGAAAAAGTTGAAAATTGCATGTTTTTGAGGTGTTTGAACACAATGTCATGTTTTTATACCATTTTTCACCTTTTTTGCATTAAAAAAAATATTTTTAATAATAATATCATCCCAGAGTTAGGTTCATATAGATTGTAATTGAATAAAGAATATTCACACAAATTTTCAGAACGATTGGTCAATAACTTTTTGAGCTAGAATGCCCGCCAGTTAAAAAAAGTCGTGCATGGATAGCAGCTTCTAACTCCACTATTTCCGGCGGAAATGGCTTGAAAAAATTACAAAGTGTACTTCAAAACATGAATAAAATATCCTCTAAGTTTAAACAAATTCTGATTATTCCTTCCCTGTTAAAAAAAATTCACGAAAAACACCAAAATTTCGGCCTCCTAAACTGGTTTCTCCCGTTAAATCTCACTTTGTAGTTCGAAGGTTTTTTTTTAAGCAAAATACGTCCCCAAATTTGGCCACGTATTGTAGTATCTATACACAAAAAAATATGAATTTAGAATATCAATAATTTCACAGTAGAAAGCTAACGATACTGAACGTGAATCACTCTTTCTAATTAACCACTATTTAATTTAATTTTAGTAGCAAATTATAAAATACTCTTAGTCAAGTATGTTGAAATGTATATTCAGTTCAAGATATGAACAAATAACATCGATTCTTTTTACATAAAAATCAGTCTCCAATGAGTATATATCGTACGGCGCGATTGAGAACTAAGGTAAACGGCTATAACTTTGTCAGGATATTGTAAAATCGGTAAAATAATTGGATATCGTACTAGGATATCCCATACCTGACGAAATTCTCTGACAAAGTAATCTAGAGATAAAAAAAGGAAAATAAGATATGCAACTAAAAGTTACAAGTTATCTTGAGATTTTAAGTCATTTCCCTTATTTTTCTTTTGTTACCAAAATAAAAGTACTTCAAATCAACAACCTTGGAAGTCAAACAAGTATTTAAAACTCGAAAAAAATTAATAATTGGATGGTCTTAGAATAAAATCTCAAAGTTCGATGTTTGTCACGAAGAAAAAAACTTACTCAAGCCCAAGCACGGAAAGTGTATGATTACAATCCAAAACTTTAATCGTTGTATAAATTATTCACGTGGAGTAATTAATTGTCAAGAATGAAAATGGTTAAAGGCAACAACGTTCATCAAAATTTAACTCACGAGAATAAACGCGAGCATGAGGGAAAGTTTTGCCCTGAGTTAATGTTTGGTTTTAAGAGTATTTTGGACATGCGAGCTTTCACGTTTGCGAGAGAAGGTTCCAAACTTTAGGAAAAGCATATTTCCTGAAGGATAAAAGCCCCTAAGGCTAAAATATATGTATATATGTGTGTAGAAAACGTTCGGTAAAATAACTCAGGTTATGGGATCAACCAAGTAAGTTGGACTAATTTAAATATCAGCTCGAATTTACAGTATATTTATTATATATAAATATAGTATGTGTGCATGTGTGTATTATGTACACGTGCTGTTCATCTTGTAAATCTATCAGCTGTGTGCGGCTATAAATTTATGGGTAAGAGGATCGTATAGATGTTTTATTTAGTAGCTTTGACTCACTCCTCCACTACTATTTTCCTCTCCCTCTCTTTTTTCTTTCGCTCTCGAGGAAAACGAAGAGTTAACAAGGAAGTTGCTCACACACGAGAATACCCCAAGCAACCTGCAAACACACATCCAAACACAAATACACCCTTAAATAAGTACATTACAAAAATGTGTGTGTTTTCTTCATGAATAAAATATCATTGCTAATGCCCGGAGGTCGGGCGACGCATTTTTCCTTTCACTTTCTCTCTTTTTTCTACTTCACGCAGGAAATGCAAAAAAAAAAACATTGAAAAGAAAATAGGAGATGCGCGAAGCTTTTTGGTGACGTCGCGGGCTAAGAGAGAGAGTGGGCGAAGAAGTGACAAGGGTCTGAAAAAATTGACCGATTGCCGTCGTCCCATTGCACTGAAAACGAAAAAGGGCTCGTAAATAAAAACTTGAGGGTTAAAATATTTTAAAAATTTCGTTCTCTTGGGTCTGCTGTGTCTTCAAGTGAATTTCGATCAATTCAGATCCGACGGACATTAGGTCAGTCTCTCTTTTGAGACAAAGCAGGACAGTCCTGTACTCGAGGATGGAAATCGCGACGGAAACAGAAGAAAAATGCAAGAAAAAAAATTTGAGTACTCACGAATTTTATTAAGATTCGATCTCACACACAATTCAAGCTGGATTACATTACATAATTTATTACAATCACTTTACCAGAAAAACAAACCTCGCAGGGATCATGCTCTGAGCATCTTTGCATAGAGTCCGAATTTAAAATTATAACTGCGTTGCAATAGTTTTCTCGGTCTTTTTATATGGTCCCAGACAACACGAACGTCTAAGGGTATCTCAAAGATATCTCAAAGATGTCTCAAAGAACTCTTACTCAGAAAAGTCACCACAAGCATATTTGTGCTATCTGGGATTCTAAGGCGTAGGGAAGAAAGATTAAAATATCATAGTAGAGACAATCGATAGATCATTACAGCGTATTCTATGTCCTTGTAACCTTCTTAGTTTTTATAACACCTTCGAATGTATTTCTCTTTGTATCTTTTCAAGTGTTGAGAAGATGAGTAACAACTGGATAAGCCGAATCGGTGTACACATTAAATGAATATAAGACGAATTTTTATTTAATTGATTCTCGGTCATCCACGTCCAAGTTCATTATTTCAAGAAGAGATTCAATCATAAGAAATAGATGTTATAATTCTTGTGTTGGAGGATCTAGTGGTGCCATATAGTAGAAGATTATCTTAGTTCAAGTTCAAATTAAAAAACTTAAATCTTACTGCTTCGTAAGACTGTGGATAAAAGATGAATTTTGATGGCGCCACAATCGTCGATCAATTTTTGTACGACGATAGTAAAAATAATCTTCCTCGTTCAAAAGCTTTTTGCATTACGTAATTGCTACAACAAGAAAATGTTGGATCACATTAAGCCGCAGAAATATTCCCGACAAACGGTAACGACGTTATCAAGGGTGTCTTTTTTAGACAGTTTTGTTTTTAAAATCTCATAATCATTTCGTTATACTCGTGTTTGCAGGCGAAACATGAAAGCTCGTTAAAAAAAATGGTGACGCTAATCGCGCGTAACGACGCATCGAAAAAGTTTGCTGAGACGTGAAAAAAATGCGCAGAATGGCGGAAAGTTTAAATCTGTGGCAAAAGATGTTGGAAAATTCGAGAGGAATTAGGAGAGTGGGGGAGAGAGGGGTGGGGGGAGGGAGGGAGAGCAACTTTCCCCGAATTGTAGCGGCTGGAGAACAAGAACAGAGAGCGATAAAGAGGGTAGAAGAACAGTGATGAAGTAGGAGTTCGAAAGTGTAAGAGTGGCTGCTGACTCGAATTCCGTGGACATGCAAAAGATCTAGCAATGAAAATCTACATTTTATTATTTCTGGCAAGGTAGTTAAGCGGGAGGTCGAAAAAGCCACGATGCCTTTTCAACGAGAAGCGCGCGAAAGATTTTCCAAGTCTGCTTTGGAATCCTGATGCGCGTGTGGCTTCTCTTTCTTGGTCCCCAGGAAGTACCGGAAGTGGAGCCCGGAAACGGGCGCCATTTGCATTCGGTGGTTGTAAAAGAGGAGCGAAACTCGCGAGACAAGTGACTGAACGAACGCACTTAATCTTTCTCACTCTTTTTTCTTTAACCTCCGTAAAATCCTCATCCTTCACTTTTTCTTTCCGCAAATAAGAATAAAGAAAAACCGTGAATAAATCAATACAAGAGAAGAGTTGCAAGCTCTTTTATTTAGAGTTTATTATGAACAAAAAGAAACAAAGATAATTACGATATTGACGATATAAATAATTAAATTACAATATGTCAGCGATCAAAAAAGGTGGATGAGAGTACGAAGACAAATACGCAGGTGACGATTGAATCCAAAAAAAGAGTTAGAAATAAAAGTACTCCCGTGCCTTTTTTCCCTCGTACAGACATTTTTATTAGCTTCGTGGTTTTTCGTAAACGCGAAACTTTTCTCGTACAAGACGTCACGAGTTTCCTTATCTTTATGCGGCCTTAACGTACATAATAGACCGGCGACTGATGATTAAAAGGGCGTAACTAATATTAGTTCCTGTGTTAAATAAAGTTGATTCAGTCCTTTGATTTTTAACAGCAAAGATATTGCACTGCAGAAGTTGGTAGTCATGTTCGCGAGGGGAGAACTAATTTCCTTTTCGCATTCGATTTTTCACGCGCAAAACTTTAACGCCTTCGGGATCCTCAGGCATACGGCATTAACCGCATATCGCCGTCGTCGCCTTCATTGCTGCAATAACTTATTGCAAAGATGGTGTGTGCTATGGGTTTTATATTGTATCGTCAATGATATACACATATATTATATAAATACTCCGGTATAATATACAGAGTGTCCTAAACTTGTCTCCGAAATTACAGTATAGGATAAATTGTGAAATTCCGAAGAGAAAAGTCCTTTCTTACGTTTCTATCCAAACGAGATTTTAGTGGGTTGTTTGTCGATAATCCAAAATGCACCGGGAAGGGGCACAATGCACGAAAGCATGTCCAGCACCATCGATGCATGCAATCGGCTTTCATAAATTAATTGATATTTCGGGAATGGTGCATCAGAGAGAAATATGAAAACGAACTTTTTTCTTCAGTATTTTATCATCTGATGGTCTCCCAGAGTTTAATCACGACTCTCAAGACACCCGTTTAATATGAATATAAATGCGGAGAATAGTGAGCGGACCAACCAAAGAGAAGAGCTTTATTTATCTGCAGACTCTCGACGAATAAACCCCCGCAGAAAGGGGCCCTTTTTACGTATTTTTATTTCGTAACCATATAATATTTATTTCACTAGGTACCTCTAACACGATCTCTTTATCATGAGAACGGGGCTTGAGAGAAGAGAGATTGAGAGAGAAAGACTTTGAGTCTGCAATGTCCTGGCAGTTGCCGACGTTACTTTATATTGCCCATATTTTTATAAGCCTCCGCGAGAGACTCGTACGCCTTCAGCTGTACTCTAACATTAACTTATATACCTGCCATTTCACTCGATACATTCGTAATCATTTTTCCCCCAAATAAATTACGATATTGCTAGAAAATAATTTAGAAGTGGTTGATTTTATATCGCTTCAAATTTAATCTCGATTGTTGTTTTTTTTTTTTCAGTTTTCAATAATATAAGCATTGCCAAAAAAGGGTGCATTTTTTGGGTGATATTTTCTGATTTGTTTCCCTACACTTTTCCGATATGTCGTACAACCCTCAAATTCGAAAAGTGAAACCGAAGCCTGTTAGAGTTGAATTGTGAGCCACGCGTAAGCATCTGCTGTGAGTGACAAGGGTCTCACCCTTTCTTCTCCCTTTCCCTTCTTCCTTATACAAGCATATTTATGTAAAGTATATATATACATATATATACGTAAGAAGAAATAAATATCGTAAAATATGCCAAATAAATGCAAACAATTCGTGGCAGAAGCTCTTAAGCTCGAGGGTTTTTCAGCCCTTCTTCGCCAGGAAAGGGGGGCTGGGGGTGAGTTTTGCGATTGGTGGTTGCTCCGGCCGAAAGTTCGCCTTAAGGTGGCTGGAACCCTCCGTAATACGGTGAAACCAGAAACAGCTCTCTGGTTATTATTTCCCATTTTTATTGGTTCGAATACTCGCTTTCATTTCTATATATATATATATATATATATATATATATATATATATATATATATATATATATATACCTATATATCCCTGAAATGTCCCATAAAATTTTTCTCTCTCGCTTTTCCCTCCCTCGACCCCCCCCCCCCCCCCCCCCGAGAGTCCTTTTATGCCCGTCGACTGAACGCAATTTGCAAACTGGTGCATACGAATTTCGTGACGAGGAACCGTCGCAAAAGATTACGAACGGAGTGAGACTCGTAAAAGAACAACAAAAAAAATATCCAGAACATTACGGGTCAATAAATTCTGATTGAATGTGGTTAATTATCGAATATTTTATAACATAAAGAGGGGAAAAGAAAATCTGATTACAATCAGTTCGTTTGAAAGAGCAGAGAATTTTAACTGCTGAAGAATATTTCTTTTTTCGACAGCACACATTCTTCCTCGTAATGTTGTAAATGGTCAAAAGTAAAAAATGAACAAATTGAGTTACACCTTCGTTTGGATCTAACATTAATCTCGTGCGAACCATCAATCTGTCAAATCTAATTGCAAACTGAAAGGAATTTCCCGTTAATCTTTTTCTCTTTTCCAAACAACATGGCCGCCACTTGAGAAAAAATCTTTTACTGATCGTTCGGAATCTTTTTCCGGTGTTGCGAGACACTAAAGTTAGCCGATCGTAAGCAAAGGCAACAAACGTGAGATAGGTACACTGGCAAGTGCTCTTAAAACTGTGGTGAAAAAGAAAGGAGAAAGAATGAAATTCTCGCATAGAGAAACATAACAGAGTGGTAGGGCGCGAAAGTGCGTTTTTTCGTATCACGATGATGCTCCAACGTGCATTTATTATGTATATAGTATATACATATACATGAATATAAAAGATGGCTACTTCGGAGCGCCCCCTGGCGGTAGCGTCCAATACTATAGACCGCCACCTTTTGTAGGTTCTTTCTCTCTCTGAGTCAGCGTAAGAATAAAACGGATTGCCATCAAGGCGTGTTACTGCCAGCATTAAATAAAGAAATATAGCCAAGCTTTGGCCGAGAGAGTATGGCGGATCGGGCCTAAGCATTCGTGCGTTAGCACTAAACTATATTACAACCGCAAACTCTCAACTGGTGCGCTAACGCGAAAGCGCGACCAACATCGGAAACGTTTCACAGTCCTTGCAAACATATATATATGTATATATATATATATATATATTTATATACGCGTATTTATGTATATGTATTTAGAGCTTCTGCTGGCCGTGTGAGAGTAAAAAGGACTCGCATGACGGATGGTCTTTACGAGCCAGTGATTTATTTTATCGGTGACTCTTATTCCTCCCCCTCCTCCGCCGTTTTTTCTTTCACATTCTTTCCCTCCATATTCTTTTTGCCCCTCCATACTCCTGTCCTTTCGCCACGTTAATAATCGTTAATTTCCCGGCTTGTGAAATTAAGCGATTATAAGAACGAACGGTTTGCCACACACTACAATTCTCAATGGCCAAGCTATGTTTTTATATTTATTTTTTTTTCAACTTGCTATTAGAAAAAAGGAAACAAATGGAGTCGGGAATCGAAAATATTGTAGTATATATATGGCTCGTAATTAAAAAAAATAACATTTCTTTTACTTGCGATAGGGGAAAAAATCGTTTTCCAAAATGGATGGCTTAAAAATACATCGTAGTTGAGTGAACAAACGTGACGCGGGCTAGCACTTTCAAGATATTTGCTCTCGGAAGGAAGACAATGTCTTTCGACGTGGTGAAAAAAAGCGACTGAATGAAGAAAAAAAGAACGAGAAAAATTCTGCAGAGATTTCTCGTTACGGAAATTGGTAGAGGCCGTGTGCGCGGACAATGAGCAACGTCTGTGTTATATTTCTGGAGGATCGAAAGTATGAGACGGAAAAAAAATACGAGATTTATACACCGTTCGAGAGGTGGGAGAAAGCGAAGAGCAAAAGCCGCGGTGTATAAGGGAGGAAAATGCACCGAAGTGGAGTGTCGAAAGCAAGGGAGTGATAGAGATAGGAGGGGATGAAAAAAAGGCAAGAGAGAGAGCAATCGCAAAATTTTTACGGCGCCAATGCGTCGGAAAAAAATTCTTCGTGTGTTTTATATACAAATATATATGTATATGTTGAAAGAAAAGAAGAAAAGAAGTGCGAGTATCCTTACGGACTCGAAGAGTTGGCCTCACGCTTCCTATTCACCCGCAAGAGACCACAAGCAAAAGTGGAAAGGGAGAGAAGGAGAGAAAAAAAGAGACGTATCCTTCGGTGTGCCTCGTTTTAATTTTCTTCGCGGCTTGATTTCACCCCTCGGTCGTCGAGCCGATTTTTTTTCTTCACTTTTCCATCTTGCTCCCTTTCATCGTTCAGGACCGCACAACAACCCTTAGTAACATTCTATTTTACTCTTCGTCTTTTCCATTCTAGTACAAGGAAGAAAGCTCGTCTCGTCCTTTTTCATGATTCCTTCTTTCCCGGAGACTTTTCCAATGTCGCCTTCCTCAAGAAGAGTGTAAAGTCTCAACGGCACCCTCGGCTTAAAAAATTGATCCGATATCTTGCGCGCGTGGTGCCTTCACGCAAAATCCCTCAGGAATTGAAGGGACAATGCTTCGCGTTATAGAAGAGTGAGAAAGTGAGAGAGGAGAGAGAGAGAGAGAGAGAGAGAGAGAGAGAGAGAGAGAGAGAGAGAGAGAGAGAGAGAGGAGCGCGACAGAGCCAAACGGTCTCGTGACTAAATCCGAAATAGAGAAGAGAAAAAGGGTGAGTGAGAAAGATTCAAATCTTCGTGCTAAAAGGATGAAGAGGGGAAGAGCAAGGGTGAAAAAGGACAAGATGGTCTCGAGCCTTCCTGAAGCAAGATGTTAAAGGAGAAACTGAGAAAGTTGCTACAATATGATGAAGATAAGTGAGGGAAAAAGAGACAGAGAATGAACCAGAAAACGAGAGAGAGGGCTGTATAAGACACAAATACAGAAGGTCGAAGGGACCCACCGCAGTGATTATATCCGACAAGCCTCTCATCCCTAAAAAACTTCGCGATTTTCCCCTTCCTTCAGCTCTGCAAATTCCCGGTAAAAAAATCCCTTGGAACGTGAAACCCTGAATAAAAAAACGTGTTAAACCATCTCCCCATCTTATATCCAAGCACTTATATCAACTACTACGAGATATCCTTTATACCATTTTTTTCCTCATCCTTGACAACCCGTATTTCTATTTTCGCCATGAAAGATATTAAAAAATGGGTGCAGATATTTAATGATTTCTGAGAAAGAAAACTGTCACTTGCAATTCTATAAAAAAGATTCTTTGACAAAAATGGACGAAGTGTTACTGATTCATTTATTTTCATACTGAAACGTTTTCGATAGTAATTTTTAAGATTCTCTGACATTGAATTTATATACAAGTTTTGGGTTAACTGACAATTTTAAGTGGAACTTTCACTCGTATCTCAACGGTTCTTAACCTAAGCCAACAAAGTAATATCATCGAGTATTTTCTTCTTTTTTTCATGTGTTTCTTTTTTCAGCTCATTCTTTCTCTCTCACTTTTAAAGTCTCTCATTCTTTCTGCTATCTTTCGAGGTTCTTCTCAACTCCTTTTTTCAAGTATAGCGAAGCTAGGATAGGACACACGAGCTCGTAAGTTACCCCGGCGTAAAAGCGTCTATAAAAATGGCAACCATATCTCCCTCTCTCCTTCCTCTTTCCTTTTCGATTCACCAAATTGCGACGAATTCCAAGACGAAAGTTTCAGTTTCTTTACCCGGGAACTCAAGTTTGTCTCGCCAACTTGCACACACGTACGCGAACCCGAAATATGCTCTCATTGACCTCCTGGTCGCGTGAGGTCATTTCCCCTAAAACTGGCAAAAGATTTCCCGTGCTGAAAATGAGAAATTTTCCGACTGAATTTTTTTTTCACCTAAAGTAAGCAATGTTATTTTATTAATAGTGGAATTCTTTCGTTCTAGTTGAAGAATTACGAACCCTCGACATGTTACAGTTTGAAAATATTTTCTGCTGACGTTTCAACGACGCGGGAGACTTTGAATGACCCAGATACAAGGAATCTCGATTGAGTTATTTTTAGAACTGACGAGGACAGAACACTTGCTTACGAGTGAAGTAGACACATTTTGACAAATATGCAATTAGAAAATAATTAGACGACCTTAATGTCAAAAATAATCATTGAGCTTTAAAAACAAATCATGAATATATTCTATTTGAAAAACAAGTAAAAATTCAGTAATATTTCGAAATTTATACGGTTTAACATATTTCTTGATTTGCGGTTTTCCGCCAATGACTTAAGCGGATTAAATGATATTTACTGGAAGAAGAAAAGATAAATCATAAAATAATGGAAAAAATTTTACACGCAAACATAAAATAAGGGGGAAGATTAGAAGAGAAAAAAGCAAGAGAGAAGCAACAAAAAAAATCGGAGATTGTTCTTTCGTCTATTGCTGGCGCCACGCGAGTACAGACACTTGGCCTTAACTTCTCTTTAGCGCGTCTTATTTTCCATACGATTACAAGCTGCGATGAGGAAAAGAAAGAAAGAGAGAGAGAGAGAGAGAGAGAGAGAGAGAGAGAGAGAGAGAGAAAGAAGGTTCGTGCGGTACGGAAGAGAGTGTGGGATTATATCTCGTGGGCGCGACTGAATGGCGCAAGTCGCGTTGTAACTCAGTCTGGTTTTCTTAAGAGAAGCACCCGCGATTGTTGCGACTCTTGCGGGTGACTTTTGTGCGTTATTTCGATGTTCCTTGCTCTTTTTCTCTAGTATTATTGTGCGAGGGGTTGGTCCCGGCAAATCTAATACCCGGGTGTGCAAATGTCATTTTTGCATTTCTATAAAACTCAACGAAGCGTTTTACATGAAAGCTCCCCACAAATATACACATATATCGTCGCTATAAAAATAATCGTATATTCACCTGTGTTTCATTTCGAAAACAATTTTTATCCTGACTATAAATGTCCCTTGTTATTGGCTGTTTTAGCAACGACGGATGCCTTTCCCTTATTTTCTTTTCTCTCGTTGAATAGAATGAATGAAGCTCGAAGAGACTTCAAGGAGATCGACAAAGGCCAATTATTTTCGAAGAGTGCGGACGTGGGAAAGCGCTGACGCGCAAAAAGTTCCATCGATACTTGAAACAAAAACCCTTATTTTGTCTCAAGTACCTCGTAAAGAATCGGTCAATTTTGACGAGAAAGGAGATTCGGAATATCGATGAAGAATCATTGAAGATAATTAAATGCGTATTAGTGTAATTCCACAAAAAAATCTTTCATTGAATTTTTTAGTAATGCTATATCCTAAATAAGTTTAAGAAAAATTGCTGAACAATTTTCGCTTCTTTAATAAAAAAAAATATTACTCAAACATTGCAATTATGAAAAGCAGATTCTATTTCCTCCAAATCAACAATAACAATACAGCCCAAAACATAGAAGTAGAAAAACATGTTTCTCGTGACTCACGCATGGCAGTTAATTAAAATGCACTAATTAACTCCGGTTTTCAATTTAATTAAGTTCTCTGTTCGAAGTACAGAGAATATATAGCGGTAAAACGAGGAGTTAGGGGGATGGGCTCAATTAAAAAAATCCGACGACACAGTATCAAAGTGCGCGCGTTGCAGGATCGATGGCAAAAGGAGACCTCTCGGGAAATGACTACGACTTTTTTGACTTTTTCACGCGCACATCTCAATGAAGGAAAGTACCGAGAGACAACAAAAAAATTGTCGTGTTCCACCTGGCACCCAAAGAGAAAGAAGGAGGAGAGAGAGAAAGAGAAGAAATGAGGTTTAACGAGCAGATTTAGAATTTTCTTCGCGGTCTGGCGATAAGGGTGAGAACTCAACGTAGCCAAGCCTAAGCGAGCGGTGTCGCCCTCTGAAAACCTCTTTTTCAAACCGAAATATAATCCTTGTAATTATCAAATCCCGCGGGCTTTCTACAGGACCCAGATCCTTGAAAGGATCCTGACTCCTCATTACTAGAGCTCCAGCATCAAAAGGACTCTCTTTCTCTCTGCCTCTTTCCCACTTTCCTTTATTTCCCGATCTTCGTTTCAACCATTTATACATTTTACATAGCCTCCTCTTTTTTCTTCTCACCATGGCTTGCCTTTCTATGGGAGGGTTACTAACTTTCTGTGGATTACCAGGGTAAAAAAAAGACGAAAAGTCGAGCAACGTCTTTTTTGAGTTAAAAAAAAAAAATTGTTCGCGTAATGACATATTGTGACAGCGATGATATACTGTTACAAATATAAGTTTGTACAGGTAGTAATTAACACACGGTTAATTGCACATATTATGATTTTGAGTATATCAAAGAATCAAGAGAGGCGGTAGCGGCTCGATGTCAAGTATTAAAAGAAAAAGCCAGCGCGAGCCCTGCCGCACTCTTATATCCTCGAATATGACAGTTTTCGGGCTTTTTTAATTTTTTTTTATACTAAAAAATTGTGGATAGCAAGATTCTATCATATTTTGGAGAAATTTTGTAAATAATTGAATGGAAACATTCTTAGGTTTTAGATCAATCGAATGACGAGCACATTTATCGTATACCCTGTTTTTTTTTAATTGTAAAATCACTCCGTAAAATTCATGGCTAAACAAGCTCTTTTCCGGGTTCAAATGAAAGTGTATACTACTGAGTCACAAAAATGAGCTTGATAACCCGAAAATTCTCAAGCATTAAAAGTGTCCATTTCGTAAGTCTTTAGCGCGAGAATAATAATATTATACTTTGGTTTGAACGGTAGGAAAGGGGGAAAAAATCATTAATAAAAGAACGTGGCGACGACAGGGAGTCTGTATCGAAGAGTTAAACTCCTCGCGGTCGACGAGAGACGGTTAATTACCGAAGTTTACGAGCGCTCTCGGGGAAAATCCCCCGCCACAAGGAAAAGCCAAATTAGAATGCTAATTCATGAATAAGGAGACGGGGGCGCGCGACCTCCTGCCTCGAATCACGAAGCAGTCTGTAAGATTCTTGACGTTTTACGGCGGCAATCATCCACCGTGTGCGGGACCTCGTTTCAAATTTGCCGGAAGAGGGCGTTGTGCAATAAAAGAAGGAAAAAAAAACCAAAAGTCAATTTGGATGCTAAACTAAAACAACGATTCTCAAGAAACGGTTCAATAAAACAAGATTTAAAAAAGTCCCGACAAAACACATAACAAAATCAACAATCAATAACAAAAATTATATTGCGATTTGTATTACGGAGTGAGGAACCCAACCAAACTGAGATATCGGGAAACAACGGCGTGTTTGTAATTGACAGAATAATAAACGGAGCATTGGGGAATTATATAAAAATGACGTAATAAATCGAGAAGGGTATATGATCGCCGACGGTGGCGACGTCGGACGTTCGAGTAGATGAAGCGCACACTTAACCCTCGTTCGTCCTGCCATCTATTGTTTCTACCATACATACACCCGCATATCCACGGTCATATATCTCTTCGACCCTTATTGCTGGGGGTAGTTTGTCATGTTAATTTCGGTCTCGCGAATACGCAGAGGACTATGACCAGGGCTTTTAACGCACTGCCACCGTCCTGCGATTCACCACATATACATTTATATAAATGTATATATCAATATACATATATGTATATGTATATGAAATTTCGTCTATGATTTTCTTTCCCACTCTCTCACTCCCTCCTTCTCTCTCTCTCTCCCTCGACCATATACTTCAATTCCGTTCCTCGGCGAGATGCAAATCTGGCTCAACGTCGATGAAAGGGTTAACTGAACTGCCGGCCATTAATATGCTAATAGTTTTCCCGAGTTTTGTAGATTCTCGGCTTATGAGAGTTATTATCGGCGCGTAATGACCCGAGAAGCGCCTTTTTCCGGAAGGGTTCATCGCTGTGACTCGGCCCTTCGAGACTGTTTCTCCTCAACCATAAAAAAAAAGGAACAAAAAAAATTGGGATCTCCGCTGCAACGTATGACACATCCTGTTTTTAAAAGGTTCTCGATAATGTCTCACAAGTTCTCTTCGGTTCGCGCCGAGCTTCTTTAATGACTTGAGGAAGGCAAAAAAACGTTGCCGAGCTTCCATTCTAATAAGTCGATTTTCGAGGATATTTTACGACCGGTGGGGTGACAGGCTGAGAATCTGCGTTAAATGTCGAAGGGTTGATTTTATCACCATCCTTAAAATATATGTATATCTTCAGTTACTTCTATATATACGTATATATACGATGCGCATCTTAAAAACTCGTAAAATCAAATGAAATTCACCCGCTAATCCGACAGATGATTAAACTTTGGCTCCTAATCCAATACCAAGAGCAATGTTTTTTTATTCGACGTTCTAAATTCACCGTGGAGTAATTTCAGTAATTTATAATCAACAACATGCTCAGAACTTTTTTGGAAAATCTTTTTTATTATTATTCAATTCCTTGTGTGTTTTTTTTTATCATTTATTGCCGACTCTAATTTTTCTATGTTGTGAAAACTTCTTTCAAGTTTCCCTATGGTATCATGTACAATAATTTTCTGTCATAAGGCCATAGATCACAGCATCAAACGCTAGCAAGACGATTTGAGATTAACTGCAGTACCCACGTCGAGTTTCAAGTTGCGATTCACACTGGCAGTTGAGAAAACGAGAAGAGATGTTGTACTTTGTCATGTATACGAGAATGTAAGTAGTGAGAGAAATACATGGATCAAGGGGCTGCACTAAAGAGCTAGCAGGCGATGAGAACTGCTTTGAAACTAGCAAGTTTGGCTATCTCGATGTGAACAGTCACCGGATCCCGCAGCTTTATGTCTGATGGTAGTAAACCCCGAATTAATTTCAATCGGCCTATTCGTATACCTTTATATGAAGGATCCTTTTAATTCTCTATATAACTTTGTATATTTATGTGTGTGTACGTGTGTAGATCTCTGTGAGTAGGAATAGACGACAATCCGTTGGCAAACGTTGATGTAAAACACAGTAAAACCTCCACCGAACGATGTTATATTCCTCTTCGCATACACATACGTACATATTCAGGGTACAAAGTACATGATACTTGTATGTGGGCGTCCATATCGTCGTAGAGTAACATTTCTCGTATATAGGCACTATATGCGGCACATACATAGGTACACATAATATATAAAAAAATATATCTGTATATATGGCTAAGGTATTACGTAGTGAAATAACGCAAGGGGGCGTTGAAAACATAAAACAATAATGGCGAAACATAAACGACAGAGCACTTAACACTTGGCACTTAAACAACTGGCAAATTGCTCCCTTGTCAGTCGAGCCGGGCGCGTTCGAGGTCGGTGGTGGTGAGATGGGATGCGAAAGGGTGCGCCACTGCTACCCCCAAAGGTGGGGAAGTTAGAGGGCTTAAGGGAGGATTTAGGTGCCGGAACTGACGGGATACGTCTGGTATCTCTCGGCCTTTGAATGACGGACGTCAGACGTTTACATTTTCGTGTATATTTTGAGTAATCTTGTATGCAAGGCAAGAAATCATGATTCGTATTTTTATTTTAATTATTTTCATTATATTATAATTATTGTTGATTTTTTATTGTGGCGATTGAGGTTATTTTGCTATTTGAAAAGACGACTATTAATACGTGCTGTCAGAAGGAAAAAAAAATTAATCTTAAAATCCCTGCCCATATTTTACAATCCGGTCGATGTGCTAGCTGCCCAAAAAGTATCCATTTGATTCTATAATGTAATTCAGTCTAAAATATTGCAGCAGGTTGCACGTGGGTTCATTCGTTCGACGATAATTCCTAATCTGCTAATCTTGGACGTCGAGTGAAGATAAAAATAAAAAGAGATAGAGCGATTGGGATGAGAAGAGCGGGGGGAAATATTTTTCAGCTAGTCTGATTTACGAGCTGGGGTGAATCGCCCTTGTTCTCTCTACTCCCTGCGTTTCTATATCTTTATCCCAATCTTTCGCGAACTCCGCTTGGACGAACGATCTAATATCTATATACTGCTATTAGTCGATCCCGTTGTGGCAATAGCGAGAGGGAGAACGGATTGGAAAATTCGTAAAATCGTTTGGGGTAATGCAGGCACCCTCTCAATATGAGTTAGTTTGTACGTGTATGTTTATATGTGTACAGATATAAATATAAAAGAGGCTTCGATCAAGGATCGAAATGAAAAAAAAGATGATCTGCCTGATAAATTTCTCGCCATTCCAGACACACGAGGCACGTAATGAAAGTCAAATAGCGGTTTTTTCGGTCACCAAACCAGGGGAGACACAAGGTACATTTGACTGAAAAATCTCTCGAAAAAATACTCGAACGATTTTAGGGACGATCGTGTGTTTTATATATAAACATATATACATTTATAAATGTATTTTACACTAGGGGAGATTTTCCAGGTCCACCCCTAAATGGACTCGGACGTAAGGCGTTTTATTCAATGGGTAATACGATATGGGTTGAGCCCTTTTGATTATCAGCAATCAACGTACACGATACAGGCATATGGCGAATCTCCTTGTAGCAAATACACATTCAATCCCTTTCATAAAGACTCACACACCGAAAAATCTCCCGTTTGTGTATTAAGCTGCTAACCGCAGCGATGCTTAGCCGGGGTTGTAAAAGAGAAAGCGAGAAAGAGATTCGGAGAGCCCGGAGTAGTGTGAGCTATGAATGAAAAGTGTAATCGTATAATATGAGTGTAAAATATAATAGAACGTCTTGGAACCTGGATACTTAGGGTTTCGTGCGAATTTGGACCAGTTAGTTTTGGACTTTTAAAAATTTGTAATATTGGTTGTCGTATTCTTTTACTAAAATTTCACTTCTACACATCACAAATATTTATTCATTCTCCAACAAATAAAACAAAATAAAATAAATTCGACCATTTTTTTAACAGCGAAAGTGGATATATCTGAAGTTGTTCTAAAATCGAAAAAAACAATTTAAATTGCGAAGCAAAATACTCTACATTTTGAGATCCCATTTCTGGAATTCCGAAAACCTAGAAATATTAAATGGTTATTACTCAGCGGTAAATTAAGATACAGAAATTGATAGCTGAACTTTCGAAGAGAACTTTAGTAGTTTAAAAAATACCGTTCTCTTTATACCGTGATTTTCGCTGGTTCTACCGGAAAAAGGCGTGGAAAAAGGGGAAAAATGAAAAGGGAAAATTCAGTTCAATAACCTTGCAAAAAATTGGAGAATAAAATAAATAAGCACCATCTAAAATTATTGAAGTACGTGGAATTTGAGCAGAATTGCCCGTTCCAGCGGTAAATAAAAAAAAAAACATTCCAGCTATTTTTGTGAAATGGCTAAAATGTCGATAAGATTTTAAATTGCAATATTTTTGTTCATAGCAAAGCCTATTTTCATGTATTTTGATTGAAGAATCTCAGAAACACCACTAATTTACTAAATCTCGATTTTGTATAAAAACAATCTCCAAACGTCATTATTTTCTGACTTTATCTTAGTTTTCGATTAAAAATAAATCTTTTCAATACAATGTCCAATATGCTTATCAAAATTCGAAGAAAATGATCCGAGGTCAGGAATTTATATAAATAATTCACAAATATATGTGGAATGTACCACGATTGGAAAACGTCAAGGAATAGTATGGAAAAACGGGGTCCAATTTGATACCAATCCATCTATTGTACGTTTACACACAGGGCTGAAGAGACCCTCGGCTTATTATAAGCGGAACGTGGTAGAACTCACCCGGACACTTTAGTTGCTCACGAGAGGGGCGAGAGATGCTTTTTAATTTTACAATATAACCATAAAATATTCGCCATAACAGTAAAAGTTTTGCGGGTAATAGTACAGAAAAGGCAAACGCTTTAGTTTGTGTATATTTGCGGCTAAGCCGTGATTTGTGAGCGAGCGATATTGCCATGATACCTTTCTATTCTATAGCAAGTACAGTAAATACATATATATGTATAAAAAGAAGAAAGACAGTGTATGTAAGCCCGCCATTTGAAAATAGTGTCGCGACGGTTGTCCTTTCGTATAAAAAAAGGGGTGTTGTCCTTTCACAGCCTTTCAGTTTCATTTTTTCATAGCTATTTTCGCAGAATGTATAACGTAAATTAAAACAATTTTCGAAAGCCCTTTGATATCTACACGTAGGTAAAACTACACTGTTAAAACATATATGAAATTTACAATACTTTTACAATACAACGGTAAATGAAATTTACAAACCGGGTGTATGAAATGAAAATTATTACACTCGTATGCCAAAATTGAAATATGAACATAAATTTTGGTTACTGGTGTGGAATTTAAGATACATAACATCGAATATTCATATGAAATCTGAAAATTTTGTGGACATGCATTGAAATAAATCATATGTTTGATTGATAATTAATACAAATGTATATGAATTCATCTACTATCAACAATGTATTAAAATTACAGTATGATCTTCACTTTTCTTGACAGTTGACTGAAAAATAAGATACACATGAATGTTAATAATATGATACCTGTTATTTCCCATCATAACTCTATCTCTTAAAAATACGCTATAAAAATGGGAATGAAAATTAATATACCCTGTAGTATAAAAAAAAATCCGTTTATTAAAATTCATTTACCTATGTATTAATTATAAGAATCTCAATATTAAAATTAATACACAAGTGTAGAAAATTCGTAACGCTTTGTGAGCACCGTGCTTCGCGCTCTGGCCACCGCGTGGTGCAGAGCGTCGACTTTCTCATAGGAGGCACGTGCTTCGGACGAGGATATATACAAGTCGCTCGAATCTAAGAAAATTGTGTAAAACATGAAAATGGTAAACACCAAACTTAACACAAGGTGTTGAGATTATAATAAAAATTTTTACGGCGACAATTGCTCGACTTAATTGCCACGGCATCAAGTGGTGATAAGTCACTCTAACTAATTTCTTGAGATGTCTGCATGATTTCGACCTTCAACTTTAAAAAATCGAACACAATAGTACGCCAATTAATGTATTCCCCTTAAAACACATAATAGCTGAATTTATTTAATATTCATTCGTATATTAATATTCAAAAAGGATCACCAAATTTTATGATAAATCTCTAGAAATATCGTAGACATATGTAATGCGAAAACGTTATACGGTGCCCGAAATTTAGTAATCTTGAATCTGAAAATTACTATGCTAGTAACATGAACTTTAATATACCTGTATAGTAATATTAGTAGACGTTTCGTGATTTTATTATGCACAAAGTCAACATTTCTTACATGTATATGATTTTTCAAATACACAAGTATATTAATTTTACTGAACAGTGCTCGTATCATTAAAATACCGCGTCTCTCAATTTTCCTCAGCATATATGAATTTTCATATACGGTATCCGCATAAAAGCTTTCTATACATGTGTATTAATTTTCATACGGAAATTTTTTACAGTGTAGTAAACTAATCAAATTATTGTGGAATGGAAACCTGAAATTTTTATGCGATCGCTGCAAAAGTTGCTTTTCTCCGTAATACGTCCCAGCAAACCCCCAACAAGACATCAATGACAATAATATTTGTTCTCCTCTGACAAAGGCTTCTCTTTATTTGATGTGAAATTTCTGAGGGTTATTTGCAAAGTCTATTTTCATCTCACTCACGAGAGATACGAGATTACGTACAGAGCAATTTTCTTACGAAATTTCTCTATACGAGTACGAGAAATTATTATTCGCGATAACTTTCCTTTCCATCGTATATTAATTTTCATGCAGTCACATTGTAATTAAAGTCTCTGCTTCTCTTTCGTTCTCCTCGATTGTGTTTCAGGCCGAAAATTACGCAAATTCATCAAAATATATGAAACATGAAACCAAGCAACATTCCATACATACTATGCAAAAGTTGAAGAATTTGGTGGTAAATTAGTCTCATGCGAAAACATGTTTCCGAAATTGTTGCATATGGTAAATTAGTCAATATTAATTTAACTATTTCAGATATTCGGAGAGGTTAATTTAATTTTGGCCTTCACTTAAAAAAAATAAAAAAAAACAAATCACTAAGGGTAGCAGTATAAATAATTACTCCTCATTAATTTCTATGACTGGAATTAACCCTCAAAATTAGTTGAATTAAAACCATTTCAATTACTGCAAATTTGATTTGAAATATAAATGAAATCAATTTTAATTTCTATTAAATTAATTTATATTTGGTATTTTATGTTTAACGTATAATCAAACAATTTATATCTATCTATTGATTGCTGTGATAAGTTTGTTCCATGCAGCTACTTTAGTGAGTGTATAGCGAGCCAAAATTGTAGTTTCAATAGCAAGTGGTTGATTGTCCTCCGGTAAAACGTTTGCTGTGCCAACGACATCTTTTTTTCTCGACGTATTAGAAAGAAAGGATAAAAAGGGGTTAAAAAGGACTTCGTGAGGTTGTACGCTAAAGTAACTCTGAAAAAAAAAAAAAATATGTTTTGCGCGCGACGTGCCAATTTTACGGTGCAACCGTATGGTTTTAGGTTTTTTTACATTCGTACACAAATTATATATGTTTACATATATTTATACAAATGTATACATAAGACTGTGTCTATTTCGTATTATGCGGCCTGCATAACGTTTCAGTGCCAAGTTCGTATAAGTAAAAAGGCCTTTTTCGAAAAGACTGAAAGCAACGTCGTAAAAACCGGAACAGAGAATCCTCGCCGAGTAACAATCGTAGTCGATAAATGCATGAGATAAGGAGGAGCAAAAGAGAAAGAGCGAAAAGTGTGCAGTCGCTAATTATCATGACTGGCTCACTGCTAAAGTAAAACTTTCTGAACTGAAACGTTAAAGTGCAATTTTAACTTCCCTCAATTTCGACTACCTCATCTCAGATCCTCACCCACCTTTACAGTTCTTTCACGTCATCCTTCACCCCAAAATTACAGGTGACGAAATTATTAATTTTTATTTGCGAAGCGTGTTCACGAGTCTTTGCAATGTGGTCATTTTTCGACTCGGGGGAGTTTTGTGATTCTATCGGAAACAGCGTGAAAAGGGACGAAACGATTGGATTCTATTTTAATCAAAAAATTATATACATATATAATTTCTGTATAATATTTACATTTAATAAATGTATTGAATATTGTTAAACAATATTTTTTATTACTTGAAGATTGTTAAAAAAGGTTACTACTTTCAATAATGTGTAGAATTATTGTTATTACATGTGAAAAAACACCCACGAAAAAAGTGGACACGTTTTCACGTAATAAATAAGTTCGTTGTCATTTTCGGATTCACGATTCATGCATTACGTTCGCGTATTATGCACACACAGAGAAATGAGGGGGCGTCCCGACACCGCCATTAAAACCACGGCTGTAAAACGACCTTTTAGACTTTACGATCTTTTATGGAAACGCGTAAGTAACTTGCTGACGTTTGCTGCTTTTCTCTCTGTTTCTCATCATGCTTGTGTTCTTCAAAGTCTCTTGGTAAATATTATATAGATATACGTAAAAACACTAAAATCCGGAAATATGGAATCATGATGATGAGCCAGAAAACTAACGCTCTCGCTCTCCTCTTTTTTAACTGCGACAGGCGCTCGTAAAAAAAGTAGGTAATACCGTGCGGAGTGCACGACAAAGAAAGCTATTTAAAATTTTGGAGAACATTTATTTACAGTTTAGTATAAATTTGAGAAAAAATAAGTAAATAAAGTTGACAAACATATCAAAATTAAATTACGTGAGTAATAAATTATATAAAAAATACGAAAATGAACAAATAAATAGATTGCAAAAGATGAAATAAAGAGAAAAGAGAAGGAAGTGGGGTGTAGGATTGAACCCTCGAGGTTTGTCGTGTGTTTCATCCCCTTACCACAGGGACCTCGTCGTCGTCGACGAGACACATAATTAATCGTACTCCTTTAATAACCCTCGTCGAGCACGAATGCGCGGGCATTTATTAACCGACGAACGAGATCACGGCGTCGACCGGTTGGACCGTATAAGATTTCATCAGCATACATCTTCCCCGTTAATCCTAAAGAACCCTTATTCAGCCCTGAATCAACGGGACCATTAAATCCCAATGGAATAATATGCGAATCAGTATTTAAAACCTATGAGCGTCAAAATCACATACGTTTTCACCAGATACAACCATGCAGAAGGACATTTTCTTCATTAGAATCTTATTGATTCTGCGCATTAAAAGGCATTTTGATAAAGAATGAAAAAAATTAAATAAACAACGATTTGAAAGTAAACAAAAATGATTATTATAAATTTGTTTATCCAATTAAATTATTTATAAAATATATATCAAAATAGAACACTAATGTTAATAGAAATTGCAACACCACCAATGTTGAAAATCATTATTCGTGTTGCAATTTTTATTCGCAGCAGTATATTATATAATTGTAGCAATAAATATAAATTGTATAAATAAATATTCCGTAGTAATAACACGATGTACACAAAGTTATCCAAATTTTCATTTCTCCATTGCACTAATAATAATTATTATGATTGTGGTTAAATTACCATATTGTCTATTCGTAATAGAAAAAAATTGAAAACAATTGTCTCCATTCCAGCTTATGAGTCGGCGCTAAATAAATCATCGAGTGTAAATAAACTGCATTCGCTCAACCTCTCTCCACTCTCTTTCTCCCTGCAGCTCTATAATAGGCAAATGTAAAGGAAAATAATCGTCCATACAAATACGAGAAGTGTAAAACACCTACGAGAAAATCTGACTTGCAAACAGTTGCGTAGAACTGTCAAATCGCGTGTGTTATCGATGGCGCAGTGTCTCGAGATAATATTAATGCTCGCCTCGCGTTCTAATTACACTTGGAAAATTTACGCGGTGGAAGAAAAACGTATATTATCTCTATATCGATTGCAAGTAATAGCAATATCATGCGAGTCGTAATTCAGATAGTTTGACTTATTAATTGATGGATTTTGCGCCCTTTTTTCTGCGAACACTTTCTACACATGTAAATCTGCTTGGAAGACGAGGATCGATCAGATAATAATCACCGAAAGAGAGAGAGAGAGAGAGAGAGAGAGAGAGAGAGAGAGAGAGAGAGAGAGAGAGAGAGAGAGAGGGGGGGGGGGAGGGGGGGGAGGGGGGGGAGGGAGGGAGGGAGGGAGGGAGGGAGGGAGGGAGAGAGAGAGAGAGAGAGAGAGAGAGAGAGCTACAAATGGGTGTGAGAAGGTAAAAAAAGGGTCGAGATTATTGCAACAGTAAATCGGAGTGTCTCCGCTCAGACAGAGCGTTACGCCATGAGAAGGCTCGATATATTGCTAATAATCGTTCTCGAGTCGGCCGAACACCTGTGCGCGTCCCACACGATGAAATCTCCCGGGTCTAGCTTTTGTGAAACTACTTTACCGTTGGTTATATCGTATGCAAACGCGATGACGACCCACGACGGTGACAAAGTATAAAATATGACTATATTTATTTTATACTCGTAATATAGATATATACATATATATTTGTGAATGTATGTCTATATGTGTACGTATATACGCGTCTATATAGCACAAAAATAACATTAACGCAACAAGGCGTAATGGTGATTTAATTTCAAAGCTCATGCCGGGGTGGAACAGCGTGACGAGACGAGATCGAGATCGATATGAAGCATTTCGCACAGAGGGCCACCGCTTAATGTCCACTTGACACACACACCAGCTACGAGTCGAGGAGGGGACCAGGTGTTGTGAATATAAGATTTTTTTTTTTATCATTTTGGGAACTTTAAACTACCGACCCTATGCTCAACACGCGTAAACACCATTTCAGAGACAACTAAATAATACAATCGCAATTGAATCTTCTGACCTTACTTAGATTTATGTATATAATATTAGCAGGAGATGAAATAATAGAATTACTTCTGCAACGTTGAGTAAAGAATGTGTAACTCACATATATTATCTAGCGAGTTTCGCGAGCCAGAAGAGACTTGAAGCAAATTTATGGCAAAAGCATTTTTTGGCCCCATCTCCGTCTCTTCATACATAAATTTGTCTTTTGCTCTCTCTGTATACATGATTATTGCATGGTTCGAAGAGAAGTGCTTGTTGATTCGAGGAAAAATCGGATATCCCTGCGTTCAGATTTTTCTTAGACCAGAACGAGTGAGGAGTTATGGAACCAAAAAAAGAATATCTGCCCGGAAGCTTTTATTCAAGAAGAGGGTGGTAGACGCAATATAATCGCACGGTAAAAAACCCTATGGCGTGTTTTTTTGCCTCGTAGGAGGAAGAAAATAAGTGAATACGGGAACGCGGACGGAGAAAAAAAATGAAGAAAAATTGGGGGTGGATGATACAGAGAAGGAAGAGTTGGCGACTCGGTATATACATTTTGTGCTTACATAAAAATATACATATATATATGTATATTGGAGAGAGCAAGGGTTTTTCGGGAGAGAAGTGATTATGAGTGATTCCTGGCAATATCAACCCCTCCGATGTACAAACGAGAGGGAATTGCGTACAACGATAGACAGGAACCCAGCGCGACAATGTAAATGCTCCAAAGTGAGAAGGAGTAAGAGAGGGAGAAAGTGGAGAACAGAAAGAGATTGAGAATGGTTTTGCGGAGTACGGAGGGACGTGGGAGGAAATTCACTTCGCGAGGAAATTAAAAACAGTCGACCGGGCATACAGCAGGCAAGAGCAAGACACAGCCAGAGAGAGGTCTTTCCCTCGAATTGCCAGCATCGTTCATGTCAATATGGGCCATTGCCCGTATTACCATATTACGTTTCAGCCACTGGTAGAATATCGTGTCGGAGGGGCTGAAAATGTCGAGTTCACACAGAACTTTAATACATATATATATAAGAAGACGAGCGAAAAATGCGACGTCCCCGAACGTGGGGCTATCGCTTATAAATACCAGCAATTACCAGAGAAAAAGCGAGTGAGGGCTGCCTCATCCGACGAGCTGCAGCAAAATGCCTAAATGGAAAGCACAATTACGCATATAGATATGCTTTTTTTTCAAGTGTCGCTACAGAAATTCACCATGAACATTGTAGACGACAGCGAATGAGATCGCGTTATTTTTAACGCTTCTCTCTTCTCCCCCGCCCTCTCATTTACTCAAGCTTATCCGCTTAGTTTTTATATTTTTTTCATTTTTGAATTTTTCCGACAGCTCCACATTTTTCCACCCTCTGTTGTGTCCCAATCCCCTTCCTCCGTTCCTCTGGGTGTCATTCAATCAAACGAGAACACGCTCAACATAACCTCGCTCTTATTTTATTCCTTCTTTTTATCAATCTCGAGGAATAACAGAAACCAGAGTTGAGCCAGTTAAATTATTTTTCACGTTATAGATTTTTTTATTTATTTTTTGCTTCGTATAATCACCTGTCCAAAAAGTTACGGGACAAACGTCAAAAAAAAAAACCAAACAAAATTCCTACAAAAATTATCTTTGCACCAAATGTTCTATATATACTCTTGCACGCCAAATGCACCGTTCAGAGCATTCGTAAAACCATTGAAAATAGGCATGAAAAACGTCTGTTGAAACTGTCTTCAACTCGTACGTCACATTTGTTTCAAGGTCTACAACAGGGAGACTAGAGAGAAGGAGTGGACGCACCGTACTGAAAAAACGTCCCCAAAAACCCTTGATGTAAGGAGGCGCTGTGATCGCAGGCGTCCGT
The DNA here is from genome assembly GCA_963989365.1 of Rhimphoctona megacephalus. Taxonomy (NCBI): domain Eukaryota; kingdom Metazoa; phylum Arthropoda; class Insecta; order Hymenoptera; family Ichneumonidae; genus Rhimphoctona; species Rhimphoctona megacephalus. The sequence continues at coordinate 15,067,643 of OZ022421.1, read as the reverse complement.
GAAATCATATATATATGTCATGTCAACAATCACTCATAACCTCAAACACATTTCATAACCTGCATTCATGAATCTATATAACCTCAAAGAATAAATGTGTATTCCCGATTAATCTTTTTAAGTTGAGTTATGTGAGCAAATCGCATATCATGCGGTTTGCTTTGGTGCGCGCCGTAAAAAATATAAAAACCCAACATTGATTTTTCATTTATATAATAACACAAAAGTATCAATGAAATGGAGAATACAAATGAATCAATGAGATACTATTGGCTCCGTAACCGAATAGTATTTGAGTAAATCCAAGAGGAGGTGAAAGGATTTTATAATAAAAGACATATGATATGATCTGAAATGTTAATTATATTTTCATAAATCATTGTTTTCCAAAATAAGGACAAAATAACGTTAATCTTTCGGTTCTTTTGCTTTGAATAAAGGAAAACGTTGTTAAAAGTAATTTCTTGAATTAGCCCTCTGGAACGGCACATATCCTAGGCATTTTGTAAAAATGGAAATAAAATACAGATGTAGCTCCAACAAATATACATGAGAGACATTTTTGGAAGAAAGTAGCGATCGACTTCAAAGTACAATTTGGAGTTAATCACTAAGGAAAATTATTGAAAATCGGTACAATTTCTAAGACATTGAAAAAATACCTGAATAAGCAGAGCGCTAAGAATTGTATTCTATTCAAATTGTGTAAGAGGAAAAGTAAATTATGTATGGAAAATTCTATAAAAATTGCGGTCGGATTTGCAAGATAGATTACCTCAAGTGTAAGGTCATTATTATTGATTCTCGCAAACTGGAATACGCGTAAAAAACAAGAAATTAAAGGTTACAGATACTTACTTAGCGATGATTTAATTCGGACAAACTTTTTTACTTTATTTTTTGGCCAACGCGAAATGTTAAAGAATGATAACACCAACTAAAAAACCACATGTCATGATAAAACTATTTCCGTGTTTTGCGCATGCGCTAAACGGTCAGTTTCATGCTGTTGACAATTATTATTACTGTATACATCGGACGGCTTCGTCACGAGCGCTGCTAGTGGCACCATTGAGAACTACTAAATCAAGGGTTTTTGGGGACGCGTGAACTACGTTTCGGCCTATGCTGCGACCACTCCTTCTCTCTAGTCTCCCTGGTCTACAATATCATCGAAACGTCAACTTCTCATGTAAAGAACAGGTCATAGAAATCGAAAAATGTCACACGTCGTTGAATCGGGTGAATATAGAGGGTGCTAGACCACAGGGCCTCACTCATGTGTCAAAAAATTCGGATACAATTCCAGCGGTGTGAGTATTGTTATGAAGCGAAAAAAGTCTCTTTCGTCCATTGTTTCAAACAATCTCGCTGAAATGGGAAGTGACAGTGGCGACCGGAGGAACATAGTTCTTGTAGATGAGGTTTTGAACATAATTTTTACTTTAACTTGAGCGAAAAATGTAATGCGAAATGTGAGCAGAAAATGTGAGCGAAACAGTTTTCTGAAACTGTTCATTCCATGCACACAATCATCACCAAAAACCATTTTGATAGCTTTTTTAGAATTTTAGCTTCGCATTTATATAAAGATTCAAATTTATTTCAATAATATTTTTAAAAATTTCATATTGTTCCTTCGGGTGTGTGAAATTTATAAGCCCATGATCCCACTCAAAGCATTGTATACATATTTTTTTAATTTCAAAGAGATATAATTTTGACGAGTTCACTTTAACCCTTTAGCTGCCATTGTAGCAAATTTGCTATATTCTCTTTGACCCCATCGGTGAACCCGTAAAGACGATATAGCGGACAGGCTAGTTTACAGTGCCATCAATCTATGCTAGATAGACCTCCAGGTGCCGGGATAACTTGAAATTCAAACGTAAACATATAAATTATATTAATATGGTGACAATGTTGTCGTGAAAATTTACGCCGCTTGCATCTGCTGTCGTTTTCGTCCAAAAAAGTCAGTAAATGGACATTTTTGAAATATTTTTTGATAGAATCGTGTAAAAGAAGCTTGACTGGATGAACTAGGCTTTGAAAATACTTGATTGAATTAGAATCATACTTCGAAATAAGAATGTGGAACCGTCAATGTAGCAAATTTGCTTTAGCCCCAAAATACTACTTCCCGGGCCCTTATGGACAAAATTATGTTTGGACATTCATACTCAGCCCTTTTTCAGCCATACTACTAGAGGGAAAAATTTTGAGCCATCCAGAAATAAGCGTGGCCGTTAAAGGGTTAACTTGAGCAAAAAATGTAATGCGAAATATGAGCAGAAAATGTCAGCGAAACAGTTTTCTGAAGCTGCTCATTCCATGTACACAATCATCACCAAAAACCATTTTGATAGCTTTTTTAGAATTTTAGCTTCGTATATTGATATAAAGATTTCAATTTATTTCAATAATATTTTTAAAAATTTCATATTGTTGCTTCGGGTGTATGAAATTTATAAGCCCATAATCCCACTCAAAGCATTGTATACATATTTTTCTAATTTCAAAGAGATATAATTTTGAGGAGTCGGATCGAATCAAAGCAAAAGCAATAAGAAAAAAATCGTATTTAAAGTCGTCAGATTGATGAAAGGATGTACAAGCGAGTCCTTCTGACGACATGTTACCAACTAAACGATCGTTACAGTATAGAAGATATTCCCGAAAGAGAAAGAGTGATTTTTTTTTCGACGATCCTCGAGTGTACATAATACAGGAGCAATGATGCACGCGTTTTATTTATTGTCGAATGTCCGAGTAAAGAGAACATGAAGTGTTTCGGTTTATGCACGCTCCTATATGTATATATATATATACGTAATATGTGTGTATATAAAATGCGATTTGAGATCGACCAAACGTCAAAGCATCGTCAAATTTTCACTCGTTTTTGTACAATGCAAAAATGGCACGTGCAGCCTCAAGACTTCCGATCAATTAACTCCACTTTCAATGCTTCACGATGTGCGTGTGCGTCACAGCGAGGGTTTTTCGGCCAGCAGAGCTAGAGATCGAGAAAATAAAAATGTCTACTCTGTCACAGATTACATATAAAACGACGTATCTTCAGTTCTCCCACAAGAGCTTAACATCCATTCTCAATCCAAAGCTTTTCTTATACACATATATGTCCAATTGGTGACTCTCTTTAGTTTTGCTACACTTAGCTAACCTTCTGTACATACTCTTCTCTACCCTCACCACATTTCCCCTCCAACTTTCATGTCATATAGATACGTGCTACAAACGAAATGCATTGTTTCTCTAGCACCCTCGAGCTATCGAAACATATTGACGTGAATATGATGGCGTTCGGGCGTGTGCTCGATACATGCACTCAATGTACGTATATGTATGTGAGTGGATAACTATTATTTACAATACACTTGTATATATGTAAATATATAACATATAAGCTTTAACTCTGGACTATTCTTATGCTCTCTCTCTCTCTCTCTCTCTCTCTCTCTCTCTCTCTCTCTCTCTCTCTCTCTCTCTCTCTTTATCTCTCTTTCTCTCTCTCTCTCCCCCCTCCCCCCTCTCTCTCTCTCTCTCTCTCTCTCGTTGAATTGAAAACTTTTTATTGAGTTCGGAGCGGGGTAATAGTTGTCGTCAATTCTTATATCAAGACTCTTCATTCTTTGGCAGTGTATTTACGTACATTTGAATACATGTATACCTGATTGGGAACGAAATATCATACAACCGCAATACGAGTACTCAGATCCATCAGCGCCGAGAACTACCAAAAGTTTTCTCGACCATGGGAAGCACTCGAAATGTAACTTGGCTCACCCCAACGCGCACCCCATCATGTTTTACACGAGTGAAACTCCTGCTGTATGATTTTTTTCTAGGCCACCCCACCCACGCTCTTAGCCCCTTTCAAACTCTCTTTCAGCACGTAACGACGCGTTTTTTCACCCCGTCGAGTATTTAACGAGCCTTCTCTATGATTTTTCTGCGACTTAAGGACTTAAGACTCAAAAAATATGACGTTTTGGATCTAGGCTGAATTGACAGAATTTTGGGACTTGAGATTTTGAAAACCGCTTTCTGACGAGTTTTTGTTTATTTTTTCCCGAATATACAAAACGTTCAGAGGAGTTTAAAAATTTTATTTGATATATTTAAATGGTGACTTGCAAAAATGAGAAAATAGTTTATTTGCCCGAAATGCAGTAAGGTGCATCGAAATTTGTAAGAGGATATTCGCAGGGAAAAAAATCAATTGATGAATAAGAAATAAATAAATTGTGAGGATCTGGATCAATTTTTTCATTGCATTGTACATCTTAATTGACGCAAAACCGCATATCCTGCGAGATAACAATTACGAAACATCATGTTATTATGATAAATGATTATATAAAAAAAAGTACCAAATTATGGGGCTCCTCTCATTCGTAATTTGTTTTTTTTTTTACTCATAATTCTACCGCACGGATATTGTAATGTATATCGCATAATACATACATCAAATATCAGAATGTTTGCATTTTTATTTTTCGTAATTACACGATCAATTCGAGCTCGGTTGACCGATGAATATATTGACATTGAGTACATATGGAGAAGTCATTGACGTGTGTAGCTGTGAACCACTCATTACGAGAATTCTATAGCAGTAATAAAAGAGAAAGAGAAAGAAAAAATACGGCGAGAAAGAAAAAGAACGAGTAAGAGAAACCGGGACAGAAAAAAGTCGATCTCAATAATGAGACGTTGGCTAAACGTTGTAAACAGAAAAATGAGCACACTACACCTCGACTAGTGGCAAAATGCATTTGTATTTGCGTATAATATACAAAACGATGCGAGGCCTTCGCAGCGGGCGAATTTAGTTGCGTGCAGAGACGCACGTCCGTCATATCGACGAGACAGCGCACGTCCGAGTTAATAACGGCATACGTTTCACACGCATCAATCGAGGAGAGACACAAGAAGAGAGGAGAGAGCAAAAGAGCCCCTCAATGGTAAACTTAACAAAATATCACACCGGGTGGGAAAATCGAGGGTGTCAAAAGAGTCGGATATATCTTTTGTTGCTTTTTCTGCTTTCAATGTTGGTACACATTCTATATGCATACAGATACACATAGGACGTCTCATATTAAATGAAAATATCGAAATAGTACGAGGTTTAATTCTGCATCGTTATAACAAAATTTATTTACCTAAAACATGATTCGATACGTATATTTTTTCAATTGCCAATAATTTATGTACATCAGATTTCTTGATACCTAATAATATAATAAGGACCCGAAAAGAATCCAAAAATCAATTAAACTACTGATTTTTGGAGCAAAATGCTTTAAAAAAATATATGCTTTACTTAGAGAGGAAAAAATTTGTTTGCGCTCCAACGAAGCGAGATTTAATATCATATAAAAGTCCACTCGGAAAAAATATTTGGTTCGGTTTATATAGACGATTCATTCCCTTTATAATTTTTTTGTCTTCGTGTAAATTGACACTGTTTCACAAGTCTTAGATAAAGTGTATGTTTTTCGTCAGTAGGATTAAATTCAATGGTGCCTCATTTTCATTCTAACGACTTTAGCTCACGATAAAAAATAATAGAATAAAATCTAACGTTTTCCCATCTAATATTATTTTACTACGGGGGTTGGTTAAAACATGATTCCTAATCGATTTCCAATCACCCTATATGTTGATACAACGTTCCGGTAAATTCACTCTTCTTTTCACGCACTTGATAATATTATATCTATTTACATTAACGTGTATGCTTTATCCTTTTGTGTGTGCAGAGGTTGGTGGGCTTTTGCGCTGCGTTATGCTGTATAAATGAATCAGAAAATAGCGGCGGGAGAGTCTTGTCTAACACGTGACCGGTCACGTGTTAGATAATTAGATATTCTTTAGGGTCGCCGCTCGCATTAGTTCCTCCGCGAAGTTCTCGTACCGAAGCTCGTGTTGATCATTCCCCGCTCGCTCTTCCCCATTAAATGAACTGTGTTTAGAGGCCGCGTCGACGCTTCTCACAACCCCCACAACATTTTTCCATCCATATACGCGACTTTAACCCCTCTCGTCAAAAAAAATACCCGACGAATCTTCACCGCCTTAGCAACTTTTATTAATCGTCGATTGATCCAACTGCACGATCGCGTGTTCGACCAACACGCGTTGAAAAACATGAGAAATATAATAGCTTGTAATACGAGAGGGACTTGACTCATCAAAACCGCTTGATCGGAAGTCGAAACAAAACGAACCGTGGTAAAAGATGTGTTCTTATATTTTATTTTATTTTCACACACTGGAGATCATTGTGATTATATTTTCACCTACGTATACATCGTGTGGTACACGTGGGAAGAAACCTGGAAATATTGAGATACATAAATCAAATTTTTCTATTCATCGCTAAATCATGTGAATTTAATTTCACACCAGTGCACTTTCATAGTCAATTCTATACGCAATCCGGATGTAAACTTAATTGATCTGTATCCAAGAATTTCCTGGCCTTTGATGTTTGTGATTTTTTATACAAGCAACCTATTTCTAAAGTAATATTCGATCGGGATTAATTTTTATTTGCCTTTAGTTGCATTTTACGTGGAATTGTCAGCCCTAAAATTTGCATCCCCTCCGCTTTATATTTTTTTCGCAACTTGCCCATAAAGGTAAGTGTAAAAATAAACGGGGAATGGATGCGTCCGTTAAGCACGTGGCAATTTTTTCACGATCGTCATTCACGCATTATCAAGTATACGGAACTCGTTAAAAAAAATGGAAAATGGAGTCTGAGAACACGTAAAACGCAAGTACATGAGAAACTGTCATGTCGTCCGTTATCGAGTCTCATTTAGGGAGGAAACTTCGGGCAGCAGTTGCGATCTCACGCTGTGGGATTTGACGATGTATATTTTATGATTTTGGTAAAAGCCATTAACACTGATACGCGGAAGAAGAAAAATGAAAGGACAAAAAAAAAGGATCGATGTAAAAAATAGAAAGGTAAAGAAGAGCATGTTATTTGAAAGAAAAACAATGAAAATACTCGTGATGGTTGGCCGTCATTAACGCAATGCTTTTTATTATTGTAGCGAGAAAGATCGTAAACGTCAGCCGAAAGAATTTTCATGGCTCTCGATATAGGTATAACGGGGTACTTATTTTATGCACACATATTATCACCATATATAGAATATGGACGGTGACAAGTACCGCCCATATAATTGATGTTGATAATGCGTTCGAGGAACGTAAATAGAAAAACGCACGCACGCACGCCCCGACGCGTAAACGACGCGTGGCAGTGCGTATAAAAACAAACGTGTAAACGTCAACACGATGATATGATAGGAAAATTGCGATAGCTCTGTCACTTCGCTGTATATTTTTTTCCTCATTGGTTTAGCAGGGAATATGTTGTAATTTTTTTCTCTCTCTCTCTCCGTCTCTCTTTTCGAATTACAAATACAAAATGATGCGTTTTCCATGTGCCCTCGTTGACACTCGCGCGTGCAAGTTCTCTCCATTTTAAGCCCTTGACAAAATAAATGCAAACACACGAGCCGCCGGAGTACGTAAATATTTTCGAGGCACATTACTCATACGTGCTCTCATGGCACGATCTCGTGCGTAGGCAATTATTGTTGATTACGTGAAACAATGGATAAACATCCTGATGTTGCATTATGTAAAGTGGTTGCAAGTTTATTTTAGAAAAAAGGATAAAATTGTTTGGTAAAAAATGTAGAGGAAAAAGGGTCTTGATAAAAATTACGATACAATTAAAAAATGATATTTGAAAAGTGACCGTGAAAATTATAAGACCCTACGTGCGACTTGAAATTTTTTGAATTATTATTCAACTACATTTTAATTTTAATAAAAATAATTAATAAATAATACTCTATGATTATTTCCGCGTAGTAACAAATATAGTCGAAGATTGATTCTTTTTCGTTTTTCGAATTCCACTCGAAGGAAAACCTCAAGAAAAACGAATTCACAGAAGCCCAAGACGTGTTGAGAGTAATTTTTTTTTCATCTCCCGTATTCATAAATGATCAGCGAGAGAAGCATCCCTTTGCAAGTAAATAAAAACAACCCAAGAAAGTATTGTCAGTCTATTTGGGCCGATTTATTTGCCGCTGCTCTTCCTATCCTTGAGTTTAATTTCCGCAACCTGCGACTTGCCAACTCCAGTCCAACACTGTCTCAAAATTGGCAACCGAAAGTCATCGACAGCCGTTAGTGCTCTCTCTCTCTCTCTCTCTCTCTCTCTCTCTCTCTCTCTCTCTCTCTCTCTTCGTAGTCTCCTCTTTCCTAAATATCTGTAGAGCCCAGTCGGGTTTGAAAAAAAGGCTTTAAATTGCAAAAACTCTCTTCAGAAATTGTATTACTTCAATCTTTAGGAGGGGTCACTGGGAGTCTAAATTCAAAATGGCGACCAGATTCCACCATTGCGTTAGCTACCATTTTGATTTTAACGGGACAGACCTAGTTGGAACGTCAAAAAAAAGGCCTTTTTTCCGATTTTTTTTTGGTCAAACGATAAAATAATTCACAACAAAAGTTCTTCCGTTTAAAAGATACATATGTAATGTATATGTTGCAATTTTTTCAACGCAATACATATCGAAATAAGCTGGTGACCGTCAATTGCCGAGGACGCTGCAAAAAAAAACACGGTTTGCGGTGATCAAGCTCACGCTGCAACGGCTCATCTGAAACAAAAAAAACGGAGGGGATTTTTAGTTAATGATATAATGCTCCAGTTGAACGAAGGGTTTTGAAAAATTTCCATTTTTCACAAAATGGCGGCCGTTAAAAGTCAAAAGTGTTTTTTTGACCAAAATATCAGTTCCATTTTTTGCTATTAAAAATAAAAATAATTATCCAAAAAAAAAATCCTTCGTTCATATGGAGGACTACCATGTATAGAAGAAGTGATATAAATTTCAACCCGATCGGTAAAGCCGTTCTCGAGCTACAGTGATCACCGACTTCAAAAACATGGTTTCGAGAAAAACGCACTTGAAGTCCGCTACCTGCTTACCTATGGCTCAGACACGACGTGCTACAAAGTCTTGTATTTCGGCGAATAATAGTCCGATTTACATTTACCTGGGCGGAAAATGTTCGTAAGAGATTCTACTTTTTGAAAATGAAATAAAAAAAAAATCGATTTTTCGAAAATTCTAACTAGGTCTGTCCCGTTAAGGAGGAATTGTTTTTGTTAAATAACTCGGTTGATTTCAACTTTTCAAAGAAAATAGTAAGGATTAAAGTTGTTGTAAATTCAATTCTCTACAACTGTAGTCCTTACAATTTTTACCGTGCGATCGATATTTTTTTAATTAAACGTAAAAAAAGCGGCAAATTACAATTATCGAAATATCTCGTTTATTATGAATTTTAGGACATAAATGAACATAAACAAAGTTGTAGAGAATGAAATTCTCTATAATTTTGATTTCAACAAATTTTTTCGTTGAACCAAAATTTAAGATCCTACGCTTGCGATAAAGGTACAGAGAAACGTAATGTTATTTTGCGAACTCCTTTCCGCATCACCATAGGGGTAGAAGAGTTACAGGCACGTTCTTTACGTAGTATCCTCAGTAGGCCTAATCCACACATCATCACTTGCAAGTTCGTTGCGATTTCTACCGTCTACTTCCTTATAAGATTTTGAAATTGGAATTCCGATTCTTTCTTGCAAGTGTTAAGGATCCAAGCGATGTTTTTTTTATTTTTTTTTCTCATAAGGTTTTGAAGAGCAGAGCTTTTTTTGCGACATGCCACCATTGGAATTATTTGACTTTAGAATAGTGAATGAGAATTTTCAACGAAGAGTTTTCAAGTTATTCGACTCAAATTTTGCCACATCATTCTTCACGCCATTCCTTAACGTCGTATGAAAGCTTTTTTTTGAGAATTTCATATTTTTTTGAAGGAAGAACATTATTTGCAAAAACTTATTTCTCGAACCATTCGACAACTGCATGTCTTTTTATACAAACATTTTTATAAAACAATAAATGAACGTCTTGAGTATTAAGTAAAATCTCTTGCCTACTGGTCGAATCCAGCAGATTTCTGTAGCACGAGAAAATCTACCAAATCTCCCCATTTCCGATTTGGATGATTTTCTTCAGTTTGAGAAGGAAATAAAAAGTGATGCGACTAAAAGAGAAACTTTGGTAAATTAATACGTCTTATGGTATCGAGGTTATGGCATCGAGATTTTTATTTTTTATTTACCCATTTCGCTATTTTTTTATCCTTATTTTTTACTTCATTTTTCACATATTCCATCAATTTTATAGCTGAAAATATGCAAAAAATAGGCCACTATAAAAGAGTTAAAGAAATTATGTTGCATTCCAAAGATACAAACTTCAATATCATATATATCGAACGATAAGCACGGGTCGTGTGGGTTTACGTGTGGTCGTAAACGATTTTTTTCGGTTTTCAGAAAATTCTGTTTATTTCTCTGTTCGTAGGAGTCAAGGACATTGGACTCAATATCGCAGCAATCATTCCGACTGTAATTACAAAATTAGTACAGTTCAAATATAATGGATACGGGAGGAAAATCAAATGTAACGAAGGGAAACTTAATTATATGTACAAATAATTTCTTTAACGATTATAATAAAATTGTATACAGTTCTTTAAATGTACTAAATTTTTTAAATCTATTTCAGAGGTCTTGGAAGAGAAGTGGACCCAGCACACCAAGGCGCTCTAGATTGCTTCAAAAGTGAGTCGCTGATTGTCAGGGGCACCTGATCATGAGCGTGGTCGGCGTGAAAGAAATGCTAACAACAATACATGGTAAAAAATGGTATTTTTTGGTATAATATTATTACATAAGTCAGTCGTCATTATATGAGTCAATATTGTTAATATTTTACCGTCAATTTAATTTATGTTCTTTATAACAGTCAATATTGTTAGTATTTAATCGTCATTTTAATACGTCGTCATTAAGAGTCTATATTGTAAGTCAGTCATTGTAATAACAGTCAATGTTGTCAAACTGGTCAGTAACTATTGTGATATCACTATGATTAAAATAAATAAAAAATGATAATATTGAAACGTCTTGCCTGAAAAATTATGGCTTTAAGGGGCCAGTCCACTTTGAAAATTTCAGAAAATCGTTTTTTTTTTACGGTTTTCGAAAGTACATACATTCAGAAATATTGTGTTATAATTATATGAAAATCCGAGCTTTCTAAGTTTTTTTTTTTTACCTGAACGTCAGGACCTCATTTCGTCTACCTGAGCGTATAAACTTCAAACGCGTTTTTCTCGAAACAACGTTTTCAAAATCTAGCTCCATCATATCTCTAAAACTAATAAACCGATTCTTTTGAAATTTGAACCACATATTGTAACCATGATTCGCAACAAGATGACCCTCGATGGTTTCAAAATTTTGATTTTTACTCTTTTCTTTTGTGAAAAACTGCGAAAAAAACGCGTTTTTCTTACTTTTTTCGTTTTTTATCTGCCATTTTTTTATTTTTTGATAAAACTTTATATCCAAGGGTCATTTTGTAGCTGGTGTTATACTGAATCTAATGGACTTTGATTTTTTTGTTTCAGACAAGCCGTTGCCGAGTTGTGATGGAGTTACCTAGCCCATCTATTTTTGAGGCGTTACGTTAAACTATAATTTTTGTACTTAAAAATTAATAAAAATGAATTAAAAATTTTTTTTTAATAAATTTCAAGACTTTATTTATCAAGCCCAACAACTTTTATATTCATGTCTTTTATAAAATCCTCAAAAAAAAATCACGAAAATAGTCTTTTTTTCGTGGCTCCAAAGTGGACTGGCCCCTTAAATTCTTTGTGTGCATTACAAAATAACACAAAAGACTGTTCGGTATTGTGAATATACCACAACCATTTCAGATAACGTAATTCTTTTTTGGTAAAGATTTCAAAAGAATTAAATTTAAAAACTTCACTACTTTTATTTATTATTCAAGCTTTTTAAATTTAGGTGGGAACTTCCCTTTCTGAACAATCTATTAAGCAAATCCCATACAATTTTAGTTATTTGCACACTGTAAAAACAAGTGTGCTGTTGCCAACACCCATTAAGTGTGTTCTGTACTTAACGCCATAAGTAAACTATAGATTCTTTGTCGCCATTTTCTACACGTTTTAACGGCGGGGTAACGTTAATTCGTGCAAAAAAAGGCACATTTTTGTGAATTTTTTTTGACGACACAGTTAAAATCTATTTTTATAAAACCAATGGTACATTAAAGTATAACATTCGAAGAATATTGTGTAAAATTTTCATGAAGAAATATTAAAAAATACGGCAATGGCAGCAATTATTCGGAAGCGTCTCGGAAAAAAGTAGAATTGCGGTGCCCCTCATAACTCGGTGCTGGATCATTTGAAATAAAAAAATCAAAGTTCTTTCGTTAGATAATCGTTTTCCCCAGGTAACGCTGGTAGGGTTTTTCGAAATTTCAATTTTTCACTTTTTGGGAAAACTTTGAAGTGAAAAACGCGATGTTTGCGAAAAAAATCGGCTAATTTGTTGTTGTAAAATAAAAAATATTAACAAATTTGAAAAAAAACTCTCCAGCGTTATCTCGTAAATTATGTACAGAAATAGTGTTCAAAATGTCAAAAGGATCGGTGCAGTAGTTTTGAAGTTATGAGGGGTACCGACTTTGAAAGCATGAGTGTGGGAAAAACGCGGGCAAGTGTTTTCTGATGCGCTGAGTCATGTATGAGGCGCGTTTGCTTAAACCGCTGTATCTTCGTTAGTTTTGCTCCGATTCATCTCAAATTTTCACACAATATTCTTGAAAGGTTCTCCATTCAGCAAATCAAATTAAAAAAATGCAAAAAAAGTTTAAAAACGTTACCCTGCCCTTAAAGTGTGTTGAAAATCTACAGTTTGCTTATGGTGTTAAGTACAGAGCACACAAGTATGTTGTTTTCGATGACACACTTGTTTTTACAGTGCATTTATTCATTATCGTTAAGGAATTGCGATAAAACTGACCATAAATAAATGGGTATGTCATTCAATTATATTCCATTCTACCTAAAAAGCTTGTCTCAAAAACAATCAATTATAAAAAGAAAAAAAGCAGTATGTAAAGATAAAGCAGCTCAGTATAAAGAAAGACAAACGATTATTAATTTATTTGCGTGAGCTTCGACTTCAAGAACGGGCCGATGTTCAACCAGTACAGGCACCAGCCTTCATGGGTAATTACCGTTTCGACACGAGCATCGAGACTCGTGGGCCCAGAAGCGTTTCTCTCGTGTTTTTATCCCCCAACCCTTTTCGGAAGTCGAGTCATGAGCATCGGAAGGTTAGGTGAGAGCGTTCGATAGTCGAGAAGCAAGAGGTTTCCAGGATAGAAAAGGGACGAAGGAACGTGTTGTATGAAATAAAAAAAGGGTATGAAGAAAAACCGAATAGCGTAGCATGCGAGCCCTGCGGGTTATGTGGTTGGATTCGAGGGTCTTTTCTATCTCACTTTCTCTTTTAACGTTGGGGTGCCGCCCTACAATGTCATTTTCGCAAAACATTTGTATGAAAATATTCAACCCGCTCGAAAACTCAGTGGAGCGGGGGGGGGGGGGGGTAACGTTTCTATGTGTATTGTAAACTCACGTAGGGATTGAGGGATGGATCGAGAAGGTTGCAGAGGAATTCTCCCCAATATATATTTATATATATATATATATATATATATATATATATATATATATATATATATTTGATTTGACAATTTCGAAAGAATTAATTGATTACTTCAATTACACAATTTTCTCCCAATTTATTTCACTAATTCATACAGCTATACAGCAAGAAGCCTTTTCTTTTCATCATTAATTATTATTGTTTAAAAATCTCAGGAGTAACAAGGAACATTGCATAGTAGCGGGTAACGGGTAGCCCCCCACCCCCTCCCCCTCTTGAAGTTAATGAAAATATGCATTCGTGTAAAAAACCATAAAATTCATATTATCGATGGAAGGGCAGCAGGTTCAACGAAATAGACAGGCAAATTTTTGAATCTCAAATGAAAGGAAAAATAAAGAGGGGGTGGTTTACCCTTCCAGGGTTTCTTATTAATTTCGCAGCATGAAAAAACATCGAATCGAAACAACAAAAACATTTTTAACAGGGAAAAGGCGGCTGCGATGAGGCCATTCAAGTGTTACGTCCTGGGATTCCGTCTTGATCTTTCATTTATTTATCTTATTTCTTTCATATATTTAATGTTTTATCAATGTGAGAGCGTCTCAACCGTTGAGATCTCACAGCAAGCGTCTGCAAATTTGCTGACGATTGAGATTTCATGGTAGCTGAAGGGACGCTCTACACCTTCCGAACGCGCGAAGTCCAGCTTATCGCGGACTTCGTGCGCGGATTAATATTTCATAAAGTGCACGGCACTACTTTTGTAAGAAGAAAAGCTAGTTGAGTCGAGGGGCCCGACCACGATGGTCGAGGTCTCCTCCAAATAAAACAATTCTCAAATGGGTCCACGACCAAGATGATTGAGGCCCCTGTAATTAAAAGTTCGTTTTAGAATCGACAATGCAGTCGAATACAATTTTGAATAAAAGTCCTTCCGTGGACCTCGACCGCGGTGGTCGAGGTCACCGCGAGTTTAAATTATAAAAAGGCTAACTGTAAAAATAATTTACGCGCAATATAAATCCACGTTTTGTTTAAATAAAGTTATTGTTATTGTTTGAAATAAAAACAAACGTGTTTTTTATCAAAACCCGCTACGCAAAATCCCGCTCGTCCACGCACGCGATACAGGTAAACGGGGAAATAATTATAAACAAAAACCATCGCTAAACATTGTAAATGGCCAATCGCACACATCGTCGTTCCGGATCCCAGACGGGCGCATTCCCGTCTAAATTCAAAAGGAGCAAACCCCATCGTGTTTCGTACACGGTAAGTAAAAATATACCGGGACGTAACACAAGTAAGGGGTAGATTACCGCCTTAAGATTGCAATTTTGAAAAAATACAAATACACGTAAACTTTGTTTTTATGTTTGTATTAAAATAGAACTCATTTCATTCAAATAGATCTATCCCTTTTTTAATTGGAGGTGAAAAATAGATGAATGTAGGGGTGGCCCACCCCTTAATTTGTTTATTTTTCTTCATACACATGGTGGTAGAAATCGTACAAATCGCTGGAGTGCTTGTGGGTGAAACTGTAAAACCACCCCTTGACATGCCTTACTTTGAAGGGTGGTTTCACCCCTTGAAACCGTTTTTCCGCCGATAAAAAAAGTACGTGTCTCTTAATTTCTAATGCTTTTTCACATAGGGATTCTCTCATACAGGAGTTTCAAAAAAATCGGAGGTGGACACCAAAGTAATGTTCATTGTAAGTAGATAAATTAATGGTCCACTTTATGTCGAGCTATACCACTGAGAACATTTTTTTCTTCTGAGAATCGAGAACGTTTTTTACGACAATTAATGTGATAAAATTTACCACCTGGTTCAAATGTTCATGAACTCTGCAGTGTATAGATACAGTTCAGCGCGCACTGGAGAGAAGAGTTTGTACCCGCATTGACTAGTGACACAATGGTAATAGAAGCGACGCTGGGGCATGTACGATGAGAAAGATGGAAGAAAAGGGGGAGAGAGAGAAAGACAAAACTGCTAAACTCGTACGTGGCTGTCGCATTCTTCGACTTCTAAATCACGAAATAACTGCGCCTCGCTCTCTCGTCTACTACATTTCCATGCTCTAAAAATGGGGATGGGGCTGTTTTAGGAGGTCGGGGGTTGGAACGCGCTCGGTTAAATGGGCTTTCTCGCGTTAACCAACTGGAACGTGTCTATATATATATGTATTTCAGTTTCACTGCAGTTAGAAAATATATATCTCGAGTGAAAACGAAACTGCCGACCACCGGATTCCTTGTAGTCACCTCCGCGCCCATTATCCGCTCTCTTTCTCCTTTCTCCCGCTAATTAACAATTAAACGATACCGGAGGGACACTCGAGTCTCGACTACGGCAAATTCATTATCTCGAAAATTGTGCCTCGAGGGTTTTAAATTGTCGAAGTTGCATCCAAACGGATAATCCTGTAATAATAAATAATTAATTCAGCGGTAAATAATACGAAAAATATTTACAAAATCTTTGTATGGCAATAAATATTTGTTCTATTTTTAAAATTAAATATTTTCAAAAAGGTTTTTATTTCGACTCCTATTTTATTGTCACGTAGAAAGTTTTATAGTCATTCTTTTATTTTCAATTGAGCTGAAAGCCTAAATTACGTATGTGTAGGTGAAGCTTCCTTCCTCGGGGGCGTCTCATTTCATACTGAAAGCAATATTCACACCGCAACTGTAATTAAACAATTTGCCTACAGATGGAGTTTTTAACGGAAGCATTTCGCTTTTGTCGGCGTGCGGATTACGCTCCAGTGTCGTGGTAGACATCGAGTTATATATATATATATATAAATATATATATATTTATAGTCAGGACAACCAGGACTCTCATCACTATGCATAAACCGCATAGCTCCTATATTAAAGGCAGCTCGCGGGGCGCGTTAAATGCTCGCGTGATTAAAAATGCTGTCGTTCGAAATTCCTACACAGACGGGAGGCCACGGAATGCCACTTAGGGCTCTCGGTCTCTCCCTCTCGCTCTCTCTGTCGCTCTGTTTCTGTTTTGCTCTCGTCGTTCACCGTTTTTTCTCTCTCTCTCCTTCTCTTTCATTACTCAGTCTTTTATATTCCTCTCTCATTCTCTATCGTCAATCAGCCTTTCTCTCGCTTTTTGAGTTCACGAAAAAAGCCTCGTCTTTGGTACGCAAGGTATACAACGCCAGGATTTATAACCCGCTGCAGTTACTTAGATTCAATGAAAAAAATGAAGACAGGACTTCTTATCAAAGGTCTAAAAATTATGAACGTTACACGAACAACGCGAAATTCTTTCACTGACAAACTCTCTACGAGCTTTGCCACTTTTGCGTGTAAAATGCGGCCGCACTGCTATATCGATACCCAGAAATACTAACTTATCCATGGGTTTTCTCAAGTCATAATTATTTGACTAATTTTTAATATTTTTAACCGAATTGATTACTGATTTTGGTGTTTAGTTATTTAATCGAATTTTCATTTTTTAGTCCCAATCAATTTTATGTATGTTGATTCAGTTTTGCTGGGTTCGTCAAATTGAAAAATAAGAGTGGCCTATGGAATTAATTACTGTCTTTAATTTAATGGCCAGCCCTCATTAAATAAGAGCATTACTTAATTATTTTTTCATATATTTATTTTTGATGATTCCACAAGCTGGCTTGGACGGTTTAGTCGAAAAAAACCCGTACGAAACAACACTACGAATGAATTTTTTACTCACCTTTTTGTTCTCGTCTTTTTCTTGCGGCTATTTTGTTGCCAGCCGGAGAATTCAGTGCACCGACTAAATAAACGAGCGAGAGCTTTTGCCAAGCGACAAAATATTACCGCTCACCCTCACGAACGCCTCCATAAAGGGGTGGTGAGAGAGTACTTCCTCTCCTCTCTTCTTTTTTTCTTCCTCTCCTCTTTCCCTTAAAACTCTACCTAACCTGTGCGCTGCAATCATATATATAGAGAGGAGGGCTTTTTAAGGGGATGAGAAAAAGCCGTAGGTGTCGGCTTTCTCCGTTATCTCGATCTTTATGGGCGCTGCTTTAACAACACGCCAATTCTCTCTTTCTATCTCTTCAACTTTTTCAGCAGAGAGTCCGCAGAATAGTGTTTAAATAATCTTAATAATCCTCCACAAAACTCAGTAGGTACATTATTTCATTATTAATAATAAATTTGAACCATTTACTGCCGGAAATCATATAAAATGAGAATGAAAAGAAAAAATAACAATAAAACATTAAAGGGGATGTTTTAAAAATCGGAAAAAATGAGAACATGCGAATGGAAATTGTGGCTGAAAATGTGGCCGGATGGAAAATATTTATATGACTGATAGCGCGGTGAGTGCACGTGTAACTAATATATTTGATCAGGCAACAATGGAGCTACGATTATTTGATCTCTCGAGAATATCGATATTATGCTATAAAAGTATACGTGTGTGTACTAGCGAGAGAAAATAAGAGGGTGAGGAAAAAGGGGCACGTAAATCGTGAAAGGCGCTTGTATAATATTATATATCTATATATATTGAAAAGCCGGGGAAATAAAAGGGTCGCGTGGCCTGAAGGTTCGAAGCTCGAACTCGTGATTGAGCGTTAACGAGAGAATTGTAAGTGTTCTTCCTTACTATCTCGAATCACGAGCTTTATATCCTATATATACTTAGTATCTTCACATATATCGATTACCCATCAATCGAACTTTGCGTGTGTTTCCCCTGACTGAGCCTCTCACTTTTACACATTTGCTTTCAATTCCTTGTCTCAATGCCTTCATCTCGGTTGATTCTACGCCTCCATTCTTATTCAAAGCTCCAATATGAATGTCTCCAATCCTAATTCCGGTAATTGGGAATTTCCTTCAATCCTCAGTCCCGCGATGCTTTGAATATATAGATTTATTTATATGTACAACGTAGCGAAATGAGATTTTCCAAAATTGAGAGAATTCGATCGAGACCGCAGCAGCTCAGACACAATCCTGTCACAAATATATGTATATGATGCCCACACCTTATACTTTCAATAAAGAAATCTGAATTTCCAAACATCAAAGGAACTTTGTTCAATGGACCCAACTCGGAATACACCGCTTTCGCATATTACGTATCTCGTCAGCCGTGAGATGAGACGCGAGATTTTTCTTTTCCTCTCGCGCGCTTCGTCTCTCTCTCTCTCTCTCTCTCTCTCTCTCTCTCTCTCTCTCTCTCTCTCTCTTTCTCTCTCTCTATCTTTTCTTTTCTTTACGTCCTCGAAAAGGAAACGCCAAGGGATGAAATAAAACAGATAGAGAAGCTCGCAAAGAATCCGGAGCATCAGTCAGGAATTTTTTGCGTGCTTTCTAATCATCATGTATGGCCAGGAAATTTTCTTATTACGCTTCCTGCGACTTGTCCCATCTCGAACCTCTTTGCGTCTCGATTTTTCATAGCCTGATCAATTTTCGTGATTCTTTAACATGTCAAAACATTTTTATCTTCGACAATAAATTATTTTTGCTTTTTTTCTTTTCAAGAGCCGGTATTTTTTCCCAATCTCGAAACTTTTGCGTTATTCTCGTTGGTCTTTCGATAAATGGCATTGACCACATGAAAAACTGAGCCCAATTTCGGCGGATCTGAGAGAATTTATTATCGCACGATCGACTAAGCTTACTAAACATAATTTCTAGTGCAGAGAATTTCTCTGTGAATAAAGCATTAAAGATCGAGTGATTGTGCATATATATAGAGGGAGAAAGATGGAAAGATATCGTACGTGGATCGCCTAGGGCCATAGGAAACCAGACAGACAGACAAATGTGCGGACTGAGGCAGAACGAGATAAATTTCCTTCCAGGACGAGAAGCGACATTCGCATTCGCAAACAGGAGTTTAATTTCGCATGCAAATATTACGTATATGGGAAGAATATACACCAGAAAGGGTCGTGCGACGTTAGAGAGCATTCATTGCATAATATATATGTATATATCTGTATATGTCTTTTTTCGTGTACACATGCTCCTGTTTCTACCCTCTGCAGCATCACATCAGACGCTGTTTCATGATTTTTTTATGCCAATCGCACGACCCTCTTCAACGATTTTACCATATATAACATGACTTTCGATATACAATAAATGTATCAAGTTACTTGGACTCGATCCTCGCTCGTATATACACTGATCTAAGTATACCCAGCAAACACCGCTGAGATCTATTTCAAAAATATTACCTAACGAAAAATATAACAATTATGTGTCATATAATTGTTATCAAAGAACTATAACTTTTCCGTTTCAAACATAAATGTGACGAACTTCATACGTCCCATTGATATGTTTTAGCTACATCACGAAAGATGTAAGCTTTATGTAGTCAAGCAGTCCTCCATGCTACCTCCGTCTTTGTGGTGAAGATAACACAGAAAATTATGAACACAAATATGTAATATTAATACGTAAAAATTTCGTCACAGGAGTACCAAATATTTATTTATCATGATGTGTATAAAATTGTTACAAGTCGACGCGGTAACAATTACAAAACATTGTAATATCACCATCTGGTATTATAGAAAACGTAACAAATACATAGTAATTGGTACATAAATGTTACAAGGTATTAACGGGGTCATCCCATGTAACAGCTATTTTTTTCCGCTTTTTTGGGATTTTTTTTTTGATGAACCATTAAAACACAATATCTTTGAATTTTTACCACACATTTATTAACATTTTTACAGTCCCTCAGAATTTTATCAAACAAAAATAACGAGTTGAATCGACTTTACACCGTTCGGAAGACACTCATGTGTTGGTTGACGGCTACCATGATTCCGGAGGTTCTGCTCATCTGAAATCAAAAAATCAAACGGCATTTTAATTTGTAGACCTGAGACTATCGCTAGAACTAGAGTAAAGTAAAAATATCGAAAATTGAATTTTTGGCACGGTTTTAAAAATCGAAAAAAACGACGAAACTTGGAACTTAACATTTAAAACCGTGCCAAAAATTCAATTTTCGATATTTTTGCTTTATACTAGTTCCAACGATAGCCTCAGGTCTACAAATTAAAATGCCGTTTAATTTTTTGATTTTAGATGAGCAAAACCTCCGGAATCATGGCGTGCATGTTCGTTAAGTCAAGAATAATCAGAAGATAAGTATGTAGGTCGGTTCAAATCCCCGTGTAAGCAGAACATTCTTTCCGCAATAATTAACGTTAGCAATAGTAAAAATAAGAGAATAATAATGACCTAAGAAGAAAAACGGAATTTTAAATAGAAAAAAATAAAAATATTTTAAATATTTTTGGGCTTTTTTATGGATGCGGCAAAACAAAAGGGACTTCTGACAAAACTGTTACTCTCATATATCATTGGTTATGAAAAATTTACATGAAAAATACGGAATTCTGTTTACAGCGCATGGGTGTGTAAAATACATGTAACAGTAAATGCGAAATCACATTGACTTCATTGTTACGAATATTATACACAAGCATTACATGTTTCATAGCAGTTATATCTTTGAGCCGAGTATGTTACTTGATTGTTACTCGTAGTTTTTTCATAACTGTGATTTGTTAAAAGGATGACAAATTAGAGAACAAACTCTCTTCATTCACGAAGCTGGTGATATCAATGTTGTGACCAATGTAACAGCCGTTACATAAAATTGTCCTAAATGTTTTCAAACTGTGTTTGCTGGGTATGTATTTATATATTTTCGATATTTTTTAGATGAGCTCTTCCCTCGATCCGAAGTATTAAATTACTAATCGACGACCCAATTTTTTATTCGAAAAGCAATATTTATTGTAAAATTCATTTGATAGACTTCACCATTCGCCAAAAGCATGCTATTGTATTCAAATGTATGTTGAGAGAAAAATTTGAGTAGCAAAAGGACGTTCTAAGAACAGCCGTTTGTGGAGGGTCGAAAATATGGCGAAAAGGGGTAGTAAATTGTGAGTAAATTTCGTCGATTTTGAAATTACAGTAGATGATGCATGCAGAATTCGAATATTCAATTAATTCAAAAAAGTAACAAATGCTACAATCCTCAGCATAGATTTGTAAGAAATAATGATGATACGAGTCAATAATTCATTTCAATCATTCGCATTGACGGGCATCAATTCAGACGATAAATAAATGAAAATATCCCCGAAAAATGATGAGAGAAAAGGGGATAGTACGCTCGAGCGGTTTCCAGCATCCACACACTTATTATCGTCGTTGATCCGTTCTTTTGTAGTGATGTTTGCTGCCTGTGAGACAGCATAAAAAAAGCGTCATGGCCCGTCGATCAGGGGGGCAAAAAAAAAGAAAAAAAACGAGAAAAGCGAATACCATCTTCCGGGTATAATCGATGATTGTGCCAACAACGTTACAATTCTTTCTCTCTTACACACACACGACTAGGAATATCGCCTTTTTTCCATTTTTCCACGATCCAAGGAGAGTTTACCCTATTTTTTTCAGTGTTTCTTCAACGTTCGCGCAATCCGCTCGAACAAAGTGGCAAATACAATTTATCAGAGACTTGGCATAGTATCTGACACCTATATGTACATTTATATACATACGGACGAATATATATCTATACAAAATTGTATATCTACGTCCATATATGACTATGTACACACATGTGCATTTCTGACTTGCAAAAGTAGCGAGAGAAAAATGTTCGCGACACTTTCTCTCGTCATATATATATCAAGACGATATATTTTTCAGAAAAATGCAAATCATCGTTCGCTCGTGTTTTTCCTTATGTAGCTCTCTCACCGTTAGAATATTACGTTTTATATACACATACATATGTATTCTGGCTGCGAAAAGTTCCGAATAAATTGAGAAGAATGCGAGATGTAAATGACATTCAAATTGTGACGCGTCGTAAAATGACAAAAATATTACATACACACATACATCGTCCCGTATATATATAAATACATGTATGTACGAATTGGTGCGTGTGAGAAGTTTGATGCAGCCACTTTTTTCCGTACGTCACGCGCTGTAATTGGCTGATATTCAGATGTATCGCGCCCTTGCGAAAAATTGAATTTCCAAAGCAATTTTGTAGCGGGAAGCACGATACGATTTTTCCTATTCCCAAGAATATAAACGTATAGATATATTCCATTTGCCTAGGACATTCATCCGTCTTTTCTTTTCAGAAAATTCTCCAGCCACTGCTCCTCACCCGAAAATCAATGGGAATGCTCGTGAGACCGTAATTATAATTTACAAACGCGCCCCTTATAGAAACACGTGGAATGTTCTCTGCTGATAGGGATCAAAGTCCGCACAGAAGCGAGACATGTTCCGCAAGCTGAATTTCCAGACTCTGTGTATGAGAGAAAATGGATGGGGGAGGAAAAGGGTGGCTTCGACTTGGCCTTAGATATAGATATATGTATACACATAGATATCGCGAAGCCCTAAGGCTATCGAATTGAGGTAGAGTGAGAATATATGTGTATATCTATATCTATAAAGCTATAGATTAGTCCTGTATTATGTTCGTACGTCGGTATGAACAAAGGTGGACAAGGCCCATCGATTTCTGTGTCCATCGTGTTAAACAGCCCCTGTCAATGTCGGATCATCGAGGACCATTCCATTGAACCTCCCCCCTTTTCTCGTTCCCCCTTTCGAGTGACCACTGGTCAGTTTCCCAGATTCTACACATGTATACTGACATATCCTATTTGTACCAATACGGGACTTTTCGGTCCAGTTCCCAAACTATCAAGATCAAAACAACTTTTGAATGAAATTTGTTTTTAATTTTCGATCCTAAGAATTTGTCGATTATCTGTACTATTTATTTTTGTTGTTTTTCTTACTCCAGGGCAATAACGAAATGATTGAAGTTCGAATATCGATCGAGAAGCGTTGAAGAATAATTTTGCAGATTTCGATATTCGGTTAAATAACACACAAACAATAAGAAATCCGAAATTTAGAGGTAAATTTTCATGGAGGTGTTGTGAATTTGCATGAAATATCTCGTACCATGAATAAAATGACCAATGGTTAGTACGTAGGAGAATTGTATCTACCTATACATTTGTATATATATAATTTGTTGAGTGGAAAACAAAAGGGCGTAACAGGAGTATTTCAGGTACAAGTGTCCTCCAGTTAGGGACCTTTTGTTCATCGGGATTCGAAATATATGTGGGTGAATTTGATTCTCAGATTCATGTTCATCCAAGTGCCAGGGTCAGAATTTCCCTGCAGCCTTTAGGCACTCGTGTCTATCTCTATAATAGTGTACAGCTTCGAGAGGCAGTCGTACATCGACAAAAGGACCCCGTGGCTATGCTCCCTCGCTCCTTCTCTTTCCCTTCTCCGTCTCTTATTTGTCCGAGACCACATGAACGAGAGAGAATCAAGAAGAGAGAAAGATTTCGCTCGATAAGCCAGCCACTCAGGCATCAACAATCGAAACAATCCTAAGTACCGTGAGAGGAGAGTATCGCCAATGTTCTTCACAGGCTGTTGTGAACTGTCCAGTGGTCAGTAAAACTGACCATCACATTCTGATGTGGTACACCCGGTCTTCGCTTCACTTCATTTTCCTTTCAATGCCAGGAACGTGCGGATGATTGGGACTTTGACGAAAGAGCTTTGACAGCGAGTCCTTAATATAACCAAGTTTTGTATGTATATATACGATATACATACGTTTTATGTCCATGGCTAATCGAAGCGTCCACCATAATCGTGCTTAACTCCCGTCCTGCGCCATATTAGAAATCG
The DNA here is from genome assembly GCA_963989365.1 of Rhimphoctona megacephalus. Lineage (NCBI taxonomy): Eukaryota > Metazoa > Arthropoda > Insecta > Hymenoptera > Ichneumonidae > Rhimphoctona > Rhimphoctona megacephalus. The sequence continues at coordinate 15,043,166 of OZ022421.1, read as the reverse complement.
TGAAACATCCCCAAAGGGTCAAGCTCGTTGCCGTGGTCTCGATTCTGCCAAGCAGATTGTATTCGCCATCTGAGGGTGGTATGGGGGTCAAGAGGGTTTTACCACCGAATCACTGACCACACGTTTTCCTTAAATCTCCTATGTCCCATTATTCACGTCCATCTACATACAAATCGGAAATTCCTATCTCCTTTACCACTATTTTTGTTATTATTATCATTTCTGTACTGTTATTGATGTTGGCAGCTCTTATGGTTCATGCAAAGAAAAATCGCCAGACGCGAGTCGAATTAAAGCGGCACGTGGTCGCTGTCAATCTTCATTTTCTCTGTCTTGTACCGTGAGACTGAAAGAGGGTTTGATTCAGAAAAAAATCGGCTTGACTGGTTTTTATTGCAGCTGAAAACGCCGGACTTAATATCGAAAGTTATTTTGATTTTCGGTTTTAACTAATTAATTAATAATTCGAAATAAACGATTCAACTTTTTTCATTCGATTTATAAAACCAAAAACAATATCAGACAAATAAAATTACTACCTTTTTGGAATGGGAAAATTATTTAAGTCATTAGTTTAAAAAAATAATACGAAAACTATCTTCACGTGATTTGCTACAACGAAAAAGGGCATCATGCCAATTAAATCTAAAGTAATTTGATTCTGGCACGGAATGCTGGTACGGAGATTGTCTGTTATGGACCAGTCAAAATAATGGGGGTGATCCGGTCGGAGAATGGGATTTCGCGAACGGAAGGATGCCAGAAAAACGTGTGGAAGGATATTCGGTAGCAGACCGAGAGCGTATGGTCGAAAAGTCGGTTCCCAGATGAAATTCGAAACCGGAAGTGACTTTAAAGCCGAGGCTAAGATCGTTATTGTCCTAAAACCAATTACGTATAGCTACGACATATAACTTACGTATAGCTATTGACATCGATATATGTGTATAGTACTTTCAGCGAGAGGATAAAAGAAACGAAATGAAAGCTTATGTCTTGAAAAAATAACCAAAGTAAAAAGAGGGTGGATTTTATACACAAGTATATTTTTCCTAGAAGTTTGGAGCTTTTTATTTTTATCTCCCTGTCATGTGATGAGGTCTTGTAAATTGACCGATGTCTATTACCTTTTCGTATATACACAAACGAGATATCTATGTATCATCAGTTGGAAGATCAAAACGTAAGATCTACGTTCATTTTTCCAAGGGGTTCGGACTTGCAAGATTATATATAGATATATTTGATAGTACAAGAAACGACATGTGTGTACATATGATACATATAATATATATAGAATAAATGACGACTTCAGAAGGAGCCAGTGAAAGTATCGGCTTACCCCAATTTCACCCCAATCATTTTGAAACCGAAAACCAGAACCGTCTCGAGATTTTTTTCTCTCTCATCCTTCAATCACGCGTCTTTTTATTTCGGTCCTGTTGCCAAGGATATTGATATGTGTGTTTATGTGGAAAAATTGAAAGGACGATGTCGAATAATATCATATACACATGCATGTGTATATAGAAATACATATATATATTATTTAAATACGTGTATATTTATTTGAGAGTAGTCAGAGGATGGTCTAGCTTGTCCCTAAGGTCCTGCGAACACCCACTATGAATACGCCAAACGAAAAATGTCCCCGAGAATGGCGACCGCAGGAAGATTTTGATAAATCGTTCCACGTCAGAATTTTCTTGAAGTAATTTTTCAAAACGCGCTCGCGCGTGCCCTACGACACTCGAGAACAAGAGAAAAATCAACAAGTCCGAGTTTCATTGTGTGTTTTCTTATGTATATGGGTGACATTTTTCAAGCAGTCGTATGGAACGACGAAGGTTCGACGGTTTCACAGGTCTGTTGCTCTTCACGAGATGTGTTCGATAAGTGACAATGTAATTGCTATTTGTTCATATATTTCTTCATGTAAACGAACCAATTTAACTCGCGATTCGGAAAATACGATCGTGCTTACTTTGATTCATCCGCAGCATAATGTTATTCTAGTCGAGAAATGCTCACAAATTATTTTGATTAATAATCGACAATCAGTGACAAAAGACATCCCCGTCACGCGTGAGAAAATTTCATCCGACATAGAAAAATTCGTGTTGTCAAGAATGGAATTAAGAACGAAAGGGAATAAAAAGGAAACGAGACAATCGACACTAAAAGTGGCGAGGATTGGGTTACTGTTTGGAAATCGCGATTTTCCGGTGACAAAAAGAAAAATCACTGATCCTTACTGCCTGTCGAGGACATCGAGTGACTAAAAGTGCCGAGGGATGTCAACCCAATATGGCCGTAGTGCGTTTTCCGTGACGGCTCGTTGACTCGCGCAAAGAGCTCCGGTAAATTACGCCCTGGCTTCGTTTCCGACTGTTTCCAAACTAAAGAGAAACCGATAATCAGACATTTCGATATTTTATTTACATGCAGAATCAACGACAACTTAATGTAATATTTTCATTTGAAGTAATTCTTAGTGGGACAAACAATATTAACAGCTTTTGGATTAAAGAATACTTAACAATATTTCCCGATGATGTCAGTAAAGATAAAAAAAATTTCACCCAATATAAAAACAATGCCCAGAATTAATAAATAATTATACAATCACAAAACACACATTTTTTTTATACTTGAAAGATGCTCATTAAACATTAATGGTCAGAGATGAGTTTTAGTCCCACGTACTGGAAGAGAAAAATGGAGGTGTGATTATTACTAAGATACAAAATGATGGAAATACAAAAAGATCGAGATTCGGAGAACCAAAAAAAGAGAGAGAGGTCCCTTCGATTGACGAGGAACCCCATCGTGAGACCATCTCTGTTCGGAAACACCATATACACACCATTCACGAGAACCCTCATATAAGTACGACACGTGACTGCTTTATAGCAAAAAAGTGAGAGAAAGAGAGAAGGGTCGAGAGCACGAACGAAACATTGAATCAACGCGGTTTCGGTTCTAACCCCATGGCGTTAAACCGTGCAACTCCCCAAGAGGGCGCATCAACAAAACTCACACTGCAATACGCGCCCTCGAAACATATTTATACTTACCAAGTGTCCATTGTTTCATTAGACGTGCGATTAAAAGAAAAACATGTGCAAAGGGATGGTGCATGATTAAACGCATTAAAGTATTTTTAAAAACCTTTGATAACTTTTCTACTCCACTTCCTATCAAACACCAATGATGAAGAATTCATGTAACTTTCAAATAAAATTTAATAAAAATCAATCTAAACAATCAGAGGATTTTTCTCACTGAGTTAATGTATTTTTTTTTCATTCAATCATTTTTTTCTAAAAATAATCGATCGTCCTTCTTGTACGAATCGCGAAAATTATCTAAGCAATTAAACATTTTTGTAAATATGCTTGAGACAAGGGATTTGTTAGAAGTAACCATTTTTTCCTGTGTAAGAAAAAGAATTTTTATTGAACTAATTAAATATGTTGAAGCAATATTTTCAATGATACAAGGATTGCTATCGAGAGCATCGGTGACACAGACAGAGTGGACATTGCACTGATATCAAATCGTACGTCTCAGTGGCGGAGGAAGGAAAAAAATAGTCGAGCAAGTTTTCCTCTTTCAACAAAGGGTTGAGTTAGGGTGAGTTCTGTGAATTATGGGTATCGTGGGTGTATCATATCCCACATATATATATATGGATAAATACAGAGATTGTAGATTGGTGCAATTTCGTACGAAAGAATAATAAAATAAAATACAACAAAGTATAATGGGCTCTTGGCAAAGCTATCGATCCCTCTCAACGTGCAATCCCACCGATTGGCTGTAAATCTTGCAAACTTCCCAGTCGTTAGCGTAGAACACACTTAATACTCTCTTTCTTTTCTACCTATAACACTCCGCCATTTTTATCGCGAATAAAATGACCACGCAGCTTTATTCGTACCTAAAATAATGAACCTTCTAAAAAATTATGAGAACGATGTAATATGTAATTGAAAAAAAAAAAAATCGTACTATTAAATAATTTGACAATTTTTTATGCTGTTATTGTGCGAAACTCTGTAAATTCTGAGCTGTACAGCCAACGGTTTTTTGTTAGAGTACATGTTCAACCGATAATCTTATCAAACTAATGTTAATATAATCAATAAAAAAAGTAACCGTTATCGTATCGAAATATCGAGAAATTTCTGGTGGTTGGAATAATACGTAAAGGGCAGGGATTATTATCTTGACGGTTGCGCAATGGATTACAGAATATATCGAAACGATAGGGGTTGCAAGGTGTGCAAGAGGCGTACTCAAATCGGATTAATTACGTCACGGGGGTCACGGAAAAATTGGCCTGTGTAAATGACACAGGTGACATGATAAAAAAATAACCAAATAATGAGTGTCCCAATAATAATAGTTTGGGGAAAAAATAACGGAAAATCATGTATAATGGGGCGACGCGGTGTCCGGAAACGTAGGCCCATTGAATTTTCACCCCCCAGATCTTCCGTTAAACCAAGGGATACCACGAGGAAGTATTTATTAGATTGGAATCTAAACGCCCTTGGTGTACAGGCCTGAAACGCGTATTTCCTATCGCCGTAGGTGGTGGCTTTGCTTGTTCGAGAATGAGAGCGAGAAAAGCTCCCCCTTGATCGTTTTCTTTCACACTCGAACCTTTTAGCTGTATATACATATATACATACATACATGCATTGATCAATAGACCTAATAGAATGTGGCCAAATGTGTATACGTGTGTTTTGAGTCGTTGGAGGGTTCAGGAAATTAGTGGGTGCAACTTTATTAGTTGGTGTCACGAAACTTTTCTACCCTCTGACTTGAGCTTCATACACTACCAAAGCATCCACCTTTTTGTCTCTCTTTCCGCCAAGTATAAACGTCCTTCAAAAAAAACTCAGCCCTAGATTGAGCTCCGAGAAACTCTAGGAACTTCTAAGGGGTATGAAACATGAGTAATTATGCTGTGGCGAAATAATTACTCGATATTGAAACCTCGTAGAATGACGAACAATACTTTCCTCAACAATTATCGTTATCAACAAACACGAGCTAAATCAGCAATAGAAGATAGGTCTAATTGGCCAGGATTGTATGAAAAAGTGGCTATAAATAATTTACTGCTGGTTTTTTTTTTATAATTGACGGTCATAATATTCTTTGGAATTGAGGGGTGGCATGGAAAAAAAAATTTTAACGCTGAAATTGCGAGTAATTAGTGCTAATTATCTCGTCCAATCACGATTTTATTTTTATGTTAAAGTATCACGAGGTTGGAAAAAATACAAAATAGAAAATAATATTTGTGTTAGGAGCAATGTCACAAAATAAAACCAGTGGTTCATGATCGGCAACGAAAAGTTCGAGTTGGAAAAGCGGTTTACGATCTTAACTTCCGCATCCAATAACCCATATCTTTTAATTGCATATTAGATTTGGACAAAAAACACTTTAGAGGTGGCATTAACGTATGAAATTAATGGCGAGAACTTCCTTTCGAACGAGGGATGAATCCTGCTCCCTCGTTGTACTATCGAAAAACCGTCATTTCCCATCATTAAAGGTTGAGATTCGATGGAGTTCGTTCTAAACGCGTCAAGTCGACCGGAAACTCGGTGTAACACACGTGGGTTTATATCGAGTGTGTAGCACAACTGCTTAAATTCGACGAGTGCTTTTATTATAGTGATACTTTTTGACAAAGGTGAATTTAAAACGAAAAAAAAACATGCGCGGCCCCGTAGATGCCCTTTCCATTTTTCACTTCTTCGTTCTGCTCAATTTCACCGATTTTTACGGAGGGATATTTTTTTCTTTCTTGTTTCTATTGTACTGATCGGTTTATCGATCTCGAGGACTACGGCTTACCGAAGCGTCATTAGTGTTAGTGTCAAACACGGAGCATTGTTCGGATATTTATGACGTTTTACCTGCCAGAGCAATATATACGTATTTATACTCGTTACGTACGAGCTCACGATGCACGAGGATAGTTTTGTAATTTTATAAGGGTGTTCATTGAGGTCTCTTCCAAGGGATAACGAATGGTAGGGTATCCCGAATCCTCCCCCTGAATTTTACCCTGCCGCAAATCCTTGGCGTTACGCGCCCATTCACCCATTTATTATTTATGGCTTGACATTATTTACGTAAACCTTAAAATCTTTCTGGAAAGCTTCATCGACTCGTTTGCAAATCGTTCCTCGTTGACAAACTGCATCGTCACACCTATTCTCATACTCTAATGGAGGACAATTTTTCTTCTAATCATTGGATATAAAAACATTAAAAAAAATGATCTGTCGAATGTAGCTTTGAAATTCGGTTATTTGTGAAGTTGAATCGGAAACAAACTCAAGAAATCACCGTCACATATTGGTTTACGTGTTCACGAGGCAGTCAATAAATAAGCGTGAGAAATGAGTTAAAAAATGTGTGTTGATAGACCAAGAGGCAAAAGCAGGATGGTTTTCAGTCAATCCAGAGGCAACTTCTCTCCTGGCAAGCTGCTGAGTGTCTATTATAAGCGGAGATATACTCGAGTACTATATACGTACGATATACTTGACGTCTAGTGCTTGCCAAAGACCAGGTGGCGTTGTATTCACTCTTTTGCCTCGTATGGGTAAGCCAGATATCATCGATACTTCAAAAAAATCCGATAGACTCTGTACAAGCGCGTTTCCATGCCACTTGTATACATAAGCGCACACATGAACACGCGTGAAAAGAGTTGAACGGAGACTCGAGATAGTAAAGCATAATAGCAGTGGCGTGTGAACCCCGCGGTCGTCGCTGTCGCGGAAGATCGTAAAGACATATTTCTGAACGGTAACTGTTTGTACAAGCACCCCCGGTATTTTTATCCGAATCGAAAAGAGGAGCCTCTGACTCACGAAGATCAGAGAACCATGAGGAGAACAGGGAAAAGGACGGACAATGAAGAATAAAAGATGAGCAAGCCTTTGGTCTTCTTCTATCATTTTTCAACGTTGCTCACACCCGCTTACACTTGTGTTAAATACCGTTAGCTACAGCTCATACTCTCGAGGTAAAAAAAAGGTCGCACGATAAGCGTATAGCTCGCGAGGGATCAGCCGTTTTTCCAAGAACAGAAAAAGCTTCATTTTTATAAACGTCATACACAGGCATGGAAGTATGCTAATAGAAAACGTTGGTTCGTTTCTTGGTAGTTCAATAAAAGAACCTTAAATTCGAGAGGAAATATTAAATTGGGAAGTACTCGGATGGTTTTAATTGCGATTAATAGTTAAAAATAGACCAACTACACGTCTACATTTAAAGACAAATACGTCATCAGCACATCTTTGAATCTGTGAACTTCCAAATACTCTACAACTCACGTCAGAAGTTAATGCTGAATCCAAGTTTACCTTATCGAGCATTATTTTCGACACGCCCTGTACATGGGCCTTAAAAGTTCAACTATACGGTTCTGGATTTCTTCATCACCAGTGACATATAATCATCTAATACTGCTCAAAGAGATCACCCAAACACATAATCGTAGAAGAGTTTTAAGCGCTTACGTATTCGTACTTTGTGTATTTAGCGGCGAGAAAAAAAGAGAATAATAGACTAGGTTTCCTGGAGCCTCGATGGAGATTACGTTTCAGTATACCGACGAGAAAGGAAGGAGTCCATTTATGGTTAGTTAGGGTTACCTTTCTTCGCGGCTTGTCGCCTAGCACGTATTGTAAACACGTCATGCCACAAAGACGATGAACCAAAAGATGAGAAAGTTTACACAGATCCGGGCGCTTAAAATTAAATATCAATTCTATTCATGGTATTAGTTACGGTTCAATCGCACAGCCAACCGCACAATGAAAAACTCGAAAAACTCAAATTCCGTATGGCCACCCTCGGGCTTTTTTCAGTACAAAAAAGGGTCACGTCGTGACGCAAATTAGGAACGAATTTATTTCTCGCTCAGGGTAAAATAAAACAAGTTTTTTCCATTTACTTTGGAACATCCTTTCAACCCCTTTCCCAGAGAAAAAATGTGGATAGAAATGCAGAAATGCTATTCAGCGTCTTCAAAGGGTATTGAAATGATTTAATATCACGGTCGTGCGTGTGTTTTATTGATACAGTTGGAAAGTAGAATCGCCAGGGGAGTTTGACGTGCATAGTGGCCTTTTTCCAGATATTTTCATTTCTTCTCTGCCTTCATCGAAAATCTAATGAGGTCGAACGAGTCATGAGGGGATATCGACGCAATTTTTTATTTTCTCTCTGTGTGTATTTGTTTTTTTTTCTCTTTCCTGTGAAAGAACCAGAGGTCACTCGGGGATTCCTCTGGGATTTAGTGTGTCTTCATAGGCCAAAGCAAGTACTATTACCGTCCATCCTTTCCCCCCATTCTCGACTGTCTCTTGCCTGTAAACTGCCGGGTTATATACCCACCGAATGAAAGGGAGATGAGTGAATCTATATGCTTTATGGTTTTATAATGCGAAAGGTTGACCAAGGGTCCAACCCAGGAATACCCAATGTCATACCACTACACGATCATTGCCCTACACGGGTCTACACTCTGGCGCCTCTCTTCGAAACATCTCCTTCACTACATAAATAAATATATATGTATGTATGTACATGCGTTGCAACACATGGCAATACCCGCGGTATTTTCAGCCCCCTGACTCCGTTCATCAAAATAGGGTGTACGCGAAGTCCACTGTCCACCACCGAACTGGGTAATGAGCCGTCACGTACTTCGGACTTTGGGGACTACCAATAAAATCTATATCAGGATTTAGAGGGTTCGAGTCTACGCTCATCTCTTATATGTTCCCTATACATAACGTTTTTTACCACTGCCTTTTTTTTGCCACCAGCTCACAGCGATACATCATTTCCTCGTTTTTTTTTCTTCTTTTTTCCAGTAAACTGGAGAAGGGAAAAGAGTAATCGTTCCGAGTGGACGTCAACGCAACATCCAGCTGACCGGATCATCCACATATACACCGAGGGTGACGATGTTACCATTCCCTGGCATTACGAACTCGACAGCAGGACAGATAAATGAATTATGATTATATCTCCCACGATCGCGATGTACACGATGATGTTGAATATTAGTTTTTTTTTATTCTGTTCCCAAGCCCCCGCTTGGCCTTTTGCAGAGGGCACGATATTTTTGATAGACACATTTAGGTGTGCATTAGCTCGATCTTAGATTACGAAAACATATGAATTATATATTTTAATATTGGCATTGCCCTAAAACCCTATCCTCGATCTAGAATACCTAAACAACAAAATACATATTTTTTAATTTAAAAAAATATTTTCTCAGCGTTTCAATGTTCCAATGATCAGAGCATTAATGTTAATCAAAAATGCATACTGTTTTTCAGGGTCTGCTGTACTGATTAACAAAAAATCTTACATTTGGCAATTATATTCGGAGATAGCAATGAAATAAACTCAGGGTCAAATTGACCCACGTATAATGCAGACAAGATGAGATATATTTTTATTTTTGGATATACAATAATATTTGAAATACAATGGCTCAGAGCCAATGAAGGCATTGTAATATGTAACTCAAATTGTGGAATAAACAGTCAAAAATATATTGTAAGGGAGAGCCGAGTGAATGGGACACCCTACTGAAAAGAAGAAATAAATTTATTGTTACTTCACAACTTTATAATCATGCAGCTAAGAATACACGTTTCAAAATTATTATAGCTATTTATTCAAATAACCGGTTATTTCTTTTAAAATTCTAATTTTTTAATTAATACAAATAACGGATTTATCGGAAGTGCGGTTCATCTAGAATTGCGCTGTGATGTTTGTTTCTATTTGATTTGATGCGAAAACATCGTAATTACTATTATTATGATGCCGTATTACTTTTTTCAGCGGAAAACAAATGTTTTTGATTTTTATTGGAGTGGCTTGTTGAATTGTAGAAATTCAATTTCGTTAAGCTGCGAAATTCTTTTTCAGTTTGATATGATGGGAATATTAAGAGTCGCGGTAGCGACTCGAGACAAGTACATTTACAAGCGAATTTCTACAAAAGACACTTTTACAGGAAGCACCGCGATTCTACCTGTTTTTAAAAATTGTTTCTTTAATATTTATTAAATGACAGCATTTTAGAGGCTTATTCGTGTTAACGTATTTTTTTTTCTTTCGATCGAGACTAATTCGAACCTCGTAGCTCAAAGCGTATTGATAATATTAATTTTTTTTTTAATTCAGCATTTTTTCGCACACATTTTTCGCACATATCTCATTTTTTTCGTCCGAAATTTTTTTTGTATCCGAATTTTTTTTATTCTTATTTTTTATTCTTCTTTTTGTGTAGAACAACTGTACTACACAAATAAAAAAGTAAAAAAAAACTTAAAAAAATACTGTACATTTGTATTTTCAATTAATTAGAAATTTTTTTATTAGAGGTTAATAGACTTCAATGTATTTTACTATTAATGCTTTTATAGTTTAAATTTATTTTTGTAAAGTTTAGACTTCATTTTTGGTCGGATTTGAATTAGCATCTTGTGTGAGATTAGGATTTGATTTTTAAATTTTTGTGAGGCTTTCTTAAAACTTTTTGTGAGTTTTAAATGTATTGAAAAAAATTTTGTGGGGTTATCCTATAATTTTTTGAGTCCTAATTATCAATAACATGATTATAAATTTTTGTTTTTTTTCTACTTTGGGAATAAATTCAATGCTGTTCATAACGACGACTAGTGATGTGGCATGTAGTTGTTTTAAATATATACATATAGCGGTATCAATTGAAGTATAACTTATGAAAATACGTTGAACCGTGCAATGCATGATACAAACCATTAAAATAACAGAGAAAAAATTATACTGTTAGTCCATTAAAAATTCGAGAACAGAAGATATTCTCTTGAAGATCTAATACGATCACATAATGGTCTCGAAATGATAGATTTTCGAGTAAAAATATTAAACACTAGGTAACTAATCGTACCCTTTAAAGAGCGAAATATAGGTATATCTATGTGTCATTTTATGTTCAAGAAATAAATACAGCTTTATATTAAAGCAGTAGTGACGCAATTAATCATATAATGAGCAATAAAATTATTCATAGTAAAGAAACCGCCAAAAAATTGGCACAGTGTTCTTTATAATTACGTAATGATTGATGCCTTATTGTGACAATAATGGGTGATTGCTTAACAAAACATTGCTCGAGTGTTCGGAAGCTTTGAACACACGGTTTTCTCGACACTAATTTATCATTGGTGGCAACAGTCGCTCACTGTTTCGGAAGCGAAGAAACGTATCAACAAAACGAGTTACGGGGTTGATGCACAGAGAGTACAACGTGGGAGATGCTCTATTTCCGTATGCTCGTTCAACGTTTTTCACGTAGCAATAGATGCTGTGTTTATATTTAGTCATCGTGCGCAGTATCTCGTACTGGCAAAGCTTTATGGCTTTGCCACTAATATGTTACGGTGAAACGTCTCCCTAGCCGCTCTGTCTTCTCGAAACTCTTTATCTTGTGACTATAGGTGACCCTTAACCACGACTATTTCGAGTCGCATGGGAAAGCCCTGTGTCAGGTGCCTCCCGGTGATTATAAATAATATCAAGCGAGACAGAAACAGATAGGGGGGAGAAAGAGAGCAAGAGAGAGAGAGAGAGAGAGGGTGAGCAATAACTTCGCGCCCTCATATATCTACTTTAAAGAAACAGTCTGAATTTTGCCCTAAAAATTCGATGTATATTAAGGGGGAACGCCACTGTAAGAGGCCAAAAAATTGTCATATTTTGGAAAATTTTATTCAGGTATAAGTAACTATTGAAGAACCGGGTAAAATATACTTTATTGAGTATATATTCAACTCTATCAGTACCAATTTTTATTGAAAAATATTAAAAATTTACAGCGTTATGAGTTTTACTGAGATTTTCATAAAACTTTACAATTTTGCACATTAGTAGCGCCTTCCGGACGCGTGAACATCAATTTTTCATGAAACTTTAAACAAAATCTGCAAGTCCCTGTGGTGCAAAAGACTAATACCGTAAATGACATATCGGATGCACTTCAAATAAATTTTTACAGTGTCAAACAGTAAAAAGTACACACTACATTCACCCCGTTTTTACAGTAAGAACCGTAAAAAGTACATGAAATAATAAACTGAACTCATCCGCATCAGAATCACCCAAACATAACTATAAAATTGTTGAAAACAAATAAAATTTAAAAAAAATCTTCAATTATAAATGCATTTTTAACGGGGTTATCCCATGTGACACCTATTTTTTTTCGCATTTTTGGGAATTTTTTTTATGAACCATTAAAACACACTATCTTTGAATTTTTACCACACATTTATTAACATTTTTACAGTCCCTCAGAATTTTATCAAACAAAAATAACGAGCTAAATCAACTTTACACCGTTTGGAAGACACTCACGTGTTGGTTGACGGCTGCCATGATTCCGGAGGTTTTGCTCATCTAAAATCAAAAAATCAAACGGCATTTTAATTTGTAGACCTGAGGCTATCGCTGGGACTAGAATAAAGTAAAAATATCGAAAATTGAATTTTTGGCACAGTTTTAAATGTTAAGTTCCAAGTTTCGTTGTTTTTTTCGACTTTTAAAACAGTGCCAAAAATTCACTTTTCGATATTTTTACTTTACTCTAGTTCCAGCGATAGTCTTATATCTAAAAATTGAAATGCCGTATGATTTTTTGATTTCAGATGAGCAAAACCTCCGGAATCATGGCAGCCGTCAACCAACACATGAGTGTCTTCCGAACGGTGTAAAGTCGATTCAACTCGTTATTTTTATTTGATAAAATTCTGAAAGACTGTAAAAATGTTAATAAATGTGTGAAAAAAATTCAAAGATATTGTATTTTAATGGTTTATCAAAAAAAATTCCCAGAAAAGCGAAAAAAAAATAGCTGTCACATGGGATGACCCCGTTAATCATTGTTGATCATACTTTCTTATATCCATCACTTCCGTCATAAATTTCTACAGAAAAATTTTCCTACCTACCCTGGGATTCGATTTGACCTACCTACCTATCTACGACCCAACGCGCACGGACGCAACCTATTACACCACTATCTACTAGATAATTATTGGTAAAAAAAATGATAAGTACATATCCAGTCCGGAATATAATCGGTATAACGTCAATGAATAATCTATGAGACAAGTCTTTGAAAGCAAGCAAAAATTTGAAATATAGATAATATCAAATTTTCATATATTACAATGTATCATATCCGTAACCCTTCCATGTAGTTCAAAATTCGACCCCCCCCCCCCTCTCTTTGTTTGAGCTATAATAAGCAAATACAGCAACAGTCTTTAATAAGCGTTGCACCTTGAAATTTCCTGGCTCACGTGCTTGAAGAATTTACAGTGTACACTGTAAAAATTGAAAGTAACATAACAAATTTTGTAGTACATTTTCGAATTCTTACTGAGCACAATGCAATTTCTAATTTATATCGGCGGCGGTTTGACATTTTTTTCATCATTTTTTCGATTTTTCGACCTTTTTTTTGTTTAAACGGTTTAAAAAAATAGTAATTATAAAAATTTCAAAAATCAGCTACCTTAGTCATAACAATAACGAATATTTGAAAACAAGAAATTAAAATCGTATCATTAGACTTCGAGTATTCCCTGGGAGAGGGTCGAAAATAGTTGTTTCGATGAAAACGCGTTTAAATTTCTCGTTGCTTTTTTCTTGTCATAACATAAGATGTGAACTTGAATATTGATACTTACTTTTGGTGTGAAAATTTTGTTTAGATCATTTTAAACATATATACTGCAAGAAAACAGAAAAAAAATAGAATTTTTTGACCACTCACAGTGGCGTTCCCCCTTAAACTAATTAAATTACAAATTGTATTTGCAATGTTAATCAATTAATTTACATCCTACAAACTGTCAATTTATATTTGACTTGTATAGGGTATATAAGCTCGGAGAAATACTCTGAAATAATTTGAAGCTTTTACACGTTTAAATATCGATAGTTTTATGTGATTTTTATATTTAATAGCAATTTTAATTATACGAAGAAAAATATTTGCCAAAAGTTGTTAGAAAGCAATTTGGTTGAACGTCGGTCCTGTCAACAGGTGACCTTACATTTAATAGCCCTCAAAGCATGCAGGTACGCGAGCATAAAGAAGTAACCCCTCAAGAAAAAACAACCCTTCAAGTGTCGCCCGTATGTTTCGATTTTGCAAGCTGTGAAGAAGATACTCTTGTGTGCTCATAGTACCAAGCGTGGTCGACATTTTTGAGTGTGTGCTGCGTTCACTCTTTGGTGATACTTTTGTCACCGCATTTCAATTCTTTGTACGCAATCGTGTTCCTTTTGAAAATGAGTGTTTTGTTGCGGTTAATTTCACGCTTGATAGTCATGCCGGTCATTAGACACACTTGAACGATTTTTCTAGGACCCAAAATATTGCTAAAAACGTTGGCAGTATGAGTATTTTATTTTTTTCATAGAGACTCATTCGCAGACATTTTTTCAGACACGAACCATTTTCATGGTACTCGCAGCGTTTGAAAAAAAAACGCCTTTCAAGTGTCAATCGAACATACTATCATCGTTAATTGCGAACGTTGGCAATATATGGTGGTCATTATAAAAACGCAATGTCTCCTATTGTTTGTTTCACTTTCCCCAACGGATTTTTTTAGCCTCTTCCTTTGTCCCTGACAAAAATCAATCAATTTTTTTCAACTGTTACAGAATTTTTTTTTAAATTTGCTGATTTCCTCGAACAAATTTGATTTGTATAAATACGTCTATCAACAATCAAACATTTACTAGAAGCAAATGTAAATATTTAAAAGTTGTAAATGATGGCAGAGTGCGATTTCAATATAAAATACTTTGATTCAAGCAGATATAAATTTAATTGGAATAAAATAAATCCATTTTTCGTGGTACTCAAGGAATTTTTGAAGTAATCTCATATCTAGCGTATTATTTTGGGCTACAGTGGCGTTGAATCAACTTGAAAATCAAGGCCTATTCTCTGATATACTTGAGAAGATTAGACTGTCACAAGCTTTTTCTTTCCGCATTTCGAAATAAGCCAGCGAGTGGAAATGAAGGAGAAGGAAGAGCGTGTTACGTGAACTATATATATATGTATAAGAATATAAAACGAAAGGGAAAAGAAGAGAGAGCCAGAGGGGGCATCGAGTGACCGTATCCACTCGAAACAAAAATAATTCTGTCCCTACGGTAGTGAGTAGAGAGACAGAAAGAGAGAGAGAAAGAGAGAGAGAGAGAGAGAGAGAGAGAGAGAGAGAGAGAGAGAGGAAAGGAGAGCTGAGAAACGGAATAGCGAGTTGATGGTTGCGCTGGGACTAAGCCCCTCGACAATGGGGAAGATATTTTCTCTAATGAACCAAGACGAGTGCTCCTCTCCAGTGCCAATTACACTTCAGACGGCGTTTCTTTTTTTTCTCTCATATAGCACACTACTCCACAGTTTTCTATCCTCCTGTGCTTCCACTTGACTTCTGTCATTTCAAAGCCCGAAACGAAACGTCGTCCTTAGAGAAAGAGAGTGGGAGTGAGAGAGAAAGAGGTAAAGAAAAGGACAGAGGGAGAATTGGAGTGCCCTGGGCGAGGTCTTCTTTCCGCGTGTCCTTCTTATCTCCTACGATTGATCAAGGGTCTCGACCTTCAATTGTTTATCAGTACTATCCTCCCTCATCACTTTACCCGAGGTCTCAGCAGCCTCAGGCTTTGCCAATCCCAAGGAAAGATGACGTAAACAATTATTCTTTCTATCATGATTGTTGGAGGTCATTCAATAGTTTATTCCTACAAAGCTGCACCAGGACCTCAGAAGATTACATTTTTAAATCAACGTCAACAAATCGAATAATTGAGTGGCTTTCCGAAATGTTGAAATGCATTCAAAAATTTACTTCCACCGAAATGGATTTCTAGTAGAATTCATCAGAGACGTCACTTTCATCTCACAATTTTATCGAGTTGGTGCAACATTCTGAAAAACCCGTTATTTAGGCAATAAAACAAAAGATGAGTTATTTTTCAGATGAAAAATCGTCTTATAATTATTGTCTGGGAATCTAAAATATGGTCCTTAAAAAAGCAATCACATATTTTACAGCTATAACCAAAATACTCTGATCAAAATATCGAACATATCTTTTCCAGCATTGAATTTTCAGGCCATTTTTTAATGACTGTATTTCCGTGAAAAATCCTTGTTAATTTTTGCTTTGAAACGATGAATGAAAACTTTTGTGGCCGGATTACACTTTTTTTTGCTAGCTTATACTTTGGTCAAAGAAAATCGTATAGAGATCGCTGAAAAATAAAATTGAAGTGAAATTTACACAGCATAATACTGTTTAATCAGTATTCAGCAGAAAGAGAAACACTCCGTTCTCTACTACAGGAATCGAGACAGAATGGCGTATTTTTAAAAATCCTTCATCAAAAGATAACTTCACCGAAACGATGAATGAAAAGCTTTTGCGGACGGCTTTCACAACTAGAGATTTCAAGCAATAAAATAATAAAAGAAAATTAACGACCATTTTTCACGGAAATAGAGTCATTAAAAAATGACCTTAAAATTCAATGCCGGACGTGTGATCTTTTGAATGTTTTGATTAATGCATTTTGATGTTTGTAAACTATGTTATTGTTTTTTTTTTTAAGAAAATTGTTATAGATTGTTAGAAAATAATTTTAAATTTTGTTTACCTGAAAAATAAGTCATCTTCAGAATTATTGCTTGGATAAAGGTTTTTTTGACAGTTTGCATAAACTCGATAAAATCAAAAAAAAAAAAATTACAGTGGAAAGACATGAATCAAGAGTCTTTTTATAAAAATTCAGCAATTGTATCTCGAAGGGAACATTTCGAAATTGCCATTGTTAATTTTCTTTTTTTGCATTTAGTTTTACTTCGAGATTAATAGAAAAAAATTGTGTTTCAAATTATTGTGTTTTTCGTTGATAAGTATTTTTGTAAAAATCGACCAAAGTGAGTTCTGAAAAAAAAATAGAAACTAAGAATCACGTATTTCTATCAATCAAAATTAGTTGGGTTAGGCAGGTGGAATTATCGGAAAACTTTTTTTTGTAGTTTGAATACAATAAGCCAAGTGTCACTATAAACTTGTTGGACGTAGTTTTTGTATGTATGTTCGGCTATACTCTCTCAACGTAAAAATAACCGGAATGCACTGGGACAGAGATTATAAAGTTCAACGAAATTTTAACAAAAGGAAAATTTAAGTTCAAAATTTTTGAATACATATTAAAATTTCCATTATAAACACGTGTTACCTTAAAATGTTGTATCATAAGATAAACAGCTGTACGAAAAAATTGTTTTGAGACTTAGAGTCTTCAAATTTGTATTCGAAACCTTCAACTGAACATCTGATTTTACGAGTAAGTCCAAGGAATTTTTTTCTACCAAGCTAAAAACGGTATTCTAATTGCACCAAAATTAAAATTTCATTCAATATTCAACGCGTCGACTTCGTGTTATTTCTATCTATCTCATCATCTTGACGGTAATTCATTAAATATATTTCTTTAGTGTACAAGCTGAAATTGACAATTTTGGCAAGTTTGATCCAGCGGGTTAGGAATTTGGGTAAGCAGTGAACGGAAGTGGCCAGTGTCGTAAACCGCGTATCAACATATTAGAATAGCTGCTCAACCTCGAAATCCTCATGGCTCGCTAAACCCCAAGGTTCGCTGCTTGTGCTAAGCTTGCCCAAAATCGGCTAAAACGCCAACTGCAGTTGCTCACGAGTAACGCGATGTTATTGGGCATTGCGTAGATCGCATAGAATTGCTAGCAAGCTCAAGCTACGATCGTACCAACGTGTATGTAAGGGCGAAGAGAGAAACAGAGAGAGAGAGAGAAAGAGAGAGGGAGAGAGAGAGAGAGAGAGTTCGGTTCGTCTTAATTTAGCATAGATTACGCAGATCACAATAAACCAAGTTGATAGGGTCACTCCGAAGCAGTAAGCCTTGATTAACGGATTTAATTATAGGATTGTGTGGACGAGAGTGTGAGTATACATATATATTTATGTATATACACTAACACAAGTATGTAGATGCTTGTGGGTGTTCATGAGGAGTTGGCCCTGGATTGCGAGCAGTGCGATGGTCATTATGGTGAAGGGAGACTTCGGTAACCCGTATATCGTACGTGCCCACCAAATGTATATATATATATATATATATATATATATATATATATATATATATATAACGTATATGTAACATGAAATGGAGAGGGAACGTTCAAATGTATATACTATGCGTGTATGTATGATCATTTGTACGTATGTATGCATAAATATGTACATCGTCATCCACACAGGCTCAAGGACATCGCAACTTCCCCATGGATTCTCATGCACTGCAAACAGACCCCGGTATTAGACCACACTGCCTGCAAGAGATTCCGTACTTCTGCTTATGCCTGTGTGTGTGTGTGTGTGTGTGTGTGTGTGTGTGTGTGTGCGCGTGTGTGTGTGTGTGTGTGTGTGTTCATGCGGCAAATACTGGGCACCCGATGGAGAATCGACGCAATATTATGACCCATCGCCCAGTGAGGTTCAGGATGGTTAAAACAATACAACAAGACAGAGATTATTTGGTTTCCCTCGGGAATAAGACTTCAAATTCTCCAATTTGAAATTTGAACTCTGGTGGTCAAACTCCCCAGCTCAATATAATATGTATTGTGCAGTTTCATTCAGGGTTCATTAGTAAACGTATAATACCAATCCGAGATCCATTAAATACGACGAATAATTGAGTTCTTAATTAAACGCTACAATCTCAGGAAGTGGGAAAAAAGCTAAATGATTCAATGAAGTTCGGCTGTAGGTTTTGGAAGATTCTTTATGTGTTGAGGATGCTGGTAGCATGAAAGATTTCAACTGAGGGACAAGGGGCAGAAGGGAGGTGAAATGAGGGGGTTAGCTGAGGGTTGAAGGCTTTCACGCTGAGCCAAGTGACAAAAGTAATCGATCAAAGAGGAGACAACCGCTTATCCAAACTCAGTCACGGTCCTGTGAGCTCGATACGCGTCCACGACCATTAACGGAACTCGGGGTGGCGTTACGCTCGCGCGTATTTTGAAGGATCATTTGTTACCATCGCGAAACCGCGCTGGTGGTGGAGACGCTACATGATGAGCAAAGCACATCGTCGCTTAATGCCCGAGAGACGCGTTTCACGGTCGCCACGAATATATCGTGCGAGGAATGTAAGCGTATTAACGTTACCATTTTTTTCCTTCCCTTTCTCTCTATTTGCGCCCGTTTTATACCGTAGGAAAAAAATAAGAGGGGTTGTTTCCCAATATCACAGAGAGAAACATGAGCTTATAGATTTGTCATACACGGTGTAGATGGACTTTTTGATGAAACTGACCGTGGACTTAGTTTAGTGAGGCAACACTATACGAGGGATTAGACAATCCGAAGCATACTTAAGGAATTATAGCACTGAAGAATCTTGACGTTGGGGGCTCTATCGTAATTGTTTTGGATAAGCTATTTAATAAATGGAAAAAAATCATTAATCATCCTCGGGCCGTAGAAAGAGAAAGCCATATGAGTTTACTATACTCGGAGAAAGCTACCAAGAAATATCATTGTTTTTTTTTTCATCATGATAATTCTACGCATATCATGTGTAAATCAATTATTGAAATTAGCCTGTCACTACGTTTTGGACTCCAGTAGCTTCAAATGTGAATTTTGATTTATCGCTTATTGCTTTAGAAGCCATGAATAATATGAATATTACGCGAATAAACGTGATTCGTTGCTCTCTATTTACGAACATGTATACGATGGAAGTTTCGCTAGATCGTTGGGCAGCTACTCAAGAATACTTCCTTCTTTTGGTCCCGTCGTATAGATACTCCTGAATGGCCGAAAATCCTTGGCCTTCGCAACCTCTTATGAGGACACGCTTGAGGTATTCTCCCTCGAAATTCACTCGCCTCGCCCTCTCTCCCTCTCTTGTCTTGAAGCTTCGGGCAAATCTCCCTGGTGGAATAGAACTCACGGAGTTTCGCTGTTGCGAAATCACGCTGGTAAATCTAACGTTATGCAAATTTCGTGGTCACCATTCCGGTCCGGTTTTGCATATGAATGCTCCCTCCCCCATTGCCACCCTCTTCGGTGACTTAACTCCATGACGATTCTCATTCCTGTAGTCAAACTATCACGACTATGTTTATATACGACCTTAAGATGATGCTAATCGGAGCTCACTAACCCAAACTCTCTCACTCTCTCTTTCCCATCGACTCTGCTATCTTAATCTTATCCCGAGGTAGCGACGAAACCCAAACCGAGAGGACACCCATGGTTCGTTTGGTTTAGTGCTCCGGCGAGCCAGGATTTGGGCACTGTATATCTAGTAAACAACCCTCCCGTCTTATATAGGCTTCCTTAAAGTTAAACGAAGGAGAACAGAGTGCATTGGGATCCATCTCTTCCACAAAGGGTAGTTCCCTTGGATTCCCTTAAATAAATGCTGGTCACTTGACAAAAAAGTTATCTTGCCCACAGTTTCATGTTTTCGGAAATCTTCAATTTTTTTCCCTTTGATCCCCCGCTTGATTTTGCAATATTTCTAGCACTCAGTTGAACCGCTATTTTCATTAATTTTATTCCATCCTTATCGATATTTGCCGACTGTGGTAATTTATTTGTTCAACTTTCTACTTTATTCTTCCCACAGACTTTTGCGCAGTCAATTTTTGTATTTAATTGGTTCAAAAAGTAATGCGATCAATTCCACAAGAAATATTATATCCAGGGAAACTATTGGCCGAGATGTATTGGCTTTGATTCGTACATTAAATACAGTCCACGTGACAATTTCTCTTCCTATGTATTCGTCTATATTGTATGTAACATAGTATATGTATCGACATTGGTGTGGCAACGGTATTACCAGCAGCGGCAACAGAAGAACGATGGAGGGGTGCGCACCCTCTGATTAAAAATTCTCGCGTGGTTAAGCCTCTGATAATGATCTTCCCTAACCCCTTCACCATTGCCGGCTGTCCCTCTTCGTCCGGACCCCCGAGGCTTTATACTTTACTGTACTCCGACATTATACTATGTAGTAGTCACGTATATACTGTATGTATATGGTGTGAGTTGCGATTGTACGTATTCGATGAGCGTGTCGGGCGGCGAGAGACGACGACGGCTAAAGGAGGAAATGGTTCGAGGTCATCGGACGCGCAAGAGTTAACGATCGTCCGGTTACTCCCAACCTTATTTATTTTTGTATTACCTTTTTATCAATTTCACCCATCCGAGAAAATTTGTACTTGTCGCAGGAGATTCTTGATAAATACATCTTTTTAGATTTTTGCGAAATGAATTTTAGGAATGCACAATTATTACATTTTCTACATTTTTAATTATTTCATTCGTTAATTAAACGATCGTATTAATATCCGCGATTGTGATCGAATGAAAATTCCATCTACTATGAGTCGAGCAATCACTCATACAATCGGACCGTGAAAGAACGCATCATGGGCGCATACCTACGAAATTTGTAATAAACTTAATGACCCTCGGCAATGAAAAGTAACGTTTCAGTGAACTTGTCCTTGTAAGGGCGCAACCGACACTCCTGTAGGCGGGGTTGAATCGAGGGCTGGGGAAAAGCGCGCCTGCGAGATGTTCAGACACCCGACAAATCAGAGTAATTGCCAGCCAGTTCTGCGAGCAAAATTAATCAGTCTTTCGTACCTCCCGCGAGCTCAGTCTTGCTCCCTTGAAGACACTGAATCGAAATGTTCTCCATCTTTCCCCCTTGCACGAATGAATTCGTGGCAATGAAAATCGATAAACCACGTAATAATATTTCCCTGCTGGAAGAATCCCGTGTGAATTGAGCAATAAAAAAAAGAAGCATAAGAATTCGATATGCAAAATCGTTGACGATAATCCTCTTGGCTATGATTTGATCAGCTTGACGAATTATCTAAGCTGTTCAACATGAAAAAGTCACCCTAAATGAACGCGAGAACCTTCGAATCGGCTGCAAAGTTATGCAAACACAAGCTTTTAATGTGAAACCGTCTTGTTCCTTTTCACAGGCTAATACATTTTTTTCTCGTTAGCGACGTATGTGACTAACGATCCTGGGGATCATCTGTCAAACGAAACCTCAAGGTAGACTTTTGACGATAACATTTGTAATACTCACCGGGACATTGTAATTTCTAAGGTTTTAACGTCACTAACGATGCTCTCGTGGTTTAACCACAAGCAGAGTGATACAGACAGATATCACTATATGCTTTTGCGTTAAGAAAGCTGCGTTGAGCCACGTCGAATTCCAATGGCAATTGATCAAAGGCTAGCCCTCTTCTCTTTTATACGAGGATAATGTGCCCTACCACTAATACCTACCTGTTTCTAAGCTCGTTGGGATCCCATTCACATTCAAATTCGTAGTTAACGAACAAGGTGGTTTCACAATCTGGCACGGCGCGCTTTCACCCCCCACCCATCTCCTCCAGCTTCGAAGGTTAATTATTCGAGCTAAGGGGGTTGTAAGTAGACTGCTCTCACCCTAACCCCTATGCTGCGCATGTTGCAGAGTCTCTATCCCTCTCTCATTCTCTTTCCATGCAACTATCAATGTATACCGATCTTTCTCTTGGCACACTAAAAGCATGGTGTCGCTTACAACATTGGTGATAGGCGTGTGATGGTAAAAGTGATGGCGTTGGTCGCTGCCGTTGATGGTGTGCGGTTGTTGAAGTGACGCGCGACATACGAAAGGGCGAAAGATTTTAAGCCGTCCCTCACTCCAATTTGCCGTCACTGCGAAATGGTGTTTGTGATTAGAACCAGAAATATGCTAAGCATCCCTTCCAATTATCCTGCTCATTGGCTTCAGGGTTTTAGCGTACGGAGAATCTGCATAACGAGATATCAACTATCATCACCGCAATAAGTAGACAATCTCATACACCTGACATTTCCTGTCGCGGTTAATCTTTATCTTTCATCAATGGAGTCACACGAATAAAATAATAATTAGTTTTATTTTTCAAAAGTTGATGTTACTTATAGCCAAATAAGATTTTCACATTTCGACACCTTACTCGTGAAAAGAATATCTATTCGTTCCCTACATAAATTCGCTAAAATCACATAGTAATTTTTTCTTTTCCTTTGATCGTACGGTATCGAAAGAGTGAATAATCGAGTCGATCAGACAAATCCATAGGAAGCACCGTCGAACGCCCACGAAATTAATTCCACGTCCGAGCCACTAATTTAGGACGTGGCATAGAATGCTGGTTTTCGCAACCAGCTCTAGACGACGATATACTTTCCCTCTTTCACTCTCTGACTATTAGAAATCCCGAAAGTTCTTCGCTTCCGTTGATCGTACACGGTTTTTCTCGCGGGTGGCCACAGAGCAAGGGGTTGTCGCCGGTGAAACGTAAGAGGACATTGTCGTTAACTTTTACGAGGCCATTAACGTGCACGTCTTCCGCGATTCCGAAGAATCGGGTGTGTGTGTACATACGAAAAGAATTCGCCACGGAGAGACTGGACGCTCTGACGTCACCCAACTCTGAACCGCGGCCCGAAGCATCAACCGTGCGAGAGAAGAATGGAAAAAGGAATACTACGGTAAAAGAGGGAGAGTATTGCGAAAGAGTGGACAAGGAAAAAGAATTAGCTGGCGAGGACACCGACGAACGGTAGTCCTCTTTCCGACGAGCAATCCTATCTCTATACAGGCTTGTAGTAGAATACTATCGTTTCCTCTTGCAACCCCAACCACCGTCATCCAATGCCAGGAAGTTTCCGAGATCGTTGTCCTCTCTTTCTCTCCCACTCTCTCTTTTCCTCATACTTTCTATGGTCTGTCCGATCTAATCACGAGCACTTTCCATGGTTATACGACCCTTCCTCACAATTTCCAATAAAATAATGGGACAAAAAGACTTATGAGCATCAATGAGAATTCGCTGTGTAACAACGAAAAGACAAACAAAAAATGGCAGCATAGATTCAATCGATAAAAGTGTGTGCTCGATGATATGACAAAAGTTGTTAGCGTTCGGTTACGATGGGTTGGCAACGGCTAAGAAGAAAGGGTTATTTGTTAGCAGAGCGAAATAACTGAAGATAAAAGTTGAAAGGTACTTAGTACGGGAATCAAGCGAAACGTAACGAGCTAACGCGCTCTTTGTTCCGAGTTCTTCGATACTGATTCTCTTATTCTAATAAAAAAAAACATCCATATGCAAAAAGATGATGATGACAAAATATAACAACAAGGCCAGAGTTAGTTGAAGTCTGAAAAAAGAGAACGAAAAAACGGAAAAGTAACATACCGTGGATAAAGAGAGAAAGTGAAAAAGACGGGAAGCGAGTGAGCTGGGGTTTTAGAATTTGACACGCAGATCTAAAACTTCAAGGAGAAGAGTGATCGTCAGGGTCACGTGTCGGTTTCACGTCAGATCGCCGTCACTGTTGTCGTCTCCGCCCGCCAAGCAGGTCACGTGACCGTATAAAAGGGTTGAGATTTTCCACAATGCGCATCACCCCTTTATCGATCTCCGTAGGACCAACTACACTTTATAGTTTTGTACCCATATTGTGCATGGTGTTTGATGGTAGGGCATCAGGCATGCATAGATGACTGATTGAGCAGCTCTAAGTCTAACTGATATTCCTAACGCGTCAGTCGCCACAGAGGCATCCTATCTAACCACCGGCTTCCCTTTGATTTTGTATAACATATAATGTGTGTGTTTGTGTGTATGGATGATTCGCACATCTCGCACGCCCCTATCATTATCGAGAGAAGAAAAGGTGGTGCTCAATGTTTAATGGCTTTTTGAAAGGAAAAGATCGCATACGGATCAGCCAATTCGAACGTTTTAAACGTGCGCAACCCCTCCGCGCAAATTAAAATTCATCTTGGACGAGTCACGACGATGAATTACTATATTAATTACCTATAGTGCGAATCAGTAAGCGACGAATGATCAGGGTGACGTTGTCCTTAGTAAGATTTTGTTGAATGATTCTGGGGTTGTTCCATACCCTGGGTTCCCTTGTCAAATTCTCGTCGGTTGTTATAAATACATTAATATGCGTTTAGTCAATCCTTTTTCCCGATCATTATGGCACCCGTAAAAATCAATGTAGCGTTGTTTTGGACAAAGGGGATATTCTCGTAATAGTTTGAATCGATTGCTAATTTTGCCTGACTATGACTAATAAGTAGAATTCCAATTTTCCCATTAATTATCCAATAAAAGGATGAATAAATTGATATTTTCAACAGCTTACCGGGTTTCTATTGCATCTATGTTCGATCAATCCATCAAGCCTCGTCTAAGATTTGATCTGCTGTCCGATGTTCGAAAGTGAAAAATCCTTTAGCCAAGAAGATCAACGGTTCGGGAGAGCTTCTTCGAATCAACCCCTAATCCTTTCGAACACCGAACAATAGAGCGGTATAAAGCAATAAGAAAGACCCATAAAGATCGGGCACGTTCTATGGAATATATGTGACCAGAAGTTTAGTATCACACAACTCCGATACCTCCCGTGGATATCAGAGAGTATAAAGTTTACTGATACAACTAAACGAACCCCTCTATCGCGTGGCGAATGTCGAGACTCGGAAGAAAAGAGTGATGGATGCTCGTGGTAATCCGCGCTAACTTCCTACGAGATTTTGGCTTCCCGGAGTCTTGAATTCCTGGTGCCGCGGAGGGAAAGACACTCAAGGTTCTTCCTTCGAAGCGTCTCCGCAACGTATACGACAAACTCAGCCAAGAACAGACTCACTTTTCTCCCCCTTATAACGCTGTAGAACGCTTTGTTGCCAGCGTGCTCCACTCTAAAACCTCGAAATCAAGTTGGGTCACTAAGTCTCCGTTGCGGCCTTCCTGAGACGCGTCGTTCTAATTAACATCGTGTCGGTCGGCTTAAGGTTCGACATCGTAAGGGCGCACGCAAGGGCTACACCAATACGTCGTCTTCCAAAAATCATTAGGATATATACCAACGAAGATAAAGGGGAACGAAAGTATATGTCGAGAAAAGCCTGACAGTAGGAGAGTGTCACGACGTGGAAGGGTGATCGAGAAGACGAAATTCGCAGCTGGGGAAGAGAGCCAGCCTTGACTGGATGAGACTGAGAAAGAAGAACAGATTGGAACGCAGAATCAGTGAATGGGAGGGGGAGCATTGACTTCATGGTAAATAGGAAAACAGGGGTGATTTCAGGAATTTACGGTCGTGCCTGTGCAGCTATACTGTGTACTTGCTTTCGCAAGGGATGAATTTCTACCGCTTTTCACTCCACGTAAAAGCACAGCTATATAGGTCCACTAGAGGCGGGGAAAGCGAGGATTCAAATTTTCGCAAATCGTTCGTAAGCCCAGAGAACAGCGGAGAATCGAGACGGGTGATGGTTCAAGGGGAATCGGGCACGATGGTAACCCCTTCTAGGATTAGCGAGTCCCATGTGGTCGGACTCGCTGATGGCTCGTTACCGAAGGACGAGTTCTCCGCGACTACCGACAGATATTGCTATTTACGATATGCTTGGTTTTGCCAAACGATTCGTTGGAAACTTGTTTGTAGCCAGTCAGGATCAGCGACTGCCCTGTTTCTTGCGTCCATTGGGGCTAAATAGGCGTGTCTAGTACGTTTCATATTTTTCTTCCTTCCACCAATGCGGTAATAACATTCAAAAGAATGGATTTAAACTTAGGATATACAAAAAAAACGTTTTTTCCTGTTCTATAATTCTTTAATAAAACAAAAAACGATTACAAACGTTGCATAATTATATATTCTGGTCATTTAAGACATTTTTGCATTTGCGACAAAACATATTCCGCATAATTGCTATTAAGATCATCTGTCACATCCATTTTACAATTGCAAATCGGCTTAAATATTGAAAGAATACTCGGCACAACGTTCCACTTGTGATCTTATTGTATGGGGATTTGCCGAAAGATAAATGATTATTCGGTCGAAATCTTAGCAACGATAGTGCGCGCCTACGTCTGATTAATGAGGAAAGCACGCTCCAGCACTCCTAATTATTGCAGTGCTTGGCAATTTCGTTACAAGAGAGCGATGTTTCGAATATGTATACATATATATATATACGCAAAAGCAGCAGCTGGGTATAGAATGTATAGGGGGTAATAGTATAGGACGAAGAAACTGTCAGTCGTTTCCTTAAACGGTGATCGTGCCCTCTTAAACGCGACCCTTGGTCACCATAGGCTAGAAGGCTAGAATATCCAGTGGATTTCGTACTTTCTCTCATTCATTACTTTTCTGTCCCTTTCACTCTCTTTCAGTTTCGCTTTCTCAGTCGCTATCCAGACGGGAGATGTAACTGATGTCCGGCTTAAGTCAACGGGGCGCCCCGTTGCTCTCGACCCTCTCGTACTATTTCCTACATCTATATATACACATAGTATCTGTAACGAAGCGGACCAAGATATTTGTCACTTCATTGTTCGCCACGAAAGTTTGTTCGTGCGCCAAGTTTCCAAAGCAATTTCAGCGGGAATTTAATGTTACGCGATTCCTGGATTGTACACACAATTCATGTCTAATGTACGGCACAACGTGTATCAGAAACCCAAATAATTATTCTTATTCATAAATTCGGAGCGTTACTAGTGGAAGTAAAATATATGTAAAGTACAAATATATGTGAACATTTGTGGTAGAAAACGAAGCCATTCTACTATAGTTTTCTTGAGCAGTTTGCAGCGAACGATCGCATTCTAAAGACGCGAAATGGCCGGGTCTTGGTTCGACGAAACTTTGAACCATTGCTGAATCGGTCCAGACAAGAGCAAATGAAGATTTCCCGCAGTTCAGAGGAATCGTAATAGAGAGAAACAGAGCCAGAGAGAGGGATCCTAGGAGTTCGTACTTGTTTCCCTCGGCGAATTACCCGAATACGGCTACCTCTCTTAATTAGTTGGTCCAAGGAGACGAATCTGACGAGCAAGATGACCAAATGGTAACATCACCACTACTCTAGACGAAGTGGAATATTACTTCCGGCCACGAACGATCTTGAAACTTGGCTTGGTATGATATATAGAACGCATTGAACGAGACACAGGAGAATAGACGAAATTATACTGAGAATTCTGATGACTGGTATACCTCTACACATTTTACTTTGGAGACGTAGTTAAGATAGTCACCCGAGTGATATAAATTCTTTGGTGAAGTGAGACGTACGCCTCCACCAAATCCTAGACATTTTCGAGCACGTATCATTCTCAGTTATCAATGAAGATTTAATGTATATTCTTTTTTTTTCTTTCACTAATGCAACGAGAGAATGGCGTCGTATTGGAAAAAGTAGTAAAGTATTGTGTACGAATGGTTTTACACTGGTGATAAATCTTATACTCTCAGTCTATAAATTCTTTCGATACAGGCTTAGCTTTAACTGCATGTGTGTATTCTCTCGATGTCTTTCGCGGAGTGAAAGAGTATCCAAATGGTACTTGACGGAGTTTCTTGGTCCGGGTGCTAGATCAAGTCATCAGCAAGCTGGAGAGGGTCGAAGTCGATTTTAGTTTAGAACCCTATGTGTCTGGTCACGTGAATAATTACTTTTTCCATCCTTCCAAAATATCAGACCAGCACTCACGTATTGTTATCTCTATTTCTTCTCTGCTCATGGTAGACACGAGACTCCTGTCTCGGTGAAAATGTTGTTAATTTTTCTAAATTTACGCGCTAACGGGAGAGCAACCCCCGTCGATCAAAGGCTGCCCGCTTTTGCTCTGTGTTTTCTTTCTCTGTCGATGGCTGCCGCGAGAATAACGAGTGACTCTATCTTTTACATACTATTTATCTTGTCGCGGATACAACTGGCAGAAGCCGTTGTCGGTTTGTGTTCCAATGAACCTCCTGGCGTGTTTCAGCTTCTTTACTAGCAGAGGGGTTGAAAGACGAGAAGAAGTACATACGATGCCCGGAGCACTAGAGGTTATATCGGGGCTCGACAGAAAAGCATACAGTTACGCTCACATACTGCCGCAGGGATTGGAAAGTGTGCGCCGGTTGACAGTTTGACGATGAGAAACGTCCCTATAGGGCGTCATCAAGGAAATTGGATGCGGCACTTTTCGTACATATACGTAGGCATCCACTACATTTTTGTGCATGTCTCTAGACCTGCACCTGATCGAAAAAAATATTTCCAGACGTGGGGTATATGCCAAGCTATAATAACAGCAACTGACCAGATTTACTCTTAATCTTGACGAATCATGTGTCAAAAAATTTCGTATAAATTTAAGGTATTCATGAAAAATAAGAACCAAAATAGCGCAATTATCCCAGCTCAACTGCGATGGATTTCCGTTCCACTTCATTTTTTTTAAGACTCCGATGATATTTAATTGCGGGTTATAATTAATCATCATTGTGAAGAATCCATCCTTTGTTTACTTAAAATACAGGGGCAGGAGATCGAGCTCGCCGGATTCGAGATTTGTATAGAACGCAAACGTAGTCACTGTAACGAGGGATGATACACTCCTTTTAGGTTTTGGGGCGAGGATCCAACCCAACCCCATCATTGGCGACCTCTCTCGGTGATCGCTCACTTCGCGTCTCCGCACTTCGTGATTGTGATCTACCCTTGAATCGTCGGGAAACTCGAGGGCTTTCTCACTCCATCGCACAATACGACTTTCACAATAGTATACGTATATATTTATATCTAAATATACAATTGTATAAGTCGTCGACGCGGTTTTCCGGATAAAGCTACGTGACGTATCGCTTCGCTCCTGGCGAATCCTCAACTTTCATTCCCCCGGCCTCCCTCAGCGATTATTCATAACAACTCAGCTATCATTTTCATATCGAGACCGCACGTGATTTCCGTTGGGAATCGAGACGAATTCGCGCCTACTCCGCTTATCTTGGAGCTAGGCATAACTTTCGCGCTATGGCGAAAAAGAAAAGCAATTTTGTCTTGTTGACATTTCTCATTTTGCTTTTAGTCAGAGATACCCTGCTGTACGTTGTCGTTTTCTATGAACCTCCTAAAATACAAATGGATAAGGTTCGTTAGTCAGTCGAGGAACAACTGGAAGTCCCAGAGACATTCTTGATAAATGACAACGACGCGATAACAAGAGACAAAAGGTGAAGAACTCTCCCTCGGTATTTTTCGTTCGCAAAACAAATTAGGCAGCGACATTTTTCTCATCTCGATGAGTTATCGGAAAGAGATAAATGGTGATTCGAGATAGATAGAGTTATCTTTCGAGCTGATTAATTTCATGTTAATTCAAAGAGAATTGGGTGTGAAATTATGTTTCAAAGGTAATACAAAGTGAGGGAGATTCTGCGCACATTTATTTGTGAAATGTTCACGGCAATGGAGGAGACTTCCGTCTGGAATGTAGTAGAAACGAACTATAGCCAAAGCTCAGACTTGCTGTGGAGGATAATTTCGCAACAACAATGCGGTAATCGACGCGGAACGTCTCAAAGAGGCGCCACATAGAGTCAAGTTCTCTCTCTTGCTATCTATACTTCATACACTCTGCACTCTCGCCCTCCTTTCTCTGTGCGAGAAATTCGCGACGATGAAATAGAGGAAGAGCCAGAGTTAAGAGCCGCAGTCTCGGGTTGTTTCCTCCGGATAGTCTCGTGAAACTGGCTCGCAAGTCTCTTCCTCTCTCTCTCTCTCTCTCTCTCTCTCTCTCTCTCTCTCTCTCTCTCTCTCTTTCCATCATGATAGAGTCTCTTCGCTGAACTACTGAGACTCACCAAGAGAATCTTTAGAAACTCTCTCTCTCTCTCTCTCTCTCTCTCTCTCGCTATCCTGGCGGTGTCAATTTTGGAAAACGAATTGCCACGCAAGGGTATACATATACACACAAGACTAAGCAGTACTCCGAAGCTCTTACTCATGAAAGGAAGATTCGAGTGGAGGATTTTATTTCATACGATTTGTTTTCTTTTATTTTTTGTTCCCGTTTTCAAAAAGCTTCACTCAAAACTTAGACACAATGGACATTTAGCTTCATATACATGCGAAACTGCACTACCTCCAAAGATACTAAACAAATCTTTTTCTTCATCAAATTTGACTGCTATTTTGTTCCAACAAAACATAGAGGAGAGAGTTTTCGTAAGGATAGAACTTTAGACCAACTCGCTCGAGGCGATCTCGAGCTCATCTCTCAGGGTAATCCCGTATAAACGACGTATTATCATCTAGGTCTCGTGAGAACGGTGAAAACCGATTCACCCTGAAAGTCTCGAGAGTTCTCTCGTCCCGTCATCACCATACACTCGCACGAATAGACTACTGAGTTTCCGGTAAACGAGCGAACATGCTCGTCCACCTACTTGAATCCAGTGAAGCTTCGAGAGACCATACGACCAAATCGCAAATGTGGATTAGTCGCTAGTTTCCTTGCCCCTTTCTCCGCCACGCTGATCTTACTAGCCCGAAAGCGTTTCGTGAATCCGGACACGCGAACCTCTCTCGCTTTGAGCATGTATTTGTTTCGTTTGGGAGAATTTGCGCTACTCGAGGCGAAGGATTCACTGGGCTTTCTGTGGCCGTCGATTTGCTTCAGAAACAAGACTACCGAAAAACGAAGGAGAGAGAGAGACAG
This sequence comes from Rhimphoctona megacephalus, assembly GCA_963989365.1. NCBI lineage: Eukaryota > Metazoa > Arthropoda > Insecta > Hymenoptera > Ichneumonidae > Rhimphoctona > Rhimphoctona megacephalus. The sequence goes on along the minus strand of OZ022421.1, from coordinate 15,011,368 downwards.
AGAGAGAGAGAGACCAACAGATAAACGAGATGGGGCGGATTACATCGACGTTGCATTTACCCTTCTTGCTCGTAAAACCTAACGCACCAAAGATATTTTCCAAGTGTGAAATATCTCCGACCTAATCCAGCAATATCATAAAGAAAGTAGTAGCATTGCTTGTACAGCGAGAGACTATGCGATCTCGAGGTCGTAACCAGGTATTAGGGCTGTTTACAAAAAGACCTTATACACGTCGGTGTTACACGGGGAATCGTCCCTCAACGATGAATTCTTGAGATCCATAGCGTGGCCTGTGGGGACTATCCTCATCGCGTTATGCATTTGAAACCTTGCCACCTGCGCTCACCCTCCCTTATTATCAACAATCGTAAAATGCTAAATTGAAAGTCCTCCCGAAGAAATGTAAACGCGATGAATCCCCCAAGGGAACAAGCCCCCAGGAAAAAAACAGATATCTAACAAAACGTGCATCTTCTTCAGGGAAACATGAGCCATCATTTGTACATCTGTTGCGAGAACTCTCTTCCCATAATTCTTATTTATATTCAAAATTTTATCTTTCTAGAGCGCTATTCCTAGATTTATAACATTCAAGGTGTGCAAATATTGCTTGAAGGTTATAGATGTTATACAAGGAATATCTGGAAGTATTTCGATAGAGATTGAGCATCAGCAAAGAGTGGATGAATGAGTAGAGAAATTGTGGCACTGACAATCGGTACTGGAACATTGAGAGACAACGAAATTGAATCTTGACAGCAAGACAAATGTTCTTCTCCATCAAGATGAGCTTTATTTTTCTTTCACTTGTTTACCCTACATCGTTGATGCCGAGTCAGTCTCATGGATATTGCCATCGCATTGTACGGGAAGTCCAAAGATCAATTAGCCAAAAAATTGGGCTAACAAGAGCGTTGCAGTGAATACGCAGAAAAAGTAATTCGATTGAGACGAAAGAAGAAGAAAAAAGATTTCCACCCTACTCTATCCCTTTTCTTTTGTAACGAGCGGCACCAAGATAAGTGAGAGAAGATGCCAGTCATCCACTAGCAATTAGTTGAGGGTGCAAGAGAGAAAGAAACTTTGACCGAGTAAGACGGAGACAGATTGGCAAAACTTATCAGTGTGTTCCCAGAAATTGCGCCCTTGTATCAGCCCCTCATCTCATAGAGTTAGGAGAACACAAGGTAAATGTTCATACGCCTTGAGATTGAAGTGTTGAAGGAAGGAATAGACTTAGGTACTTTATTCCAATTTCCTTTAACGGTTTTCAATAGTTTTTTATATATATTCAAAAGCGGCAATACGTCCGCCATCATATGAACTTTTAGGAAATTTTCTTAAAATATAATACCTCGAAAAAATAGAGTTACAGCAAAAAGAAAATAATATGAAAACGGTTGCAAATAAATATAAAGGGTATAAGTAAATATAAACATAAAAGGTTTTCAAATAGCATCCTTTCTTTTGAATAGTTTTGAAACAACACTGTCCCAAATCAATATAAACCACCCTTGAAGTAGACGCTTGCCACAATAGAAATATCAACATGGAAAAAATTTCGTTCCTTCGTAATCAGGGATTTGATTGATTAGGCTATACGGGCGAGCGGAAACGCTGTGTTTCAAGAACCTTAATACTGCCCTAGAATGGGAAAGTGCATCGTATATATGGGATATAGTATTAGTGCGTCACCCAAGATTATCTGGACCAACCCTCGTAAATTCGCTGACCCATTCCCTTCCCATGCATACATTTATACATAAGTTGTATTGTATTTATGCAATGCTATTACTCTTTTCTTACTATGAGAATTTTTATGGAATGATCTTTTTTTCCAGTACTCATTAGCAGACTAAACGAAGGATTAATTCAGTCGAAGCTACAAGGATCACCTAGAACCCAATATTGATAATTCGCCGTTTTTTTCCAGATGATAAATCCGAAGAGATTCCGCACTTCAAAAATAGGTTTCGTGTTAAATCAACGTGGCAAATGTAATATGGTGGTGGTGGATCTATTTTCGAGTTATCGGAAGTTAGACGGTGACATTTTGTGGTAAATTTGTGGTTGCAACAGCGAATCACCAATGTACGATTGACACGCTGGATGTACCAACTGGAATGTTGTACTACGTTACGTAGCCCCCAAAACACCCTTCCGCGCCACTCGCTATATCGTCCCTTATACGCCGTATATACGTGTAGCGAGGATTCGACGACGTTATGGACTGATGTCCACCTACTGTGTATTGCTACTGTCGGGGTTATATACGCATTGGCCAGTGGTCATCTGTCACTGTCAACCTTCCCCTCTTGCCACCAGGGCCGCTGACACCCCTTTGCCTTGCCACTGCCCAGTCGAAGTGGTTTCACGAAGCAAACGCTGAAGGGAGGATCGAGTCTTCGGTCTCCTACAGTACCCTGGTAGCACGTGCTCGTGTCTGTCTCATCCGGCCTGTATATATGTCTCACGTCAAGATATACACGGATAGTTCACAACACCATTGATGACGGTGGAACTTGACAATTATTGATATACTATCAGACTAACGCTGATTGGATTAAGGGCTTACATACATCTGGAGAAGTCGAAAAAATCGATTTTTCAAAAATATTTTTGTTTATAGTGTTACCCTTGATATATGAATTATAAAAAAAATCCAGGAATCGCTCACATCTTGCACGTACGAGAAAAAAAATTTCATGTCAATTTGAAAGGTGCTTAAACCTTAAAAAGCCTTTTTCTCAAAATGATATTTTTGAAAACGGTAACCATTCTATCTCTTAAACTAACGACCAATTTATCTGAAAATTGGCACAGAGGATCTTTACACAATTATCTAGTCTTTGTAGACAGATTTTTTTTAAAATCACAGTTTTTTTATAAGTAAAAGAAGGAAAAAAGTTGGGCAAAATCCCGACTTTACTATTCAAACCTCTGCCATTTTGCGAAAAATCAATTTAAAAAAATCGGTCTCGGCAAAAACTAGTTTTTTCTGTCACCTTTAAGAAACAATATTTGTTTTATTTTTGGGTTAAAGTGTATGGACGGAATTGTGGTTACCGCAAATGGCTTTTTTGAAAAACATATTTTACAGAAACTACAACCATGATTCATCTAATTTTTTTTAATGAAATTTTGGAATTTCTTTGACAACAATATGTCTTTTCAAATAAATGAAAAGTTGTTTCAATAGATACATTTTTTGAGTATAAAAAAAATGATTGAATATGACTCCTTTTTTGGCATATCTAAGTGTACGTAAACCCTTAAAAATAAAAATAATGGTTTTTAATGAGAAATACTTTTGGATTTATAGTCATATTCAAGTCGATCAATGACATAGAAAAAAAAGTTGCATCCTTCCTCTTAATTCAACCCGCATGCTCGTGATTAATAACTGGTCATTCACGTCGCATTACTCATCGACGGCTGAGCAGTTGTTTAGAACCTCGCTTTCGACTGTCAAAAGCTCTTGCACCCTAGATTCCCGTCCCGTATTCGAAGCCGAGGCGTTACGGGTCTGCGGTCGACAAATAGACGCGAGCCACAGCAACACCGTTTAGCACTTGTGGATTATTACTGTGGCAATGTGCGGAGCAAGTTTACGCCTTGGCCATAGAACGAACGAGGCTAATGCTCCCGCACGCCAAGCAATCCAATGAATGAGTTTAACAAAATGTCCAATAGAACCTTCAACGAAAACCCCTTTTGAGAATGGATAGGTAGAACTATGTTTCGAAACAGAGTAGGAGAAGAGAATCCCCTGTGGTTCCTCACTCGTTACTAGAGACGTTTTACTATAATACGCAAAGATTGATACCTGACCGTGACAGTAAAGAATAATTTATGAAACCCTTTATATCCCGATAAATGGTCATCCGAGACGTCTCTCTTTCTTGGGGATTTGAGCATTCAACAAATATTTGGTGAGTCAACGATAATACGTGTTTGGGAACAGGGACACCAGTCTATTTATGGGTACATATTATTTTATATGTATGATATTCCCTTTATTCATCGTTAGGATAAGATCAATGCACTGCTATTTAGACAAACATAATAGTAAATCGAGTGGTACATCATCCGCGTGTCTGAAGTGTGTGATCTCGCTTAGGAACGAAAGGACATATTTATTTAACAGAAATTCAATGCGGTCATGCTTTTGTTCGCTTCATTTATATCGGAGAGCTTACTTTATATCTTTTATTAAAGATGGATAACTATCTTACGAAATGCGTATGTATGATACAATTGGGAGACACAAATACTCTTCCGAAACCCGTGTGAAAATTATTAGGGCAGCCCGAAATAAATTTGGGGCCCGTAAGGGCCGAAAGGTGGATTCCCTACTAGGGACTCCCACGCCACAGCCAAACAAGGTCCTAGAAGGGGAATAATAGGGCTGGCTGAGTTTACAAGAAAAGGCTTCAGTGAGGAAACTGATTGAGGGCCCAGACGGGCACTGCCAAGGTAGCCTTAACTTTATCGCCCTAATTCTGCCAGGCTAAAACCCGATCGGGAAATGTCAGGGTCACCAATATTATTAAAAAATGATGCGTTTGAGTTAAATTTTTGAGGATTTAGTCCGTCTTCATCAGAGTAGCCCTCATTAAAATAAATTGTAATATTTAATATCAAAACTGCTGTGGATTCCTCCGATTGGACAAAAAATCTGACTCTGCTTTTTTCATTTCAATTCACAAACAAACGTGTTTTTTAAGCAATAAAGCTTATTTTTGCAACATTGAATATGTTTAGTTATTTATAGACAATTAGAAATAATTAGTTAATAATAAATAATTATTATTATTAGATATTAATAATAAAATATAAACCATTATCATTTATTATTACATTAATCTATAATAATAAATATTATTCTATGTATTTTTTATTAATAATTCAATTCATTATCGTTTATACTTGATATTATTGTTATTGCTAGTTGGAATTTAAGTTTACTGTGACTATTTTTGTCTTACTTTGAGAACGCTGTCACTTTTAGATTCATTAAATAATATTGTATAATATGTACATGACGTATTTGCATCATAAGTTACATTTTTTAATCAAAATTTCTCAACTAGATAATAGTGTAATAATGGGCAGCGTGCGTGAATATTGGGTCAAAGATCAATAGGTAGGTCGGATCGAATCCCGGTGTGGCGAGAAAATTTTTCCGCATAAGTTAATATCTGGAGTAATCTAAATACTGAAATAAGATTAACTGTGATCAGGTATGCAATTCTAATCATAAAAAAAATATTTTTATTAACATTTATTTTTTGCTAGGGCTTCAATAGAGTTTCCTTTAAAGGCCCCGACCTTTTGCCCGGTTGGACCCTCGTTGACAAAGTGTGACCGGCCCGCAAGCGGCCTTTCGGGCTTCCATATTGGAGTCCTAGCAGAGTAAGGTAAAAATAATCAGGGCCTAGCCGAGGCCCTAACTGAATTTCCACACGGAAATCATCAAAAAAGTCAGACGTTTCGAATCTTCGCAACAATATTTTACAATCTCTGCGAAGTTTACGAGGAGCTGCCGCTAAGCGAGCTGAAGACTGGTTCGAGGTAACCTCTCTTCAATCTTCCTCAAAACGCCTATGAATATAAATATGAGAACGGCAGTGATTTATGCCGGTTGAAGAAGAAGCAAACGCTGGCTCCCCGGTACAAGAGCGAAGGTGTAAGAATGTTATGGGAGCAGCAGGAGGTGAAAACCCATCTCGTACATCCAAACGTAGCGTTTATTCAATACCGTGCACCACGAGCAGAGACTTTTTATTTCACGTCGCGGTCAACATTTACGCCCTAGATTTTTTAGGACCCTTCGAGAGCCATCGCTCGACGAAGATCATCTTCGAACTTGCTAAATTCTTCCATTTTTCTTGCCTTCTGGCATTTGGTACGATTTTTATACTAGTTATAAAAGTCTACCGTTCGCAACACAACCCACTCTGCCGAATTCATAGTGGATTTCTCCGAAGATTTTTACGTTCGCATGAATGTTATGTTGGAAGACGCTGGTGGTCGAGGCATTTTATGACGACCATTGTGCATTAACTAGAGATTCAAATAACGGGTTAGATTGTGCATGTTATTAAGTCCTGATCCTGGAACATGAAGCGCAAAGGGTCCATTGTTCAATCTGCAAATCTGACGTATGTGAAGTACGCGCGATCATCGATCGGCTTTGAAACTGTTGGACGACCGGCGCGTCTTTCTTTGATCGACAGGTAATGACAGTTTAAACCGTGGCATTCACGTAGAGAACGTACTGTCGGATCGTTGTAAATCTCATGGCTGCCTCGGAATGCCAATAATTTCACCGGCCCATCTACGCTACCTCTCGTAATCCCTTTCGCATACAGACATAAGCTTCATGTATGCCAAACGGTCTATGCTTCTCTCTCCCGTCCTGTGTACGCTCTTCAAACTCTGCGCCGCTTTTGCTCTGTACACGTACCAGCTCTACCGCGGAAAGCGTAATGCATTTGATCCGCGCTAAAACGCATTCGGATGCACCACGAATACTTTAGTCCGCGTTTCAACGTATACGAGCCGCACGGTCCCTCAGCCATTCATGCGCTTACGACAAAAACCGATGTGCTACCACGCGCACACAAATCTCTATATCGTTCACTCTGCCACTCATTCCACTTCCCGCTAACTCCAAGCCTTGCTGCGGTTTCATTGAACGGTAAAAAAGTTCTGACAGGCTTATGCTAAATATCGAGATATACAGTGAGATGGAATAGTTTTTCCTCACCTGGCGCGACCGAGTTCCTCGCGGCTGCCAGGACTCTTTGGTTTTTATAACAATTTTAATTAACAGATATAAACGCTAGTTCAATGAGAACGATGCTTCGGCACCATATGATTATTACTTTTTTTTAATGCTCTTTGTTGCAAAGTGGAGGAAAATGAAATCGGTAAAAACAAAACGACTCCGTGTGACAACAAACCACACATCAACTCCCTATTCGCGTTTGATACGACATCAAGATCGATTTCCACTGACGAGTATTTGCGCTTAATACAAATTGTACGTGAAAACCAGACGCGATGAGATGAAAACGACAGAGACGTGTGTAAAGGGGAAAGAGAGGGAAAGAATACTTGGAAGGACGGGTTTTGATAAATGATGCGCGAGAGTTTATTTCGCGAGGGTGTGAGTCTGCACGATGTAATCAAGCGTCGTATTATATAACAGGGTGAGTTACGGATTATAAGGGGTGGGACCCGACTTTCATAGTCGTTTCGATTATTTCCGTACTTAATTAAGACCGCAGTGTCGGATTATTACTATTTTTTTCATTTCTCCACATTCAGAATACTAAAGTCATACTTTCATACAAACAAATAACTCAATACTTGTAAACTGATTATGAAAAAAAATTCATTAACTCAATAAATCGTACTTAAAAGAGATGAAGTTGGATGTATATTTGGAGAGAGATGCCTGTTGAGAAACTCGATGCTCGAAGTGCGATTAGGCGATTCCAGAAAAGTTAATCTTAATAAACGAGGGTAATCAACGAAGCGAAGGTCCAGAAACTCCGGTGACGATGGCTGGGTGGACGAGGCGGTCACCGCAAATGCTCGATCCATGCAAATAGGCATCCTGAAATTCTCGTCTCTGCCCTGTATTATACAAAACACAATAGCCGAACACACTCACACGCAAATGCCATCTCACTCGATTTCTCTCTGTACTGGGGACTCATTCGCATTCCCAAGAATTTGCATACTACTCACTCGATACGAGGTCTTTTGTTCGACCGGGAATGTCCATCAACTTTTTGTTCGGACGCGGTCCAAAGCGCACCCAGCCTCCGAATAAATAGGCGAGTATAAGCGGGGCGCAGGAGAAAGATATAGAATGTGAAAGAGAGAACGAGTCAAATGACCAGCGGGGCTTGAGGGTCGTCGCACACAGAGCACAGCACCAGTATAGCACCAGCCAAGTGGGCATACGGGGTAGAGAATAGGGCCGCCTTTTATTTGCTGATTGCGTTCGGATTGTTTCGTGATTTAGCATAAATGTTTGATTAGATTACGCAGCCATGCCCACGCTTCGAGCTCTCTGAATGTTCACTACGTAGAGCTGTCGACATTGCTCTGTTTGTTCAAAGTATCGAAGTGGATGGGCGACGAAACGGACTGTTGTAATTATTTAACGAGCAAACTTTAACTATTCACCAACGGCTTACACGTCAATTGAGATGAGAATTCTGTCGATTATAAGCTGAAATCCAATATTCAATACAAACTGCAAACAAATCACGTGTTCGTCAAACAAAAAACTATTCAATGGTGTATTTATGGTTGCTTAATTTATGTAAAGATTGTTTGATTTTCTATTATGATACGCAATGAAAATTTGACATCCCCAAGATGCAAGGCTATAAGAAGGATTGCATTTAGAAAGCACACCAGCCAAAATACCATCACTACGAAATGTAGCGAGTAACGTTAGAATGGAATCGGTTAGAGTACCTCGGGACTCTTGGTTTGGGTCATCAGTTTTAAACAATGGGACCTGCTTGTCCATTTAACATAATCCCCTCGTGAATAGTCTATGGGTCCTCACTGTATTCGCTGGAACTACGTTCACAGCGTTCGAGATACTTAATACATTGTCATCCCCAAAAGCTAGGGACGCCTCTTGTCCTTAACAACCTCGTCGCACGCTAGCCACGTTATAGCCACGGTTGTGCCTTCCTCTCAGCATGAGCTTACCATTTCAAGATGGCATCGCATTAACACCTATTTAACTTGCTCGTCCTGTTCGACCATCGAGGGCGTAGTCACGCACGTCTGTGTACGCCCTTGATATAGAACCTGAAGCGCAATCCTATATTAGTATCGTTGGCCACATGGCACCTTAGTTTACCAGAGATTCCATCGCGTCTTCGTCTTGCCGGAACTCTCCTTCTGCCGCTGAGTGCACAAATATTTTGCCCAACCACACATTTGGCATTGTTTGGGTGGCGTCTCGCAGAGTTTTGTTTCTATCGAGACAATAAACAGCTTTTGACTGCGAATCTAAACCGAATCCAAAATATCAACGAACTGTTGACTTGGAAGGGATTTCGGGATGGAATTCTCAAATGAGGGATAGTTCTAGCGCTACGTGTGGTTTCGATATGACTTTTGGAGAATATCACCAAACACGATTTGATAGCTTTCCAAGCACATTCATAAATAAGACGAAGTCACGTAGAAACGTCAAGTTGACGGATCTACAGATACTATCCACTAAATCAGCATCGTCTTCGGCAATTACGGTTCTGTCCCATACCTAGTGAAGCAATGGCAGAGCCTCCCACCACCGTGGTGCCTCCAAAGAGACAACATTACACAAACAAAGCCAAGCAGTGGGAGAAATGCGAAACGTATCGAAGCCATCGAACGCTTCCAGGGACGTGCGTTTGTACATGTGCTTGTCCCTTGGGTACGATAAGGTAACGACAAATGACCGAAGCATCGAGAGCAAAGATAGCCCAATGGAAACTTGGCAGCTATATATGTAGGCACGAAGGACAGACGAATACTGTCCAGAAAATCAACCCTCTAAGTAAATTCGTAACAATCCCTTGAGACACGCGCCACAGAGTGATCCGTCATATGAGATTACCGCAGTAAATAAAGCAGGCTCGTGGCACTAGTCCAAGATGAACGTTGAAGAATGAAAGAGATATGGCAAGAGAGGTTAGCGAGAGCGAAATCGAGTCATTGGGAAAAGCAAGAAAGAAAAATTGTATTACGACAGATAGATCAATCGAATTTTCGGCATGTATATCCAAATTTCCCTGAATAATCATTTTGCCTCATTCGGTCATCCTCTCGATCATTCACACTCTTCTGACTTTCAGACTTTAGCCACATTTTCCCACAGCATTGAAGTTGTATCATATCTCATTCCATGCCCCTGGATGCCAATATACTTCACTGCGAATTGACCATTTTCCACGTCATCCAACTGCATTTTTTATACACCGGTCAAATGCGCGGAAAGTTCCCAAATGACAGAAACAAAAAAAACGCAATTCTTGGTAGATCGAGCGATTTTTTTTTACCCCTGGTAGATTCGTCGACATTCCAATTTGGGGAAAACTTCACGCCGATTACGATATATAGAGCATGTCGTGTGTACACGACTGGCGGATGAAGGGAAAAAAGGGAACCCCGGAGAGAGAGAGAGAGAGAGAGAGAGAGAGAGAGAGAGAGAGAGAGAGGAGGCTCTTTCCGCTCGGTCTGCTTGAAGGATTAGATAGATTACCAGCTCTATTATACCATCAACCGGAAAAGGCAAAATGTAGCGCAAAGACGGTGATGCGTTTCTCGTTTCTATGGGGTGAAAAAGAAGAGTTTGATATCGCGTCGATTTTTGCGCAGAACCTCCTTATTCCTTGTGAACCCTCTTACAGTAAAGAGAGTGGATTGACGACATGATATAAACAAGAAGAAAAGTTACCGCGTATCTTGATGATAAAGCTGTATCGGACCCTTCAGCGAGTCACAAAATCATTTTTCTCTTACGTCCATGTCCCAGGACAGAAAGATGAAACCCGTCAATTGGCATTTACGCGAATAACAAGATTAGAATGTGAATGACTCGAAGTAAATTCTATAAACTATACATTTGTATAATACAGTGACGTTGTTTGCTGATATAAACATCGACCGATCGACACAATCAGCGGTCTAGCGGTATTCTACGACAAGCGGAAGATTGATCGGGTATTAGATAGCTTTTCCGCAATATCTTAGATATAATTTCGTTTGGTTGGTTGAACCAATCAGTCCTTCATAACGTCGGAATACACATTGTACACAATGTACCAGCAACATTGAGTTTTCAAGCCGCTTCATTCGAGAGACTCTGGGCTTTTCGAAAATAAGCATTTGAATGGTCCAATCAATCAAGCGAGTTCTCTTCTTCTGGTGACGTCACTATAGTTATCCCTCCCCTATTAGTGGGGTGTGATACGAAGTCTTGTCGTGCGGGGGTGGACGAAAAGCCAAAAAGAGAGAAGAAAGATTTGGCTGCGCGGTGTCGTATCGAAAGGGGGCGCGGTTGAATTCAAAGCCGACGTCGCGACGCCTGGTCTCTGTATATAGACATTGCTCGCGATAATTATATATTCCAAGGGTGTCTCGCCGATCAGTCAATGCTTCCGGTGCAGCGTGCACGCGACAATAGACTTGGAGATACAGAAAAAGCTTATCTGTCACAGGGCCTGCCTACTCGTTGCTTCCTCCGGGGGTTACTCGAGTTTTTCATGGGGCACAAAGAGAATGAGAAGGTTTTCTTTTTAATTTAGTGCACCCTCGGGTTCCGCGTGCTGGCAATGTAAAATTAAATATAGGCACGCTCGATGCTAACGTCTCGAAAGACTTACTATTGTAGTTCTTGCTCTTTTTGATGTCGAACGGAAGAGAAATACGCTACTAGCTAATCTTGCCACTTCGTAGGCGATGTGAAATGAAGTACGTCATTGTCAAAAACTGTTTCAATAGCTTACCATAAAGTCGCTGCACTTCGAAATGGCATGACATCAATTCGAATGAGTATGAGAGGTCAGTCCGGAGAGCAAACGCTCTTAACAATGGTATTTGATGTTGGGCAGCCTTTGAATCGTTTGTCTATTGTCGGATCGTCGTTCCTCTGCTCAAGGGGGATACAGTTCGATAGGTAGGTATATGGATGCGTGAAATCAATGAAGGGGTAGGAAAAGAGCCAAAGCATGAGGGATGAAGCAAGAGAGAAATGTAAAAGGGAAAGGAGGAAGCGCGTGAAGTTCTCGCACGCATGAACGAGTTGATTAAATTCAAACACCTCGTGAAGCACGGAATCCAGGATGCACAGTGGTCTCGTGGGTTCGGAGGTTTAAGAGAGGACGAGAGAGGGAGAAATATGCTCATATCGGTTCGCAGAGGAGGGTGAGAGCTAAAACTCAAAGGTTCAGAGATTCTGAATCGGTTGTGCCAGAGAAGCAAGCACATGCGGAGTGCGGAGGACTCGCCCATTCCCGTGATAGTGGCATCTCTTTTCAGAGCATGCACAGAGCGCCTCTTTCCTCCGCCATTGACGCTGACAACGCGCAGTTGACAATGGTCACGCATTATAATGGCTGGAGTCGTCGACCGGACGCTCGCATATATACGTTTTCCACCCCTCGTTTATAAGCTTCCATTGCGCCAAACATACACGTTACATATACATATATGTGTATAGGTATATACAATTACCATATTCTCGCGCGTACGTCGAGCACAGAGAGGACGCGTTCATTTATTTGATCCACGGGGCAGCGGAGGGTTCGAAGGCCAACGCCGACGATTATCCACTTTGAATGGGAAGAACAAATATGAAAAAAGGGAAGAGAAAAAATGAACGACAAACATACACAGAGAAAGAGAACGTATAGAATGAAACGGAAATTAACGGAGTCACGGTGTTTGATACGTTTGTCCGATCATACATATATATACATATATTCAACACGAAGCTTATTGAGAAACCGGAAAAGCCAGAGAATCCGATCGATTAATCGTCCAGCAGGTTCCACTCATTTGGCCATTCATACTAGTGTAGAAGGTATTACGTTTGATCGGAGTTTGTAAAAAAAAATATACTACATCGTTAGACGACAGTTTATTGAAGAAAAAAATCCTTAAGCTGAATCCAGCCATTGTTTTTTGTACAATAATATATTTACGAAAGAAACTAAGATAGACGCGTATAATTATAGGCAGTCAACGTAATCGAAATAAAGCTCAAAAATCGCCCATAGCTCGAAATCGCCTTCTGCAAAGTCGCTAGGCTAATCTAAAATCTGTCAGGCACTTTGATCGATGCGCTTAGACCGTCATTTTAATGCTCGTCTCTCGCGTGAAATATACGATATAGTCGAAGGATCGCAATAGAAACGCGTCACAAGCAATATCTACCCTCGATGCTGCGGGGTGTACCAGCGGGGTTGAACAAACTGCCCTCCCTCTCATCAAAGTCCAATCATCCCTTGAGGAATTCAAAACTATTTTGAGCGTTACAGACGTGTGTGAAAATTTTTTAAAACGCCTTCCAATAGCCATGTCAAAATTTCTAAGTGTTCCGTCGGCTATATCGACTGTCCGCAAAGCTATTATCAAGGCTATATTCATGGGACTGTTTTTGAAGGCGTACCACGTTATCCTAATCTTTATCCTATCAGTATGATCAATAATGACACTTTTTTAGTCAATTGATATACAGATTGAATTAAACCATAAGAAATCTTTCTCACGGTCTTTAATAAATTTGCATGGGTTTCAATGACTAAAGTCTTTGAAGGTTTTACAGTTCAATGAAAATCTATTTAAAATCAGAATTTGGAGGCAATTGTTTCATGGCTCATTAGAAAAATATCTCACGATTTCTCGTTTCGCAATTATAACATTTTTCCCAGAACGAGAAACCAAAAGGAACTGTGAAAACAGGCCTCAATGGAAAGACCGTATACGGATTATTGACAATCCTCTCAGGTTCGATTAGTCGGACATGTTCATTCGATCCTGGGTGTACATTGTTCAAGGATCGAAGGGCCGTGGTATACGTGATGAAAATCCTGGAACTCTATAGGCGAATTCTCTTAATGCATGGCTATAGAAAATACAGAAAAGTCCGAGATGTGAGGGTAATAGGAACAATATTATGATAACTCGATCGGGCAATTTGCCTGGAAGTTTTGGAAGATCCGGCTGTGTGTATCGAATCATCGTTATCGGATCTACAGGATTTGGCTCTCGGAATGTCCACTGCGACGAAAAAAAAGAATAAAATCCACTTTCGCGAGGGAATTCTAGTTCTCGAGAGCGAGTCGGCTATAATCCTAAGTGAATATCGAATCGTTCGCGAGGGTTGAATTTTTTTGAGGGCGTAAAATGTGACGCGTAAAATTCGCTTCGGGCTGTATAATGACAATTTCATTCGATCCGCCTGGATTAAGAGCGCAAATTTTTCTCTCCGTTCTCGAAATTGAGTTACCACAAGCAGCTTGACCGGCAAAGAGGGTGAAATTTTTTCCCCCGCCTTCGTTGACGAAATGACGAGAGAAGAGGCGGGGCTCCAATATTTTCCATTAATATAACGAACGAGGCTCGTCTATGCGTTGCAACGATACACAAAACCTCATCTCATCACGTTATATTTCGGGCAATCGATGCTAGAATAATGTGCTCGAGAGTTACAGATGCGCCAATTAATCACGTGCACAGCACATAGTTCAAATATATTTTGATATATACATGTATATACATTTAGAACGAAAAGCTCGTTGAATTTATTCGGCGTTGAGAGGACATCGAGTATGCCGATGTGTGGTGAGTGCCGAACAGTAAAATACACAAAATTGTTATTTCATAACCAGGCAAAACCATCGGGAACACATTGCCCCAGGCAATTTCGGGAAGCGAGAGATTGATAATGCGTCCAAAATATCCGGGAACAGAAATTGAACTGGCAATAGGAGAAAAAAAAGAAATGATCGAATGGAAATTATTAATCGCAGCCAATAACGAGACTACCGCGTGTTTACCTCAAAAGCAAATGCATTATTACGAACGTCGGCTTTTGCTCAAAATCCTCGACGAAATACTCCATTAAGAATTCGAATATTAACGACTCGATTAGTAGTCTTTATTTTCTTCAAATATTTACTTAGAGAAAATACAAAATATTGTATAAATCGACTCGTGAGAGTGAATCCGAAGTATTAAAAGTATGAAAAAAAATGAAGAACGCGAAAGAATGCTTGAAGATTTTATGGTGAGAGTGCGAAGCATTCTCATTAAAAATGTCTAAAAATATATATTTTCATATCTATACACATGTAGTTGAGCATAAAATTAAAAGAATGGTCTCTGCAAATATGTGAAAGGATTGCTCCGCCATATCGCCGAAGGCAAATCCCTATATACATTTTATGCTCAAGGGAATTGTAAAGTGCACAAAGAGCATTCGAGAATATTTGAAAAAAATGAGATAGAGAATGTTCAGGGAGGGTGACAATTTCACAGGAACGAAATTATCATGGCATAATCAAAACTCGAGACGTGTCGAGACGTAGAGAAAAAAATGTAATAATAGACATTGAAACTTTTCATGAGCTGGAATTATTTTGACGAGCTGCCCTTCCGTCGAATAAATAATTCTTATTTGTACGATCGGCGGAATTCATATCGACCCTTCCTGGTTTTGGGCACGATCCGGAAATGGACCAAAATGGACGTACGATAAAACCAGGCGTCGTAAGTTAATAACCGGCACTCTACACTATATATAAACATATACAGTGGCGTACAAAAGTTTCGGGCCACCCTATTTTTTCCAGTTAATTGATAAAATATTTTATTTCTCCACTCATTCACTGTTCAAAATGTTCAAGATAGTTAGAAGGAAGGTAATAACGTCATATATTATATTTAATTATGGCATATTTTTCGTGTACTACGTGGAATGACTTCGGTCGGTGTGCAAAAGTATCGGGCCACTATATCGCCGCGGCTTCCTACGCGCGGTTTGTTTACATTTGTTTCCTCATTAGTTTCAAAACATGTCATACAATGGAAAATCCGTCTCCTTTTTTCAGAAGAAAAATTCTTTCGTCAGAAGGAAAAAGTTCTCGTGATGTTGCGGAGACTTTATCTATTGGCAAAAGTACCGTTAATCGTATTATTACTAAATATAAATTAACAAACTCACTGTGTGACAAAAATCGTAGCAGTAGACCGCGAAAAACTTTGAATCGCGTCGACAAAATTATAAAAAGGAAGTGCATTGTAGATCCACGAAAAAGTGCTGCAGATGTTTCCCGGGAATTGCGAAGTGAAAATCTAGCTGATGTTAGTCGGAGTACGGTATCTCGACGTCTCAAAGCTGCAGGGCTAATTGGACGTATTGGTGTAAAAAAAACTATTGATTAGCAAAAAGAATAAGAAGGCTAGATTAGAATTTGCGAAAAAATATCAGCGCTGGATGGTATCAGATTGGCGGAAAGTACTTTTTTCCGATGAATTGAAATTTCAATTATTTGGAAGTGATGGTCGAAAGTACATAAGACGTCCAGCAGATACCAGATATAATGTAAGGTACCAAATTCCTACCATAAAACACGGTGGCGGAAACATTAAAGTTTGGGGAGCATTTTCTGATGATGGCGTTGGTCCGCTGGTGGAAATTCATGGCAATATGGACGCTGCAATGTACAGGGACATACTACAAGATCATATGCTCCCATTTGCAATACACAATTTACCATGTGGTTGGGTTTTTCAATACAATAATGATCCGAAACACGCTTCGCATCTTGTTAAAAATTTTCTTCAAAGCCGGAAAGTCCGCCTTCTTGACTGGCCATCGCAGTCACCGGATTTAAATCCTATTGAACACCTGTGGCAAGACCTCAAGCATCGTGTTGGAACGAAAAATTACTCCAACAAAACGGAATTGTGGAACCATTTGTGAAGTGAATGGGAAAAATTGCCATAAGAACGAATCAAACAACTAATTGGGTATATGCCTCGTCGGTGCGCGTTGCAGTCATCGCTGGTAAGGGCATGGCAACAAAGTATTGAGTCGAGTGGAGAAGACCAAGACATGCTTCCTTATTTTTCAAGTTTTCTGTTATTTTTTTCATACTCAAAAGTACGCGGCCCAATACTTTTGCACAGCCAGTCATAAAAAATTGTTGAACAATTAATGATTTAAGATCGATCAAGAGATGCGGTAGAGTCTCGGGATAAGTACATTTGACAGCTCTGTCGTCTGCTAGCCCGAGACTCACCCGAGTATATTATCTCTGAATAAAGCAAATTCGGTGGTGGGGGGAATCATTTTCTTTAATTGTGGGGCCCAGAAGAAATATTATGATCTGAAAATTGAACTGGAGACTAATTACGCGAGACTCCCTTGATTGAGCCTTAAATCAGCACGATTGATGCCGTAATTGCTGAGAAAAAACTTTGCACAGGCAAAGTTATGCAAAAGCGCCAACACATTGATAGATTCAGTGTGTCTGTATATGCGCACAGACGACACAATCAAAGGGTTTTTGATGCCCATCACGATCCATTTTCATGAAAGTCGGTCTCCGGTGACGGAAGCAACGAGTTTCTATTGGTCGCGAGTGACTTTCTTCTGTACCGATCTGGCGGAAAGTTTCTGGTTACGAGTGACTTACGATGTTTTTGGTTATGTCGACTTTCCTCTGTACTGATCCGGCGGACAGTTTGAATGTTTAAACGTATAAACTGCGTGTTTTTTGGGTAAATAGTACGAAAAAACGG
Organism: Rhimphoctona megacephalus; assembly: GCA_963989365.1. NCBI lineage: Eukaryota > Metazoa > Arthropoda > Insecta > Hymenoptera > Ichneumonidae > Rhimphoctona > Rhimphoctona megacephalus. The sequence goes on along the minus strand of OZ022421.1, from coordinate 14,994,028 downwards.
TAATATATAAATAGCGCGAAAAAACGGAAATTTATGAATAGTGCGAAAAACCGGTAAATCAGTGTGCACACGAGTGATGTTTTCGAACGTGGCCCTGTGACTCCATTCCTCTGCACCCATACCACGGAAAGTTTGAATGTTTAACCAGTGTGACGGCAGTTTTGACTTTTGACAGTATAAAGTGCGAGTCGTGTAAATCGCGTGTTTTTTAGATTGTGACAATTCGTGATTCATAAATAGTTTGAATATATAAATAGTGCGAAAAAACGGTAATATATAAATATTGCGAAATGTGATAATAATGTGTTTTAATGTCTCGGAATTAATCATCAGCGAAATTAAAAAAGATAACCTCGCACCCGTTGGTAAAATCATTTTTGTTTCGTATTCCAGAAAAGCCAAATAAAAACAAACCTCACCACTCGTTGAGGTTATCATTTTTATTTTTCCGTATAAAATAATCCGAATAAAACCGTTAATTCGTGTGGCCGGAATAAGTGCTAGAAAATACAACGAACATAACCTCAAAAATCAGTGTTAAACGTACTGAAAATGTGTGAACTTGCAAATAATGATATTGAAGTTTCAATCTAGAACGCAACGATTTTTTTTTTTCAATCATGTCACTTAAATTTTTCTTACAGATCAAAAGACTGTGTTTTTTTTCGAAAAGTGAGTGCATGAAAATAGTTGTGACAAGATGTATCATGTGCTCATAAATAAAAACCGGTAAAAATATTAATTGTTGATGAAATACTTTAATTATAAAAATTTGACAAATTACTTTTGTCGTGAAGTCATGATTTTCAATACTTTTCAGGTGCGGTCTACAAATAAACATAAAATTTCCAATATTCTGCAGGTTGCACTCAATTCCTTCGGTTTTTCTTTTCGGCTTCAAGAAATTTACCAATATACTGAAGGCGCTGCGAGCTGTGAATTGGGCTGAGATTCTCTGCTTCGCCAATTTGATCTAAAAAAACTGGTGAAACTTAAAGTAATGAAGCATTTGCTATTCCTTACGGAAACAAAAGATGCCTTATTTCCTTTGCATACAAGAATCACCGCTTCGTTACTGCGAGCTGTGCTAAGTTCCTTCGCTCTTTCTTTTTGGCATCGCACTACATATTTTATATTGCGCTGGGGTTTTACTGATTATGTCAGCGTAAATATTCGAGGATCATCTGTTATCATATTTCACAACAAGTCGAAGGATCAGAAATTCAGCAATAGTGTAATGGCATCGCTCGGTCAGGCTTGTGCAAAAGATATAAGTGGAAATAAAAGCATGAGAAAACAATGCAAAAATTCAATATTCATTCAAGTTTTTAGTGTGCATTGTGATATGATTTGTTAAAAAAAAATTGTTCCACAAATATTTCTATACGGTTTCAGTTTTGGCCTTTTGCTCATGTTTTTCTCATATTAGTGAAATGCACATTGCTGAGACGCACCAAATATATGTATCGAATTTCTCAATATACTGCAGGAGACGTAAGGTGTTAACTGAAATGAATTTCTGCGCTTTGTTTGTGCAAGCTGTACTAAGTTCGTTCGCTTTTTCTTTATAGTATCGCATTGAATATTTGATATTGAGCTAGGGTTTAACTGATTATGTCAGCATAGATACTCAAGGATTATCTGTTATCATGTAAAAATTCTAGGATTCGGAGCTGTTCAGAAAAAAAGAAGTTATATCCTGGCCAAAAATCCTCTCCCCGGAGAAAAAACCTTGGACAACTACATTTGTTGACCCCTGTTTCCATTTGTTTTCACAGAAAAAAACTACCCAAAAAAGTACAAAATTTTTAAAAAATTGGCAAGATCGAGACAGGAAAAAGAAGATTGTTTCTATAAAATAACTATACTCCAAATGACAAATAGAAATGAAAAACTTCACATATTTTATCGAGATCCCAAGAAAAAAAACCAACAATGCCCATCGTGAGTGTCCGGTAAAAAACAGAGTCTACAAGTAAATGATCAATTTGCGCATAACAAAAAATAATTACTTTACAAAAACAGAAATGGTAAAGCCAATGATTTATGTTCAGCACTAAAATTTATAATATCAATAATAGGACAAGTATTTTATTGTCGCTTGAGGATGGAGTATTTTAAAAAAAGCAAAAATTAGTTGGTTATTGAAAAAAGTCACGAATGTACAAAAATAAAAATCGGTTAAAATAACAGAGTACAGAAAAAAAATCGGGATGAAAAAAAACTTAAAGAAAAAAATTTCAAACGAAAAAAATTAGATTGAAAAAAAAAATACCGGCCGAATTACTTGGCGAGTTTTTTTGCTTAGCTTGAATCACGTAATGTATTTCACGTAATGTTGTATGTGTTACAAACTCGCCAAGTACTTCGGCCGAAATTTTTTTTTCAATCTAATTTTTTTCATTTGAAATTTCTTTCTTCAAGTTTTTTTTCATCCCGATTTTTTTTCTGGATTCTGTTCTTTTGACCGATTTTTATTTTTGTACATTGGTGACTTTTTTTAATAACCAACTAATTTTTGCTTTTTTTTTAAATACTCCATCCTCAAGCGACAATAAAATACTTGTCCTATTATTGATATTATAAATTTTAATGCTGAACATAAATCATTGGCTTTACCATTTCTGTTTTTGTAAAGTAATTATTTTTTGTTATGCGCAAATTGATCATTTACTTGTAGACTCTGTTTTTTACCGGACACTCACGATGGGCATTGTTGGTTTTTTTCTTGGGATCTCGATAAAATATGTGAAGTTTTTCATTTCTGTTTGTCATTTGGAGTATAGTTATTTTATAGAAACAATCTTCTTTTTCCTGTCTCGATCTTGCCAATTTTTTAAAAATTTTGTACTTTTTTGGGTAGTTTTTTTCTGTGAAAACAAATGGAAACAGGGGTCAACAAATGTACTTGTCCAAGGTTTTTTCCCCGGGGAGGGGATTTTTGGCCAGGTATCAATGTATACAACCTATTGTTTCTAAATATAATTGATTACGTGTTATCATTACTCGCTTATTTTTCTCCCACCACCATATTTCTGTTCAATGTGTATAAAAAATAGGGTGGCCCGAAACTTTTGCACGCCACTGTATATGTAAACAATTAAAGGCGGGTTGGTACAAAAAGACATAAGGAAAAGAAAGTGAGATCTGTGCGTGCAGGGGAAAAATCAAGTGGGTCGGAAGTACCCAGCGTCATGATTGTCATTTGTAGCCTTACGCTCGCTGCTTCTCATGGCTTCGTATTAATCGCCCCTTAATAGATTAACCCTCGGTAGGAGTGAACGTGAACGTCACTGAGATTAATCTCCAAAAGTATCCGACGAAGAGAGTCACGTGCAAGGAAAAAGTTCACCCAACCCGTCTCACCCTTATATCTCCCTCTCGTTGTGAAACAAAGAACGAACAAGTGAAAAGTACGTATTATCGAGGGCTCTCCATCGAGAAAATTATATATTCACGAAATCGTAATACATCAAGTTTGGTCAGGAAGTATGAGTCGAAGTAAAATATTTTCTAATGGAGCGACATTATGTCTATTGATATTTTAACTTCCTATTATTTATAGTTGGCTATACATTTAATCAATATTTGATAACAGATGTAGCACTTTCAGTTATAAGTAGAGGAAGTGTTTTTTTTTTCCTCTAGATTTATCGTTATTATGCAATGTTTGGTTGTTTCGAGAAGTGACTTTAGAAGGAACTACGTTGTAAAATGTCTCACATAAGCGCATAGCGCAGAGAGCCGTCGACGCCAGGTATTTGCGGGTGGGAAACGGAATGAAAGAGAAAGAGATAGAAAGGGAGTTCATTAATTTATTCGAGCGTGGAAATGGCAATTAACTCGGACACCAGTGACATGAGCAGGCTTGCCTGGCGGGCAGCAGCGGCAAAATCGAGAAATCCGGCTCTATATCGATGCGTGTATATAGTAGATACACATATATGAATATATATGTATAGACTGCAATCCACGCGACCACCACATGTTTGTGGGGAAGCCCTAAGGGCCTTGGTGTCCAAGCCAAGCTCTTTAAGCCTCAGTCTGTCCACAATCGCTCAATATATATATTACATAATATCAATACCACAAACCGATTCCTACATAGGGTTTTTAACACGGGGCGATCTTGTTCTAGCGTAAAAATTAATTGAACTTCTGGATATTCAATTCGGAACCCACGTATTTTGAAAATCGGATAATGGAATTTTTTTCTTTATGCCTGATCGTATTCAAAGAAATTGGGTAAAAAGTGAGAATCGAAAGTTATTGTTATTTGAATAGTTACAATTACAAACATTTGGAATCTTGATATCGAAGTAATTATTCTTGATCCATAAAATAGGATCGATGTAGTTTCAAGTTATAGCTTTGCACGATATTCTGGCAATATTTGAAACTGATTTTTGCCGTGAAATACCACGACATACGTCTTAAGAGTCGTCTCATTTAATTAAGTTGGACCAGGGAGATGTAGGGCAAATTCCGGAGAATTGAGCCATGAATATTTAATTCTAATCAAGGTCCAGAGCTCATTATACTTGCAATAATCATAGCAATGGAGAATTCAGAGAACAATCGGGCCCATTGTGATAGGGAGAGTAAGAAAGAGATAGAGAGAGATAAAAGGATGAGAGAACTAGGAAGATGGAATCGCGTTGCGGGTGCAATCGACTGGAATTTCTCTTTCTCTTGCTTCACACGATTTAGCCAGTATCCTTTCTCTCGTTTTCGTGTATTAACAATGTTGTTAACAAGAGTCGAGAGAGAGAGAGAAGACCCTCATGAAATGGGGATGGTGTTGTGTGACAAAATCCATGGTGAAGCGGTTTGGGGACTAAAGCTTAAACTATTCCATGTACCAAATGGCCCACGTACATATACATACATATAATATATGTAGAAATTGGTAGGGGTGGCAACAGGAGTAGAGATAAGTGTGACGACCTGTCCAACGACCGGTGGATGGGGTTAAGGGGGTGCACAGAGGAGGGGAAAGGGTTGACGCAATCAACGTAAAACGTAACGTCGACGGTAACAGGGATTAGTTTATCTTCGGTGAGTCTCTCTTGCTCTCTCTTTCGTTGTTCGCAAAGCGTAAACGTGTGCTTAAACCTCCCTTTACGTATAGTCGACAGAGAGATTCCACCCCCATAGCCAAAAACTCCTAGCATCCCTCCTGCCCTCAACTGATATCTGAGTGGATGAAACCAGGGGAAGAGGAGGGAAGGAGCAGCCGCGAAATCGTCTCGACACCGTTCACGGTAATTACCGGCAAGAAAAGCCCCCAAGTACCCGAAATGGTGTAGCTATGTGTGTGTTTATGTTTCTGTGCGAAGAGGGTAGTATGGCTGGATCTCTTGTGACGCAGTTAACATCCTCTAGGAATATTAAGCAACGGAGAGAAAAGGAAACAGGGGAAAAAGCTGTAACAGAAAATTTGGCGATTTGGAGAAACCGGCGAAGAAGAAAAGGGTAAACAAAATTTCCAGTCCATTTGTTCGAGATTTTATTATTTACTCTCCACATAACGTCCTTCCTAAGGGTGTCCTTGGAGCAAAATGCCTTATCTGCATTCAATTTTTGTTTAAGCACTCCTAGTGGTTTTCTGAGAAGAAAAATTATCGACCGATCGTTCGTGAATATACTTTGTTAATGGAGAAATTTGCTAGAAACGATTTACTACGATCATTTGACTTTTTCCACCCTCATTAGGACAGCAAATGTATGGAAATGAGAGAAAAAGGGGCGAAATAATTCGTTCTATGACAAAGATTCATTTATACTTGTTCATATATATGTGTAGAAATGTACGAATGAGAGACATACCAGTGTCTCGATGTTCTTTTAGATTTGCTCGGTTAACCACGCGAGCGCGGTCATGTGGTTGAAGAAAATACCACGAAAGACACGAATAATACAATCAGAGAGAAACAGAGAGGGATCGAGAAAGAGAAGCGATAATCCCTTTTGCCGAGGAACGGTAACGTCGTTGCTCGTGCGTGGAGGGCACCAACATCCAAATAACGCGTCCCTTTGACGCTGGATATTAACACCACTATGTACAGATGCTGGAGAAACGAGCGTTCCAGGACCGACCAGTGTCCACTTTAGCGTCACGCGTTAGCGCGTTTGCCACCAAATATATGGCATCTCATCTATACATTTATATATATAAACGAACAAGGCACATGTGTATAAGGCGTTTTCGTAGTCCTATGTATTAGACATTTCAGGCAAAATTTCCAAGTTTCGTTTTTTTTTGCGAATCTGCTCTCGCATATCTGCTTTTTTGTGCAAAATTATCAGAAGTTTCTCAATGCATTGAAGTTTACATAATTGGAATGCAACCAACATTTTTTTCTTAAATATTACCCAAAACTTTGATGATGATCTAAGCTACGGAAATTGGCTTATCTTTTTTGGGTCTTTATTCCACAAAGAAATTCGGCAGAAAAAGTCGATTATTTAAAAAAATAGAAATGTGAAAAGTAATAGAGGTTTCCTTACTTTCTAAGGATGCAAACTTTAAAACCGTAAATTGTTTGTAAACTTGGAGAAACAATTCTCGTTAAGCTTAAAACTATGAATTGATTTTCTTTTTTTGGATGTTCCTGTCATTGTCATTAATAATTCGAATGTACAAAAGAACTTCCTAAAATTTCTTGATGGAACTGGAAAACGGCATTACGTGTCGGGTAAATTGTAAGTAATATTTTTCCACCCAATTTTTCATTCGTTTTTAGTAAAAAAAAAAATACTAATAATACTTTGTAGATCCGTGTCAAAAGAGATCTACTCGATAAGGTTTCGAATTGCCTATACATGAGCTGAAAATAGTTAATACACAGGGAGAGGTATTCAAGTATTACGTGTAGACAGAGAGTGGACAGCGGTCGTGACGCATTGCCACGAATTTGCCTATGGGAGCGCGGCATAATAGTGTGGATATGGTCGAGCGATGCCCACCGTTTTCGTTGCACGTTTCATAATACGTACTATAAATAATAGACACGCGAAATCGCTTTTGTATTCATATTAAGGGCAGCCACGATGCAGATATAGACTTATCTAGTACGTGGGTCGTTTTGTTGCACACAAGAGGAATCGCCCGAATATTTTTCCTTCCTTTCGGGATTAATGGCTCGTACGTATTTTATTGTGGAACGGGACCTTTGCCTTATTCTCTCTCGATATATTATTATTTTATTTCTTGGGTGCTATTTTCGGACGCGTCATATCTATATTTACAAACTGACCGCTGCCACGAAACGTTGATATATCGTCGGAAATTTAAAAAGTATAATAAACTATGTGACTGAAGTTTTAATATACACGTATATATCATTGCGAGAATATTGGAGATACCAAAGAATATTTCTCCAGAGAGCGTTCATTCTTTTCCCCTTGGCGGGACATTTAAATTTCGAAAACCTGCCATTTTTTTGTTGCCCAATTAATCACTGATAAGCGGAGATGAAAAAACTTTCAAGATTCGAAACGCCTTTCGTGTATCTCCATTTGGGCGTCTTATCTGTATACGAATAAACTTCGGTCAATTTGGAAGATGGTCACTGTTCCGTACTTCGAACAGATTCCCATGGGAATACGGAAAACGCGCGAGATTCTTCTATCCCCTGGACAGTCATTCCTGCGTCTCTCTGGAAAAACTTGAATGACACTCTCCTTGCACACACAGTCAAAATTATATACTGTGAATTCGAGGAGCAAGACGGAGATGAAAAAACCATATGCACTTGTCAAATTAACAGACAAAAACTTTAGTTCTACGATCAATATGAAAACTGAATATTTCACTTTCTAGCCCCGGTATTTTCCAGCACAAAAAATACAAAAATATAGCAGCTCGTACACAAAAAAAATCAAAGGAACACTATTCTCCAAATGGTGAACAAAAAATGTATTTCTCGGAACATCTAAGAAGACTTGTACGATTGTAGGCGTGTGGGTGTATCGGGTTAAGGGAATGCACAGGAAGGATCCACGCGTCGCCTTTGAAGGCTCACCGGAAAAGTTCAATTTTATTTTGCGCGGGAGGAGAGAGACGAAACGCGGTAATTTTTTTTGGTATCCATGCCTGATGGGACCCCTCGTCAGAGAAACGAGAGACGGCGTGCTGGATTTTCGCTCCCGTGACCATTATAGCGTAGCCGTAGGGGGTGTGACGGCGGTATAGATTTGGCTTCGACGCATCATTGTTATATACATATATATAAAGTTACAAATAGATTGAGGTGGGGGTGTAAGAGTTCTGTACCGTTCCGTGGCCAACCGACCTTCCGGAAGGGTCGATTGTTGACCGAAAAGTCGCCAATTTAAAAGGACCCCCGGCGTTTTTTTCTCCACAATGTAGAGAGATGCTGAGAGATAGAAAAAGAGAGAAGCAAAACCCGGAGGCTTGCTCCAACCCCCGTTTGCTTTCCTGAACAAATTGTGCCTGGGCCACGTGCTTTCGCCTCTTTTTCTTCCTCTCCTCGCTCCGCCGCACTCCCTCTCTCCCTCTCTCCCCCCCCCCCCTCTCTCTCTCTCTCTCTATTTCTGTCACTTTTTTTCGGTACTGCCTGAGATCACTCCGAACAAGCAATTATGTTGTTACGAGCTGTTTACAATGAGATTATTGTCGGTAGCATCTTGCGCCTCCGGGTGGTGGCATCTCGCGAAAGAGCACTCGGATTTACCTCTTATTATCAGTTTTTATTCGAGACGCTTTTCAGCATCAGTTATATATAATAGTTTGATAACTCTATATCTGTAGCTTCATGTTTTCAAGAGACGGAAGGGCAACGTAGAGCTGGAATAAGACGGCGCCTCGAGCGAAAGGAAGGAACATCAGAGAAACTCACGTTTTCTTGTACTACAAAAAAGATTTAAAAAAACAACGAGATTTTTTTTTGTAAAGCGATCATTATTACAACGCCGACAAATTTTTTCGAAAGTCTAGTTAATTACCTAATAACTTAGATAAATCAATTCACGTATCAATTAATTTTCATTGGAATTTCTTCGTGTCTCGACATTTACAATATACGTTCGACACGGTTTTGTCACATGCGTACATATATCTATAGATGAATATACAATTCCAGTGCAGTATCTTCTGGAAAGGGTGGATTCATGAAGGAAAAAAACTATTTGCATGCAAATGGGTAAGTCGGTGCAGGCGCAATCACTTTTGCGGTTTGCTGCAGCGTAATTGAATGTGGCGTAAATAAATAAATAATATCGCGCGAAGTTCTTCTCCCGCTCATGGAAATATCCATTAAGCTTATGGTTATTATTTGGCGCTCAAATGGGGAGGTAGGGGACGAAGATTCTCCCAAATGGAATGGTCTATGTAACCGTGCCGACAATTCCTCTCCACGTTTATATATACAATTCGCAAAGGTCGAGACTTCGATTAAGGCTTCCTTAAGGCCATGTATGTACTTTCGTCGCGCGTAAGACTTAGCCCTTCGTGAAGGCCCTGGCTTTCCGACACTTTCAAACGAACAAAACATATACACTTGGCCACTTGTAGAAATACGTTTATATGCATATGTATTTAAGTATACGTATATATTAAATGTTCGCGGGGCAAAGCGTGCCGAAAGGAATTGCCGCGCGCCGGTAGCCGCCATTTTTTTTCCTCGTACCTTTCTCCTTTTTCACGCGGTCTCTCGCGGAGAGGATTAATTTGCGGTCTGGGACACGGGGTAAAAGACTTGCGGCCACTACCGTATACGTCGCTACCGGTATATGAATCTTTAAGGTTTACCTTGGCAGTCCTTCGGCCGCCTGCAACTCCACCGCGAGTTCTAAAGCTTTTGCTACCGCGTATAACGCACACTCGCGCCATTATGAGGCGCCTTGATAAACCGCCGACTCATACGGAAATGCCGTCGACGATTATAATATTGTTCGCACCGAGGCTTTGTACGTACGCACGTGTATTTACCAGATAATAATCTTCGCACAACAAAGAAACATCACGCGGAGCAAGAAAGAAAGAGAAAGAGGGAAAGATGCAAAGAATTTCTCTCGCGGTTACGAGTTCCCAAAAGCGATCGTGCACTTCATTAAACTCCCCCTGCTCCCTCCCCTTTGAAAAATATTCACTTCGTGGTACTCGCATAAACGCGGAGGGTGGGCTAATAATCATTTATTACGATGCGACATATAAGTCGGCTTTTAACTGAGAAATATTTGACACTCGACGAGTCAAAGCCATCCCCATTGGGTTGAAAGGATGCTACAGTATTTTCCAAGATTTATTCGTTACTTATGTATTACACGAGAGATTAAGATTAAATGGATGCAAAAATTCCAGAATCTTCGTGATACAATGCTCCATATGTTTTTATAAGTTTCACTCGCAAAACAGGCTTGCAACCACATAGTGATTCACATTTTAGTGGGTGTATCTCATACTTTGGGTCGTTGCACGTTCTTTGATTTGCTCGTTGGGTAATGGTCCAATGGACCAGCTGTTAGCCGAGTAACGAAATACTTTGACCTCAGGACGATATCTCAAATGTCACCCAGAAGAAACCCTCTCAACTTTCTCTCTCTCTCTCTCTCTCTTCTTCTTCTTCTTTTTTTCTCAGGAGCTTAACACCGCAGGGCATTGGAGCCCGGACTAAAAGTTGTAGCAAAAGGCCCGAGAATACGAGATCACCGACGTGCGACTCTCATCCACATTCACGGATGCTCACGTTGAATGTGCTTCGAGTAATTTATCGTTAAAAAAAGTGTCGAGTCGCACGGGTACTTCGGGTTCAATCTTCCTTATACGAAGCCTCCGCTCTTTCCGACATCTTTCCTGTTGCGCTACAAAAGTCTCATCGTAAAAAATCTTCAGATACACGAGTGACGCGACAAAGCATCGAAATATTGTAACAGCAGACACCGAAGAAAATGAGAAGGAGCGAATTCTTTTGGAAGAGCAAAGATGGCCTCAAAGGCATGAGCGAAATATTTTCTTTATGAGACCACCCCGACGGTCATTAACAAATAGTTCGTTCACCCCTTTTTCGGATACAATTTTTTCCAAAATTCAATACTCCCTTAAAATAAGTAGCTTATCGATATAAAATAGTGAAAATATAATTTTTTAAAAACATTCAAAAATTTCGTTGAACCTATCCGATAAAATTACTTCGTCCAGGCAACGAAATGTTGAATGTTTCAACAAAATTTTATTACACTCAAACGAAATTTTGTTACCTGGACGAAATCATTTTCTCGAATATGTTCAACAAAATTTTTTAATGTTCCAACAAAATTAAGTTTTCAGTGTACTACTCAATTTTAAAAATATATATGTTATTTCCCTTGATTAGGTAGACTCTTCAATATTTTTCAGTAATTACTCAAATTTCATCTAATAATTACTTTTGAAACTGAATCTTTTTGTAATATTTGCCACTTTTCCAAAATATACAGCTCACGTTAACACCAAAACGCATAGCCGAATAAGCATACTAAAATTACCCCGAATGAGTTTTCAAACGACATTCCAAACGACTTCCAAAAAAAAATTTTTTTCAATTGTTGGAAACAGTCTCAGCGAGACTCTCAAAAAAAAATTTCAAAACATCTTGGAAACAGTCCCAGCGAGACTCTCGTAAAAATTTGAATAAAATTTTGAAAACAGTCTCGGCGAGACTCTCGGGAAGAATTTAAAAGAGTCTTGGAAACCGTTCTGAGCCAGACGACTCGCCCAGACGTCTTGCCCAGACTGATTTTTTTTTACGCGCCTTTTCCCAAAAATGACGATAACATTTTTTTTCAGTTCTATTACTTCAAGAATATTATATATAATGATAAAACGGTGGGGAAAGTAGATTTTATTGCAAGGCGAATTTTTTATCATCAAAAAACTCATAAGGCAAAAAATTGAAAAATTGGAAAATTAAAACAACAAAATTACGCACAAGAGATTACCTTTTACATGTTTTTGATATGTTGAAAAATCGAGAAAAAGCATGGAAGCGTTCACGATGATCAGGATATTGACGCTTGAAATAAAATTCAACTATGTAGCCATTCATGCAATATTCACGACGACCGTACAAAACTGAAGGCTTCGCATACAACTTATTTTATACCTTCGCAATTTCAATGTTTTTGTTTTCATTATCGCGTACAACTTACGTGATACTTAATAGTGATGTAAACAAAGAGATGGAAGTAACAGTCCATACAGTTACGAACGAAAATATGAAATTTTTAAATATTGGCTTTTCATCGACAAAAAATTATCTATGTAAAAAATTCAGCGTCCCCCAACAGAATATCATTTTTTACATAATTTTTTAGCAACAAATCGTAAAAAAAAAATTTTATCATCATTTTTGGGAGAAGCCGAACAACTACATAATTACCCACCATATTCCACAATTTCTGAATGTGTACAAAAAACTCTTTACTTATGTCCTGCGATACTGTAAATTTTTTCCATTTTTATCGAGTTGAAGCAAAATCTGAAAAAAAACTTATTGTGGGCAATAAAGCCGTAATTTGTTTATCTTTGTCATAAATAATACCGAAGATTACTTATTTTTCAGATAAAACATAATTGCATAATTATTTTCTAAAAACATACAACAGTATTCTTAAAAATGACAATAACATATTTTACAAATATAAACAAAGTTCTCTAATCAAAACAATGAAAAGATAGCTCTTCCATGCAACATTCAATTTTTTGTGCATTTTTATGGTATATTTGGTTCTAAATCATTTTATAGTTGAAAATCGCTATCAGCTTTGATTGCCAACCGCAACAGATTGCCAACAGCCAACCATCGTTTCGGTGATTATCTTTTGATGAAATATTTTGAAAGATCAGCTGTTTATATTGATTTTTGTGGCACCATCTGTTAAATTCCAATAAAACAGTGTTCAAACGTATATATTTCGCTTCAGTTTTTTTTTTTAGTTATTTGTCTGTTTGTACGATTTATTTTGACTTTTATAAGCCGTCAAAGCCATAAAAATCGCACTTTTGCGATGGGGCATTCGAATCTTTTTCTTTCTTTTCTTTGTATCCAAACAAATCGTACAGGTGTGACTAAAAAATCACCTGAAGTGAAATCTACAACCTTTAGCACCGTTTAATTGGCATTCCGCAAAAAAGTCTCTGACTCTGATCATTACAACAAAAATGGAGAAAAAATCGATGATTTTCTAAAATCCTTCCTCAAAGGGTAACTTTAATGAAGCAATGGATGAAAACCTTTCGCAGACAGCTTTTAATACGAGAGATTTTAACCTACAAAATGATTTGAAAAAACTACGACCATTTGTCAAGGAAATATGTTCAATAAAGAATAGCTCAAAAATTCAATGCCAGAAGACTGATCTTTTAAATATTTTTATTAATGTATTTTATTCATATTCATAAAAGATGTTATTATTTTTTTATATAACATTGTTTCAGATACTTAGAAAATAATTATAACATTATTTTTATCTGAAAAATAAGTGATGAAGATATTTATTTTTTCCAGAACGTTGCACCCACTCAATAAATTTGAAAAATATTCACCGTGGAGGGACATAAAGTGTTTGGGAAAAAATTGTAATTGTATCTTGAGAGAAACATATTAAAGGGATAATTTGTAAGTTTCTTTCTTTCTTGATATTCTCTCTACAGATTACTCCAATTCTCTACAGTTCTCTTTCTCTGCAATTTTACTTCCAGATTAATGAAATAAAACTTTCTTACGGCTACAATTGAGAATTATTTTTGAAAAAAATCAGCCAAAGACACATGTTAGCAAAAAGGACTAAGAATAGCGTTTTTTTTTTATTCCAAAAAATAATTCAATTAGAAACAAAATTTAGATTTTTTTTTCCAGTGTGGATTCAATAAACCAAGTATCAGTGGCAAACTCGTCAGGGGCTATTGTAACATACTTGGTCGGTTGTACCCTTTCTGGATCCAAAACATACCCTCCGATTTTCAAATTACATGTACCGACACTGACCCGACAAAAGAACTTTTACTTATACTATATTCGGCAGAAATCACTGGTAATCTTAAAGATATTCGATAGTCTGAAAATTCTACCAGACACTCTGCTTGACATTTGACATTTGTAACCATCGACGAAACTCTCGTTACGAGTATGTGGTCGATGGTCGGACAATTCGCCGAAGAAACCGCGATAAACCGACGAAAATTATTGCCTCACTTCGCGGTCGAGGCTAAACTCTCTTCGGTCTCACCGGCATAGCGAAAAGTTCATGAGACTTCGTTCTGTGAGCGGTATTCTGAAGTTTATCTCTTTTTCCCGCTTTTTTTCTCGCACGTGTGGGTCATTTTTACTGCACATACGAAGTATACGCGCGTGCATATAATAAGGCTCGTATAAGCGTCCCGAGCAATTTGTTACGTGTCGTGTAACAACCCCTGACACCCACGACCTTACCAAGGTAACTTGGGAGGGCGCACGAGAGTGGATGGTTCTGGAATTCAATGAGCCTCATTCTCGCGCTCTCCAACGTCCCTTCGGTCTCTTGAAGACATTTCGTAGGGTCGTTTCGAAACCGCAAACTGTTGGTTTGAAAATATTTACAAAAATTTTTTTTTTATAACACAACTTTCAATCATCTACCTTTTACGATGCGTTCGGGTTTTTGCTGGCTTACAATCTGTAGTACTGGCTATGAGCTTCAAGTCTGCAGTGCGAATCATAATTTGTTTTTCACATGCTTTCCAAGGCGAAATAAAATTAATTTTTTTCCCGTATTCAAAATACCCGAAAATTGGAATTAAATTTGACGAAACTTAGGAGTTTATAATTGCCCGATTTTTCTTTTCAACCTGCGATTTTTATCGTAGCTCTAAAAAAGTTTTTCTTTCATCCCCAAATGCTTGCGAAACCATTACGAAAAAGAGCCAACTCAGCGTGACTTTTGACGGAAGGACGAAGAATACAACTACAAGAAAGTAGAGTATAAAAGAAAAGCCAAGCAGAGGGAGGTTGGAAAAAGCTACAAAAAAAAAGTTACAGAAGCGTGAAGATTGATGCCTTGGTCATCTTGTCGAGTCACCGGACTTTAGGGGAGGTCGAAAACGATCCTTCTCTTGCTTGATGCTCGGACGAAGCCGGGTGTAAAATGGACTTAATTCAGCGTCTCACGAGGTGAGTGACGAGGGTCCTAACCACACTATCCATTCTATGTATACGTATATGTAACTAAAACGTCCTTTCAATGGAGGCACACTATCTCGAGTGTTATTGCAGCTCATCCCTCCGATCTAATCTCTAATCTCAAGATCTCAATCTTCCAACAGATATGCTTTCAAATCATCTAATATACCAATCCATCAAAATACAATTCACTATGAATTTATAATTTTCTATGAATTTAATAGAGTTTTGTTAAAGTCAAATTTACAAGATTTATTCATCGAAATTTTTTGTCATCAGAGCATTCAAATATTAATGAAAAATGGACCATACCAGTTACCAAAAAAATAGATTCAAAGTCACGATCGAAAGAAAATAGTGCTTAATTTTTTAATAAAACGTTGTAAAGAAAATGACTACTCTTTTTTATCCCCTGATCACTATTACCCCCTGCTTGCCCATGCCCATACATGTGAAGAACTCAGAACGCATCAATAAACAGCATCTGTCGCCATTGGTCTCTGTGAGGATCGCAGGAAACGCGAGATTTGTGCTGCATTTCGCATTTTATGCTTACTACCCCATCCGACCAATTCCTCCCCCTTTCTCGTTTATGTTCTAGTTTATGCTTCACACCAAGCGTGCACGATCTACATATCTCCAGCATCTACTTTCCGTGGACGCATGTGCATGATATCGTACAGGTTCACATGTTTTTTTTTTTTTCGTTCTCATCCCTTCTTTTTCTTTTCT
Organism: Rhimphoctona megacephalus; assembly: GCA_963989365.1. NCBI lineage: Eukaryota > Metazoa > Arthropoda > Insecta > Hymenoptera > Ichneumonidae > Rhimphoctona > Rhimphoctona megacephalus. The sequence goes on along the minus strand of OZ022421.1, from coordinate 14,978,135 downwards.
GTTATGTTTTCTGCCCTGTTCGTTTATCGAAGTAATCGAGTGCCCTTCATTATGTAGGCATGTACTGAGTTCTGCAAACTGGTAGATTATACAATACGAAGCGTGGTTCGTTAATAAAAAATATATTTGTATATGGGGCATTCCATGCCAAGTGATCCAGATTTGAACCTTTCATTTTTTTATTTGGTTCAACTTTTTTTGTGCAATAATACAGATTCAAAGAACCTCTCTTGATTTTTTTCAGAATTATTCCTCCATCGGCGGGTCAGATATAATTTTTTTTCGAAATTCAATGATTTTTTTTTCCAAATACCGATAACTTTCCGAAAAATGGAACAAATCAAACTTTTTTTTCAAAATGTTCGTTTTTTACCGTACTTTTTGAAAAGAATAACAAAAAAATTATCAATCGTTATCTCCTCTAATTTTATATATATATTTTTATTTTTAATTTTTAATTTTAATTTTTAAAGATAAAAATTGATGATTTGAAGATGATTACAAATTTTGATTTTTTTCAAAAAATTTTAAAAAATACATTGTCTAAATTAACGATTTTTGAGATCGGCTCCATCGTAGGCAAACTTTGCTTTATATTTCGTTGCATATTTTCAATTTTATTTTTTATTTTTTTCAATGAATTTCGTCTTATTTCCACAGTAAAATCATCCATAATTATAATTTCGTTATTCATAATATATTCTGTTTGTTATTCTAATCGTGATTGACAGTCATTTCTTTGAATAGTTATGAAGATGTTATTTGCCAAAAAATTATGTAACCGACAGTGGTAGGTACGTGGTTGATGTGTGACTTTGGTAATCTCTCAGGTCAAGCAGTATTGGGGGAAGCCAATACTTGGATGGGTGACCACTTACCATGCACCGCTGGTTCGCGAATCGATCGCTGAGCGGAAGGAAGTTTTTCTGAGTTTCTGATAACGTTAACCAACCTAAAACTCAATAAAAATATAGTTAACTGTAGGGGCACAAGTTTTCCATAATTTTTCTGTGCCCTCGTGCAAATGCCATAGAGCAGTATATTAGGAAAGAGTAGCTGTGAGCTACATTCAGGGGGTCCGGCAAGAAAACGGAAATGAGTGAAGTGGGGTATAAATGATGAGATAGGATCATATGAATCCGAAAAGGATAGACGAAGGAACAATGAATTATGTTTTTTAACAATGGTGCTCGTATATTTACAATAATACGATTTATAATTATTAATTTATCCAGTCAACAGTTTTTTTTTACTACTAAGAATTTACTTTTCTGTTGCTGTAATATTCATTCGAGAAATCCTTATTACTGACGCTCTCATTCACGTCCCCTTGTTTTCTCTCAAAAATCATGACCTACCGCCTTTTGACTCAATCTCTGCCTAGATAAAGTTTTCAAACAATCAAAAAATTACTGGCTCTCATCTCTGTTTTACATCTATCTGGTGGATCCGACCCACAAAACGATGCCATCAACCATTGACGTTTCACGGTGTCCCTCACGTATTGATGTAAATTCACATTAGTTACTAAAAATTATTAAGTAGATAAGATCATTTTTTTAGAAATCAAATTATTATCCGAATATGAAGTCATTCTTGTTACAAAAAAAATGTTATTGTTTCTTGGTACACTCCTTTCGGGTCTTTATGGTTCGATTACATTACTCCGGCTCTTTTTCAATTTGACTTCAGTAAATTTGCACTGTCGGTTGTAATTTCTTAGCAAAATTTTCTTTTTTTCATACCCACTCAAGGAAATGAGACTATATAAATTCATTGAAAAAAAAAAATTGAACACATGAAAAGAAATATAACGAAAAGTGTGCCTACGATGGAACCGATCTTAAAATGTGTTAATTTTGTCAAAGTTTTTTTGAGAATTTTTAGAAAAAAATCAAAGTATGTAATCATCTTCAAATCATCAATTTTTATTTTCAAAGTACATAAAAATGGAGAAAGTAATTATTTTTAAGAAAATTCGTTATTTCTTTCAAAAATTACGGTAAAAAACCAACATTTTGAAGAAAAAAAAGTTTGATTTGGTCCACTTTTCGGAAAGTTATGGGCATTTGACCAAAAAATCATCAAATTTAGAAAAAAAAATATATCTGATCAGCGGATGGACAAAAAATTCTGAAAAAATCAAGAGAGGGTCTTTGAATGTGTATTATAACACAAAAAATGTTGAGCCAAATCAAAAAATGAAAGGTTCAAAAGTGGCTCACTTGGCATGGAATGCCCCATATATTCAATTTAAAAAAAACCATAGGAAATAAGAATGGTGAATCAAGGACTTATAAAAAATGAAAATAAAGTGCTGAGACATTTGAATATTTACCATTAAGAAGGAAAAATGTCGATATTTTGCATAAAAATCGAAGTTTCAAAAAAAATTAATATAGTTCTGACGTTTTGGCTATTTCACAGAAAATACCAAAACTCAAGTTCTATATTCGAATGGAACCAATTTAGGTGTTGGAATTTTCCAAGCTGCGGTATTCTCTAAGTCTACCAATATTGTTTCCATAACCACCCCATTAAATTCTCCTCCTAAATTTTCTTCCATCCCATAAGATTATTTTTCAAATTGAAATATCGTGATGTACGAAGCAGCACTTCGTTTAAATCAACATGAACTTTCTACAGAAAACCCAGGATTCAATTTACAAAGAACTTAAGTAAGCAAGTAACAAAAAAAAAATAATTTTTCAAGAAAATTCGAAGCGTTAGCTATAGTTTCCAAATACATTAACCAAAAGTCGTTCATGTTTCAGTTCAATAAACGGTATATGATTTAGAGTGGATCGATTAATAGCACATTCTTTAGTTGCCAGCTGTTGAATAATGCACTTCACTGACTCCATATCTCTTCACCCTAAAGCTTAATACGGAGCTAGTTTCATTGTATAAACATAAATTTATTGCGATATAGTTACACATTAATATTGTTCCAACATTTGAATGTATCAGTAGAAAATAATTTATATTTTATTTTTACAATTTGTGAAATAACTACTTTTGAACTAGAAATGAAGTATACATAATCGAGAAAACGGGTCACTCGAGTTTTTCTTTGTTAGCGAAACAACGAGTGTACAAGAGTCGATGCCACAGGGCACATACATTTATATAATATATATGTATATGAGATATGACAGTGAATCAGAGGGCGCAGCTCAGCGAGTCGTAAAAAACGTCCAAACAACCCCCACATTTCCTTCTCGTTTTCACGCTCTCGGCCTATCTCTATTTATACATATATATTTATATATATATATACACGAGAATTCACCCCGGTAACTAGTTTCGTCGCGCTCGTTGCTTCACCTTTTTTCATTGCCTTTTTATCGATGTAATTTTGTAAAGCGTATGGGACTCTATGCGAGATATTCGCAAGAGCATCCAATATTACATTCTTCCCGGAAAAAAAGAGTAACGCGATAAAAAAAATTGATAAAAAAATGCAACTGGCCGTGAGAGCGAATCGAACGACTTTTACCGGAGCAGAAAAATTTCGTTACCGTTGCAACGATCGTTGAACCCGGACGAGGCTATGAAGCGAACAAAAATATGGTAGATGAGAGGAAAAAAAAGATTATCGAAGTTATGTGTGCCATTGTGTTGGAAATTCAATCATTTCTGGCCACAAACAAAAATGAAATATTACGGAAATCTAGTTCGAGAATTTTCGGTTTATTTTATGTATCTTTTCGGCAAATAAAAAATACGGATTCAGTTCAAAATTAACTCTTCGGATAAAACACAAATATAAGGGCGAGTCTGCAACGAGATTGAGAGACTTAGCATAAGTTTATCCGTTGGCAAAGTCCAATAAGATTTGAATTACTGTCGGATCTTTCGTAACGAGGGGCAGGTGGAGATACGTGTTATGTCAGAGCGAAGAAAAGCTTCGCGAAGAGGGCGACAACGAAGGAGAGACGTGACCGTGCATTCAATCCTCTAGTAACCCGGAGGGAGGGCAATGGCTTTTAAAGCTAACGCGAGAAATGCTGGAGAAAAAAGGGGGAAAACATAAAGAAAGAAATCTAGAAGATCGAGGATCGTTGTTAGTCAAATATGCATCACAACTCAGGAATAAAATATCAATGAACTTTTTTGTTCTCACACATTCATTCGAGCCTGGAGATTCGATAAAACTCCCATGACCCAAATTCCACCCTCTCAGCAATCGCGCAATTATTGAGGACAAACCACAATATGTTATGGGTCAGGTTCTTTTATCCAACACCCTTGGATAAACCCGCATTTAACACTACAAAAAATATAAACACGCAAGAAGATCCCATCCACAAAGTTATGTATTTTAAGTCCTTCTGCCTCTCAAAACTTAATGTATATCGAGAATAGTAGATTCTACAAGTGAATGGTTCACTCTCGAAACAGCATATGGTCGCATATCCAAACTGCTGTGTCCAAATGTTCTAAGTGTGTACCATATAAATGTATATATATGATGTATATTATATATTATAGCTTGATTATCTGCACGCATCTACATCGTGTCTACCTCATGAAAACACGCACGGCAAATTTATATACAAGGAAGTCTGCCTAAAATGCTCCACTTTGTAAGACGAAGTGTTCAGAATTATTCTTTCGAGCTTCATAACTCAAAAAGTACTCAATAGAAAATGGGTTGATTGTAGTGTTTTGAAAGGTTTCCAAACGCTTTATCAAAGTACATATGACAAGTATGATTTTATAGTGGAAAATCAAAGGTAGCCTTCACTTAACCTCGTAGTTTACACGAAAGGTCGAATAATGATCATCGTCTGTCTGCGCGATCGAAACCATACAATTTTTACTGGAGAATTTTTTCAGAACATCGAGTATGCGCAGAGATAAGAGCTTCTATGAGTCTTGATGGGACACCATGTATATCTGAGTGCATGTATTTGTAGGGATAATATCACACGCCACGCGCGTTCCCATACGCCTATCCGTACACGTACAGTCACGTATTTCGTGGGAATCGAGGCCGCGAGGGTGGTTTGAACCGCCGATAGATACACAGAGAGAAGAGAGATGCAATCAGATATGTGGTACGAGGTGTGAGAGATGAACAAGGAGTACACGCTTATGTGGGCAGTCGAGACCACGAGAGTGAGCTAAGACATCGTTGGGCTGCATCATGAGGACCTAAATATTATTTGGCTATGTGTTAAACAGAGAGAGGGAGAGGAACGGAGAGAAGGGCGAAGGTTGCCCCTTAAACACAAGTCCACTAAATCAATCCATTGTCACGTGTGGCCCCGATTCCTCTCCTCGCTCTCTCCGCTCTACCAAAGCAGGTTGACTCACCTTGTTGTACCGCGGTCGTGACGACAAAGGGACGCGCTTTCGGGCCCTTCCTCTCTATGTAGATGACGGTATTCCGTACGTACAGAGAGGGATGATTTTTTAATTTAGAATCTCGAGTGTTCAAATGCAATGCAAGCAAAATAAAATCCTTGTAAATTTGTGGTTTTCGATCCATTTAGAGCGCAGAAAATAGAGGACTCATGGAAGGGATGATTATTTTTATAGAATTTGAAATGGGTAACTCTAATGCGGTAAAATGAAATCTATGCGAATTTAAGTTTTTTGGGGATTTAGTATAATGCAGAAAATTCAAAACTTTTTTATGGGCGTATACATATTTTTTTGTATCATTGAGATAAAGGCTCTTGAAATATTTCTCCCTTTCTGATAAATAGCCATCGATCGGTCAAATTCTGGATGCATCGCGCGACCTCTCCAATTCTTCACACTCTTTTTTATAAGAAGTGATCTTCTACTCTCTTCCCTCGAGACTTCATTCACAGTTATACACTTAAATAATGATAAAGAAAGGCAGATAGTAAAGAATGAGAGGGTAAAATGTGACGAGAAATATTTTTTCTAGCGCATATTGCCCAAGCAACCTCAAGTTCTTTTAATGGATTCAGAAGTGGCTATGATTTCTATGAGACGTAATAACGTTACGCTGATTTATCGCCGGTTTAACCCGACCCGATGAACATCCCAACGGAATGCATTCGTGACGAATACGAGTGAAAGAGAGAGAAAGAGAAAAAGATGAAAATGGAAAATAGGGAGGGAGCGAAGGAGAATGGACGATACGAGCCTCCGTAATATCGTTTAACCCGGGCATTGTCGAAGTTCAAACGTATGTAAAGCTGGCGTGACGATCGTTGACGGACGCAGGTCGTGTGCCTCTCCCTATATAGATATATGCATATATATTTACAGTTGCTATTATTCCTTCAATGGAACGTATAAAGTGAACGATGAGAAAGAGGACCTCTCGCGAGGTCGTTTCCTTATTGTATTTACGTACCACATGAGACGCAATCCTCAGGTACTTTAGTTATAATTGAGTAAGAGAACGCTCGAGGAATTCGAATACCTCCTCGTTTCGTGTCACTGAAAACACCATAAGAGTTTGACTAAATACGTTTACTCATCTTCCTTCCGGGATTCGAGCCAACAGATGTCTCTTTAACGATTTCACATTCGCTTTTTTGCATCCGAACGTTATGTACAAGTAAAATCTCCCATATATGAAACAGCGTATTGTTGTAACAGTATAAATTCCTCGAATAATAGCAATAAAATCATAAGAAGAACACGTGCCATGTTTTCATATATTACTCACGAAGGCGAATGCCTTTTAAGCAATATGCCATACTCCATGTACGTATGCATTTACATACACGAAACGATATCTCTTTTATCTTAAATATTCCATTCGATATTTACAAATTCATGGAAACCCACTCGGTCAATGACGAGCCTATCCCAGTGCTCAGAGCCATAAGCTTAAGAGTGATCCAGATATAGTCAAAACTTCGCCGAAGAAAAATGTGCTCGTATGTTGATTATAGAAAGACCATTCAAGTCCATGATGATTTTCTCAACACCAAAGAGTCATTTCTGTTTGACGAAGAATAGTCAGACACAGTCAGGTCAACAGTCAGATAGTCGCGAAAGATGTGTATGTGTGTTGTTCATTCAATGACGATTCTACTCATAAAATCACATCGAGCATTCATTCAATGGCAATTTACCTATAAAATGACATCGAGAATTATCTCTTTTTGAAGAAGAACATCAGAGTTCAAATCCCTTGGATCACCCCTACCAAATTATATTATTTTTATTTGATTTTTTTCTTCAGAGGCTTATAAAAAAACTCGAAATCAGAAAAAAGAGAGTTATACTTCGATCTTTGGCACTATACGATGAATCTCTGCGCGAGAGTCCTGCGAGTCTCTAGTCTCTTAAGTAAAATAATTGTGTATAATTGTGCAACGAATCGAAAGATTTGGACCTTACAAGAGATCGATCATAATAAATTCGTGAGTATTTCTTAAACATTTTTGTGATCTTTTAACGCATGAGCCTCACAACCCCAATCATCCCTCTCCTAAGCAGTCAAAACGGCGAGGTCTCCGTCCCCCAGTAAACGGCTGGCCAGCCTTGACTCAAAAAAGCGACCGACCTAATGTTCGTCGAATTAGAATTTTAAGGCATCTTCTCACTTTAAACGCCTCAAAAATAGGCTGTTTTTGCGATTTTTTTTCGAGGATTTTTGCTTAAAATTATGGGATAAAACGGATCCTATGTAATAAACACATCTTTCAAGTACATGAAAAAATTTTTATTTTATTTTTTTAAACAATTATTATAATACATCAGTAGCATTGAAAAACCCGTGTAAAAATGTTATGGTCGTGGCTTGTTGATGGTATCTCCGAGACGGGTCGTCTGAAACAAAAAAATAAAACTGTTTTAGATTCAGTATGTCAGTGGCTATAGCGCATATCATCAGATTTTTGATATTCGCGAAAATAACAAAATGGCGCACGTTTTTCGAAAAAGTAAAAAAAAACCACGATTTTTTTGCAGTTTTTTGTAAAAAAAAAATTCTTAAAATCAAAATTTAAAAAATCTGATGATATGCGCTATAGCCATAACTATGAAGCATATGTCATTCAAATTTCATGACAATCGGCCGGATAGTTTCCGAAATTTCATCAACAAAGCACCGAAAAACCTTGTTTTGAGATAACTGCGTTTAAAGTTTTGGTTGCAGAAAAATCATGAAAAAACCTTACCTCGGGTTAATCAGCGATGCCTGCTCCATACAATGGACCTTCCGATTCTTCGTAGAAGGTGTGTTCGTCCAAAGTAGCTTCCCTTCGTCTCGACCTAGTCTCTTTTGAAGCGTTAGAGCTGCGGCGGTTCCCTACGCGTACGCGATCACTGTCGCGTTTCTCGGCGTATTGAACGGCGATAGGGCCTAGTTTGACACCCATCACCTCCAAAATTTTTAAAACAGGTTGTAGCCCTTCGTTATAAATGCATGCCGCTGTTTGGCAAGCAATTTCCACGGTTTTTCTTGATGATGTTTCTTGAAACATCTTTGTTACAAACTTTACACTTCACATATTGTTGTAATGTAGAAAAAACAAGAAAAAACTGAATAATACTATATCCAGCCGTTGGATCGATGTGTACATCGAAACTTGTATCGTCCGATTTTTTTAATTTTGCTGCACTCGCACTAGCATGACTCGTATCTGCTTCAGACTGGTGTGGAAGCACTCCACGAAATTTTCTTTTTTTAGATTTCGAACTTGGACGTCGCCACGTGGCACTTTGTTGCGAAGTCTTTTTATCCATTATAACAATCCTGAGCGCAGAGATGTTGCCGTTACGAAGTTTCAAATTAGACTGATGAAATAACAGTTTAGCATCGTTGCCGAGTGATTTTCTTTTGAAAAATGCACGTGTTAAGGTCTTATTACATGAGTATAGACCCGAAAACAGAATATACCTAAGCAAGGGGTACTACATTAACAAAAGAACACGGCTATTCAATTGTATAGAGTCAGATATACAGGGACCGTCCGAGCGGCGTGAAAGGGATCGCCGGGTACTCTCAGGTAGTCACCTAACGGTCGCCAAAAAATGTAGTTAGACTCGTCCGATCTTTATGAAATTTCGAGATGACATTTTTGAAGATATGTACTTTCAAAATTAAAAAAAAAAAAAAAATCGATTTTTTTAAATTTCCAAAGTGAGAAGACGCCTTAATAAATTCATACTGACCTGATAAAATACATTTGAAAACGCAACACGAAGATTCGAGTCTGAGAAAAATTAAATTATTCGCACTGCTACTATCATCAAAAATAGTGAATTTTCATCATGATCGAATTTATTAGCTTATTATTATTATTCATTTTTACATCGTCGCCAAAAAAGCTGAAGTGAGATAAAATCACAATGGGGCCACTAAGGCTCTTTTTTCTGTACAAATATCCACGATCGTAAACTTCCCCATTTGTGTGCATCTCGAGGGTTTATTCTCTTGTCGCTATCTTCCAAATGAGGACCACCTTTTTCGCTTTATCTTCTCCTATTATTTCGAGGCTCTCTTGGAGAGAGTTTCGAGGCTACTGGTTTTTGGTCCTTCCGTTTTATCCATCTAGCCCAGGCCACTTTTCTCTTCCTCTAGACCTGGTCACGCAGTCGACTCGCGTTCTCGTTTTAATGGACGACAATTAAAAGCCGCGGAGCTCTGAGGGCAAGAAGCTCTTCGACGTAACTAATTGTCGGGAGAAGATATCTTTTTATTGGCTTATCGTACTCGAACTTATCGTCGACCAGGTCGGCTCAGAATTATAATTAGTTTTTTTTTACAGCTTTACTCTCTATAATTTTCATTTAAATTCAAATTTAACAATAATCTCATTACATATTGTTAATTAGTTTATAAATTAATAAGCGGAATATCAGATAATTTACGGTTTAACTTTTGATAATTTAGTTTCATCAGGACACATATGATACTTTTTCCATTAACATCGATGAGCTTCTTTATATTGATGATATCTCTTAGTTTGTTACTCATCGCCGTAAGAATAACGCGAGAACTCACTCATGATGGGATTCACACATACAATTAAAAAACGGGCGGATCCCTCGATTAGCATTTTATCTCTCGTAACGCGAGGTGTAATTATATACAAGTAAATCCATGTGTGGGTATAATTTACATACATTTATATGTATATCAGTGAAGGGAGGTTTTTTCATAGTGGTTGTAACCATCGGCATACAGACGCGTGGCATAACATTAGGGGGTTCGTGACATCCGTGCGTTATCGTATAAATTTCAGCTCCCGTTGTTTTACCCATGTGGGAAAATTTACCTTAATCAAGACTCCATTAAAAAATAAACTGCGTCCAATATTTGGACGTGAAAAAAAAATATGACACGTTTGAATAATCAAACTGGGCACGTTACTCGTTACAATGCTAAACGAACGTCATTCAATATTCGTCAGCGTAAATGAGTGGGAAAAATGCAGTTTTTGTTTTACTTTTTTTTAACACAGGTTTGTAACGAGTGCATCGCGTGAAAATGGCAATCAAAGGGCGAGTGTCAATTAACCGATCTTTTTCTCTCTTGCTCTCTCTGTCTCTCAACGTTCACCTTTTTACCTCACGCCACTCGCACTGAAGCAGAAAGTGACAACTTTGTGAACTCAATATAAAATCACTCGACGTAAAAGGTATTTAATTAAAACGAGAAACACTTGATGAACAAAGAGACTTTGTAAAATCAAATCATACCAGGAAATCGTGGAACCGCTTTGACACCGTTAAAATATCAAAGTAAAAGTTGAGCCGATCGAGGTCTCTGTTTATAAAATATTGTCATTTTATGTTTAATAGGGAAGAGTCAGGCAGAGCAGAACACCCCCCACGAAAAAAGTGGAGTTTCCATATTTTGTGGATAATTAAAAAATTCGATCATTCGTCTCAGAACATGCATTGAATAAAAAGTAGTATACATTGAAATTACTAATATTTCTAACATGAATAATAAAATATATTTATTAATAAAAAATTAATATTGAACGAAAATTTGTGTTAATTATACAATTGTCTTATTCACGAAAATCACAGGTATGATCGAAATCATAATCGTCAACTTCGGTGCATTTACAATCTGCCCAAAATCACATTGAGTAAAAAGCGAAATTAAATTAAAGCAAAATTTCTGTTGATTTGCAATATATTTCCTCACAAAAAGGACTCACTGCATCTTCGTTGTAGTCCTGCGCAGAAATCTTTCTGTACAATTCTCAGTTCTGACAAGGAAAGGTACACTAGTGTCCCCCTCCGATTTTGATAATTTTTTTTATATGTTGTAGCCTATCGAAAAATAAGAGACACGTATTTTTTTATCGGCTCATAAGGGATTGTAAGGGGTGGAATCAACCCTCAAAGTTAGGCATGTTTTGCAGCTGGTACATTGTTTTATATAGAAGGCGTCAACCAGTCGAAACCAAACCGATTGCAAAATGTTCCTCACGTCAAATAGCCAATTTTATAATTGGTTTGGTTTTGATTGGTTGACGCCTTCTATATAAAATATTGTACCAGCCCGTGCAGAAAAAATTAGTCTCGACAAGACTCCGGGCGAGACTTCTGGTAAGCTATCTCGCCAAAAATCCCGGAAAAATCTCGCATAGGCACGTTTCCGGGATTTACCTATCCTAAATTCTGAAAAAATTCTAGTGAACTCAACGAAATCGGCCGCAACTTTTTACCCTCCTGACATTTAGTTTTAAACCTAATAATTCTCGTGTTACGTGGCATTTTCTGAGCTCTGTTTTTTCGCTAAAATCGGAATAACTATGCGAAAGAATATCGTACAAAACTTAAAAAACAAACAAAATTGAAGCCGAGCTCCTCTCTTCAAGATTCCGGCCGAAGAAATTTATTTAAAAAATACCTTCTGAAAACGCAGTCCAACTGTAAAGTAAAATAAAACGGGAGAAACGGTCATGTTCAAAATGAAGCACCGGATGTAGGAAACTCTTTTGCCTTTTGAAGCACCGGATGTAAAACCCCTCCCTTTACAAATACTGTTTATTAAATTTATTTATGTATACACTGCCGGCGAAATGATATCAAAAATAGCTCCGAGACTTTTTGGCAATTTTGTCCGGAAACTTTCCATCGGTAGTGTATATTGACTTTTATTTATTTATTCACTCGTGAGAATTTCATTTCATCATTTGAGGGTACCCTCCCATCAAATACTTTGAAATAATCTATTTTTTTCTTCGATATTCTCTCCATCAGTCTCGCTTTCACGCTATCCCAAACGATTAATTATTGTCCATTATTTTTTTTTCTATGAACAAACAAATGTGAAAAGCCCGGATTTTTTGGAATCCGATTTTTAAACCACTGTTAAAAACCGTGGACATGTTTTTTCGATTTTGCTTTTTTTAGGGATAAGACAATAATCGCACGATCAAACGAGCCCGCCGAGGGCAAAGTTCGATCGGGATTATACGAAGACGTCTCGTTCGAAGATGATTATATGTAGTAGCGTCAAGCTATGCTCAGATCCACAACGTTTAAGGATGTATGAGCGCTAGGCTTGATTTCAGATAAAGTTCTGATTTTTTTATATGTTGTAGTCCAAGCTTGATACTTGATGTCTGTGAAATTTCAAGGCACCTTAACGACTATCTGATCGACATATTATTAATTGAATAATAGAGAATTTTACACATCGCATATGGCAACATTAACTTCCTGGTTACTACAACTAAAAAGTTAATATATTTCAGTATCAGATGCTTTAAACAAAAAACGTCAATCACATTCATTAAATATCGCGGATTCTGATGGTATATTAAAAAAAGGGAGTCAACGAATACCCGAATTAGGAATATCGAGTTGAAGACCACAAATTGTCACGACACTTCATGATTTTATAACCCCGTAGAATTGTGGCAACGTTGCACATCATAGCACACAACATATAGATCTATACATATGTAAATAACCTATTCTTACTATCAAGGAGCTGATGTTTTTGGGGGTTATGTTTACCTCGAAACCCAGCTGTCTATGTACTATGTGCGAGCGACGTTGTCGACAGTAATCTTTTCGCTATGTACCACCGAGTTACGTTAAGGGGACCGTATGGTCTAGAAATTTGAAAAAATCGATTTTTTTTTTTTTCGATATGTCGAAAGTATAGTATCTCAAGAATATACTGTGAAATTTTCATGCGGAAATTCTCAATATTACAGCTTCTACAGCCCATAACGCAGGTAGAGAGCGGTCCGCGACACGAAAACGTTCAAAGCCTTATTGGACACAAAGCCTTACGGGGATGATTTTTTAGTTTGCAAAAAAGAATGTGTTTTGCATGTTAAAAAACGTTTGTACAAACGTGCTGTTGATGCGAAAAAAAAACATGCACAAATAAAGAAAGCAACAAAGAAATTGACAGAAAAAGAAGAGGGAAAAAAGACACAGCGGAAATCGATAAATAAAACACCGAAGCGTCAACAATTGACGAATAAATTATTGCAAGAGCTGTCAACTTATTACGGTCTAGCAATTAGACGTAATTCAGATTCGACTGAAGGGATGAGAAGTGAAATATGGGCAGCATATTATCACAAAATTTCAACAGATGAAAATCCGCAACACTCGTACTGTCCTCCAGGTTCCGAATCGTGGTGCAAGTGGCGTCAAAGTGAGGCTGCAGGTACTTTAGACACCTACGAGCACCCACCTGCTCTGTGCGATGAAGCACAAGAGATATTAAAACCAATTTATGAAGAATTGACAGCAGAGACTTTATTGGAAAGGTGTATTGGCAGTAATACGCAGAACAATAACGAAAGTTTCAATGCTTGCGTGTGGCACCTTGCGCCGAAACATCTGTTTGCCGGAAAAAAAATCATTGATATTGCCACTCACATTTCCGCTTGCATATTCAATGAAGGATTTGCATCCCTATTGAAAATAATGGAGACCATGGGCATAACAATCGGGCCACAAGCGGAGCAACTAGCGCAAAACCGAGACGAGCTGCGAGTATCGAGCGCCAACCGTAGGAGCACGGACAACTCCAAAGAGGCTCGGACAGCTCGAAGAAATGAAAGGAGTGAGGAAATCTTGAATTATGAACGTTCCGAAGGAATCCTATATGGTGCCGGAATCGCGGATTAACTGTAAGTATTCAAAATTTGCTCAATTTTTGAAAATATCTGTACCTCAAACTTTAAACTCATTTATCTCGAAACGACTTTTTTCGGCACTGCGCAGGTGAAAACAAAAAAACTATTCAACCGAATCACTTGAAATTTGGATATGTTGTTCACAATATGTATGGCTATCGTCGGAACTACAATCATAATTTTATTTAAATAATTTCTTATTGTTTATACTAAAAAACTGGTGAAAAAAAACCCGATTTTACGAATTTTTTTTCAAAAGCGCGCCATTTTGTCAATTTTTAATTTTTTCGATTTGTTCTAGTCCCGACCATAACTGCACTCTTTCTGATTAAGAATCTTCTTGAATTTTGTGTTTCAGATGAGTAGAAGTCTCGGATCGATCTTCACCGTCCGGGTCGGATTTTTCGAGAGGGTCGTCTTCAATGCCAATTATATGATAATAAACACTGTTTTTAAAATTAAAAAAAAATTTTTTTGTATACTTAATAAAGGTAGTAATAAACCCGAAAAGTTAAAACATCGATTTTTAAATTTTTTAAGGCAAAAAAAAATCGTGAAAATAGGTGAAATTTTCGTGCTCTAGACCATACGGTCCCCTTAAAATGCTGTACCTTCCGTAACGAAATTGACAAAAATATTTTTAATTATTTAAAAAATTATCATTACATTGTGGAATGATATTGTGCTGTATATGGTCACTCGTGGTAGCTCATTTTCAAAACTATAGTGAAAGACTGTCTATTGACTAGTACGACCCGCTTTCACATCCTTAAAGCCTGAATTTGTCGCTTTTGGTGCTGCCCACGTATGCGGCACCGCTCGTTTGTCTCGATCCTCATATTGTTTAGAGATCATTTCTTTATATATTTTTTTACTTCGAAACTAAAAGATGATTACGGGAAGATAGGGTTAAAGTTTTTGGGAGGTAGGTAATCATCTTCGAATGAGAGACGTCTTCGTATAATCCCGATCGAACTTCGCCCGCCCTCGGCGGGCTCGTTTGATCGTGCAATTATACTACGACGTCTCGTTCTCGATGATTATATGTAGACTTTTAGAGCCTGAGATATGGGAAAGGAACAATTTTTTATTTTCCAGAAAGTACACTTGGTGTAATATTTTTACGAACTCAAAATTAACAGAGCGAATGCTTCATTTTTGTTTTCTATTGGCCGGTTATAAAATTGAGCGAAGGTTTTGACTTTTCCGACCATCCGGCTACATGTTTGATTGTATCGCCCTTGAAATGGTTGCATGTTTTGTACTATAGACTGAACAAATATTCGTATCGATCCCTGCCTTTTTTAGAATAGACTTCACCCAATGGGATAAGGTCTGTGCCGTCACAGGTTTGTGTGGTTTAACTATCGAGATGAACAAATTGGTATGCTCCCCTCTAATACTTTTTGTACGTTCCACATACTCTAGTAGTGCTCTTGCTACACATATATCCTTTCTTTTTTCAAAAAAATGTTAACACGAAATCAGGTTGACATTTTCCGGGTTTTGAGGTTTTTATCAGCTCTGGAATTTTTATTTCAATGCCGGTTTTTGCTACTTTGATATTGCGTATATCGATTAACTCCATTGTTCGTAAGCGATGGGCTGTTGTTAAGAGCAATAATAAAATCGTTTTTTCTGAGAGATCTTTTAAATTTGTGGCGTCTCCGGACGGCACATTCTCAATATAATCTAGAACTGGATCGATGTCCCATGTTGTTAAATATTTTGCCTTTGTTGGTCTTTGTTTAAAAATACCACGCATAAAACGACTCAACATTATGTCTCCTGATAAATTTTCTGACGTTATTAACGCAATTGCAGCTCTGTCAGAGTTCAACGTCCCATATTCTGCTCCTTCTTTGAAACGTTTTGTTAAAAACTCGATTATTTTAAACTTATCCGTGTGAAATATGTTATAGTTATTTGCTTTTGTAAATATCCACCACTGTTTAAGCGATGATTCATATTGCCTCATAGTTGATTCCGCGAGTGATTTTATCATTACGTCAGCTGCTTCTTCCGGCAGTCCCTTTTTTAAAAAAGCTTGCCTGACAATTGCCCGACCACCAGCGAAAGTGTCCTTGCTAATGGGTGAGACTTCTTTCTGCAAGGGGATAACAATAGTTTATTACTTGGTTTAAAAACAATTGGAGGCTTCCTGAGCAGCGAATTGAATAGCGGATACCATGATTGTGTCGGCCAATATGGTACTAACACAACACCTTCAGCTTTATCCGCAATAAATTTTTTAAGTGTCGGTAGAATTAAAGCGAAAGGCGGAAATGCGTATGACTTCTCACTTGCCCATGACACTGTGAATGCATCGACTCTAAACACATTTGGGTTCGGGAACCTTGAACAAAATTTTTTCACTTTTTTATTCGCATCTGTGGCGAATAAATCAATACTGAATGGCCCGAATTTTTTATTTATTTTTTCGAACGCTTTTTGAGATAGTTCCCACTCTGTATCTTTGTTTGTGAGTCGTGAGGCAGTGTCGGCATAAACATTTTCTTTCGATGCGATATAGGAAGCGTGTAATCGAATTTTTCTTTTTTCGCACCATGCCCAGATCTGACGTGCGAGTTCGCTCAAAATTGGGAACTGCACGCCCCCGAATTTATTTACATACGCTAGTGCCGTGGTATTATCCAGCCTAAGTAAAACCTCACAATCATGTAATTGACATGCGAAGCTTTTAAGGGCTAGAAAAGCAGCTAAAAGTTTTAGATAGTTGATATGGTGCCTTTTCTCTTCATTATTCCACCATCCGTTGGCCGATTGTTCATTACAGTAAGCTCCCCAACCCGTCAGAGAAGCATCTGAGAAAATCTCCATTTTGTATTTACACGTTCTTATTATAGGATTTACCCCGCCTTTACTATTTATTTTCCACCATTCTAAGTCTTCTTTCAACTTGTTGCTCATGATCATACGCGCCTCGTAATTTTGATCGATAACTATTAGCTTGAGAAATTTCTTCCGTTCGAGTCTTTTACAATAAACAGTCCCGTATGCAACTGCAGGACATGCTGAGTTTAAAACTCCTAAGAAATGTGCAAAATTTCTAATTTTACATTCTGTTCCTACTGTAAAATGTTAGATTAGTTTTTTAATTTGCTCTTTTTTCTTATCAGTCAGCTCTAATGTGTAATCGATTGAATTAATTATAAATCCCAAAAATTTACATTTTTGTGACGGAATTCGTGAGCTTTTCTTATAGTTTATGACAAACCCCAGTTTTTCTAATAATTTTTTCGATTCCAGTACGTTTTCCTTACAATTTTGGAAATTTTTACCTATGCACGACAAATCGTCTAAGTATATGGTTGACAAAAAACCCTTACTCCTCACTACATTCATTAAAGGTTTCATCACTTTCGTGAAGACGTACGTCGTGTTTTTTTTGGCGTTTTAAACATGACGGAATATGCCGTGTATCTTTTTATGAAAAAAATTCTCGAATTCTTGTATTTTTCAACAGATCTGATGGGAGGGCGCCATTAAACCGGTCTCACAAATAGCATGAAATTATAATGAAAATAAGGTACAGCAACTGTTTTGTAAACAAGCTCTCAAGGATACAAAAAAAATGCAAAAAGAATTGCGAGCGCTTGAAAAAATAATCATATCAAAGTCCACACAGACAGACACCTGTGAAAATTGAGAAATTAAGCTCATTTTTGGCCAGAACTTTTATACAATCACTCTCTAAAGGAAAAGCCTAATATGCATCAGTAGGTGCATAGGCTTTTCCTTTAGAGAAGTAGGTGCATACGCAGAAAAATCTAAATAAAAGTTGGATGAGTCACATTTAAAATTGAGTCATTGAGCTTATTTTTTAACACAATTTGTCTTTCATCAATATCTAAAGAAAACACGAGAAAAAGCAAGGTAAAAAAATTGTGTTAAAAAACATTTCTAAAAAATTAAATCATCAATAAAGGTCAGTATAATCAGAAAAAGTTTCATCAAAATCCAAGGAAAACACGAGTAGGAACAAGAAACAAAAATTGCATCAGTCTAATGAACAGTTAATAATTTTTAAACACGCTTACAGCAATGTCAGTAGTGTTCTTATTCTAGTCGGATATTCATATTTCCATTTTACAGAAAAAAAGATTCAGTCATACAAAATTTCGTTGAATATTAATTTTTTTATTTATAAATATATTTTAATTGTCATGTTAGAAATATTAATCGATTATTATCTCTTTATCTTATTTATTCGATTATTAATCGAAGAAATATTAGTCGATTTAACGACTACTACTTTTCTAACGCATGCCCTAAGATGAATAATCGAATTTTTCAGCTTTGCGCAGAAAAAAAAATAAGTATTATACTTTTCCGGGGGGTATTCCGCTTTGCCCCACTCTCCCCTACATATTTGACTTATTATCCGATTATTAAAAAAAAAATATTAGTTCTAAAACCTATTTTTTGTCATTGTCTTCGTCAAACTAGTATTACAAGAAAGGCTCACAAAACAAAAGAATCTTTGCTGAATAGTCGTCATTGTATGACTCCAATTCAGTCAGAGTCGTTACTTCCTCTCTTTTTCTCTCTTTCGTTCTTTATCTAACGATGCAAGAGTCGAATACTCGAAGCATAGCAAAGTATAGTACACCATAAACGAGAAAATTGAATTCTCGTGCTGGATGAGCTGTCTTTCTCTCGTCTCTTACGGACGTTCGTGCTCCCCTTGCACTGTCTTTTTTTTCCTCACATTTCACAATATACGTATGTATACATATACGAGGAACGATAGAGAAGTACGTTGTCGTAGTTCAACGACTATGGCATCAGATGGTCCCTCGTAGGCGCGAAATGAAATCGCAGGAATGTAACGAGTCGGACATTTCGGGACGCTTGCCAATAGTCATCTCACTCGACTGATGTGGTACATATATATATTCAATCCATATAGATATATATGTATTACGTACATATACCTATATATGTACGTACGGATGTTGGGGAGGATAAACGAGAGATAGAAAAGAATGACCAGAGGTGAATTTTGGCTGCTAGAATGATCGCACAGTACGTAAAGTATAAAAAGTAGAATTCACTCTAATTTGAACCAAATGGCAATGAAAACGCTGACAAATGATTAAAAAAAAATAGTAATTTCTGCAGATCTGTTGGAAAATAATGAAAATGGAATTTATCATGGTAAATTCAGGGGATTCTTAAGTTTCAGTAACATTTGCCTATATAAAAATCAAGACTTTATAACCATCATCCGAATAACTGTTCGATCAACTATACAACGAATAATAACTGCGACACGGTGTCATCTCCAAGGAAAACACAAATTGTAAAATAAACGCATGCCACATTATCTTCGTACTCACGGAACAATATCACACTATCTTCAATACTGCATTCAATATTCATAAGTCAACGGCATTTCCATTTCAACGCCTAAAGTTACAAGAAGAGAGATAAATTTAGGAACGTTTTGAAAATATATGACACTTGTGAGAAAAAGGATGTGCCACACGGTACATCAAACGCTACTCGAGCTATCACTATGTAATCATCTTTAGTGACATCCTTCAATTTTATCAAAAGGTACTAATACTTGTTTTAAATATCGTCACTAAGCTCGAACCCAATATATGTGACAAATACACTGAAGATCATTCCCCGTTGGTAACGAAATGATTTCATTTTTTATAACAATAAACAATATGCGAAGTTATAGAGTTTAACAACCACTGACATCCCTGCCATTATACATTTTTTTCTACTCCAAAGAACTGTATAAATGAGACCAAAGAGCTAATACGTAAAGACAAAGTTATTCATTAGTAGATTCATAATCCCTTTTTGTATTCGACATATTCGTTGAACATCTGGGCCTCAGAACGCCAATCATTATTTTCTTAAGCAGTTAAAACGGCGAGTTCTCTATCCGCGAGTAAAAAGGTGCCTAGCCTTGACTCAAAAAGAAGCCGACCTTTTGGTTCATCGGATCTCAATTTAGTGAAATTCTTTTTGATCTAGTAGAATTCATCTGAAAACATGATGAGATCAATAAGATCAACTTTAGCGAAATCATCGAAAATAACAGTAGTCCATATTAGCATTATTTTGTTTATAGTTGCGTGAGGAAGGAAAGGAGAACAAATTTGACGAGAATGTCCGTGATATCCAACCATAGCGGGGGGTAGTTTTATCAACCTCCATACGACATTGCCCGCGAGAGAGGCCAAATGTGTATTTCCTTTTCTCTCAACTGGTCCCACATCTCTTTTTATTTGCTTGGTTCCTCACAGAACATCACCTATCTCTCCTCGAATCGAAACACAGGCTTACTTCTTTCTCTCTCTCCATCGCTCTCGGTTGGATAAACCATCAGTCACACCCTGCGACTTTTATTTCTCGCAATCATCCTCCGTGTGTTTCTCGTGAATTCGTTCTCAGATTCTGCACTTTTCTTTCTCTTCCGTCGGTACAAACATGGTCTACATACGACTTATATTTATCAATATACATTTATACAGGGTATCCCAAAAATCAGGCTCAATTCATAGGGTAAGTAGATAAAAAATCTTTCAGAGAAAAAGTGTTTTAAGATTCCCATACTCCGCGCTTCGTTTATCAGATATTAATGAACTTGTGATAATTAATCAACTACGCGACGCTCACCACGCCGACATCTTCTTTTCGGCTTGCTAGAGTGGCTTATAATTATTTTAATTAATATCTTTGGGATCTAGGATTGCAAAGGAAAATGCTTAATCTTTATGATTTTGCAATCAAATTATTATTAACTTAGATGTGACTTTTGAGACTCCTGTATATATAGTTTCGCATTTTGACTTGTTCATTCTTTCGTCCATTCGTTCTATATAGAGTGACGCAAGTGCTATGAGAAAAGAGAATCGTGTGATATGACCCAAAAGATCTCATGGATTTATATTTCTCTTGCTGTCGCTTTCATCGTCGTTCTCTTTCTTTCAATGTCTTTCGTCATAGCTCGACGCCTTCTTGATGGCAGAGCCCGGGCTTTATTGCGCAACGTAAATGGCGACTGTTCGCCGTCGTCGACTCCGACAACGACTCAAACAGTGCACGTCTTGCGCTACTGATTGAAAGAAAATCGTATTCAATCTTTTGTCCCTGGCAGAGAGACAAATGCTTCGTCCTTTCGTACACACCATTGCATCCCTTATACTGAATGGATAGAGGTAAGAAAACGGTGAAAATATATACTGTTTTTTGATCTTTTGCACTACTTCTTTTGAATGATTGGATATTGACAGAATTAACAAGATATGTTCATTCAAATTGACTTTGAATTCCCTGTAGAATTAAGAGTCACAGTAGCGACTCGGGACAAGTACATTTAAAAAGCTATCCGCATTTGTCAAAGATGAAAACCAGTTGCTATAAAACACTGTTACTCCAAGCACCGCGTTTCCAATTGTTGTCGAATTATTTCGAAAATGGTTTCTTTAATATTTATTTAATCAGACAGTTTTGAAGGATATTGCGAATTCACGCATTTTCTATTTTTATTTTCTTTCCTTCGTGACTAATTGAAACTCTGTAGCTTAAACCTTTTTAAAGATATTGATTTTTTCAATATCCTCTCATATGTTTTATAAAACTCATATGATTTTTTCGAAGCCGCTGTCTAATGATACTAGTGATACTGGTAAAAATTCTGGTGATATTTAAGACTGTCGTTCGTGAATGTGACAGCCGATCCATAATATTTCTGAACAGTTTTGACTTTTCGTTTATAAAGTGACTATAGTGAGGTTATAAAGATCGTGGATGTGATAATTAGCCAATATTTTTTTTTAAATCTTATAGAACGGTTATAGAAATCGTAAATGTGATAGCTGAACTGACCAATATTTTTTTCGAATCAGTGCTGACTTTTCGCTAGAGGGATAGTCGTGACTTTTGATTAGTAATTTATAGTGATAGTGCGAGAATTAAGTTTCATTTATATTAATGGTGACTAGCCTCATATCATCAGTTTTGATATTCAGTTAGAATGATAGTGTGGGAGTAAAGTATCATTTCATTTGAATATACTTTTTTACCAACCGCTCGATCGGTATTTTACATGGCTTTAAGCAAAAATAATTTTTATTGGAAAAAAAAATTGGCTTAAAATAGTTCGCTCATTTTTTTGCTAAATGTACACAATGTACTACGTATGATCAATAAACCTTATCATACCCTCGCTATGTACTTCAGTCGAATATTTTTTTTTAATTCAATTTTTTTTAACCGGTAACTTTGTTGGCATAAAATTGTTTGTTTCATAAATTCAAAAATAGAACAAGTACTACATGAAGAAATATTCCAATAGAAATAATATGCACAAGAAGTTTTGAAATGAAAAAAACAATCAAAATGAAACCAAACTAAAATGGAATCAAGTGATACGAAACAATTTTGAGCTAAAAAATAATTGATTCGAAAAAAAAAATTTTATAAGTTCTTTACCAATTGCTCATGATACAAACTTCGTGATTAATAAACGTTATCAAAAACTCGAGAAGTACTTCGGCCCCAATTCTTTTTTCCAATCAAACTTTTGTTCTCGAGATTTTGTATGCATACTTGTTTTTGTTGCGAAATATCATTTTGTTTTGATTTTTTTAATTTAATAACTTTCAGTGCAGTTTGATGCAATTGGAGTATTTTTTCGGCGTCATTTTATTAAAGGCACTGCCGCGTCTCTAGATAAATATTTTTCGATACGAAATTTTTTTTTTCCGAACAAATTTTTTTTCAATTCGACGTTTACTTCACATACTTTCTTTTACACCTAGAATTTTGTTTTACTTAGATTTTTTATTTAATTTAATAATTGAATGTTTATTTCAGTGTAATATTTTTTTGCAACGTAATTTTATAAGTATTGAAGGTTAATTACGAGGTTTAAATTTATTTGAACACTTCTTAGAGAAATACTTCACAATTCATTTTCGATCATGTATCCATTTTTAGCCAAAATTAAAAAAAAATCGCTTGTGCAATCATTGAAATTTTTATTACGAGTTCATTTCTTGAGAGAATCACTTTTCTATCAAATATTACCATATTTTGCTGCAACATCGAAAGAAAATGTTGAATTTTTGCATCATCCAAGTACGTACTACGTACACACTAGACATGTTTAATTGATAAGCTATGAATTCCGAGCAAAAAGTCAACTGATCCCAGAAAAAGAATAGCATAAATGCTGTACAAAAAGTTGAGACATGTATATATATATATTTACTCCCCCCCCCCCCCAAAATTGATTCCGTACTTAAAGGGTTATTTTTTCCAATCTAATATTTTTCGTTCGAAATGGTTATTTATTTCGGATTTTTTTTTTATACTAATTTTTTATTCTTATTCTTGTTGGGTAGAACAACTGTACTAGAGGACAACTGTATTTTAAATTAATTGAAAGATTTTTTTTGGAGATTAATAGGTTTTAATGTGTTTGACTATTAATGCTTTTGTAGTTTCAATTTATTGAATGACTTTTTTTGAAGTGCAGACTTAATTTTTGATCAGGTTTGAATTGGCATCTTTTGTGGGATTATGATTTGATTGGTACATTTTTGTGAGTTTCTCTTATAATTTTTTGTGAGATTTGATGTGAATGAGAGAATTTTTGCAAGGTTGGTCTTTTTGTGTTTTTCCTAAACATTTGCGTAAGATCGATTGGAAAACGCCCCTCACATCTATTTTCGTATTCCAAACAGTTCGGTACAAACGAGAAATGGACAACTTCCGGTTGGTCATTCCTCTCGTTGGCGAAATACACAAATACAGCTTAATCCACTCGAGCAATCCGCTATCATTTTTCTGAACGCACTATTTCCTTTTCTGCCTCTCGTTCCCCTGTCTCTCTTTCTATTCTCGGCCATTTTGCCCCTTTATTCTACCAAAATGATGGATGCAAGTGTCCTATCTATCTGGTCGGATTAGAATTTCAATGAGCATGGAGGAGGGATGAAACCGGACCTAGACGGACGGACGATGGCCAGTGGCGAAAGAATATTCCACCGTGACTATCGAAGCCGAAAGGGATGCTGGCTAAAATAAAAATTGAGTGAAGAAAAAAATATTCGCTAGGACCGACAAACACATCTGCGATCTTTTGCTCGTCCACGAAAAATTCAGCGCATGGGGAATGGGATAAAAAATTGGATGACATCCTTCCGGATTGTTTTTTTTCAACGCTTTTTGTGTCCCAGTCGACACACGGGAAAATGAAAGAGAGAAAGAGCGTAGCAATACGAATCAAGCATTGATGGATTGTATGCTATTTCCCGGTGAATGGAAAGATTATGCATGGCATAAATACGCAATTTCGTCACAAATACCAAAACCTCTACATACAATATATATATCTCCGATTTCGCTCCTCGATTTATTCACGAATATCTCTTTGTCTATTTATCTCTGTAGTATGTGATGGCTTTTTCGATCAATGGCCGCTCAACATTCCAAATTACCCAACTTGTCCGACGAAATTAACAAATAGCTAGTTTTCAACGAACAAGGCAACAGATTCCATTGCATTTATACCGACCAATTTACTTTTTATTTTTATTATTTTTTTTTTTTATTGTTTCTGCGTATATACCCTTGCGGGTTTTTACGACCCCATCCCTTCACTTTAACCTCACTTTTCCCCCACTTCACTAATACTAATTTCCTTGTTCCTGTGAGACACCCCAAGAGTGTTTTACCACAGCCACTCTTTCCTAATGCACTACTGTATCGCATTTGCGCGAGGGCCAAGGGAAACTGGGGAAAACCCGTCCGATTCAGGCGACTATATTTTTACGGAATTCCAGTTGATTCGCACCATCGCGCGAGCTAGTGCATGGCTAAGCGGTCACCCAACTAAGTATTGTCCTTGCCCGAGGCTGTTTAACTTGGGAGATCGCCGGAACTATACACCGACCGTACATCCATCGCTTTCATATACCGACCAATATAATACTGGCACATTTGCGCCTGAATGCCTCCGTTTAATTTTTTTTAAATGTAAATATGGACGCGTGTTTTTTCGATATTGTTGACACACTCGTTACTAAAAAGTACAAACTCCATAACTGCACGTAAAAAATTGATCCGATTAATGCATTTTTCCTCCTCATCGTTCCCGGTACTTCATATCGCGTATTTATTTACATATTCACATTTGTTTTTATTTATTAGTTTTTTCAACTGTGTATTTGATCGTTTTAATTGCCATCCTTAAAAAAAAAGAAAAAAAAATACATCGAGTGGCCGAAAAAGTGGATGCTCGCAAAAGCTTATTTGCATCAATAGCAAGGGTGAACAGGCGTAGATCGAACGGATAAAAAAGAGGGGAAAAATACAACAAGCGCGATACAGGCTTGCAAGGGTGCATTGAAATGCGCATCAAGGACCATGTTCTACCGGAGAATCCACGGTATCCGAGACATCGGAATTCTACTTCCGGTAAACGAGTTAGCCACCTGGTAAACCTGATGATGATTATGATAATGATGACGATGATCATCGATGCGTTACGCTGAGACGCGAGGATTCAGCACGAATGAGGGTTGAAGTGATCCATACAAATGGACACTCATTGAATTTATATATATAAATATAAACACACTCTATAACTTGGGCATTTTGTCTTTCTTCGTTCCCTCGGTGTTTTATTCCTCCTCTCACTATTACCGGTCTTTCTTTCTCCAATTCATTTTTATTAACCGTGCGTGGAAACACGTGCTACGATCATTACAGAGGTGGCGTTTTATTATTGTACCCAGAAGAGGTCGAGAGAAAAAGAGAGAAAGGGAGAAAGAAAAAAAAAGAAAAATGAACGATCACATTTACGCTTTCTCAAAGTACCACGCATTTTTTAAAATATGTATTATCTTTTTGTTTCGTTTCATTCCACTGAACGGGGGAGTTTTCGACGCAAACATTTGTGAGGATCAATGACTTTTGATATGTTACGAAATA
This sequence comes from Rhimphoctona megacephalus, assembly GCA_963989365.1. Taxonomy (NCBI): domain Eukaryota; kingdom Metazoa; phylum Arthropoda; class Insecta; order Hymenoptera; family Ichneumonidae; genus Rhimphoctona; species Rhimphoctona megacephalus. Next base: position 14,952,075 of record OZ022421.1, on the reverse strand, counting down.
ATGATAATACATGAAGATTAAAGTCAGTTATAAGTATATATATTAAGACTATAAAATCGACTGGATTTTAGTGTAAAATAGTCTCCTCCTAAAAAGTTCATGCTAGGCAATCGAATGTCAATTTACGAGTTCGATCCTAAGCATTTTTATGTTAATATTTTTATAAAAATGCACATAGTCACATTGGACAATTGGTTAAAGCCAAACCCACCGGCAAAAGAATATTTATTCCGAATGTGGTTAAGAGTTAAGTTACTTAGCGTTTTTGCTAACGTTTGACTTGTTTTTTTTGCTGATGCAGGCAGTCGGAAGTTCAAAAATAAGACCAACTGCAAAATAAGCCCTGAAAGGTAAAAAATAAAGTTATTCAAAGCCAATACGGAATCTTTATTATATAAAAAATATTGCCAAAAAATTAATAAAAAATATGGCCACTGTAACTGTAAAAAAAGCTATTCTTGTTAGCAATTCGATGACTTCGTCACCGAATTTTCGGAACTTTGGATTTTTTGTGTTGATAACTCATGTGATTATGGTTCCGTCAACGAATTAAAATTCTAATTCTAAATTGGGATTAAGTGATCTTGAGAACAATGAGATACACGTTTTTACTGCAATCTACTTTTTTTTCAATCCGAGTGCACTAATATGTATAGCTTATAGATGAAATTTAATTCGAAAGAACTCCGTACTAGTCGATAGTTTAGTGGTTAGGGTCCCGAATTAGGTAAGTAGGCATTAGGCAGGAAATCCGTTAGGCAGTTCGATCCCGGCCCACAGAAAAAAATATGTAAATATATATAGTGTGAATATAAACGTTTTTCTTTTTTATCGCAAATCGCGTCTGGTCTTTTTGGAATGATTGAACTTTTAAAACAGATGTAATTTTCCTTTAATAAAATAAGAAAAAATTAAATTAATTACATTAAAACAATTTCGGCATAGAATGATTCCCGTCCCTATATGGTTTCTTGTATTTCACTATATCGTCATTGGCATGCATAACATCAGGAAAGTTATTAATGGTATCTTGTATAGTACTTCTGACTATACCTACAATTAGGTGATTTGTCTTTGATAGTGAAAAGATCTACATATTTTGTACGACATACTAGTATCCACTAGTAGCAGATACTTAACTTTCTATGTAAAAATGTCATTGTTGCAATAAACATGTGTAATTAATATATTCGATTATTGAAATATAGTAAATAAAACTATATTTTGGTGGATTACAATAACCATAAAATATTTCTGTCACCTCAGGGAAACATACTGCATAGTTGAAATATAGTCAGAAATACCATATTTTTTTCTCAGTGCATAATTCACAAATTCATAAATTTATAAATTGTTATGAAAATATACGTTTATACGTGAATTTTTAAAAATATTAGGTTTGGTTAATGGGTAATACTGTTATTGAGTTGTGTGCAAAATTTGGTCAAGATCAATTGAATAGTTTTTGAGTGAAACGTTCAGTCAATTTAAAAAATCTAGTTTTGAGAAAACCATCTTATCGTTTTATCGTCATGTGGCTTTGGAAGATAGCGGCTAATCAACGATTCCAGAGCTATATATAAGTCCGTCGGTATCTTCTTAGAACTGATTGTTCTCTAGTAGTATTAACATATCATGGAAAAAAAGGTCGCATGACAATATATCCTGGGACAAAATATCCGAGTCAAAATATCCTGGGGTAAACATATCCCATAGACATAATATCCTAGGACCAAATAACCCACAGACATAATATCCCTGCCAAAATATCGTTTTTCATCCTCAGGATGAAATATTAATGTTACAACATTATGAGGATAACACTTGAGAAAAGTAAGCTGATAAAATAAAATCAAACAAAATACAATGATTGCTTTGACATCAGCCATCATTCATAAATAAAAAAGAGACTTGGTCAAAAAGTTTCTGATCAAGTGTAAATAGTATATAACCAAGTGCAAATAGTATTTCCATGTGTTTAAGGTCTTCATCACCCTAGGTTTGAATTATATATGGTTTTAAACCATATATGACCAAGTATAAATAGTATATAACAACGTGGAAATAGTGTTTCCATATATTTAAGGTCTTCACCACTTTACGTTTGAATCACCCTGGGTTAGAATTATGGTGGTTTAAAATCTTATATAATTTAAACCTTCCAATATTTGCTGGCTAAGATAACAACTTTATTTAAAATGTCTCCTTTTAACCCTTTACTCAAACTCAAGTAGCCAACAAACATTAACCAACGCAAGTTATTTTTAAGGATATTATGTCTCAGGATATTTTGTCCCAGGATATTTTGTTTCAGGACATTTGGTCCCAGGATATTTTAGTAGAGGATATTTTGTCTCGGGATATATAAATCGGATACAAAAAAAAAATGATTCTTGAAAGTTCTAATTAGATCTCCCCACTTCAAAAATTATGTAATATAATTTTCCGGGAATATTGCTCAGCATTGATATAACTTGAGATTCTGTGTTCTGATTTGTATTGTTAACCGAAAACGAAAAATGCCTTTAACATGATTTCTACATGTATAACTATTTTATTATTATTTTTAGTTCATAATTTACATAGAAAGTAAAAAGTTTAGCACTACGACAAAGATAGTACTCGGATGGGCGACTGCTCGACCATTCAACGGCTCGCATTTCGATCGCTGAGCAGAAATTTTTCAAAATTTCTGATAGTGATAGCCAACTAAGATTGAATAAAAATATGGTCATCGGTACCGGCTGGGTTTTATACAGTTTACAGTGTGGAAAAATTTTACCATCACTTTCCAAATTTGCAGCTATCTCTCTTGCACTCATGACGGCTCCATCAGTATGACACCTGGACCTAGAGACCCTCAACGGGGTTTTTCCTTACCTATTATCAAAAAAACTAAAGTGTATCATCGAGGTAATCATTGATCATCGCAGATATAAAGTTGAGATGATTAAAATGGTATAAACTTTGTAGTAGTTATCTGTTCGTCGTTTTACATTGATATATACCGAGGGAACCATTGAATTGAATCCATCATATTTGCTTGACACAAATAAATGGCGCGATCAAATACGTCAAATGTAACATTTGGTTAATTAAAAAATTTCGAGTAGATGCTTAAAATAAATAAGTTGTGCCAATTATTCCTTTTATTACATCAAGTGTATCTTTAATTATGCAAACAAAAGATAAGTTTATTGAGCAGACCGAAGTCCAAAAAATATATCTGGTTAATTCAACAAATCTCTTTTGGCGAAATGAAAACACTTCCTACATATTTTTTCTGCTGAATTTTGGTGATAAATCGCTCGAGATAACGATAGGACTTTGATAAACAATAGAATTATGCAATGATAAAAGATACGAGAGTGGACTCAATCATATTACGATACCAATGTCAAATGCTCTATAAATATAGGAAAACTGCGAAGTCTCTCAAAAAGTGTCTTACAACCGTAATAGCATGATGAGCCGCAGCGTATTTTACGTCGCGACGATTTTCGTTCTCGCTAATTTTATTCTCGATTCGTCAGCCATACCATCCTACGATATCAGAAAACTCGGCGATAGACCAATATTTTTAAACGAAATCGACAGCTTACTGGATGATCTAACGGTATTTACGTTAAGATATTATTTCTTGTAATTGCACGGAATAATATTAACATAGACTATAAATAAAACCGTAGTTAATCAAACTATTTTTATCGTTTAATTTCCATTTAATATTGCTTGAATATTAAGGTGTTATCTTATTCTAAAATTCTCATTGTTTACATAGACGGTACACAATGCGGAGAATTTGGCAACTCGTTTCATCGGAGACCTGGTAGTTGGTAGTCGACGTATTAACGATTTAACTGCTCAAGAGACGTTCGAATTGACGAATCCGACATCTGAAGTATACTTCAAGAAATTATATTTTGATGCGGCCGGTAAGCAATGCTCTATGAATTTCAGTACATAGATCGTGAATTTGTAGCAAGACAAATCTTTTCCCTGTTTTCTAAAGTTCATTAAGGCAATAGATCAAATCCATTCTTATGTAATATCTAAACTTGATTCATTAGTTGCTCAATTGATAAATAATTAATTAAGCTCGTTCATTTCTGTATTTATGTTTTAAGTATGTAGAAAAATGATTGAGAGTTTTCTGTCAAAAAATATAGCGATCTATGAAACTTGTAAAGGCAACCATTGAGAAAGTCACTTCATGTTAAATTTTGTTTCAACAGGAATTTTTCATTACTTCAATATCACGAATGAAGCAGGAAGCTATTTGGTAGCATGTGAAACTCCCAATACCTTGGGCACTAGGATTGCCGAAATTAACGTTCGTCTTGCCCCATACTCCAAAGCAAAATACACCGTGATCGGAGCGTTTCACTATTAAGTAGCGCTCAGTACTTCAAAGTGTTGTTGAAAATAATTTGTGTTTGTTGCGTGAAATAAAGCTTTACTTTATACTACAGTTGAATTGATAAATCGATAAAGATTGGGTCAAAATAAAAAGATTAAAATAAAATAATACTGAAAGAAACAAAATGTGAAATAAAAGCAAGAATAAAATTCTTGATTTTAGACAAATTTATTTATATTTTTTTAGAATTATCAATATTAAGGTCTGCCCGGAAGGCAGTCATTCGGCATGAAAACTGTCATTAATATATATAACGTAAACATTTTCAACGTAGATATATAGTTCAAGGAGTTAAATCTGTGAAATAATAATCCTGCAGACTAAATCTAGACTTGAGACTCAATTATTTTCAAGATTGGATGCCCCAAACAATGCCGGGAAAAATAATATTTTTTTGAATGATGGAAGTTGATATGTAGTATAAGTTGATAAGAAAGATTGGAAAATCAAAAATTTCTATTAACACCCATGTTTACTAAGAGCCGTGACGGCGGACTGACGACAAATATAATAAAAAAGAATTTCATAGAAATCACAAATTATCTGGCACGAAATCAAACACTGCCACACTCTTATCTACGCCAATATGAGGCTAATATCTTTCTGATTTTGTGATGTAATGATATCGATTGATTACCGTGTTTTATGAATACTCGAGAACTCTCGATTCTCTTCTTCATTAATTTAATTTTTATTTCATCGGGTACACGAAAAAATACTGAACACACTGAATCAATTATAAAGATGGTGAATTCGGGAGAATTTGAAAGCCCCTTATTGGAAAAATGCCCCCTTAAAGCAATGGATGTACGGCAGCGATAACGATAAAACATCGCGCGTATGTTTATTTTTTTTAACTTCATTTTAACTGTAATGCGAGCCAAAAAAACCTTATCGCTTACAAGAAACATTGGTTCGAGCGCCTTGCGCCCATTTATAACGCGAAGAGGATATTTTTCCTTGTACGATAGCACGAGTGAGAAATAGAAAAATATGGAAAGTTAAGAAGCGAGGGAACTATTTCAAGTGCAACGCAATGTATCTTGGCTGCGGATTTATGTGCGGATAGACGTTTTATATGGCCGATGACTCTGGCTCAACGGCATAGAAGCTGACAGAAAAGCACACTTGGAATATAGCTAGTCCCGGGCCGTAAACTCGAGATAATTAAATTATGGAAATAAAAAAATATAAAAAAACGCAGACGACGTACGCACAAAAAAAAATAGAATAAAAAAAAAGTAACCAAGTAGCGAGGGCTGGTAGCGTGAGATGGACATGAAGGGGGTGGCTGCAAGAGAGATTCGAGAAGACGCGAGAGAGCGTTATAGACGTGAGGAAGAAAAATCGTAAAACCAATCCGACCGACAAATCTGTATAATGTCCCGTGATCTTTATCGCCTCGCCCGCATGCCTGGATAAATAATATATATATATAGTCATATTAATACCCACACGAAACAATTTCATACCCGCCATATAAGAATGACATAAATATATATACATGTAAATCCTAAATCCACGACGAGACACATTTCGTGCAAGGATTTATAAGTGAAGAATTTTATGTCCGGAATTCGATGCACTGCTCTATATATCTGACTTTTAGCGATACATGAAAATATATTCACTCTACGTGAAAAAATCACATCTGTGAAGCCACGATAGAATAACAGGATTGATTTTTATGATCCGGTACCAAACGTTTTTATAAAACTGTTCAAACTATTTTTTTTCACACAGAGATGCAAACCTATATTGCATGAATTATGACAGATAAAAAATCTAATTGCAAACATTAACTTTAATTACTTACCTTTAATTTGTCATATCGTAAATGTGTAATAATCAACTGAACATTTTCTTCTCTAACTGTTCTGATCATATTTGATCAGAGTAGGCTTATATACTTGTTTTAGGAATGACGGATTTTTTTTGTAAAACATCAATAACATGGAAGAATCTGCTACCCTAAAAGTTTCGACTCTTTTATAAAACTTGAGTAAATTAATTACGAGACGTAACCGAATAAGAGGCCCAATGGAAACGGTGACTCACCACGATCGATCGCTCGTCTCGCATAGACATGTAAGAGTACACGGAGAGAATTTTATACGAAAAATTATTATGTTCGCATTGCGGCGTGGTACCATGTCGACTATTGTGAAGAAATTTACTATGTTTTTCTTTTCAAAACATAGTAAATTTTGCTCAAAAGCGACGACATGGTTCCACGACGCAATGTGAACATAGTAATTTTTCGTGTAAAATTCTCTCCGTGTACTCGTGTTTCTTGAAAAAATAAAAAATCTATCGGTCTCTGTGAACTGAGATGCAACCGTCGTCTCTGACCCATCTCAAATATTATAATTTCAAGCATAGCGATACAGCTTTTTCGGCACAGCTTCTCTTCAAATTGAAGACGCTGAAAGCCATGAATATGTCAATATTTTTTTCTAATCTTGGTCACACGAACACGTGGCCTAAGTTCATTTTCATTTGAAACGCATGTAGCTCTCTCACACATCGAATTTCACAAAATTCAGTTTCGTTTAAAATGCAATCGTAAAATAAAATGCCTCGTCCGATACCGAATCGGCCATTGATGTCAATTTTCATTTTTTTTCACTTTCTTAGCTTGTTGAAAGCAATTTAATTACTTAAATTACTTAATCAATCAATGAATTCAATTTTAATGCAATTTGTCAAGTTCATTTTTTTTTAAATTTATTGCATGAATTTTTTAATACTTTTAATTTGATAAAAATAGAACCAACTATTCTTTCCCGACCAACCTGGGCCTCAAATTCATCGCATGAATTGCAGTTTCATAAAAAATTTATGAAGAAAATCAATCAGTATATAAACTATAGAAAAAATGTTTTTGGTTCAAAATAGGAAAAAAATCATTCTAGTAATTGTTGTGCCCGCGAAGACCGTCACGTGGGGACGAGTTATCGAGGACGGGTATTTTTGGGATTATTTGCCAATGAATGAGGCGAAACTCCAACTCGATATTAAAAAACAAATTAACGTAGGTTTATTGAGAAAAGTGAAGATTAAAGTTTTACAAAGTCAAGGTGGATGCCTCGAAATATGTCGTAGATTGTCGCAGACTGCCGATTTTTGGCATTGTCGAAACTTTTAATGATTCGTGTATTTCCCCCAAATGATATTAATTTTCCCCTACTATATTTTAATTGGCTATCGAATATTCCCGAGCGATCGGTGGCGTGATGCACCGTCAGCATTTTGGAATGAGCTCGCTCAGGGTCGATATACCCATATGGCGATCGATCGTAGGAATGTGCTATCTTATAATTTTATTTATGCTGGCTTCCTGTTGCCAATTAATTTATGTTGCAATTGATTTCAACTAATTTTATGTTGCCATGCGGGGCACAACATAATCTATAGTAATTTTTCGCATATTTTTTAATGAAAATCCTTGTTCGAACAAAATTTTTACTCTTGTATCCATCGAGTTTGCGCGATTTTTCATGAAGTTATAGATAATTTTTTTCGAATCCTAATTATAATTATAAAAATAAATAGAACGTGAAAGTTTTCAACGATCGCACGAGGCTCAAAATTTATCCGATAAAATCCCAGTTTTCTGTAAAAACGCATAAAGAGAATCGAACGAAACAATCACTGTGAATAAAGATATTTTTTGCTTAGAATTGAAAAACTAAATGAAGTAATATTTTAATAAATTTTTACATATTCTTAAACGATAGTTCGTTTCAAAACATAAACTTTGACCCTCTCAGCTATTCGGTTTGCTTAATTTTTCAAAAAATGAAAGGCATTGGAAGAAAAAATCAAGAAATTTTTCAAAAATTCGGTTCCGATGAACGTCATGAGATAATAATTTCTAAAAAATCAGGCAAATAGCTTTGAATACAAAATTCAATTATTACCTAATTTGGTGTGGAACGCCCCTTTTGTTACTGTGCAATTTTATTTGACTAAACTGTAATGAACTAACATATTTTTAACATATTAAGAAGTGTATAAAGAATTCTAGATCTCTTTATGCGAAATTTATCAGTGTGCGCCAACCATATTCTTATGAATATCTATATAGATATGTATATCCATGTCCATATGCTTGCGTATACTTCTGTAGGGAAAAGCCTATGGAACATAGCGCTTATCACTCGATACTCATCGTTCTAACTTTCCACCATAATGAAAATAATCTACGTATTCCTCATTTTTCCCGAATATAATTTATCGACGCATTTTCGCATGAAAACGAGTTGAAGCTCGAAAGTAATAGAAAGAAACCCATTCTCGTATATAAATGAGATTCTCCTGTGTCTTGATTTATGACTTCTAACTTTTCTTTTTAATTCTTGACTTTGAAAATACTCTCAAAGCCAAGAATTAAGAAGACGTGGCCGACGCCACGTCCGTAGGTACCTTCGAACTATCTTAACCCTTTGAGGCATACGTTTTTCATTACGTACGACTCACTTGAAAGTTTGCTTATATAGGTTTTTGAAGTCGCTGATTACAAATCTGAACTAAAAATTCGAAAATAAGCGAATGTTTTTAGTCAATACTATTTTTAGTTTGAATCTCGTACAGAAATGATTGCATCTTTATTTTTTTTAACAAAAACCACAGAACAGAAAATTTTGAAAAAATTCTGAATAATTCTTTGGAGTGTATTAAGGTTGTGGAAAAATTGCCATCGCGATTTTCGTAGTAGATTAGTAGAAAATGCATTTTTTCATGAAAAAGTACGAATTTCAACTATTTGTTTATGCATTCTATTTATGCAATTAACAAATAGAGAATGTACATATTTTTTGTACAATCATGAATGTTTCACGGACCATGTACAAATGGTACATTCGGTATTTGTTGTGGCAAAAGTCGTTAAATAATCAAAAAACTGCTAAAAAAAGGTGGGACAGCGTATGTCCCACCATGACTCAAAGGGTTATTACTCGAATTTTAAATAATGACTCATATCATGAGTGACTCATGACTTATGGTATGTCAGTGTTCTGTATATCTTACAATGTATGCTGTGTATGTTTTGTTCGTATTGATGTTTGAAATAAAATTTCGAAATTATATTTCAAATATTGATGTAAACGGTAGTGATTTTCTATCGTTATTTTATTGTTTGGTTGTTTTTAAATAATTTACTTGGTAAATGTAACTCTCTTACAATTTCATTTTTCTGATCAGTAAAATCTACAAGCGACTAATGAAAAGTAATTATAGCTGCTAATATTGACTCACTAAAAAAGAAGTAAGTAGCCAAAAATCATAATCGAATTTACAGGATATCGAGAGACGTCTCCTCCATCATTGTTCACCGTTTTGGAGACGCCTATCACTAAAGACTTATCTGCCTCTAAATTTCATACTTTTCGGAATTTCGACCTGAAATTTTTACACGACATTCTTGAAATATTATACAATTAAAATATAATTAAAAAATACATTTTTCAAAAATTTTGATACAAGCGTACCTTTAAAGTCATTGCTTGCTCAGGATACCTGTCTGCCTCTGAAGACTTATCTGCCTCTGAAATCTATACTTTTTGGAATGTCGACGTGAAATTTTTACACAACATTTCGGAAATGCTATACAATAAAAATATATTTAACAAAAATAAAATCGATTTTTTTTCAATCTCAATCCTTAAAACAAGTTTTTATATTTTTACATTTTTCTTCAAACGATTTTTTCGCTTCATTTCTTTAATGTGTCAATTAAATCGATGTTTTTAAGCTATTTTCATTTTAGTCTTCTAAGTTCACCACTATTTTTGCGGCCGGGAGTTTTTTTGTTTTTCCAAAACAATTTTCCAAGGTATTTAAGAACAATTTTCATTTTACACTTTTTGTAAATAGTTGACTACTGTTTTTTTTACAGTCAGTTTGTTGTTTAATTTTTTTAGTGTTTGTGCGTATACCCTCTTGGAGTGTCAGTTCTTGTTTTTTTTCTTCTTTCATGTTAGACATTTTTTTTAACGAGCGAACGCTTTTTTATCTATTTTTTTAAACGATGAATCACATTGAAATTACTCAAATTTTCAGGTTATATTTTTATTATTGTCTTCATCGAATTTTTCGAACAACACATACAAAATTAAAATAGGCACTTAATTTCACAAATATTTATATGGAAAGTGTACTGAACAATCGAACTTAAATAAACACTATTAAAAAAAAAGTAACCAACAAAAAAATGTACACACAGGCATCTGTCAGAGTTACCAGCAACCAGCAATGGCGTGAAGTATACCAACATTGTTGCGAGTGAGGGTAATATGTAGCAGCATCGCCTGGTCATTCTATTGATGATAAATCGACATGATACAACAGCTTTTTCTTAGTATGTCAATATTTATTTGAATATGCACATGATCGCAGTAAATTATAGCCTAAAACATAGTCCATTGGCAAAAGGACATACGTTTAACATTTTGTTAAAACATTTTTTGTCGTTTCCGCAAAGATTCGGCTGTAAAAAATTTTCAAAATCAGCTGATCAGGATCAAACACATAACTCCCGTTTTTTTCCGTGCGAATAGTCTGGAGTTAAAAATTGTATTCAACCATTTTGAATGCAGTTTAGCAGAATTATATTCGAATGCATAGTTTGCATGCACAGAACGTGGAGCTAAGCGCTTGCATTACCCTTCTGTGTATTATTCACGTAAATGTACGAGGGTGTTCAAACTCATCGAAGTTGCGTCTAATGTATAACTCTCAGCCATACATACACAAATATATAAAACGTATATAGATATACCCATAATTGGTCGTTTCTGTATATATTTAAGCATATTCTCTTGTCCATAGACATCTATCCTTTTCGCAGGTAATTCCATGCGTACAAATCCACAGACGATTTTTGGGATAATATTCATACATAGTATAATAAATGCATGCATATATGTACATGAATTCATCCAACACGCCAAATGTGCGTACTAAATATACTAAGATATATAGTTTTATCCAGCTATAAGTATGTGTGTGATGTACACTCAAATAAATGTACACGTGGATGGGTGTGTGTGTGTGTGTGTGTGTGTGTATGTGTAGTAACGGTGTAGATGACAAGAGCATCGTAAACTACGTAGTGGAAGGGTTAAATCTTCCGCGTTAAATGGGACAGGACAAACTTCTCCGGAAACTTGGGAAAATCGTAACGTTTCATAGCCGCTCTCGCATCCCTTATTTCAGTGTGTAAGTATGCCATGTATAAAGTATATTTATATGGAGTACAGCATACTTACACTGGTGGGTTCATATGTATATACATATACATATATCATGTACATAGCCAGCATTGTACTTTGTGATATCACCCACGATATACATGCTCATATATACATGTATATATATTTTTGTATACGAGAGAGTATACTCTCGATGAAAAAGCATTTTACGACGGGATGAGAAGAACGTTGAAACTAAATCCAGTGGGAATGAGAGTAGAAGAGAATAACGAGAGAACCAAAAGAGTAAACGAGAAAGAGGGAAAATGAAGACTAAGAGAGGACATTTGCATTGTTAATAAGAAATACCGTTGGCGCTTTGGGATTACTGCTTTGCCCGGAGCTTTTGCTGATTCATTACGATATATAAGAGTGCATTTAGCAGAATTATTATTTTTATGATCTTGCGACTGACTTTTTTTTGGTCCTCGTGTTATTATACTCTTTAGAGGAGATGATAGTGTTAAAAATGATGAAGGTCACATGGGACTTTGCGAACGATCATTAATATTATTTTCCACCATGTTTCTACAGTGGAAAGTCGATTTTCGTATTGATCTAATGCAACGTAACGATCGAACCCTTTTTTTTTATTCCACAATCGTTTCTACTAACAATATCTCTTACGCACGATCGAGCCGTAATAATTGGCCTACGAACTCACCCTTTCGAGACGTTTTTCCTCTCTTTTCATCCCTCTCAATCTTCCGTTACTCTCTCTCTGGCTCAGCCCGGAATTATCAAAAGTTTAAATTCATTTCGCGGCCTCGGCATCATTGTTCACGCATCTGTTGCGAGGTCTGTCTCGAGGTTGAACCAACATACTACAAAGATTACTATTCATATATATATATATATATATATAATAAGTTGGGCATGAAACCGAGAGAGAAGGGTAGAAAGTACAAAGAGGGGGCTCAATTTCATTATCAGTGTAATTTTAAAGTGGCTGTCAAATCTCTTGTCTTCTCTCTTTCTCTGTCTCCTTCATTCTCTTCATCTCCCTCTTTCTGGTGGCTGCCCCACAAAGGGTGAGACGGCGTTTTGACGCTTTCTTGAATGACATCCCTTCATGGCATGGATTCACGCGCTCACCATACTATTTATACACTATATAGCGATGTTACGATGCGTGTAACAGAAAGGTATGTGTATGTATTTACAGGCTGATTCATCATCCCTCAAAATCTCTCTGTGTATCCCTTTCATTCTATATTTTTCTCCCTCTCTCAAGCATTTGATTTTTTTAAATTCACAGATGAACGAGCTCCCTTATCCCCCTCCGAAAAAAAATCGAGGCGCATACGTACACAGTAATACGAATTACTTGAATTGAAAAGGGCGCAAAATTCGCTCGAGAGTCGATCAAATTTCACCGGAACCAAAACTTTATTCTCACTTCTGTATATGCCTGGCGAAATAAGTTTATTCTCATTCAATTTTGTCCACCCTTTTTTTCGATATCGCACTCGAAAATTCAACGATTCGAGTGCGATCGTGTGTGGGTCGATTTAAACTCGGTATTTCAACACTCGCGGCGAATTATTCAAGCGCGTTACACAATTACAGTGTTTTGTAACCCGATACAGTATCCCCGTTTACATTGCCAGAGAAAATCGCTTTTGGCTTTTAACCCGTGAATTCATAATGAAAATGCCACCATGAAAGCGTACAACAGAGATACACTCACAAACGAAAAAGGGACAAAAGAGAGACAGAAAACTGTTACACTGTGCGGGGGTGAGATTATGAACTCGTGTAATGCCCGGAAGGATTAAAATGTCCACGGTAAATTTTGGGGTGATTTCGTTCACTTATACCTCGTATTGTTAATTTATCAATCAGATTGAGTGCTCTCGACTCGCAGCGCTCGTGGGAAAATTCATCCCAAATTAATGTTCACATAATTCATGTACATTAATAAAAAATTCAATAACGAAATGCCGACCATCAATTAATTTTAATATAGAAAAAGTATTGAAGACCGGATTGTAAATAAATACGTAAAAACAATATTAATCCTAGAACCTCACAACGGGGTAATTAGTTACCCCACGAAAATGCCAAATTTCCTTCCCGAACCAATTTTTTTAAACCATTCCTTCCGTTTTATAGACTTTTGACCATTAAATATTTACCGAATATGACTTTATCATACACCATTCTTTTCGTAATAAAAAAACGAAGAGAATGCTATATAATTAAACCTTATTATCGCATACGAGGAACATTTTATACTGAAGAGAATATTGGGGTAATTGTTTACCCCAGTGTGGGGTTTACGTTGGAAAAAATAGATTGTGGGGTTCTAGGGTTAATACATCTTTTCTCGACTGTAACTGCGAAAAAGTAATCACTACAATGATCGACAAGAATAAGAGCGAAAGAAGTAAATCTAACGTCATGTTTTGTAAAGGTAAAAAAGGAATCAACAATTATATTTGGCGAAAATTCCAACCGATCAAATCCAAAAAACGCATCGACGCGTTACTCGTGTTGTCGGTATGCCATAAATAAATTCAGGGATGATGCTTTCTCAGAGCTTGTTATTTTCGCACTCGTGGGTGTTTGGGAGCATGTAGCTGGGTAGGAAACCAAAGAAGAAATAGGCACGAAGGGAAAGAGAAAGAGAGAGAGGGAAAGCGAGTCGAAGGACGACAAGACCGCAAGCAAGCAACTATAAGCAAGCAAGGAGATGAAGAAGAAAGAGAGATGGGAGAGAAGAAAGGGATTCCATTGAGAGAAGCCACCCCAAAGTGAACGCTGACATAACAAGGGGGTTGGCTGCTGGTTCTGTTGCGGCAATATACACACTCTCTTGTATATAAGTCGCGCTTTGCCTTCTGCTGGTGGGTAAAGTGAAGGCGAAAAACGAGGCGGTTTGCCCTAGCATGGCAATCTTCCTTTGAGGTTTTACGTCTGCAAGACTTTCCCATACCTATATACTATATATAAAATGCATGTATATAATCACGACGAAGAAAGTCGTCTCAGGGTATAAGAAAAGGGGAAGAAACGTAGAAGATGGGCAAAGTGAAGTGGTTGTCACCGGTGAATCGACACAAAAATGACCATCGTCAGGGTAACCGATAGGAAAAAGGCCCTTTGCTCTCGGACGAGCTTAACTTCTCATCCCTTAGCCTCCATGTATTTTATCCCAAATGTTACATGCCAATCCTCGCTGCAATAACATAAAGATAAAACGAAAAGGACGAAAGGTAAAGATTGAGGGGGACGTTCGGAGGATAATAAGTGTATAGATATACGCGACCATATACGGAGAGAATATTTCTTCAAAAATTGCTATGGTACCATCGTGACTGGGTACTACCTCGTCACTTTTGTGGAGTTTTACTCGAAAACATAGTAATTTTTGCCTTTATTCAAAATCAAAAATTGTAAATTACGGATTTTGCTCGGGGAAGAGCGTAAAAATTTGTTTGCTGTAGAGCTAATTTTTACAGAGAACATTGCAAAATTTATTGCATCTTCCAGCACAACCGCCTGTCGCCGTTATTGATATCGCGATGAATTATATTTTACAATGTAACATAATAAATATTAATTCGTTCTATATTTATTTATGGATGGATTCTAGAGTTATCATAATTAGTACGATGTCAACAGTGAAAAATTGCAGTGGGACATAGTAAAATTTTGAGCGTAACTGTACGATCATTGATAATACCATGCTATTGTTCGAAAAATTACTATGATACATTGTAAAATTATGACCGTTCGTGCGCGATCACTGGAATCGCCGTGCTACCGTTTAAAAAATTACTATAGCACATTGCAAAATTTTAAGTGTTCGTGTGCGAGTGCATAAATCGCCGTGCTACAGTACAAAAAATTATTATGGTACGTTCTAATATTCCGAACGCCCGCGGGCGAGTACGGAAATCGCTCGGCTACTGTTTGCAAAATTACTATAGTACGTTGTAAAATTTTGAACGAATAGCTTTATTTCAACGGCTTTGTTCTAAAATGAACGTCAGCCTTATTCAGTCGCCATTGAACAGTGGCACGTGTGCGAGCGTTACTCGACGCGTTCACGTTACTGTGAAGTGACGATATTTTGTTGCATCCATAATCGTGTGGACGAGTGTACATTCGTTAGAATTTTGAGGACGCGAAGTCTTTTCGCACAGACGATTGTGCAGTGTCTTTTTTTTGGTGTATGTTGCGGCCTTGTCAAGATCTGGAAAACATTTTTCATCAAAGCTGTACGCATTTTTTGAAAGATGTTTTTTACCTTTGTTTGTTGTCATGCTTTTCATCAAGAAGATTGTTGCAGAGAATAAAGTATTTTTATTATGAAAATTATTCACAGTCTTGTATTTATTTCACCCCTACAATCCCTGAAAAAGAAACGAACCAAACCTCGATCAGAACCGATTTAAAAAAAAAAGCACATCCATACGCAAATATTATTCATTGGAACATATTGAAATTTTGCACGTCGAACATAATAAAATTTCGGTAGGTGCACATTATAATATTTCGCGAGGATCACATAGTAAAATTTCGGTTAGGCACGTTGTAATATTTGAGAGGAATACATGGTAACTTTTCACTGTCTCGCAATGTACTTTTTCATGAATTGAGGATCGATTTTTACTATGCTCTTACTCTTCGAAAAATTACAATGTACTTTGTAAAATTTAATCAATCTGACGACATGGTATCCGGCTGCCATGTCGTCATTAACCGTTGATTTTGAATTACTATGGTAATTCAAAAATTACCATAGTAATTTTTGAAGAAATTTTCTCTCCGTGTATTGTATACATATTGATTTTTTGCTTTTGAAAGAATCGAGACGAAAACGAACGGATCCGGAGTCTTCTAATGTCTAGACAATATTTGTCTTGACCAGGCAACAAGAAAATAATAAATGAAATTGGGTACTAAGGTCATAACGGGGTTATGAGCTGTAAGGTAGTTAAAGTTTTCACATATATACGTATACCGTAAGGATATTCCATTATCTGTCTCTTTTCTCTTCGCCACTCTTGGATTTCAACCATTTCTTCCCTTTCTCTCTTTCTCTCTCTCTCTCTCTCTCTCTCTCTCTCTCTCTCTCTCTCTCTCTCTCTCTCTCTCTCTCTCTCTCTCTCTCTTTTCTTTCTCTCCTGTTTCCTGGTAAATTTGCTCGATAACAGGAGTGAGAAAATACGAGAAACGACTGTGTTGGTGCAGTATGTATACCTATGTAATAACCGTGCATAGTAGGTGTATACATGTGCAGAGGCCATAATAGCTGTTTTGTGTATGAGAGAGAGAGCTCGTAAATCCACGTTCCCAGCGAAATTGCCATCGACACTTCATCATCCCTCCCCTAAACTCCCTCTCTCATTCGTTCCCACCAATCCTGAATAATATAATAATTGTGAAATTATTAGCGCCCGCTAGTCTGAACGGATTCCAAATTCATTATTCAGACCCTCGCGCAGTGATTATTCATTTTTTTTGTTCAACTTCGTGGTCAAATCAAACAATTGTGAAATCGTAATTTGCATGACTAATGAAAAACGGATATAGATTCAGACATCGAAAATTGGTAAAAAAAATCGCTAAACTCAGGTTGGAGGATATTATAATTATTGAAAAATGCTCATAATACTTGTGATAATTTCAAAAAGATTTATTCCATCTCATCAATGGTGAAAATTTGTAGAAATTAAAAAGCAATAACTGTTATTATTCTGTTGTAATGCGTGCTCGACGTTTGATTCCGTTGACTGCGACGTAATTCCAGATAGATTAGAGTACATAATGGTGACACAAACTATATAGACAAAGAGAGAGAGAGAGAGAGAGAGACGCGTGTAGCAGAGGAGATCGTAGGCTCTCGAAGGAGAGACAATCATTAGGGCAAAACGTTCCCTTTGATCGCGTCACGATCGAATCACGAAGAAATGTCCCGCGGGAATGTTTTCCTATATAGCCGCACTCCCCATATATATGAGGACATTGTAAGACAGAATGAACGAAGAAAATCCAGCAGAAACATTTGAGCGCGTGACGATCAACGTCCAACGAGGTTTCTTTCGTCTATTGATATTACCGAGGACTTGGTCACGAATCCGTTCTGCTTTCTCTGCTCTGCATTCGTTTGCTCGATGATGTTCGTACTGGGGTTTTGCGGTAAAGCGCCCGCATTGTGTCAACAGCCCTCGAAACAGTCACACCGAGGAAAAGAAAAAGAAGGAACAAGAAAGTAGGCAAAGATTGGAACGAGAAGAGGAGAGAAAAGCAGAAGCTGCGAATTATGATAGGGGTTGAACAAGTATCAAGGGGGGAGAAAGAAACATAAGCAAAAGAGCGACAGAAAAGGAAGGGAATGAAAAAATGGGTAGAGGGTGAATGAGATTCTCCAGTGTTGTCATTAGTGTGCATGGCCGAGGGAAAGACGTGGAGAATCATTGGTGAAATAGAGGGAGGAATCTATCCACAAAGCACGTTTCTTTTGCGCCACCCAAAATCATATATACATATGTATGTTTGTGTAACGTATCATATAGATATATGTGTGTACAAATGAATAGTATATTATATTTAGGTACTATATCACGCAAGAAGTCTCTCAAAATTATTTAGGTCGTGCACCCACCCTCGATGAAAGCAAACAACCAACGAATGATACAACAATGAGAGCATCAAGTTAATTGAAGTATCATCGAGAAACGTGTGTACCTTCATTATGTTAAATATAATATAATATGGCATTTAAAAAACGTATCGACACTTAATTACGACAAAATTTAACGATACACTCAAATTGCGTGAAATTCCCAACATATCGCAGTTAGAAATCAACGAATATACATATAACTGTTCTCTTGTTTGTACCAATAGGTTTAGAATTGAATTTAGATAGGAAAAATCAGCCCTGCTCATAAACAGGGCTGATTTTGTTTAATCTCATAAGATTAAACAAAACTAATCCAGTGGCCAAAATTTTTACCAAGTCCCTATATTATATATAAACAGACTTAGCGATATGTAGTACCAAGTGTTTGTTGCTTCAAAGCGAGTTTATTGTTATATCAAATGCTTCAACTTGATGGAACGTCGCGGGAGGGATGATAATGATGATGATGGGGTAAAAGCGATCGATAATTTTAATCCCGTACGAAAACAGAAGCAAAAGAGCATGATATAGACGAGAAAGGGAAGATGGTGTATGCGTTTATGTGTAGCATAGTTCGCGCAGAGAGCTTCGTAACGAACAATTAATCTAACTGTCACGGAGAAGTTAATTTATACAGGCGATGGGCGACCGTTCATCACCGCACGCGCTCGTGCTCTCTCTCCGTATGTGCTTTCGCTCTTCTGGCCCTATCTTCTTCCTGATGCACATTTTATGTATATGTATATCTAATATATATCGTATATAGTCTCTGTTAACACTCACAATTCCCAAGTATACAGAGTCGTTCAAAAATCGCTCAGATTATAGGATTATTTGCTTAAAAAAAAAGTTGTCGTTTATTTTTTTCCCCTGCAGCATTCTTGGTAAAATATCTAGCCAATCCAGCGTACCGCCAAATAAACATGACGAGAAAAAGTCTGCCCTGAGCTTCTTTTATCAGTGTGCTGGGTCAGCCGTTTCATCAACGGACATCTTACTAACGGCACGTTGTAGAGAAAAATATCCAACAACTTTTCTCTTCTACATTCTGTGATCTAACTATTTTCATATTTGACCGCTACTTTCGAAACAGCCCGTATACATAATGTACGATGAATACACGACACTCCGATTTCTCTCCACCCGTTAACCCGGCCAAAACTCTCGAAGGCTTTATCGTGCAACCCCTTCAACATCAGGACGACGACGACGACGACGACGACGACGACGACTACGACAACGACAAGCAAACCCAATGGGGGTGGCGGTGGTTGTGTTCGCGATCGTTCTCTTACGAACCCCTTTTCACGTTACTCGCTTCATATATACACACGCTATCGCGCATCCTCGACGCCTTTTCACGCCACTTCAAATTCGGGGGTTGTATTATACTATTTCTCTCTCACCCGTTTGCGATAACCTCTCCTATGCTCACCCTCGCTTCTATATCAACAGCCATTCATCATTACCAACAATATTATCGTTCGTCACCGCAGGTAAGAAGTTATAATTGCCAGAAAGGGAGTAAAGAAGAGAGAGAGAGAGAGAGAGAGAGAGAGAGAGAGAGAGAGAGAGAGAGAGAGAGAGATTAAGCGAAATATATGAATTGGACTGTTTACGAACAGTCTCCACGGGAATTCTCAGAGGATTCAAACCTCCAGCATCTTCTAACATTTGCTAATATTCCACAACTGTATACAATATTTTTCCGTAAACAGCCTTTTTTCACTCATTAATCTATTCGTTAATCCAAAACTTACTCCATTAAATTACTGACGTCATTCTTTCATTCATACTATTTTTTCCTCTCAATCTCTCAGTATCTTCTCGAAGTTCAGGGTCGGACAGAGAATGAAATAGAGATGCGAACAAAGAAACGTACCATGAATTTTCATAAACAGAGGCTTTTCTTTATGGAACATTACCTTGTATCCGGTCGATCCTCGGTTGACGTTTGAAAAGTACGAGAAAAGGCACTATAAAATAGTATTGTTATAGTGCACTGCTACTTCTATTGATACCTAGTTCTCTCGTTACTTTTATTCCGTTTGATTGATTCCAACCGATAAAAGTCGCGTAAAATCGGGTCCGGACGCGATTTTTACCAATGTATGAACACAGTAAAAAAAATCTGCGCAAGAGGGATTCTCCTCGAAAGTACATGCGTATGTACAAACTATATGTATAAAAAACATGCATGTGCAAGTAGACGTAAAAATTCCAAGATGCTACTTGGACTGCAGTTAAAGAGAGTCGTTACATTGTCGAAAGAAGGGGTTTGATAGAGTCTGCTCGAGACGATACGAACTTCCGGTTTGTTGCTTGCTTTCAAATGCATTTTTTTCTTTTCAGACTTGAATCTTCAAACTTACGAAGATAAACTCGTAATTTTAACGGGCTCTTTCGATCGCTCCCTTCCAGGCGCATGGTATTAGAAACTTTCCACGATAAAAAACATTTTTTTGCTATTTTCTTTAACTTCGATTCCACATTTTTGTCTACTTGCGACAGAGACACGTCTCACTTGATTTTGTCTGAGCTAGAGCCTTGCTGCATCCCATAAGATCTCAGAAGGGGACATTGAACAAAACGATAAAAATTCGGTCCACATTTCTCGACGAAAGAACCGAATGAAGATATTAACTGGCTTCCATGTCCCCAGAACAAATATTTCTAATTGCTATACATCCGAGTATTATAGTCCTATATATATATATATATATATATATATATATATATAGTGTGTATTCGTATTTTTATATCTATATGAAAATCTTGGCCCCCCACGCACAATGCGGGTTTAATAAAAATCTTTTATTGTTGGACGATACACGCGGATGTTTCATAGCTGTATTACCGAATGTGCACTATAATACATCCATCTTTCTCTTTCATTCGCGAATAGTCCAACGAACATCACGCTGCTAGGTCGTAATCGCGTTAACGGGACTTTTTTTACGAATACCAGAAGCAAAACTCCACATGTACGTACGCGGTCGCAGTTAAATATGGAATTCATATATAGTATCTATAAATCGTTAAATATCCTAGGATTTAGAGAAAGAAATATGACGGAAAAATAGGCATGACGACCCAATTAATTGATATCTTCCTCGTACACCTAAATTTTCCATTAGGAATATAGATCATGAAAGTTTTACGACTCCTAATATTCACGAAAGACTGACCAGAAGGGCGATTAAAATTATCGTAGTAAAGTTAATCCTGAGCCTCGATCAAATGAATTATTTATCAATGTTAATTTTTATTCGGATAAAATATAAATAAATAATAAGAATAATTTATATACTATAATATAATAGATAATACAATAGCTCATATAATATAAGAATTTTTGATTTAATATTGGATCGAACCGTAATTAAAAAGTCAAAATCGAATTTTGTGAAAAAAAAAAAATTCCAAACTTGCACAAATATTTGAACAAGCCGTGCCTCTAATTTTTCTTTTCCGTCTCTTTATTTCTTTTTTCTCTCTCATTTTCTGCCACGAAAGAGGGTTTATTTCACGTATCAGCCCGACGGAACAGAAGTGTCAGCTGTAACTTTTATTGGTTATAAAGCTTCGCGATATTATGCTGAGCCAGAGTAAATACGTTTATGCTCTTCCCTCATCTACTTTTCTTGTCTCTCTGTCTTCCTTTAGAGCTTGTTCTCTCGCTTATTCTCATTTTATTTTTCGTGTTTCGCGCGCGCGGTTTCTTACTCACGGGTTGTTCTTCGAGCCACGAATTCACATATACAACATCCATGGGAGATGAGAGACACCCGGGACGAAGAAAGAGGAGACGAGGAGTCTTATCAATCTAATACATTTCATATTTTATGGCTCGTTGGGCGGTACTGCACCACGCCTGGGTTTTGTCTGTCTTTGTTTACGGCAACAAGAATCCACATATACATACATAAATGCAATATATAAAACATACACATGCAAACCTTGCTTACTTTGCATTCAAGCAGCAAAAAATACAATATACTGTAGAAATAGAAGTGAATAAGGAAGAGATGAAGAATTAAATTACGCGAGGTCTTAGCCATCTTCGATAAATTGATTAACCATTCGACATTTTTATTCCCACTTGAAATACATGAAACCTTATTTAATTACTGCAAAGTGTCAGTTCACGTACAAATTGTAATATTTCCAATGAAATATTTCAGTTAATACGAAAGTAATTTTGTATGCATGCATACATTGATTTTATCAGAAGAATGTATATAGGTAAGACCAGGGTGAAGCCAGGTACCGAAAAAACTTTTTCTGCATATGAATCATGTATCCACCGTATGCATTTTCGACACCGAATCCACAATTCGGTTGATTCTGAAAACAGGTAATTGCAAAAAAGACATTGAGCGTCTTCGCCATCATCCACGTTGACAGACTTTACAAACGATCGACTTTTGCTTTTGCCGCATAACAATTTAATTAAAATCATATTAATCCGCGTTAACTGAATTAAATTAGGTGAATGCCTGTTATTTCAAATTTATTCTTGCATTTTATTATCTGATTGCGATATGTCGAACTTGTAAGGATCGAAGTCCTGCCAACACGAACTACTTACACTCTTTCATTGTCATTTGTCTCGACGACTAATGACAACGAATAGATGACGGAAAAAATGTTATGAGAAAATTAAAAAAAACGCAGTAGATTTTTGTACTCGTAAAAAGAAGTAAACAAAGTTTACTCAAATCGATGACAATATTACAATAGTTTCTTAGATACCCCGTTTTACTTCAATCCCTTCTTGTACGTATATACTTGCGGTGCATGTGTATGTGTTTGATATGAATACGGTATTCGAGGTATGCAGGTTTGTGGCTAAAGCAGCAAATTCGTCTGGTAGTCTGGCTCGTTGGGCGATCGAACCAGACGGCCCAATAAATCGGATGACAGGTCTCGCGTCGCTTCCCTCTATAACCAACCGAGGTACTATTGCCTCCAGGTGCTCGTACTCACAGTTATGACGTAATAACCCCAAAGCAAACTCTCGTGTACTAATTCGCAGACGCATTCG
This sequence comes from Rhimphoctona megacephalus, assembly GCA_963989365.1. NCBI lineage: Eukaryota > Metazoa > Arthropoda > Insecta > Hymenoptera > Ichneumonidae > Rhimphoctona > Rhimphoctona megacephalus. Next base: position 14,928,715 of record OZ022421.1, on the reverse strand, counting down.
TATATACACGTATCGATAGGTATATACACGGATAAGGTTCACCGTACGTGTATAAAGTTTATACACGTAGGTATATAGCTGTAAATAAACTTGCGTCTGGGTCATCCACGATGTATGCAATTATGGTAGTGGCAGATAACATAACTCGAGGGTGAACCAATCGAAACTCGACCCAAATTCACCATATTGTACATCAAATGCCATATTTTGGTTTTCGAACACTTACGAAGTGGCTTTATTCGTACAATCTTAAAACACGAACCGATTCCGCCTGTTTTTGGATTCTCTTTCACATAAAATTTCGTAATTTTCGTTGACTCGGACGATACAAAAGTTGCGGGTGAAAATTTGATTTTTCGCAAAGAAACACTCATCTTATTTCTATATGCTGTACTCTGTTCAGTTTACCCGCGTTTGATCGAAGAAATAATTCAAAAAATTGTAAAATAAACTGCAATTCTGGTAAAAAAAGAAAATTAGTGAACCTAGAACGAAATACTGAATTATCTCCGCTTTAGTTAGATGCGTTTGCGTTTTCTTGCCCATTCTTACAATTTCAGTAACACCAATATCAGGAGAAAACTTACGCCATTTTTTTGACTTATTGGTGAACTTTCCGAGAGTTAAAAAAATGTGATTTTTCAATCAAAAACTAAGATTGAGCTTTAGCAGTGAGTAAAAAGTTAAATTGTAGATTTTTTTTCATCAAATTTCTATTCTTACCATTACTTCGATTTTATTTTCGTATTATTTGAATTATTGGACGATGATGAAACTTGCATCTATGAATCTTAATTATTAACTTAATAATGTGAAAGACATTCCGTCAGTACAAATGCTGTATCTAGTTTTCTGTTCCACTTCTTATGAGCAAATAATGGAGACCACTCCCATCATCTTTTAACAGAGCGAAAATTCTTTCTTTTCGTTTTTCCTAATTTTGTGGTTTAAGAGGAAACTTGGAAATGCGAAAACAGTAATCTCCCGCGCACTCATGGCTCAGACGGTTTTCCATTTGGCCTTAACTGACTCGTAACTAACCGTTATGAATATGAGTCATACATTTTTACATTTATGGCAGCGTCCAACTCCCTTTCAACTCCGTTATCCTCGAATTACCCTATTCGATAATGAATAGCGACAGACACGGACGTAATGATAATCAGCGAGTGTGGTGTGGAGATATACACGAAACATTATGGGATATACGCGAGGAGAACAAGTCTGCCATGACCACCCAGGTTGATGGTCCATCTCGACACACCTGATGCTGTTAACGGGCACCAGACGTGTCTAGGTACCATCCTCATAAATATATAAACGCGGCAAATAACCAATCTCGACTTGGCAAAATGCACTATTACGAGAATCACATATTTATAACGTAATTCCATTTTTTTCCATATTTAAATGGATATCGAAAGAAACTAAATCAAAATAAAGAATTATTTACCAATATGAAATATAGAGTCTGGCTGGATTTTTAAATGTAACCAGATTTATTTGATTTTATTCGAAAACACAAAATGACCCTCGATTCTCCAGAATAATTTTTCAAAATTCTTATCAAGTAGCAGTTCCCAATTAAAAATGTGCAGAAAAAACGTCATATATCTGTTACGGTTGAAACGACGGTTCAGAAAATTGTAAAAAAAATTGGAGGCTGAGGGTCACAGCTCTATCGATTTGGCCTGGGAAATCGCACGTACACAAGCATAGATTTACGGCGCTCACGTTCGCGACCACTCATTCGCTGTAGTAAACCGAACGAACTTTATATATATATATATATATATATATATATATATATATATACTACGTAAACCTCGTGCCGTTGGCTACGCGCTAATTGTTCAAACACGGAGACAATGGCTTGGCGTAAATGTAACCGTTGTGTATGGCTATGAGGGAAAAGGAAGAGAGGAGGGGGGGGGGGGGGGGGCTGTTCAAGCATGAATAAGCCCGACAGTGTTCCATATTCTCGATTTGATCGATTGCATAGATTGGTTCGTTGGTTGCCCATGTCGAAAAGAAAAAATAAATATTTGCCCACAGGATACTTTCGTAAATTTAACGAAGTGCAGAAAAAATAGTAAATGTATGATTCACAACAGATACGCTTTGAATTGACATACACTACCGATGAAAAGTTTCCGGACAACAGTTCGAAAAAGTTTCGGAACTATTTTTGATGTCATTTCACCGGCAGTGAACATAAACAAATTTAATTAACGGCATTTTGAAGGGGAGAAATTCAGCTTCATTGCGCTTTTTTAAAAAATTCTTTACAATTCTTTTTCACGACTAGTACGTTATTTTGAAAATGATCATTTTCCCTTTTTTTCTTTTCCTTTACAGTTGAACCGCGTTTTAAGAAGAAATTTTTAAAATAAATTTCTTTAACCGGATTCTTGAAGGGAGCAGCTCAAACTTCAATTTTATTTTTTAAAAAGTTTTGTGCGGTTTTTTTCGCAAAACTATTTCAATTTTTGTGAAAAAAGAAAGAATTTGGAAAATGTCGTATAACACGAAAATTATTATGTTTAAAAGAAAATCTCAAGAGGATAAAAAGGTGCATCGGGTTTTGCTAATTTCGCTAGAATTTTATCAGATTATTTTCCCCACATTTTTTTTTTAAATTACTTTCGGTAGAAACTCAGATAAATTGATTGCTGCCATTTGAGAACTATACGGTTTGTGATAAAATGTCAAAAGGAAAAACAGTTTTATGTTTTTTGTTTTAAACGCAGTGGAATTTTTTTAGATTTTTTTCAAAAGTTGTCTTCAAACTATTTCTGATTAAAACTCTGATCAATTGATTCGTGTATCTCGAGAACTATGAGGTCTGTGATAAAATATCTGGGGAGAAAAAAGTCGTATTTTCTAATTTTGGACGATTTGAAATTTTTATGAATTTTTTTTTTCGAAATTTATTTTTGATCAACTGGAAATGATCTTAAAAAACTTTTGAAAAGAATTCTCACATATTCAAAACAACACCCGCGGCATTTTCGATAGTGGAAATATATAACTTTTTCCCCTCTATATATTTTATCACTTACCTCATAGTTCTCGAGATACACGAATCAATTGATCAGAGTTTTAATCAGAAATGGTTTGAAAAAAAAATTTTCAAAAAAATCTAAAACATCCCAATGCCTTCAAAATGAAAAAATATTTTTTTTCCTTCCTGACATTTTATCACGAATCCTATAGTTCTCAAATGGAAAAAAAAAATTCGGAAAAAAAATTTGATAAAATTTTAGTGAACTTAACAAAACCCGATGCAACTTTTTATCCTCTTGAGATTTTCTTTTAAACCTAATAGTTCTCGTGTTCCGTGACATTTTCCAAATTCTTTCTTTTTTCACAAAAATCAAAATAGCTTCGCGAAAAAAATCGCATAAAACTTTTTAACAAATAAAATTGAAGCTTGAGCTACTTCCTTTAAGACTCCGGTTGAAGAAATGTATTAAAATTTTTTTCATGAAATCGCGGTTCAACTGTAAAGGAAAAGAAAAAAGGCGAAAAATGATCATTTTCAAAATAACATACTAATCGTGAAAAAAATCGTAGAGAATTTTCGAAAAAAGCGAAATGAAGCTGAATTTCTTCCTATCAAAATACCGTTCATTAGATTTGTTCATGTTAATTGCCGGCGAAATGGCATCAAAAAGAGTACCGAAACTTTTTCGAACTTTTGTCCGGAAACTTTTCGTCGGTAGAGTATGTTCTCTTTGTTTTTGGTTTATTGATCAATTTAAAATAATATCATAGAATGCGTTGGCTGAAAAAGTAGTAAAACAAAATTTGCAACGATATTTGAGAAACAGTATATTTCGAGATTTCATTGGAAAATCAAGTCACGTATTGATGCGGCTGGTTATGTATGACTATATCATAATCGCGAGCTCGTTATTTAGATTTTGAGGATTCGAACAGCCGGCGCGGGATGAGACACACATTGAGTATATATAGCGTTCGTGACAATTTCACAGACCAGTAAACGGCGAGTCATCACCCCCGAACCTTTCCCCCTCTTACCCCGTTTTCCCCGGATCACGAGTGCAATAAAACTGGACGACGTAACGTAACGCGAAAATATGGGAAGGCGAAGAGATCTCCGTCAACGTACATGTGTGCGACTGTGTGTGCGTGTGTGTGTGTGTGTTAGTGTGTGTGTTTGTGTTGAATGTCGTAAAGAGGGAAAAGCCGATAAAGAACTTTGACTGTATGTGTATCGAGTGTTACGAAATACAACGGCGTAAATGTGTGTACAAAGCGCATTGTTGATGCTGTTCTTGATGCCGATATCGCGTGTCGCGTCAAAATCATCTATATATATATATATAAGCGAATATAATGTTTCGTGTTGAATCGCTCGTACCAGTCTGCACCTCCGGCGAGCTATATATACATCGACATCAACGTCGTCGTCGCGTTTTCTGTGCAACGTCATTAGCGTAATCATTCTCAGTCACTTAGAGGATTTTAGTCTCTTCGTGACCAGCAATGCATACCCATTCGATACACTCTCCTTTCTCCAATTCTTTCTCCGTTTTTTTTCATGGTACTCTCCTCCTTTTATTTCAGTCTCTAGAGTACCTCAAAGCGCCAACCATTTGCCGCTCTCACATTCATCGAGAACTTTATTCCTCCTCGTTTCTAATTTGCGTTCATCAAGGATTTATGCGAAATACGAAATAAAGGTAGAGAAAGGAGACTACAACAGGCCATTACACGATCTTCTTACTCTCTTGTTCTTTCTCTCTCTCTTTCTCTCGTGCAGAAACTCTCTTATCGTTAATTAATTATGCAGATTAACGAACGGGTTAATCGTCCGTACGATCTATCCAGCACAAAGACCCTTTTGTGATCCTCATATCGGCGCCTTCGTTCTTTGCTTCTCACCCGTATCAGCGAGGGAGAAAAGCTTTGAGAAATGACTCGACTTGCTGCCGTGAGACCTACTCCGATCGAAATACTTTATCAAGTATAAAGTATTTTGATTTATTCGTCTAAACCTTTGTCCAACAATGGACAAAAAAGAGTTATTTCTCCCGTGAAACAATAAAATTTCTTACTTTTTATACAGGCTGTTTTCACTATTAAAGGATATTACTGAAACCTCTTGTAGTTAATTATAATAATCAATATTTTCTTGATACGATGGAAAAATATATTTGTATACTATAAAAAAAAGGTTGCCTCAGGATCATTCGAGGATGTCATAAGAATGATATTAGGATCCCAGTTGAAAAACAGAATTTACGAACAGAATTTCGGTAACTCAACGATTCGAGCACGATCACAGAAAATTCTACCTTCTTTGAACGTGTAAACAATGATTTTCAATTACAGTTGCTTAGAAACTGGATTTTTAACAATTGCAACAGAGGATTCTTAAAAAAGAGATAAAATTCTGAAAAAATAATATACGGGCATTCAATAAATCAACCAAATTATTTTACAAAACTAAAAAAGAAAAAAAATAAGTCATTAGTTGATAATAACTTGTGTGTTTTTATTTCAGTTAAAATCAATGTTCATGTCATCACAAAGATGACTAATATTTTTACATTTTTATTAATTCCTTATAAATACCAAAATTCTAATCGAAATTTTTTTTTTTGCTGATTACACATATCTAAAACATCCATAAAACGAGATTTCAGCAGTATTATGAATTCAGGGACCATACTTAATATTGCAATCAATTAAAAAGAAAGGAGAAATTTTTTGGTCTCACCAGAACACTAAATAATGCTGGATAATATCTGAGAGTGTTCCCGCATTTAAATCTAACTTTTTACTCAACTCGACTTTCTTGTACACTTCTGCTTTGTTGCTTCTTCTATTTCTGCATTTTTATAATACCTTTTGGTATTCCGATTTACCCGCGAAAGCCGCTCTCGAGGCGAGAAGCCTTTCTCGGTTTTGCCGCGGTTTTTCGCATGAGAAATCGTACTTCATCCCCTTGCGAGAGTGACGGCTAGAGGGTAAAATTGATTTCCACGATTTCGCGACACGCCAACCGTCTCCCCATCCCACTTTCTTCTTTTGCTTTCTTCGTAGCGCTTCTTACGATTCGTACTATTTTACGACCGTCCGGGATCTTTCCTTTTTGGCCCTCGGAAAAAGCACCTAACAGTCGCGCATTTTATACGATCCCGTTCGTGATCTCGACGTACGAAATACACAGACACACTTCTTCTCTTATCTCCATCGCTGGATTTTTTTTTTTGCGACAAAAACGAAAACGCTACGATTGGACCAAACAACAGGACGCAGAATCTTGGGTGGAAATTCGACGCTTTCCTCGATATTCAACCATGATCGCTCTTTTTATATATTATCTACCCTGCATACGGTAATCTTACTATATATATATATAGACTTTGGGTTGAATCTCGGATAAGGAAGAAGTAAGAGAACTTTATTGAACGATTTCAGTAAAAATGCCATTCCCTCTTTTTCTCTTCCCTCCCTATCGTTCCCTCCCACATATTCTCATACATATTTAATAGGATTTTTTAGAAAGACTCCCTGGACACTGGCTATCGATAAAAATCATATTTTTGAAGAGGTGCGAGTACGAGGAAAAAAAAAAGCTTGAGGACTGCATGAACTTTCGAATGTTTATAGACGGGTACGTTCATTTCTATTCCACTTTACGCGATATGTAGATTTTTTATGCTATATTTGAAAGGTTATACTCAACTGGTGGAATCAATCATTTAAATGAACGACATTGAACTTCGATTGAAATATTGGTAATCGTTTACAACCGAGGGGGTTTCAAACTCTAATTTAACTATTTAAAAAACCATCAGATATTATTTATAATTAAACAAACGATTAATAACAACGCAAACGAAATGGACTTTTTTTGACCCTCTCGTGTTTATTTTGAGAATGGTTAATGGATTATTTTTTCACTACATTTTTCACTGGTACGAAAAGGCAACGATAATTATATATGTTGAAAACGTTTTTCTTCATTTAACGTTGGAAGGGAAAGTGTTTCAATCTTACGTCTAGCTTAAATATAAGACTAATTACCACTAGGTTCGATGTGACACGAGAAATGCGCACTGATTTTCCCCTTCCTCCTTTTCTCTCTTTCACACACACTTACTGAGATAATTGTCTGTGAAGCGTGTTCCGAACTCGTGACACGTTTGTTACTTGAGACGTTTCAAAATAGGTGTGCATTGTACAAATGTCCCCCTTTCGGTTAAACTGAACATATGTTAAACACCGACCCTCTCCACCTCGTTATTCCATAGGACGAAAAGCAAGAGAGAATAAGGAAAATGGTAAATGAGAAAGAGAGGGTGAAAATTCGTCCTGGCTTTAAATTGCTTCGCCATAAATAAATGTTATAGTATATATAGTATATGGGAGAGAAACTCGACGATCTATTGCAGAAGCGATTGCTGTGAAAGCCTTGTGGCCTGTAAAACGTCAACCGGAATCGAGAAAACGGCCCCTTAAGGGATATTTACGGAGACCGCAAAGTACAGAAAGCTCGTGTGTCAAAGAAACGGCCCTCGAGGGCCAGTTCTATTCCTATTTTGCTGCCCTCAACCCTGATTAATTAATCACGCATTAATAACCAATGATGCATTAACTATACACACGCAGATTTGATGTATTTAAGAGTTTAAAGCCTGCGCATTTTTTGTTATTTTTGACCTTTTAAATCATATACTTTCTTCTATTTCGTAAATATATTTCTCAAAATATATCAATGATTAATTAACCATACATTAATACTTAACATCGCGTCAATTATAGTAGAAATTTGATGTATTTCAGAGTTTGAGGCCCTTTTTCGCTTGTCACATTTCTCCTTTCCACTTATCAGTTTTTCATAAATATTTTTTTTATAATTCTTACTTTTTATGAGGAGAAATTCTTAAGGTTGCCCTATTTTTATGATTTATTTAGTAGTAGTATAAATAATTTGTTTCTTGTCTTCTTCGGTTACATGTATAATCAAAAACGTACCGCAGGTGTTGGTTTTTATTAAGCAAACATGAGTGATACACTGAGAAAAGAAATTTGTTGATTCAACAAAATTTTTGTTGAATCAACAAATTGTGGCGAACAAAATAAAATTCGTTAACTCAACAAAAATTTGGTTAATTTAACCACTTAATTTGCAGGCTTAAATAAATATTGCTCATTACGACGAAAATATTGTTGAATCAACAAAATTTTCTGTTGAATTAACAAATTTTATTTTGTTCGCCACAATTTGTTGATTCAACAAAAAATTTGTTGATACAACAAATTTCTTTTCTCAGTGTAGGATTCTGTATAATTGTCGTGTTTCTCTCACGATTGTGTGTAGCAATTACTTCTCACTTGTGGCAGCAAATATTTGTGGAAGTTCGATATTTCTTGCCTTAAATTCATGATTTATCGATTATCGCTTCAAGATACGAAAATTAATACAAGCCTTATTCATACCTCCGAGTCTATTTATTAGTTGATAAAAATTTCATGACTTCCATACTTTTATTTAAAAATATTGATATATATAACGCCTTTTCGCACTGTTAAAATCGGCGAAATATTGTCGCAGTCGTTTGCAGACGTAACTACAAGAGTTTCGAGTATGTTTTGGACTGAAATACGGACAACTTCCGTTTCCGGAAGTGCGCGAAAGCTTTATTGTGGCAAACTTGATTTATCTTGCGAGTAAGCCAAAACGCCGTACCCTAAAGGGTTGCAAATTCTCATCAATCTCTCTCTCTCTCTCTCTCTCTCTCTCTCTCTCTCTCTCCCCCCCCCCCCCCCTCTTATCCTCTCTGAACGAGAATGGAGCCAGACTCTGAACTTTAACCCTCACTCTGCTACTTTTCCTTTCCCGCTTCGTGCCCTTCTCGATTCGAAAGAGAGAGAGAGAGAGAGTTTATGGTAACGCGGCTTTCACGAGACGGTACAAAAAACTACATATCTCGACGTTGAAACTCGAGAGCGAGTTTAGAGGCGAACTCGTGTGAAAGAAGAGGAAAGATTACTGTACGTGCCCGATAAAAAGGGGGAAAAAATTAAACGTTCACGAGTGATGCAAGTACGTATATCTATACATATATGTATGTACGATTACTCGCGTAAATGAATAGGCAAAGTAGAGAACAAGAAATTCTAGCAGAAAACGATAAATCTCATTCCTCTATCGCGGCAACTTATCGAGCCAATTTGTTTATAAACATGACTTAATTATCAATAAAATTTAATAGCTCGTAAACTCTTATTCCGCGGTGCGGAGGTTATCGCTCTCATACAAATTTATGAACAGTCCCTTCATTGTGCGATTTTCTCATAATTGAGCACGACTTTCTTTTTCTATTTTCATCCCTTATCTCAACAGCGCGATAATTATAAAATCACTACTATACATGAACGTAAAAAACACATTTTAATCGCAGGTCAAATTAGTTCAAAATCATTGTGATTCCCATTCAGTAATTGTCATTGAATATTGGCAATGTAAATTAAACAGGAAACAAAGTATCAAGCAAAAATAATAACTATAAGAATCAATTAAACAAGAGATTCTCTTCAAAGAATTGTTCCCGATTGATTTTTCCGGCAAACGAAAACCTTGAACAGCCAAGGCCAACTATCGTTGAAAAAAATGAAAAAATTACAGCGCGATATGCAACATGGGAAATGTTGAGGAAAGAAAAAAATGAAATCTAGGACAAAGGAAGATATGTTCGACTACAAAAATCCACGGCAATGGGGATAACACAGTGTCGCACAACCCTTTGACTTTGTCTGGACCGCGAGTACCATTTACATCTGCACGGATGCTGAGCGAGAGAATGAGAAAGAGAAAGGCAGAGAGAAAGACAGTGGGGCGAGTGAGAGAGAAAAATTAGCTTTTTGAAATAATCCACGTGTGTTATTAGCTAGTAAGGGTCGTTTCATGTTCACCGCCCATTGTTTTGCCACTCGCGAGAGCGGACTCTCTCTCTCTCTCTCTCTCTCTCTCTCTCTCTCTCTCTCTCTATTTCTCTCTCAGTACACGCCATGTTGTATGCTTTTGTGCCGATACATCAAAGTGGCCACATACATCGAAGTTGCGGGTACCGTGCAGAGCAAAAGTTATCGCTTGAGCCAAAGGTGATCTTTTATTCTCTCTCCCTCTCTTTCCTCTTGCCCGATACAAGTATATGTCAGAAATATTAGTCGCAGGCTTGCAGTAATTCTATTTTTTTTCTCCGCGACTCCCATTTGTCAATTATATTTACAAGGGTCGTTGCCACTATCCGTTCATTTCTATAACCAATTCCACGATCAATAAATTTACCAAGTTCAGTAATGTATACATTTTTTTAATCAATACTACCATTTTTCACTTGCATACATGCAGCCACACTGAAAAAAATCAAAGTATTGCCAACTACGCGATGAGGTTAGACGATTCTCGTGGCGCCAATAGTCATATTACGCTTAGATAATCACCCGGTGGTTGATCCATTGAAAGTCTTGTCATTGAGATAACTACGCCACGATTTTGCCACTAAATTTTTATTTATTTAAGTTGAGTGTATTTCATGTGATGCAACCGCAATAAATGGTTTCATTGGAAAAAAAAACTTGAGACACAGAATCGATTGAATTTGAAATAATCACATGGAGGTTCAGAGATGTATACGAATTGACCGTGTCTTAATGAAATAATAGCATCGAACCAAGTTCTCTACGTGAATTGAATTCAATGACACCATAAATCAACGGAATATAATTTGTAATTAAGCTAATCACTTAGTAGTAATTTGGATGAAATGTTTTGTTACTATTTAAACAAATAAACTTCGCTAAAGCTACCAAAATTTCATTGCGCAAACAATAATTTTTGTTTAAAACGAATTATATATATTTCTGGCTGGATTTCTGATGAGGCATAAATGCACTAGAGTGCATTTGTAAAATCATTGAATAACGATCACTCTGATCTATGGTCATTAAGAAAACCAGAATCCTCGTTTTACGAGGTAAAAAGATGTAGGGCCTTATCGTACAATTAAAGTACGCTGATATAAGAATGTGTTCCCATCTAATTTCCCACCTTTCTCGGTCGAAAATTTTAATAATTCTTAGGGGACTAATGAATTAATAAAAAAAAAACATTTTTTGAGTCCGTAATTTTTCTGGCATATATGTTAAGTCTTCAAATACAAGAAAAAAATGTTTATATAATTTTTTTAATGATTTTTTATAGGGATTTTTTGCAGCCTCATGGAAGCTATTTTGAAAATTTTGATCTGCTGGTGTGCACGATTGTGGCTCACTAGAACGTCTGAAAAAAAAGAAATATCCTTAGAAAAAGTATGACTATGACCCCAGTATAGACTCCGATTATTTTGTTTGAGCAAAAATTCACAAAATGCTGGTTCTCCAAAGTTGGTGGTCTCAAACATAGCATTTTTTTCTTAAAAAAAAAAACGTTAAAAATTGACGAAAAAATTAACCAATCTTATTTACTCCAGTCTATACTGGGGCTATTGTTATGTAGAAGAACATGTTAAAATTTCAGACCGATCGGTTAAATGGTTTTTTAAGTTATCAAGCACGCCGATTACAAAAAGGTTGTTTTGAGAAAAATGCGTTTAAAAGATTTGACAAACAAATTTTCACATATAAAATCCACACTGTTAAAAAATATATGAAATTTACAATACTTTTACAATACAACGGTAAATGAAATTTACAAACCGGGTGTATGAAATGAAAATTATTACACTCGTATGCCAAAATTGAAATATGAACATAAATTTTGGTTACTGAAGTGGAATTTAAGATACATAACATTGAATATTCATATGAAATCTGAAAATTTTATGGACATGCATTGAAATAAATCATATGTTTGATTGATAATTAATACAAATGTATATGAATTCATCTACTATCAACAATGTATTAAAATTACAGTATGATCTTCATTTTTCTTGACAGTTGATTGAAAAATAAGATACACATGAATGTTAATAATACGATACATGTTATTTCCCATCATAACTCTATCTCTTAAAAATACGGTATAAAAATGGGAATGAAAATTAATATACCCTGCAGTATAAAAAAAAATCCGTGTATTAAAATTCATTTACCTATGTATTAATTATAAGAATCTCAATATTAAAATTAATACACAAGAGTAGGAAATTCGTAACGCTTTGTGGGCACCGTGCTTCGCGCTCTGGCCACCGCGTGGCGCAGAGCGTCGACTTTCTTATAGGAGGCACGTGCTTCGGACGAGGATATATACAAGTCTCTCGAATCTAAGAAAATTGTGTAAAACATGAAAATGGTAAACACCAAACTGAACACAAGATGTTGAGATTATAATCAAAATTTTTACGGCGACAATTGCTCAACTTGATTGCCACGGCATCAAGTGGTGATAAGTCACTCTAACTAATTTTTTGACATGTCTGCATGATTTCGACCTTCAACTTTAAAAAATCGAACATAATAGTATGCCAATTAATGTATTCCCCTTAAAAACTCATAATAGCTGAATTTATTTAATATTCATTCGTATATTAATATTCAAAAAGGATCACCAAATTTTATGATACATCTCTAGAAATATCGTAGACATATGTAATGCGAAAACGTTATACGGTGCCTGAAATTTAGTAATCTTGAATCTGAAAAATACTATGCTGGTAACATGAACTTTAATATACCTGTATAGTAATATTATTAGATGTTTCGTGTTTTTAATATGCACAAGGTCAACATTTCTTACATATATATGATTTTTCAAATACACAAGTATATTAATTTTACTGAACAGTGCTCGTATCATTAAAATACCACGTCTCTCAATTTTCCTCAGCGTATCTGAATTTTCATATACGGTATCCGCATAAAAGCTTCGTATACATGTGTATTAATTTTCATACGGAAATTTTTTACAGTGTACTTACGTTGAATCAGCTATGCCTGCTACATACAAAATTCCTTCCAACTCCTCATACGCCTCGTTCTCAAGTGTCCATAAGATACTTTCTAAAAAATCAATTTTTCCGACCCAAGAAAATGTAATGTCCCCTTAATTCAAACATCATTGATACAATTGACTAGAATACTTTTACCCTTTTTTCCGAGCAGTGCGATGATACTATCTCAAATATTTATTAAATTTTATTCAAATAATGTTTTGGTTCTACTAAATGGGGTAAATTTTACCCCAAATTGCGGGCGTAGTTGGCTCAGAGAAATACCTTTCACTACGCACAGAGATTGGGTCAACTACGCCATTGGTTTCGCCGTATCCAACTTCAGGGAGTAAATGAGCCAACTACGCCTCCGTTCTCAACACCATGCCCTGTTTCAGTGCATTTATCCTTTATTTCTGCACATAATCCAATCTACGTTCCATAAATTATTACGGAAATACGTCCCATTTATACTCTCGTTTGTCAATCACCTATTAAATTATTCGTAATCGTTTCCCGTTCGCTCTAATAAAGATATACATGGGCAAACATCAACGAAGTATATTTTGTATCTGCTAGGTCTCGTGTCAGACCGTACCATAGTTTTAGGAATTTATATAGTTAAAATATAATATTAAATTTATAAGCTCATGCATCGTTCATAACTAATTACGCTTCTGAAAGCGTGCGTTTGTAAAATCATTGAAAAATCTTCATTCAAATTGTTTCGAGATCGTCGCATAATAAAGATCGACGCATTTTTTATCCACATATGCATGTCTGAGTGTTTATGTGTTTGTAAATGCAGCTTCGACCAACCAGCTGGAAATGGTTGGGCAGAGTATGAGAATGGATGGCAAATAAGGGGCACGCATCTCGGAAGCGTGTAAAAAAGGAGATGAAGATGGAAGACACCGTGCGAGAGAAGGAGAGAAAGAGAAACAGCCTCCGGTAGATACGCGACCGTGGCTATGTGGCATTGTCATCAGAGCATCCACGTTGAAGTACTAATCAAGAGCTCGCCGCTGTCTTTTAAGATTATTAAAATCTGCCAAAGCCTCGAAGTCCTCAAAGGGTTAATTATTCTACGGGATGTTTTATATGGCTGGGTTAGCTTTTACCCAACATCCCTGGGGAACAGATGGGACTTGGTTTCGTGAAGAGAAGTAAAAAAAAGAATAATAATAAAAAAAAACAACAACCGAATACATAACGACGGATACAGAGACCAAAAGAGATAACCAGGAAAAAAGAGAAATGTAGAGCGAATGAAAGAAGTGAAAAAAAGGAAGAAAAAAACAAGGCAACGAGAAATTCTCGCGACTATTCGGTCGAACAACTCGAGCGTTGCAACGAGTTGCGAGAAAAAAGTTTGTGCGCTTTGCATATACAAATGCTAAAAGGAGACATCTAAAGGGCCAGTGAAGAAAAGAAGCACAGAAATAAAAAAAACTTCAATCACGTTTCTGTTTTTTTTCCTTTCGAACACGCTCGGGGAAAAATTCTCGGTTAGCAACAAATGCACGAGAAAATTTCCGGCGCTATATTAAAAAAAAAATTCGCTTATTCTTAAGCTCGAGGCCATTAAACCCTTCCTGTCGAGTCTTTGCCACGTCTTTGCCCAAGCGGTTTGAGCCCTTTAAATGCATTTTTTGCCAACAGGTTTACGTTGCCAAAATTCGTAAATGTTGTAGTCGGATTTTGTATTAAATCTTGTATTCTCGAGATTCCATTTATTAAATAAATGTTTTAACAGTATCGCAGAATAGACGTGGATAACTTCTACATAGAAAAATGAACGTATTTGTTTTAACGAACGTCAATACTTTATTTTCTCCTCACAAATGGAAGAAAAATATTCCTTCTCCTCGAGAGAGTTGAGCGTTTTCTCACGGTTATTTTGAACGGACGTCGCACGTTTGTACTAATTTCTTAGTTCGAGACGTACCGAAGCAAAAAACTTACATTTCAAGACAACCATTTTATGCCAATATACATGTTTAAAGAGGTATCAGTAACACGAAAGGAAGAAATGAAGACAGAACTCATAATTCATTTGAATTCCAACTGAAACTGATAGGAATATATTCTGATTTTTCATTTTAATAACAATATTTTTGCTAATACATTTCGAATAATTTTGATAAATAATAGTCAACCATTTGCCGGTCATAATTTATAACCAGGCATTTAAAATTTTTGTGCTAAATTTACAGTAAGCTTCTCCAACGAGAGTATCGAGGAACTCGTTATTTCATCCGAAAGCCACTAAGTGCGTTCGTATCTAATAGATTTCTAAGTTGACGTAAAAGAATACCCGAAGTCTCGTGTCCATTGGGACCGATAAATGCTCATCTTACCGATATTTCAACGCTCTCAAGCAAGTCTTTAAACTCTCTTCGTGATGATCTTCTACCGAAGGAAATTTGCATGCGAGTAGTGGTCAGTAATATCAAGAAAGAGAGAGAGGGAGAGAAAAAGGATTAAGAGAAAATTATATAAAAAAATAATAATGTAAAGATTATTCTCAGTCATCATTCTCAGTCACTTAGAGGATTTTAGTCTCTTTGTAAACCAGCAACGTATACCCACTCGATGCACTCTCCTTTCTACAATTCTTCCTTTTTTTTCGTAGTTTCCTTTTATTTCAGTCTCTAGAGTATCGTCAAAGAGCCAACCATTTGCCGCTCTCACGTTCGTCGAGAACTTTATTCCTCCTTGTTTCTAATTTTCTTTCATCAAGGATTTATGCGTAATACGAAATAAAGGTGGAGAAAAGAGACTAGTAGATTTCAAACTTGACGTAAAAGAATGCCTGAAGTTTCGTGCCCATCGGGACCGATAAATCCTCCATCTTACCGATATTTCAACACTCTCGAGCAACTCTTTAAACTCTCTTCGTGATGATCTTCTACCGAAGAGAATATGAACTCGAGTAATGGTAAGTAATATCCAGAAAGAGAGAGAGAGAGAGAGAGAGAGAGAGAGAGCTAAGAGAAAATTATATAAAAAAATAATAATGCAAAGATTAAGAGAAGCTCTCCGCCAGAAGGAGACTTCATATCGCGACGTGCACTTACGCGTCCTCGTGCGAGGAAACGATGCGGAATTGACAGTGCGTGTACTTAGACAAAGTATATACTCGCTTGGGAATTGCTCGAGAAGCTTGTTGGAAGAGTTCCAACTTAAGCCAAACCACTACGAGCGAAAAAGTGAGAAAGAAGAAAAAAGAAAAAGAAAGAGAGAAAAGTGTTGAGTGAGCTCGTCGCTTCAACGTACTCTATTTGAGATAAAGCTCATAACGCGTTCGAAAATTATAAAAAGAGGATAAAGAATATATATGAAAATAAAAAGAGGAAACGTGAGAGGCTAAAGAGGCGTCGATAGCCATGAAATTCCCCTGGAAATTATTACGCCTCTCCGAGATGCGTGAAATTTCATCAAACGCATTTTTTCTTTTTCTATCTCAAAGCACGACACAACCATAAATTTTTGTCACATGTACAAATTATTCTCGATTCTAGGACAGATTCTAGTTTTTCTTTTTTCAAGATAGCACTAGATTTCACCAAAATAAGAGATGAATAATTTTGCTACATAAAAATCTCAACTCATCAGAACATTCTGATGAACAACCTTGAAATTGAATCCATTCAGCAACCGATAACAAAAATTAATTTCGTGTACAGCAGTATAATATAGCATAAAGAAATTCATTAAAAATTTATAAATAATATTAAGAATATTAAAAATTTTTAAAAATTGGATATTGCCCGTTCTTAATAATTATTTCTAAGATTGTCAGAGGAACAATTATTCTTTTTCTATTCATAACTTTAATGAAAGGAATTCACAAGAAAATTTATCATAAACGCTGAATAAAAAACCGCTTCTCCATTAATTACAGCCAATTTTTCATCCGAAAAGTAGTTGAGATATCGTTCGAAACGAAGCCACTAAAAATTCGGAGGATTCCTAAGAACGGATATCGAGCGTTGCTAAAGGATTTTTTTGGTGGGCAGACAAGAGAGCATTACAAAAAAACGTTGGCGAGAGTATCTCAGGGAGGTTGCAGAAACGCGTAATGCTAAATGCTCACGATACGGAAAACGGTGAAATGGTTTTAAACGTTCGAAACTTCCATGTGGACAAATAATACTTTATTTTAAGAAAGGCGTGAAACATGCGTAAAGCGATGGAGAAGGGAAGCTTTACTCGTTATTGTGGAAAAGGTAAGAGGAGCTCCCGGGCGGGCACGTGCTGTGAGTCGCCTTCCCGGAATATCGTCCAAAGACGATCAGAGACACGGTACGTTATGAGCGCGTATCTTTCGTGAAACGTTCTCATCCAGTGGCTGTCTCGTTCCGTCTTGGCTTTAAAGGACCTCCGTGCTTAAATTGCTACTCTCAAACCGACATTCTTCAGATTCGATATAAGTGTCAAATGCAATATATATTGATATATAAAAACAAATATATGTAAAATATATTCACGCGTAACGACTCCTAATGGAGAGCTTAAGACGAGTGTTAATTTTTTTTTGATTTCTCCTCTAAAATATCCTGCATTGAAAAAAGATTAAATACAAGCTGAGTCGTTTTGAGTGTGAGAGAGAAAGCTGTTTTTATATTTTCAAGTTTTCTTTTAAACCACAAATATTTATAAAAACAAAATAACCACCTTCCGCAAGACCGAATGAGTGATATTTGTTATTCACTTAAAATGTCAATCATAAAGGAAATAACTTTGGAACAGGTTTCTTTACAATCTAAACATGTTTTACATTATCTTAACTGACAGTGATAAAAAGAGCATTAAATTGCTAATACACATTTCAATGACAAAACAAAAAAATTATAGCCATGAATTCACAAAAATATAGTAGTTTCATTAATTTTTTGGGTAACTATACGGAGAAAAAAAATCGTCGATTCAATAGCATTTGATGTTATTGGAAGATTTCGTTGTTTCAATCGCAGTGTTTCTCGGTAAGAATGAATATGTAGTTTGATCAAAAATTAGCATATTGGTTTAATACTTTACAATATTGTGATGATTATATAATATCACTGGCTTCCCGTAATGAGATATGTGGTTGATCCAACGATTTTTTCCCTACGTGTATGAAAATCCGAAGCACACATCGAAACAGGTGACCGTGAATTCTTGCGGACCTATTCGTTATTCGACCTTTAAAAAAACAAAAAAAAAGTGAACATATGAGCGAGTAAGTGCGGCGGCAATCGCTTGGAGACACGTGACGAAGTGTGGTTTTTGATATCTCATTAACGTTCCCCACGCTATTCGAGGCTGGCTATAGCAACGTAGAAGGAAAAGAGAGAGAGAGAGAGATACATAGATGGTGATAATTCGGAAGATCGAACATGAACAAAGAGAAAATTACATGGTTATATGGTTAAGTATGAAGAAGCCAGAATTCCTTATACTCTGGCCATTTATACACCTAGTTGAAATTGCAGAACGTCGAATCAGGATGGCAGGTCCTTTATCCGCGATTCTCTTATCGCTACGACATGGAACTTAACGTTGAGAGAAATAAACGAGATGTGCCCTCTATGATGTATCCTTGATACATACATGTATGTATGAATGTCGGTGTGAGTGTATTTTCTAGGGGTGAAATGAAGTTGGATCGTGTGATTGCAGACTGGTGCACACTAAACGTTCCTAAATGAATCGTTAATCGTTAACTGCTCGTCACACACGCAACGTCCAACTAAATTCCCTTATAAACCGGAAATACGTTGAGTTTCTACCATCTCGTCGACCCTTCTAAGCCTGAGCAGCCTTTCTTCCATGTCCAAAAGATCATGGACGAATTGCTCGACAATTCATACCATGGACACTGTTTTATACGAGAGAAAGAGTAGGCAGAGAGAAAGCATCGGTATTATTACATCTCTGTATTTCACTCCACACAAATCGTTAAGTGTACCTTCCAAACCCCGATTGCGAAAACGATAAACTCACGGGGTCTTTTGCGACGAGAGTTCCCGCAACTTTATCGCCATACTGTGCCACTGAAAACCTACGGTTGATGTTCCTCGCATTAGCTCTTGACGGTACCCTGGGCCTACATCGTTTCGACGTCTTCGGATGCGTTCGTCAATAATCACGTTGGAACGATTTTTTTTCTAGTTCATGGCTCTGAACTGAGACAATGCTTTTGTCTTGGGGGATGTAGAATAATAAGATAAAAATTTCAACAGTTTTACTAAATTCTTTTATAATAACTAAAGCTTGTATTGTATGGATTTCCTAAACTAATAATTTGCCTATTTAAATTTGACCCTACAAAATGTTGACTGTAAAAAATAGTGTTTAAAGAATCCTAAATCCTTTTAATTACAACAAAATTTTAGCTTTCTCAATTTGCAATCAAGAAGTGGAAATTCTCGAAATCTTACCAGCGTACACCAATAATATTCTTAAGAATATGTGCATATCGATGCTTATAAATACGTGTGTACTTTTCCGTCGCGGGAAAACCCAAACAGAAAATAACACTTGTCGCTCTATAGAAGAGAACATTTTTTTCCTCACTTCTACTGTGGCACGATAAAAAAACAAAGAAATAATTAACTATTTATCTTAATATGTTTGGTTTCTCAACGTAGATATTTAATTGTTTATGTAGCTATTTTAATTTATATTAAAATATAAATATTAATTTATCATTTATTTGAAGTCTAAAAGAATGCGAAATGACTAAAAAAACATAGATAAACATACACGTATACAACATACATAATTTGCATATTTATTATAAATAAATAGTGGTATTTATTACTTTATTATAAATAATATATATGTTGTGATTTTTTTTTTTTTAATAAGATCCCGGTGCAAAGTTTCAAGGCCTAAACCGACACTGATGTACCTATATTTGTTATGATATATTTAAGCATTTGACAGTATGGTAAATACAAAGGTGAATTTCTCATGGGGCTCATTCCCATGGAGCATATCTTCGAGATATTTTAATTCCACAATTTTATCGACTCTCGTACTTGGGAGTGATCTCGTGCCTGTGCATACCATGAATATATGGCAACGTGTCTGCATACACAGCAACATGGAGAGAATATTTTATGATAGACAGTAACAGGTCCGAGGGTCGTTAACTTCCAGACCAAAAGTTAATTGTCAAGCGTGAAACTTTAGTGACAATTAAGCAGGAAAAAAATATGATTTAGGAGGGAGCAAGTCTAGAATGAGCCTTTTTCCCCGTTTTATTTTTTTTAATTCTCAAACACGTTTTCCTATACGGGTTTTTGATTGGGTGATTCGTAACTGTAGGACTTCCGGTTGATTCTCGATGTATGGAGAAACTTTAGACGCGATGTATATACGATGCAGTTTTATGATTTTATTTTTATTGGTGGTCGTTATAGGGGATCAAGCTCTGAAATTAAAGTAGTTTTTGTTCGTCCCTGAGAAATTGGATTTGAGCGAAGGGTTTCTCGATCCGTGGATTGACAGTAGTCCACGTATAAACAAGGCAGCAAATCAGTAGGCATCCCGAATCGGCCTACCGGTTACGTACGTAATCGTAAAGTTTGATAATGAAATTTAATCGAGCCCAACCCTTTAACGATCTCTCTGTCCATTGTATGGGCGGTTCGTCGCTATATACATTTATTATTATTATTCTTTGATGGACAATTACTTCAGAAGAGAAAGAGGGTGAACGACAGGCTTTAAAACATATGCCGAGGACACCTCTTGTCACAAGAAAGCAACCGAAAACGATGATGCGCCATTATTATCGTCGACACGTCATTAACTTTACTCGCAAACGGTCCAAATCTCCATCTCTAAATTTCTCTCCCCCTTCCTCTTGTACTCATGGTCACCATATCATGGATTTTAACGTCAAACGAAAGTCCTAAACCGAAAACTATACGGTCCCCCGTTCGTTTTTAGGAGCTGCGATAAAATGTTGCTTGCTCGGTTTAATTCTACACCGGGTGGACAATCAAACAGACACAAACCCTTTAAACCTTTCGCAATTCCCACTCTGGATCAGTTACTGGCTTTTAGAGTCTCCGATACTCTTTTCTCTACCGGTGTCACGATTGTAAAACGCGAAAACGAATTAATAGTAAACGTTATTGCTTGTGAGAACCTACTTTGCAATTAAATTCCCTTCCCGCCCTTCGAAAAGTAAACGAACTGTTTGTTATTATCTACAGGAATTCGTGTTGATGTGCTCAGCGTACTTTAACAAAACAAACGTACCAGGAAATAGAATTATATAATTTGTTGGAGTCCCTGATGAACGATATTATTCATCAATACAATAAAACCGCGATTAACCGAGGTTGGGTTACCCATGGAACGGATTAACCGTGCGTCTCTCAAGTGCCTTGTACGTGTGTTCGGGCATGGTCACTCGCATCAAGCGCGAAACATGTTCAGACGCGTGATAGAAGAAAACCAAAGAAAAAATCGAAAGCAAACGAAAATAAACAGCTTTTTTAAGAAACAAGAGTAAAATATGACGTAATATTTTTTATTATTTTTTTTTAATATTTTCCCCCTACCTAGAGGCTTTCGGCTATTACAGGGTCGGCCCAAGTCAGTAGCCAGTCCCCCCTGGGGGTCTGGTCCGGATCAGTAATCAGGCCCCCATGCAGCCGCATCCGACTTCCCCCTCTGTAGCGCATTCTCCATGGCACTCGATTCCATGGGCCCAGGGAAACTACGTCACGCCTTGTCACGAGAATGTAAACATGAACTACAGCTGTATACATGTGACATACACATGTACAGGTACTTGTGGATGCCTCATATATACACTGTAAAAACAAGTGTGTTATTGCCAACACATATTAAGTGTGTTCTGTACTTAACGCCATAAGCAAACTATAGATTCTTTGACGCCATTTTCTACACGTTTTAAAGTGTGTTAAAAATCTACAGTTTGCTTATGGCGTTAAGTACAGAACACACAAGTGTGTTGTTTTCGACGACACACTTGTTTTTACAGTGTACATCTGGAGCTGGTCACGCTCATATTTAATTCTCGTGAAAAGGCTACGGGATTGGGATTCGAACCGAGGACCTCCCAACACTCTGGCTTAGAGGCAAGCACGCTAGCCACTCGACCAGAGCGCTAGTAATATGATGTAATATATAGCATAGATTATAATCATAAAGTATAGGAGGTCATGTAAACTACTACAATAAAATTGTAATCCGATTGATCAGTATAAAAGGTATAATATTTATTTCGAATTAACCGTGATTTCAGTTTTCCGTGGATCCTTCGGTCCCAAGCATTCCGGTTAATCGGGGTCTTACTGTATTCAAAGTGCTGTCATAAAAACGTAGGATATTAGAATAAACGAAGCAGCTTTTTTTATCTTTATTATTAGAATCTGCTTTTTAGGAAATTCTAATAATAATTTCGTAAAAAGAGGCCAAGGTAATGGCAAAATAGTGCCTATGTATTTATTTTTATGCATTTTTTTTAATTAAAAAAACAAAACGAATTTAAAGATAAAAAACGATTTTTTAAACTTTATTTTGATTATATTTGATTCTATTCTCACTTCTTTGATTGAGGCGAATTTACAAAGTTGATCGATTTTTCTATACAGCTTTCCGTCTTTTTCGCTATTTTTTAAAAAACTTTTTCGGATAAAACTAATTGAAACATCAAGATAAAACCACTATCACCTCTTAAGTCTAACAATTTTTTTTAATGCCCTTTTGAATCTCCAAAACAAAATTTTTTGACCAAATATAACCGTTTGGAATTCCGCGATGTTTAATTTTCTAGAAATCGCGCGTGGGGTCCCCGTGAGAACTTCAACATTCAAGTGATGATAATTGTCTTATAATTGGAATATTGGGATAAACTAAGCCGCATTTCGTTCGTACTAGTGTAAATTTTTTGGATAGAAATAAACAATCGACTACGAATCTTTTTTCTAGCTAGATCAATTGTGCGGTGCGATCAAAGCTTCGACCTTTCTGGATCTCCCATCAACATAGCAATAAAAGAAGGGTGTCAAAGGAAAGATTTTTATCCTGAGGCGTCAATTAACAAGTTGTCTGCACACTTACTTTTCAAATATAATCTGCTGCTTTGTAGCATAAAGCACAAATTGTATTTCCTGAGATCCAAGACACCAATTTTGCAAGATGCAATTCCCCGATTCCCCCATTTGATCGGCAAGGATTAAAGGTTTAAAAATGCACCCGCGTGGCCTTAGTCTCGTAATAATGATTACACAATGAAGCTTTCGAGTGTATTTTGTGGCTCCAATAGATTTGCAAAAGCTGGGCAAAAGAGAACGAGAATGTGAAGCCAAGAGGGGAAGGGAAAGAACAGGGAAAACCAAATGTCTGTCCTCGTTTTGTTGGTTAAAAATCTTCAAGTTTATATTTGTGTGCGTACGTATTTAAACCGAGCTCTCTGATTCTCTTCACATTTCTCGTGTATAGTTCGCGAGAGGATTCAAGCACAATGGGGCAGAAAACAAGGGAAGTCTCTGGTACATCAAAGTGCCGGAAGTTATGGGGAGGACGAGAGGAGGATGGGTTAGAAATGAGGGAACTCTCGGTGCATCCGGCCCAGACTGATAATCATCTGAACGAAATACTTTGTAATCGTTAATTACAAACGTGCGCCCTCTCTCGTTGCGCCTATGTACTTTTTGTATAATACATAGATAAATAAAACATACACATATATCTATAGGTTTTTTGTTCTCATTTTTTACCTCACAAATGCTCAGCTTTGAGCTTTGAGAATAGTGCAAAAATCCCTTTGCCCCACGATTTCTTTTACTCTAACCAGAGAACATTTTCGCGTAAAACACCCTCTCGATTCTGCTAATGATTCATCCTCGTGCTACCAGGAGGACAACGAGGAACGAAGCAACATAGGTGGAATGAGCTTTATCGGGGGATGATAAACAAAAAGCGACAATGTGCCTGACACTCGGATAATTCATTTACGTATACACACGTGTCTTTTTACGTTGCTATTGTGGAGAAAAATGAGGTTTTAACCAGGTCGTTTGACATGTAAATCAATGAGGGTTGCGCGCTTGTGAATAAACTCCTGGAGAGTATTGTGACACGTTTTTTTCTTCTTTAACATTGTCGTCTAACGAGTTAACCCGTCAGCGATCGCGCTACGTACACTTTAAACATTGGTCGCGCGATGAGAGATTTTCTCACATGTATAGTTTCAAGTGCTTAATTTCATAAATAGGAACCTGAAAATAATTTCGTTACAGTGATTGCGGTTATTAAATATTTTTATTTTTCAAACTCCATAAATACAACAATAATTGACACTGGAAACCGACAAATAATAATTTAAAAAATTCAAAAACAAAAAAATGTTTTAATTCTTCTATCATAAAGAAGAATTAATTTGGTGAAGACAGAAAAAAATTCAAATGCTTATGGCATTTGAAATTTTCAAATAATCATCGTTTTCATATAAGTGTGAGAAAAAGTCTTATAGCGCGCTCGCTGACGGGTTAATTCATTTTTACACCGAAGGTTTATATTTAAAAACTTGGAACTCAATCTATAAAGCAACATATTTGTTATCTTCAAAGTCATTTTTCTCACATAATGAGAAGTATCTGTTCGGAAACTATCGTAATCGTTCTTCCCAACTTTATTAACGGAATGATTTCCCTTGACATAAATAACAACATGTGTTTTTGATCTGAAAGGCACTTGACAATTTCGAGAACTGAATCATGACTAGAAAAGAGAAGAAAGAGAAGGCCATGACCATAAATATGAATGGTTATTAGAGCTCTCGATTTACGATTCATCGAAAATCGAGTGGAAGAAACGATTTTTTAGACGAGTTCTGAGAATAATATCCGCCAATACGATACGGTATATATAAAACTTGAAAATTCATCAGGCGCACGTTCAAACGACAGAAATCTCTATTCTTTCCTGGGGTAAGACACGCGCTCACATATTTATATATATGTATATATGTGTGTATCAATAATGCTTATATAGTTTTTGTGAAGGCTCAAATGAGGCGTCGAGAGATTCCGCCAAAATTTCACCGAGTATCATCCGCGAGTTCGAACTTCTCTCGTTTTCTCTCTTCCCGAAACATTCATCTCGACCCCTTCTGCCTTGGCTCGATTGTCTCTACGGGGGGTTAAAAATTTTTTTTCTCACTCTCGTCTCTTCTGACAGCTCGCATCGCATACAAGTCTATATGAAAAAAAATGAAAAGCGAGGGGGGAACTGCTGCTCTTCTGTGATGCTACACGCCCGGGGTAAATGAAGCGCGCGAGAAACGAATTGTCACGGGAAAAAAGAACGACAAGAGAAAAATCCACATCGGAAAGGGACAGTGAATTAAATATTTTTTTATCTTTCTCTCTCTCCCTCTATATATATATATATATATATATATATATATATATATATATATGTATATATATATATACACACACACACACACATATATATATATAGAGGCGTGTGGTGGGGAAAACTAACGAACGCATTTTAACAGTGAGTAAAAAGAAAAAATGCCCTTCCTGAAATTGACGCTGGTGATTTCGATGCTATGTAGCGTGACCCGAGTTGTTTTTTTTCTTTTTTCTACAAGGGTGAGAGATTTTTCGCATTTTTCTCTTTCTTCGCAATTCCAGCCTCAAAAGACATTCCTCTACATATACCCTTATCGGAAGTTTCTGATATGCACACATAAAATGTCAACGAGCCACGGAAATGTCTTCTTCTCTTTTTCTCTCTCTTTTTCGCCATATTTTCATTGCGAGAATCATTATAATCATCGAGTTGAATAAACGTTACATTTATTTTTCTTCACATGAGCTGGATAAATGAAAATTCCGAATCGACATTGAAATCTTGATCATGAATTGATTGACACAACACAAATCTCGTAAAAGGGCTCAATTTTTCATACACCGCGAACAAAACCAATTTCTTTCGATTCTCCATTAGTCATTGACACAGAACATGGGCATATGAATAAATGTAATCCACGCATGAGTGATGGCTATTTTATTCAAATTTTTGTAATATTTTCTTCCTACACAAGTATGTACTAGGTATATGTATATTATTAAAAGCAACCGTTATCGTAGTATTGATATAAATATCTTATACCAGAAGATAAATTTGACGTACGTGAATATAAAAAAATGTGCATCCATTTATTACAATTACGAATCTATCCGGAGTCTCGTGACGATTTAATTCACATCCGATGCGAGAAAACTTCGTTTATGGTTTTTCTACCGTATTATATTTACTTTTCTACAAATAGTTTCATAAATTATTGTCTGAATATCGAAATATCTGAGTAATTATAAAATTACTTATCTAAAAAGTATACGTAATTGTATCATAAATGAAAAAAGAGCAATCGGTTTTAACCCTCAGAGTGTACACTATATTTACTCCGGTTTCGCGTATCACTGATCTGGTTTAGGTATCTAAGTTTTCCGATGGAGGAGGATTCGTATTAAGGATACTGAACTTTTTTATCCCGCACCTATATCCTCGCACTTTATACCGTCAAAAAATGCCTCGTTCTTTTTCGAATGTTGGGACCTTTTGAGCAGAGATCGGCAAAAATAATATTTTTGAGATTATTTTCCGGTAATATTACTACTTTTTCAAAAAATAACTATTTTCTTTTCTAAAATATCCATTACCTGAAAAATTGGTAATTTACAGAAAAATATTGTTAATTACTCAAGAAATGGATAATACTCACGTGCAAATTACAAATTAAAAGAACAAAGAAATAATTTTAAAGTATATTTCAAATTACACGAAAAATTACAAATTGTAGAAAAATTATACCGACAGCGATAGGTGCGCGGTCGGTGTGTGGCACCGACGATCTCCAAAGTTAAGCAGCCTCGGGCGAAGCCAATACTTGGTTGGGTGACCGCTTAGCCATGTACCGGCTCTCGCATCAATCACTGAGCGAGAGGCAGTTTTTCAGAGTTTCTGATGGTGCTAATCAATTGAAACTCAGTAAAAATATAGCCGCATGTATCGGCCGGGTTTTCCAGTTTGCCATGACCCTTGTGCAAATGCAATACAGTAGTGCATTAGGAAAGAGTGGCTGTGGGCAACACTCTTGGGGGGTTTCTCAGAAACATGGAAATTGGAAATTGGTGAAATGGGGAAAAAATGGGGTTATAGTGATGGGATGGGCTCATAAAAACCCGAAATGGTATACGCAGAAACAATAAAAAATATAAATACTAGAAAAATTACTTCTAATTACCCGAAAAATAGAAATTAAAAAAGAAATATTACTAATTATTTGGAAAAATTAGAAATTGTGAGCAAATTATTTTTAATTAACCCAAAATAAAAAAATAGAAAAAAATATTTTTCTGATTACTTGAAGAATAAAAATTGGTGAATAATAATTTCCTAAATACCTGGATAACAAAAAATTAGAGAATTTTTTTTTCTAATTACTTGAAAAATAAAAAATTAGGAGAAAATATTTTTCTAATTGCCTGAGAAATAAAAATTGAAGGAAAACATTTTTCTAATTATCCCTAAAAGAAAAAATTAGAGGAAAATATTTTCCTAATTAACCTTTAGAGGGCCGCGATTTGACGGGTTGAAAGTCCCTATAAAAATTGTCAAGAGTAGTAGTATTCCCATATCTATTATATACGAAGTACCGATCAGGGGTCGTGCCTATATTTAGGCTTTCTGGCCCTCTACAGGTTAACCGACAGCGATGGGTGCACAGTCGGTGTACGGATTTGACGACTGCCCAAGTTAAGTAGCCTCGGGTGAGGCCAATACTGGGGTGACCGCCTAGTCATGCACTTAATCCAGGAAACAGGGACTTTTGCAAAACAAAAAATCCTGATAATGGATTTTTCAATTGGAATATGTTAATGGGTGGCTAATAAGTATAAATCCAAGTTTTCATCTCGGGGGAGGGGAAGGAGGGGGGTGAGCGTTAACCGTCATCTTGAAAAACGCATTTTTGCAAATATTTCGTGAATAGTGCATCGTACGGTAAAAATGATAAGGACCTTTTTTGTAGGAAATTATATTTTCTATAACTTTTATTTGAAATTTTTTTCTTTATAGTTAACATTTTTTGAGATATAGTCAGTTAAACAATTCCAATTGTTTTTATTAAATATTTTGATAATCGTTGGAGATACAAAAAAATAGAAGTATTCAAACTTGTAGAGCATGAAATTCTCTAAAAAAATTATTGGAAACTTTTTTCCGTAAAATGGATAGTTAATGAGATATAGCGTGCTGAGTTCTAAACCGGCACGCATATCACAGGGAATGGTGTTACGTCCCACCCTCAAATCACCATATACAGCATTAAATGCCCATCGACTGATCGTCCATAACGCCGCATGCACCACACCAAATTTATTATTATAACCCATTCTCAAACCTTACTCAGCTACTGATGGTAGGATGGCAAAACTTTTCCCAAATGACTACGTGAATTTTCAAATCATAGAGAGTATATATATAGCATGCGCCGAGAATTCACGGTCGTAGCAACCACGCAGTTTCCACCAACAAGGAGTATTACACAGCAAACGCGCGCTTCCCACTGAGATGAGGTAATACACAGCTGACTCACCACAGAAGACTATATGCCTTCGTCGTCAACAAAGAAAGGAAGTTATATTAGACAAGGCCAAAGGTTCTGAAAAACATTTTAATCCACTATCATAAAAAACTTCAAAGCCCCATCACCATTATCGTAAATTTCTGTCAAAACTCCGTTAACGTACGTCGTCGTCGTCGTCGTTGTTGTCATCGTCGTCGTCGTCGTTGTCATCATCGTCGTCATCGTCGTCTCTCCCCATAGCCTTCGATCAATATTAAAGTGCAAGGGTGATTTGGACACGAGCCGATTCTACGGGACCAGGGGGTATAAAACCAGCAACTCAAATCCAAAAAAGGCAGTCGTCGTCGGAAGCCAGATTAGTCGGAGACTCTTCCCAAATGAGTCCTCAACAAAGTAGTACACCCTGACTCCACTCATCACTAAATTTACTACATCAAGTTCAAAGTCACAGATCCAACTCTATTAAATCGGGAATCGGTCGATGTTCTTTTACAAAATCGTCTGAAGTCAAGTTTGAATAATTCTAAGTCCAAAAAGGTGAGACCTTTTTGGACTTGGAATTATTCAAACAGTCTCCGGAATTGTAACAGAGAAATAAGGAGAATTCCGAATAAAGGGATTAATTAAAGCACTAAATATAGTGAGTAATCTACTGTTATTGAATCTACTACTAACTCTTGCATGCTAAAACTCGTTACGGCTCTATGGTCATTCATCCCCACATTCCTTCCCATATCGAAGACGAGGCTTCTGTTCCAGGGTAAAAGGTTTTAATTGCCTTGACCCAAAAGAGAAGTCAAATACCGTGTTACGTCCTCACTAACTCCGATCAGCTCACGAGGGCGTAACAATGGAAACGCGACAGGTCTCGAAAAAATGTATATCGCAGCACGCTGCGTTCTTATATACATTCTGATATTACATATAATAAGCGTACAAGATTTTTAGCATTATCGTGGATAAATTAATTTACATGTTATACGATGCCTACACGTAGACATGCCAATAAAGGGACGCGACAGTCTTGACGGTAGGTATTGAAGAAAGGTAAATGTACATCGACACTTGCACCACAACAAAAGTGAATATGCATATACATATCCATAGCCTTTTTATAACCATGCATTATTATAAATCCAGCCACCTAGACCCTGTACCGTTATTATTATTTGAATAGACTACAGCTATACAAAAGGTTAAGCAGCTGCTGAGTTTCTCCCGACATCTTCTATGTCCTTTTCAACCTGCGGTACTGTTCCCAACTCTGTCTGTCTCCTCCCCTCCCCTTCCCCTCCAAAAAATTCGTAAAATCTGGAATTCGCGGGGAATAAGCTGTGGAAGATGCTGACACACTGATAGTACAAATAGCTATGGAGTTTTCTTCGAATTTCGATGCAGTCATTATTGTAGGCGAGGACGTTGATTGACTCATTTTGTTGACTGCATTGGCGCATAAAGAAAAAAAATATTTATGTTCGCAAGCCGGGAAAAGGATGCACTCCAGAATCACTATACAGCCCACGTTGTCTGAAGCCTAAGTGTGGTTAGAATGTTAGAGAAAACATATTGTTCCTCCATGCATTCAGTCGTTATGACACAACGTCAGCTCCGTATAAAATTGGCAAGAGTAAAGTTCTGACAAAATTAAAGAACCACGACGAACTGCTGACAGCTGTGGCATTGTTGAAAGACAAAAGCAGTGATCTAAATATGATTGCTCAAGCGGGTGAGCGCTTTTTCATTGCTCTATACGTAGGTAACATAACCGAACCGTCCATCGATTCCCTCCGATATAAACGCTTTGGAAAATTAGCTCGTAACACAAAACTCAACTTGACGCTTCTACCACCAACACAGGATACAGCACGGTACCATTCTTTCCGAACCTACCATCAGGTTCAAATTTGGCTGGGATTTCACCATGACCCAGAAGAATGGGGTTGGAAGCGAGCTTTGGAAGCGGGCAATTAGAAAAAGGTTTCCTAAAATTTCTAATATTTCAAGTAATTAGGAATATTTTTATTTTATTTTCCATTTTTCGGGTATTTGGAAATATTTTTTCGATTATTTTTAATTTTTAAGGTAATGGAAAATATATATTAGTAGCAACAACGCGGGCGCCACGCGCCCGCTTTATTTTTTAGTTACCCCCTTCGTTAATCCTTTAAAATAACATTTTCATTTATTATTTATTATGGCGTCAGTAAATAATTCTAATTACTTTGCTCGTAAACTATGCGGCATCTTCGTCTTTGAAAAGCTTATCCTTCAGTAACAAAATATAAATATAATAACGATTTTCATCTTTTCATACGTAATTAAATATATTATTTAATTATTTACAGTGTCGTATAATTCTGTGTATATGAAATTTTTACACTATTATCATTTCTTTGAATGCCCAAGTAGACTTTAAGCGAATGCCAAGAACGCACTCGTAAAAACGCAACATATAATTGACCATGGTTAAAAACATTTTTTTCAAATCAATGCCAGTTCTATTAAATGTTTGACCCTGCATTTATTGTCATTGCAAAAGCTAATTTTATTGGCAATAGCCTTCTTTTGAATGTAAATGGGTAAGCATCTTCACAGTAGAGTGTTATACAATTCACGAATACGATTTGGTCTGCTTTGTTACCGGTAAAAATTTGACATCGCAAAAGATGATTACCCAATTCTAAGATGTGAAGCCTTGTACCATTACATAATCCTTAATTAATACTTAGATTTCTGATCAGCATTACGATACAATTTGAGGGTGGGAGTAAAATTTTCGAATGACGAAATTTCGAACAGCTAAAATAGCGAATTTTAACATACAGTTATCGATATATATATATATATAATTGTATGTTAAAATTCGCTATTTCAGCTGTTCGAAATTTCGTCATTCGAAAATTTTACCCCCACCCCAATTTGATCTTAAGCGTAGTTGATGTGGTGGTAAATTTGCTGGATTTAAGGTATTCAAATATTCTGGTGATAAAGTTTCATTAATATCACCATTATCACAATTTTCAATACTGTCTGCACTTGTGTATATTCGTTCTGATGTACAATCGAATAGCTGAACAACTCGTCTATTTATTTCTTCGACGTCAACATTTCTCACTGACAGTATTGCAGATTTCGCTATTTGTTCATATTGCTTCTCTCTGACTAAGTTCCCATAGATATCTTCAACGATATCAAAGTTTGCAGGTGCAATGCATATTTCTGGAATCATTACGTTATTATTTTCATCATTTAATCTTCCATCACCAATTTCAAGTACAAATTTTGGGAATTCTGCTTCTGCTGGTAAGGTTCGCATATTCTGTGTCAATGTGAACTTGAAGAAAGATTTGTATAATGTACTGAATTTAATAGATAAATTGACCATTTCACTTCTAGTCGCTCGTATTTTGATCGGGAATAATTGTCTGAAATCTCCACCAAGAATAATTATTTTTCCTCCAAATAATACATTATTGTTCATTATATCGCGAAGAGTTCAACTAATCAATTCTAATGCATATTTCGGAGCCACTGGTGCCTCATCCCAAATAAAAATATCAATGTTTTTTATTTATTCACTTTCCTTTGATGGAGCTTTGATGTTCGATGTAGAATTATCAAAAAGTGGTACTGGCATCCCAAACGTTTTGTGTACAGTCTTTCCCTGCGGCAGTAGGATTACGTCTATGCCGGTAAACGCCTTAGTGCACACGCATTTGCCTTTACTTTTCAGTAAATGACAAATCGTTGGGTAAATAAATATTTTTCCTGACCCACCATCGATGAAAAAGCAATTATTGCAATTTTTTGAATTTTTTGAAAAATTATCATTTATTACGGCGTTCATAATAATATCGACAATTTCTTTTTGTTTATAATTCAAGCTCGCATATTGTTGTTCACCTATTTCTTTATGCTGTTGCGGAAGTATATCGTCATCATTGGTTTCTATTTCGGAAATTTGTTGCATGCTCGGAAACATATCAAGGCTCGAACCTTCGTCCATAAACATCGTATTTATTTGTACGTATGCTTTTCTATTGGCTTCAAGTACTCCAAAATTCCTTGCAAAATCCTGAGACAATCCACCTTTAAATTCTTCCCAGAGTTCTTCTGTATGAGGTGGTTGGCAATGAATCAGAATGCGTACGATTAACCTACGCAACTGTCTTGGCATCATCCAAATCTCCGCTTCATGCATTGCTCTTTTCCATTCATCATCATCATCAATAAGACCTAGTGCTAAACATGTAGCTACATAAGTGTCATGGACTATGTCATTAACTGTTTTCAGTTTATCAAAACTTGTTGCGCCTTTGGTGTTCAATAACAGTAATCGAAGATGAAATAATTCTGCTTGGGTTGGACTAATTGAATTAATGAGTGTAGAAAGTATTCGTACATTAGTACTTTTGCGAAAGAAATCTATTTTTATCCTAAATGATAAATGATAACAACTAGAAAACCACTGATCATAATAAACCGTTCATTTATTAACCATGACTGTACAAAAAACAATTAATAACTTTATTTGTTTTTTTTTTTTTAAACGATGAGAAACCAAAAATCAGCGGTTTTGGACGTGTAAAAAGTATTCGTACACCGTACGAAAAATTATTTTACATTAATTTTTTATAATATAATAATAATTCTTAATATTTTGTCGGATAGCCATTACTATTTACAACGGCCTGGAGTCGTCGATGCATAGACTCCACAAGCTTGCGTGTGATATCTGGCGAGATAGACTCCCATTCAACTTGCAAGACCTGTTTTAACTCTTGCCGACTGGAAACAACCCGTTTTTGGACACCATCGTTCAAAATTTTCCATAGATGTTCTATGGGGTTAAGGTCTGGCGATTGAGGAGGCCAATTCAATGGTTTACGCACGTTATACAACAGCCATTCTTTGGTTTCGAGCGCGGTATATTTAGGATCGTTATCTTGTTGGAAAATGAAATTATCCGAGATCCCTAATTTTTCAGCACTGGCACGCAAATTGTTTTTCAAAATATTAATATACATTCGATGATCCATAGTACCTTCAATAAAATGTAATTTTCCCGTACCCCTGGCACTCATACACCCTCAAACGAGAACAGAACCGCCACCATGCTTAACAGTGGACCGCAAATTTTTCGGATCGAGTTCTGTATTTTTTTTTCTCCACACCGTACGCCTGCCATCTGATCGAAATATATTAAGCGAGCTTTCCAGTGTGACAGCCCGAAAAATCGCTGTTTTTCGCGATTTTTTTTTTTAAAGAAAAAATAATCTAATCGGTCTGGTTTTTTTTTGTATATTAATTGGGTATTGAAGAATACAAAACAATTTTTTAAAGATCGATTTATTTATTAATTAATATCTATAAAAATGATGAAACAATTGTTGCAGAAAATGCACTTGGATGTGGTGTCCACGTTGGGGGTCACAATTTTGATCTGAAACAAAAAACACAAAAAGATTATTGATCGGTATATAATTGGCTTTCGTGCTATGGAGGCTTTTTTTTTTTTTTTGCAAAAATGGCGCCGGTTTGAACAAAAAGTATCGATTTTAGCATTTTTTTTGGCAGTTTTTTTTTACAAAAAAATAGGAAGATGTCAAAAAAAAAAAAGCTTCCATAGCACGATAAACAATGACGTTAAGAATATTGTGTAAAAAATTCAACTCGATAGCTTTAAAACTCTGCCCTCCAAGTTGGACACCGTTTTGAAAAATGCTGTTTCGAGAAAAACGCGTTCAAAGTTTCAAGTGAGGAAATTTTAGGTAAATCGTTTACTTACGGTCAATCAGCGATGCCAGGTCCATACAATATCCCTTCTGCTTCTTCGAAAAGATTCGGACTTCAAACTCTGGACTCTTTTTCAAGATTTTTGCTGCCGAAGTGCTCGCAAACGTAAGATCCGTTTCGATATCGTGTCGATTTGTTCCCTTGAAACCCGCGGATCTTTTTCGTTCATTTCGCGGATGTCCGCTTCTCGAGCCTTTTTAACTCCCGACTGCCCGCAGGGCAAAAAGACGGGAGTTATGCGTTTCACTGCGTTCAGCTGATTGGGGCTATTTCTTTGTCACCACTTTTCTCCGAAACGGTGACAACTGTCTTGACCAATTTTCGCATGTACTTTCCATGTGTGACAGACAGTGTTCTTAGACATAGTTTGTTCAATTCTATTGCAAACTCGCTGAAACAATTAAGAATTATTAATATTCACATTCAAACGCATTTTGCCATATCGAAAGGGGACCCTTATTCGACTATCGCCAAATTCACACCCTTGTGCGTTGCTAATTTCGATCCGAACCGGCGCGCCTCTGTCTATACAGTTCGTCTATATACATGTATATATTGTTTTTTTTGTGTTATAATTGCATGTATTTTCTGTGTGTGGCAGACAGTGTTCTTCGACATAGTTTGTTAAAATCTATTGCAAACTCGCTGAAATTATTAATATTCACATTCAAACTCATTTTGCCATATCGAAAGATAAGGTAGTCCTCGACTTTTTTTTAGGTTATGCGTTTCGCTGCGATCATTATTTTTATTTAATATAATAAAGTTTTGTGTTATAGTGATTTTCTTACTCTTATTTTTTTTTATTTATTATTTTTTATTACTGCGTGACACACAAAGTGAATTTAAAAATAAGAGTAATAAAAAGCCGTGTAAAGTGCTACGAACTCAAAGCAACAACAATGAACGAAATCGACAACGGAAGTACATAAACATGAAATTTTATTGCGTTATTGAAAGTTACAGTGATTTTTTTTTATTTTTTCAAGTAGACTGATCAATATATAGATTTTAATAGTAAATTTGGCAAACGAACAAATTGGGAAGAACAAAACTTTAAATTTTTTAATTTAGCAAATATACAAGTGAACAAAATTATATTTTTAATAAAAAGATTCCAATAACATTTTTTGTGAAATTTTATTAGTAATTTTATTTTTTAGTCGGTACACAGAATGAGCTTATAAATAAAACCATGTTTAATTTTTTCATCACGCAAAGTGAATTTTAACAAAACTTTATAGCATTATAGAAAATTACATCATTTTTTTTAATGAGCGAACTTGTCAATATTTTATTAGTACAAATTTGAAAGAAAACAAGTTATTTGAGTGTCAGTTTGACAAAAAACAAGTTATTATTACTCCGCACACAAACTGAATTAAAAAAGAAATACATAAACGTGAAGTTTGAAAAATTATAGGTTACAATTTTTCAACTAATCAAACTTAGCAACAGTATTTCTTTTAAGTATGAATCCGACAAAAAAATGAATAAAGTTGGGAAAAACAAAACTTTAAATTTATAAATTCAACAAACTTAGAATGGAGAAAATGTGTAAAAAAAAGATAACTTTTTATGGAAGTACATATAAATCTGACAAAAAATCACAATAAAATCGGGAAAAACAAAATTTTGGATTTATATATTCGACGAACGTTTACTGAAGAAAAGCTGTATTTATAAAAATGAACATTTATAATAAAAAATATATTTTTTTAATTTAATTTTTTTTTAAATTCAAAAAAAGAATGAAGTAAATATTAAAAAAATGAATTAACTTAACACCCACCACCAAAAGTAGATACTAGTAAATTTTAAAAAGTGTGAAATAAAAATTGTTTTAAAAAACAAAAAACTCCCGACTGCTATAATATATATAATTTCATAAAAATATATTTTTATAAAATATTTATAAAAAAGAATGAAAGAAATTTCCAAAAAAAGATTTATTTTGAAACCCCCCCGCCAAAAGTAGATAGTAGTGAACTTGAAAAAGTGTGAAATAAAAATTGATCAGAAATAATACATATAGATAAAAAATCATTCAATTGGTTAGTGTAACTCCATCGAAATTCAATTTTTATGGTTAATGTTAATTGACGGTAGGATAAGTTATTTACATGCGAAAAATAAAAATCAAAAAGTAATTATCAAAGTTAAATAATTGTACGAAAAATGTAGATGATTAAAAAAATGTACAATTTACATAAAATTAACAAATGTTATAATTATAATCGAATTTAATTGTCGTCGGGAGACGTCTCCATTTCTCATTTAATGACTTAGAGACTTCTCCCGACCACAATTAAATTCGATTATAATTATAACATTTGTTAATTTTATGTAAATTGTACATTTTTTTAATCATCTACATTTTTCGTACAATTATTTAACTTTGATAATTACTTTTTGATTTTTATTTTTCGCATGTAAATAACTTATCCTACCGTCAATTAACATTAACCATAAAAATTGAATTTCGATGGAGTTACACTAACCAATTGAATGATTTTTTATCTATATGTATTATTTCTGAACAATTTTTATTTCACACTTTTTCAAGTTCACTACTATCTACTTTTGGCGGGGGGGTTTCAAAATAAATCTTTTTTTGGAAATTTCTTTCATTCTTTTTTATAAATATTTTATAAAAATATATTTTTATGAAATTATATATATTATAGCAGTCGGGAGTTTTTTGTTTTTTAAAACAATTTTTTCTATCCTGCCACGCACATTTCTCTTTCGTAGATCTATCCATTTTGAATGTCGAAACCGAACTGAAAGACGAACCGGACTCACGTTGGAAGTAGGGATGGGCGATGTTAACAAAAAAATCGATTATAAAAACATCGAGTTTTGAAAAAAATATCGATTATTATAATCGATTTTCTGTGTAAAAAAAATCGTCAAATCGAATAATCGACCGCATTAAAAGGATTCGGAAGAAAATCATTTTACTTTTATTTATTATTTATTTTGTACATGGACATTTAAAATCCATTTGTTGTTCTTCTATTTGAAATCCACTCGTGTCCAAAGTTTCCGTATCTGAAAAACAAACAATGTAATTAAACCATCTGAAATTATATTCATAAGGATAATAAAAAGATTCGTTTATTCAAATTAGTCAAATGACAGATTTACCTGCAGGGTTCGTTCACTTTGAATGGAAAAAAGGTTACAAGGATAAGAAAATACAAATAGATTAAGTTACAACGCATCCATAGACTTTATGACAATTTAACATAACATGTTAACATTCAAAATTTTGAGGAAAAAAACATTTAAATATAAAATTAGGAACTTTCACCGTAGACACAAACATTTAAACATAAAATCAGGAACTTTCACCGTAAACACAAAACATTTCGTGCTTTATTCTATAACTACTGACGTCGTAACAATTTGAAAAAAAGGTTAAATAAACAAAGTAGAAAAGAAAATTAGAAAACGACCCAGGACCGTATTTCACGCTAAATTCCAATCTTCATGTGCAAGGGAACTGAGGAAGAGTAATTTATTTAAGTGCTCACCAGATAGCCTACTCCGGTTATCGGTTTTGATGTCCCCAGCTTGAGAAAAAAGGCGTTCCGATGGTACTGACGTCCCGACAATGCTAATGTATTTTAAAGCCAATTTGTGCAGCGTTGGAAACGTGAGTTTCATCGATGACCAATACTTAAAGGGGTCTTCATATCGCAGAATTATTGGCTGACTCAAATACTGCCTTATTTCGAAACTCACAGGTTTGGAGTTAGTACTGTAATCCGCTTTGGACGCAACCAAATAATCATGAAAGCTCCAGACGTCGTTATTTTTTGGCAGCTCTTCGGATACTTTTTGAGTCTCTTTTTGAAGCGCGTTTTTTTTTAAGAAATCATTAATGTCTACAATAGCAGAAGAAACAGCCTTAGCATTTTGAAAGTGCAGTTTCTTGAATCTGGGATCCATCAAATTTGCAATAGCCAACGTTTTATTAAACTCAAAATCTTTAAATCGCCAATCGATCGCGCCTTCGAGTCTTTTTTTAAATTCAATTCCAGCCACTGTTGAAGGTTCGTAGTTTTGAACGGCGGCTTTCAAGCAATGTACTAGTGGGATAATGACGCTGCACGTTGGATAGGAATCTCCGCTGACTTCAGTGATGACGCCTTCCACTGGTTTCATGAGCGCTACGACGTCTTTCAAGATCTGCATTTCATCGCGTTTCAACATATCAGGTGCAGTTGGACATTTCGAGATGACTGCATAAACGTAATCTTCAAGAGCGAAAAATCTTTCCAGCATGTAGAGCGTCGAGTTCCAACGCGTTGGAACATCTTGAATAAATTTCAAGACTGTTCCTTCTGTTTTTCCGTCTCGAATTTGGAGTTTTTTCAATTCATCGGCAGCCGCAACGCTTCTTCGAGTAAGTGTAACAATTGCTTTAACTTTTGCAATTGTATCCTGTATATTGGTCATTGCTGCGAGTACGTCTGGTACAAGATGAGATAACGTATGCGCAAAGCAGGACAAATGTCTGTTCGGTCCCATTAACCCGCGAATAGCTTTCTTGATATTTGCCGCACTATCAGTAACTACCGCGCTAATCTTCGACTTGTCCAAATTGAAAGACTCGATGGCCGATTGAAAACACTCCGCGAGATATTCCGCTGTATGGCTTTCACTCAGCGGAAAAACGCCAACGCAACCGCTCTTCATTCTGCTTCCTTCAGTTACATGATGAATGGTGATTCCGAGGTAGCTTTGATTGCTGA
The DNA here is from genome assembly GCA_963989365.1 of Rhimphoctona megacephalus. NCBI lineage: Eukaryota > Metazoa > Arthropoda > Insecta > Hymenoptera > Ichneumonidae > Rhimphoctona > Rhimphoctona megacephalus. Next base: position 14,889,542 of record OZ022421.1, on the reverse strand, counting down.
TATCTGTCCAATTGTCGCACGTCATAGAGTAAGAGGCAGCTTCCTTGAGGACGTTCACAAAACGATCTTTCAATGACTCATATCGAATATCGATCAGTTTTGTCACGGTCTTTCTACTCGGCACAGTGTAGAGAGGTGCAACGGTTTTCATCAGCATATTAAAGCCCTCGTTATGCACTATCGAAAATGGCAATTTATCGACCGAAATCATATACAAAATTACGTTTGTTATTTTGTCGGCAGTCTTGCCTCCTTCTGTAAACAAAAACCAAATATTTCGTCAAATAATAAACTAATTCAGGATACATTAATAAATTTTATTTTGCTTCATACATACCTAAGAACGAACTCGCACGCCCGAACGCTTCGTCGATTCTTGTCAACTGTTCATGGAATGAAAGGTATTCATTATTTTTATTGTTTTGTCAATTTTGAGGATCAATCAATTTTAACCCGTCAGCAGGCGCGCTACGTACACATTGGGCGCGCGATGAGAGATTTTGTCACATGTATAGTTTCAAATGCTTAATTTGATAAATAGGAACTTGAAAACAATTTCGCTACAGTGATTGTGGCTATTAAACATTTTTATTTTTAAGAAACCATAAATACAACGATAATTAACACTAAAAACCCAAAAATAATAATTAAAAAAATTCAAAAACAAAAATTCAAAATTTTTTTTTACTTCTATCATACAGAAGAATAAATTTGGTGAAGATAGAAAAAATTTTAAATGCTTATGCCATTTTAAATTTTCGAGTAATCATCGTTTTAATATAAGTGTGAGAAAAAGTCTCATAGTGCTCCTGCTGACGGGTTAAATTCGTTATTATTGAAAAATCTGAACTTTGGCTTAAAATACATCTAAACAAGTTATTTTACAAATATTAAAAATCAAACATTTAAAAACATTTTACACACTCGATAAAAATCGGTGTAACTTTTATTCCATTAGGCATTTAAACTCCAGCCGATTCAACGAGCATATTATTTCGGATTGAGATTTGATTTAGAATAGCCCTTGATATATAAATATCTTAATTTTTTTTATTGTTGGTAAATTTGTGAACTGGAATATTGAGTTTTTGGCATTTCTCTATACATCCTATTCTACGTTTTTATTTTTCCCGTTTTATGGTATCATTCATAAACATTTTATTTGTAATGATATGTTTGTGATGAAATTTTCAAATAATCATCGTTTTAATATAAGTGTGAGTAAAAGTCTCATAGCGCGTCTGCTGACGGGTTAAATAGCTCTTTTTTTATGAATTTCTTTTATGAATCATTCAAGCAAAATATGAGTTATTTGCAAATTTTTCTATAATATTTTGCGTATTTTTTCTGCCATTACATTATCAACAATGATGAGTTATTTTATATATATATTTATAAATGTTTACCTTTGGTTGGATTTTTAATCGTTTCGGCAGCCCGTCATCAACAGATTCGTCGCTGGACTCTGAAGTCCTATATGTCCTATTGGCTTTTCTTTTTTGCTTGTTCACTTCTGGACATAGCAGCGCATGGCGTGTACTCAGATGTTGAAACAAGTTTGTTGTATTCCCACCATGCTTGTACACCTTATTGCAAATGGTACAACGTGCTGTGGAATTGCCTTCTTTTTGAAAATATTTCCAGGCTGCACTCGATTGCCTTGACCTGTTAAACATAAAATAATAGTCAAGATAGTCATTTATCATCAAGGCAAAAACCCTTGAACCAAATTAAAGACCAACGCTGAATAAACATTTAATGTGCTCCGGTCTAAATTTCAAAATAACGCTTAGTCCATTGTTTTTTTACTTATTTCGCTTGAAATTTATAATTTTTCTATTTCATACTTTGAGCTATTACAAAAAAACGTTTCTAAATACGTATTAACAGAAAAATAATTATAGTTTTCGAATTAAGAATAAAATTTTGAGAAAAGGGAGAAAATAAAGAATACATTTTTATTGTTACCTTTCGAATTTTTTTTTCATAAGTTGGCATTTACGGAAGAAAAAAATAAAAACTACCAATCATTATTTTGCGATGCCTCGGAAAAAATATAGTATAATGCTTGTACTCTTACTATATTATGTTATGAAAAATAGTGATTGTCAAATTTGGAAATGACACATGGACTAATTTTTGTCGCTTTGAAAATAAAAATGATTTCAATATTTTTCCCGTAGGTAAATATTATGTCCTGTTGTATTAAGAGACGATAAATGATGTTTATAGTACTTACTCAGGCTTACTCAGCGTTGCGTTCACATTTCGTAGTGGAGCTTCATTTTCTTTCGCAGACGTTACCCCTGGCGGGTCATCTACGACTTCTTCCTCCAGTGTTACATGGATACGTCGATTATGGTCAAGCACTTTGTCGCTGTTATCTAACATTACAAATAAGCATATATCAAGTTGATGCTAATATAATAATAGTTTGCCATAAAGATAAAGAGTTAGGAGTTTTAATGATTCCAAATTTTCTCATAAACAACAGATATTTTACAAAAAAAGATACACATTCCTTTCTGTCAAAAGTTTAACAGAGTACATCTCATTATTTGCCGCAAAAGTAAATCGTCTAACTGAGAACTTGTATACAGGGTGAATATAAAATAAATGTAATAATAACATATGCTGGCTTTGCGATATCAAGAGACGCGGTAGTGGCTCGACGCCAAGTATTACTCTTATATACTCGAATATGACGGTTTTCGGGCTTTCTTTTTTCAAACTGTTCTCACGGAGGAACGGTTTGAGTAAAAAATCTGAGCGTATTTTTTTAAATATATACTACAATTTGGTATTGAAATTTGCATTGTTAGAAGATGACAAAAATATATATTTTTTAAATTATTTTAAAAATTTTTGAAAATAGCCAAATAGTTCTCGCAGATTTACATTTTCTTTATTTCTTTTTCACCTCCGAGCTGCTCCCTGATTAAGATTGCGGTAGCGAATCGCGAAAAGTACATTTTCGTTCAACAAACTTTATCCGGCGGATGAAGGTTAGGTTCGCAAGTCAAAACGTTTATCCCTCAGAAAAAGTTTATTCAGAGATGAAAAAACCCGTTATGAAAAAAAAAGAAATATCAAAGTTTGTACTTACTTGTCGAATCCATCGTTTCTAAGAGAATTTTTTCTCAACAGCTCGGGAGTCTCAAGAATTTTCGAACTTTGGGACGAAAGAACGAAAACCGGCAAACCGCGTTTTTTCTTTGCGAAATGACAAAAACCGCGAAAATACTAGAACCGAAGAAGCGATGATAGACGATGAGCGATATCCAATGAGAACTGAGGTTTACAAGAAAACTCGTGCGAAAGAAGTCATTGGCTAGCGCCGTATGGCTTCTCGTCCCAAATAAAATAGAGTAATGGTATTATAAAATAAAATAGTATAATAATATTATTACACTATTTCGTTTTTGTGTTTATGCTAAAAATTTAGCTTATAATATGAAATAAAGACTGATTTGTAAATAAAAATATAGATTGAAAAAAAAAAAAATGTTCGCAAGTGGAATCGAACCCAAAATGTCAAATTGATACGTCGATAACTGATTCATTCGGCTATACATCAACTGTAAAAATTAAACTACAAACTCGTTCATGCTCATCGCACGCGCTTGGATATTAACCGAGTTTACGATTTATTATGTTATGAGAGATTCATCCTTAGTTTACATATAACATTTTTCTGCTCACACACGCGGTTTTACACACGTTTTTTGATGAAGTATAGCTTTTTTCATTTTGCGCGGTCGCCCTCGGTTATAGCGCCCCTTTACCCTTTGTGGCCAAACAGCGAATTTCGGAACGGAACCCGACTTCGAGAAGCGAGTCGGTCCTCCGTCCTCACTTCCGGACAGTTAACAATTTATTATGTATTGTGAGAATTATTTTTCGGTTGCATATAATATAACATTTTTTTCACTTCAAAATAGAAGTAAGTCAGTCCCCACTCCTGGAGGTGCAAAAACCTTCGATGTTGTCGAAAAAAAATCGAACATCGTTTAATCGACGGAAAAAAAAATCGGCTAAAATAATCGATTATTTGAAGAAAAATATCGACAACATCGATTAATCGAAAAACATCGCGCATCCCTAGTTGGAAGGTACACGAGCAGGTAGGAACGAGACAATAGAAATAACGGTCGCACGGGCAGACGGCCGACGCGGCAGCTGTAGCGCTCCGTTGCCTTCTTCCAAGAAATGCTGTACAGTGACAGAAAAAAACTGAATTTCGGCATGAAAATTTCAGGGAATATTCGGAAGAGTGTATACTATTCGATAAAGCAAAAAAAAAATCGATTTTTTGAAAATTTCACACTGGAAAGCTCCCTTAAATTTGCTCTTATCTGAGAAAATGACTGAGTTCCAGAACTCTTTATCTTTATCCAGATGCTCTTTTGCGAAATGAAGTCTTTTTTTACGATTTATCGCATTGACCCAAAATTTCTTTCGTAAAGCTCGGCCGTGATAACCATTGTCACGTAACACATTACGAACTGTACTTTCGCAGGTACTAATATTACGATCCAAGAGGCCACTCACAATATTTTGCGCACTAATTTTTGGATCCGCTTTAATCTTTCGCAGAATAAAAAGTTTATCTGTATCTGTCAATGCACACGGCCGACCACCTCTACGTTGATTTTTCAATGTTTTCCGTTCTCCAAATCGATCAATTATCGATTGTATTGTCGAGCGAGGTCTTCCAACGATCTTTGATATCTCACTTCAGATTTTAGTTTGTCATTTCAGCACGGAATATGATACTTGAGTTCTGGAAAATGCTTGGCAATGAATAAGCAAAACCATGGCAACAAATAGCGGCTTCAAGTTTCGATATATCGAAATGTCAATTTCGATATATCGAAATGTCTTTTTAAGAAAGGATAAACATGATTTTTTTTTAATTTGCAAATATTTAATGCGAAATTCTAAATTTATAAGTAATTCAGACTATTTTTTGACGAAATATCAAATTTTTTAATAATTTGGAATATAATTGAAAGGAATAATTTTCCGAGGTTCTTTAAAACATCCGACGAACACGTGACGACTGAGTGACGATGCCTTTCGCCTTTTTACCCCTTACTCGGTAAAGAGTCCTTACGGTTTTTGAGAAAAACCAGAGGGGCGGCAATCATAAAAAAAAGGAGGCCTTCGCGTGGGCTCAGGCCTCGGATGTTAAGAAGGACGATCGGGAACTTCAGTCTTGCTTCACGGGACAAACCCTCGGGATCTCCGACGCTAGCGTTTTGGTTAAAGCCTAATTCTGTTAAATCAAATTACTACTATCGTTAAATAATTGTTAATCAGGGAAGCCTAAACTCTTTTGAATAAAAATACTTTCTGACTAAATAAATTCTTTCCTACATAATGTTGTATAATCCCCATTTTTCGACAATGATTAATTCTTTTTTTAGCATTTTTTGTACTGAAGTAATTAGAAATAATTTTCAGCGAATTGTTAATTTTTTTGGTAATTAGTGTTCAAATTATTTTTTATAAAAAATCTGAAGTTAATTTGAAAATATTGACATGTGTGCATTTTGAGCGTTAAAATAATGAGAAACGATTACAAACAAAAAATGATCAAGAGGCGCGGTAGCGGCTCGATGCCAAATATTAAAAAATAAAGCTTGCGCGAGCTCTGCCGCACTCTTATATACGCGAATATGACGGTTTTCGGGCTTTTCATATTTTTCAAACTGCTGTTTAGTAATTTCAAGTTCAAATGCAGGTTTAGTAATTTTCTTTTTTCATCTAATAATTTTTACGGAATGGTCTGAGTAAAAGTCTGAATATAGGAGACGATTTTTTTTCGATTTTTCTCTTTCCATTGGTTTTTGTTGTAAGTTGATGCGTCCACCCAATTTCGAGATATGATAATTTTGTAATTTAAAATCGAACGTTTGGGGAACTTTTGTCCCTTGGAGTCGGAAAGACGTAAGAAGCATTTGTTTACATTTGGGCATACGTTCTTTGTGAGACCGGTAGATATTTGTCTACCCTGCAGTAGTCGCCCAGTCCACTGAACGAGGTTACCCCCACTTATTGCGCGCCGCTGAGTGAGAGAGACAGCGCGCGAAGCCAGGTCCCGTCCCTTTCGCCCATAGCGCGCGCTCTCTCTTTCTCGTTCAACAAGAACGAGAACGAGAAGAACGTTCTTTTTTATTTTTTTTAAATGAAAAACAGTATTTTTTAAATTATACTCGGAAGTTATACCATTATTGAAACTATCATATTACGGTGAAATATAGAAAAAAAAGACAAAATTCTATTTGTCACTAATTAGAAAATTTGAGTTTACGACTATTGGAATATGAGCAAAAATAATCAATCAACGCAGAAATAAATTTGATATGAAACGCTATACGAATTATGAAAGAGAGCGCGTGAGGTCTTATAAATAAAGAACCATAAATGTGTTTATAAAACATTAAATATACAAATGATAAAGGTAATAAGAAACCGAAGCATAGGACCATTTTCGTTCTATGAGTTCGAGGTTCGAGTGATACTTTTGATCACTCCGTTGATCAGTTCTCCGACAGCTGTCTATCAGTTAAGACGTTAAATAATAAAATAATAATTGCTCTGCTTAAACTGTGTTTGTGACTTTATTTCGCAACCTGCTTCCCGACAAAACCCAATAGGTTATGGGCCCAGGCACAGATTGAAAGGACACGTTTAGAAGTTTTACGTGAAAATAATAGATATTGAAAATGCGTTAACGGACAACACCACTGTGACGGCTTCAAAAAATCGATTTTTTGAAAACCATTTTAAAAAATCTAAAATACTTTTAAGATTGAAATGCCGTTGGACCCAGGTCGAAAAAATAATTATTTTCGTAGATATTGAATATTTTTTGGAGCGGTGCAGCGGTCCGCGACGCTCGGGGTCCCAACTTTGAACGCGTTTTTCTCAAAACCACTTTTTTGAGTGTGGCATGCAGCAGAACTCGAGCAATTTTTATCTGATCGACTTCAAATTTTTACTGTATCAATAAAAGTAGATTATCTAGAGAAGTACATAGGATTTTTTCGATATCTCAATAATTATAAAAGTTATAGCCTATTTTCGACGAGAAATTTTGCTCAAATATCATTCTTTAATTTCAAAGGCATGCCTATTTTTTAAAAATCAATATTTTCCCAAATCCCTATGTACTCCTCTTCAAAATATCATATTATTAACGAAAACACTCGGTATTTTTTTTCAGATCGACGTTGAAGAGAGTTCTGCTGCGTGCCGCGAACCACTGCGGAGATGACGCGAGAGCTTCCCCAGCGCCACCATGCGGCGTGAAAAATGTGGAAAAAATGTTTTTTGATACATTAATAAACAAGGAACAAAACCCAAAAAAAATTTTTCGAATATCTCTTTTTTCCCCACAAAAAAAAATTCTTGAAAAATGTGAAAAAAATAGGGGGTCCCAGTGGTGTTGTCCGTTAAGCAGCATTCATTTGAACATGTCGAATCCCATCGTTATTTACGAAGACAATAATGGGTGTATTGCGATAGCCAACAATCCCACAGATCATAAACGATCAAAGCATACCGATGTAAAATATCACTTTTCAAGAGAAAAGGTTGAACACAAGGTAATAACTTTGAAATATATTCCAAAAGGTCAACAATTAGAGGATGCGTTCACGAAGCCACTACCAGCAGTGCAGTTTTTGAAAATCCGGAAAAAAATGGGTCTGGAAGAAATATAATTTTAAGAATTCATGATATACAATAATAGTAATCATTATTGGTCTAATTAGGTTTTTCTTAATAAGAGGTTTTTCCCAATCCATGCAACAAATGTTGGACCATATCTTTATATTCCCCAAGATTACAAGCAAAATTAAAAGCAAATAAAATTGAAAGCAAAAGGGCAAAATTTGATATTTATAATAATAGATTATTTTTGAGTGGAAGTATTGGAATATCAGCAAAAATAATCAATCAACGTAGAAATAAATTTGATATGAAACGCTATATGAAAAGAAAGAAAGCGCGTGAGGTCTTATAAATAAAGAACCATAAATGTTTTTATAAAACATTAAATATACAAATGACAAAGGTAATAAGAAACCGAAGCATGGGACCGTTTTCGTTCTATGAGTTCGAGGTTCGAGTTATACTTTTGATAATTCCGTTGATCAGTTCTTCGACAGCTCTCATCCAGTTAAGACGTTAAATAATAAAATAATAATTGCTCTGCTTAAACTGTGTCTGTGACTTTATTTCGCAACCTGCTTCCCGACCAAACCCTATAATGACATTGAAAAATTCAATTGAAATACATATTTTTAACAATTTGTACAAAAATTTATGAATAAATATTGAACATTTTATGAATAATAAGACATATTTTCATTAAGGCGAGCAACCACTTTAGGAGACCGTAAATTAGATGATTTTTTGGTTTTTTTTTTATTGTGAAAAAAACGGAAATTTCCGCAACTCTGACAATAAATTATTCATATTTTCATACATCTGGTAATTTTTTCAAGTTATTTCATGCATTAATTAAGGTGTAATCCGCTGTGTCCCTTGGCGTATTCTCATCGTCGTTGTCGATTTGCGGGAATTGTGCAGCTCGCAATTCGCATTTGAAATTGTCCAACAAATTTCTATACATTCTTGAGATGTTTTTTAAGAACATGAACCTAAATTTTGAAAAAAGATCGAGAACTGAATGTCGAAACGTGTTTGAAAAAAAATGATCGATTGTTAACATTCTTTTCCCGGCATTTTGCAATAATAAATATGTTTTAAATAATCTAATCTTTCCAACTTTAGGTTCATGTTTTGATAAATTATATTATGTAAACGTGTTCCAAATTTGAAGATGATCCATGAATTAGTTTCTGAGTTATGATTCCCGCAAATTGAAAAAATGTCGTTTGGAGAAAAACACGTTTAAAGTTTGAGTGCGCTTAGCAGTCGAGCGGAAAGTCTTTATCATTTACATACATACCGGTAGAAGGAATCTGAATATCGTTTTGAAATTTTGAGGGTGTATTCTTAAGATATTTTGCTAACGATTTATGAAATTAAAAAAAAAAGACTTTTTAACGCATCTGAAGTGGTTGCTCGCCTTAAAATACTATAAATATAATTTAATCGACTGCTTAGTACTTGAAACATAAAATTTGTTTAATTTAAGTTCGAAATGTTTTGCTGCATATTAGAATTTGTTGTAATCAATCTGAGAACGTTTCGTACGATAAATAGAAAATTTTATTCGATTTTCATTTAACTTCATAGTCAGATTAATAATAATCTTAAGAATTTCATTTTCTTCTATTGTTATTATCGTTTTTGAAATAGATTTCTCTTACAGAATGAAAAATAAAACAAATGAGCGAAAGACGCAGTAAGGTCAGCTAAGAATATCAACAGAATATCTCGAATTTATCGACATATGCTTTTTTTTTGGTTTGATAAAGGTGATTTATTTTCGGTTTATCGTTATACATTGGTAAGTAATAAACTTCCTTAAAAGAACTTAAACAATATACAATTATTGTGTTTTTGGATTGTCGTCGCGTGATGTATCTTACCAAAAATCTATATCATTTAATTATATTTTAAACTTCATATCGCAGATCTTTATTTTGGGGTCGAGTATACTATATACTTTCATTCTTTCAATTATTTCGCTATGGTAAAAAAATCATAAAAACCATTGCAACTATTTTTGTCCTGTAGACTTCTTAAGGGCGGGATGGGAAGGGGGAATATTTACATATATACAGGGTTTGTAAAATCTTCAATTTCATCACTGTAACTCTTCTTGTAGAATTCTAACGACATTCATCCTTTGAAGATAGCGGGCTCTGTTAGCTGCTCTTCGTTGTTGTTGTTGTAGCTCTTTTTTCCTCCTAGCTCTTCTCCTTAGCTCGTCCATGTGTTTAGCTTCACCTTGTAACCACCAATATTGTTCTCTCAATCTATCGAGATTTTCTCGATCTCTTCTGGGCAATGCCATGGAATAAACCCAGTTTTCTCGAGGAATATTATCTGTATCTATAAATATTGCTTTCTTGGCGCAATGTCTTCTTATGTGATAAATAATTGGTAAGTTGTTCTCGTTTTGAATGCATCCCAGTCGATCAAAATTCGTAAATGATTCTGGAGGTGAATAATTACTTCTGGCCATCCTGAGTATCGTAGCTTCGTTATTAATCAGCAATTGATTAATAATGTTGTTGTTTATTTGATAAGCTGTGCTGAAATAATTTCTTGTGAGCATGAGACAAAAACTGTCAAATCTTGGTATATCGGCTCTACCGTAAATTGTTTCATTATCAATTCGTCTAGTGTATTCTGATTCTACAGTACGATATTGCCCTAAGCAGGCTTTAAGACAGGATCTCTCAAATTTACGATATTTTTCCGTTACAGATGGTCCGACGTTCCACCAAATTGGAGCGGCGTATGCCATAATTGGTCGTATCAATAATTGATAGCAAATTATTTTTACTTTAGTCTCTAGATTTTTATTGTAGAAGATTTTATGGTTAACCTTCAGTGCGTTTTTAGCTTTTGTTAATTGAATAGCATGATGTTTATTCATTCTTAGAAGATAATCAAAGTGTACTCCTAGGTATTTAACCACATCTTTGTTGGGAATTGGTGTTATTTCTCCAGTACTTTGATCTTCTATTGTAATTTGAAAATCTTTGATATGCGGAACTGTTAACGGTGAAATTTCATTAACAGTTTTTCTAAATAATATAGTTTCACTTTTGAGTGGATTTATTTTAAGATTCCAACTTTTGTAATATGCGTTGATTTGATTCACTAATCTATTTAATTTTTCCTGAATTATTGGGATTTTTTTATCTGCTACATATGTCACCATATCATCTGCATATGCTCCAGAGTACGTGTCGTTACCTGTATTTAGGTTGAAGAGGTTTAAGATTTCGCTGTTGAATATATTAAAAAGTACCGGAGATGTCACCGTTCCTTGTTGCAATCCTTCTTGAATTTGAAATGAAATTGTCGATTTACAATATCCATCCCAGGTGATGAACGTTTTGTTGTGGATCATATCGCATGTCAATAAGACTAGCGAGTGTGGAAAGTTGAGGCGATGTAAAATGTGTATTAAACCGTTTAGCCAAACCGAATCGAAGGCTTTTTCCAAATCAATTAAAGTTGCACCAACTAATTTTCCGTTAAGAAGATGTTTATTGATGTCAGATGAAAATTTATTGATTGCGTGAACGGTTGAATGTTTGGCTTTGAATCCAAATTGATTATCAGGGATTATTTTATTTGCTTCTACATGTAGCAAAAGTTGAATTTTAATAAGTTTTTCAAAAATTTTACTGATGTTGACAGTTAAACTTATAGGCCTGTAACTCGCTGGTTCGGAGCCGTTCTTGTTTTTCTTCTTAATCGGAATTACTTTGGCTTTTTTCCATCTATCTGGGTAATATGAATGGTTAAAGCAGTTGTTGAATATTATTGTATAATCTTTGATTATCGAAGGGGGAATATGTTTTAAAACAATCATCGGTATGTTGTCTAATCCGCTTGAGGTTTTATTTTTTGCTTTTTTGAGAATGATTGCAATTTCATATTGACTGTGAAGGAATTTCGACTCGTCTTGCACTCGCACTGGGAGATGAGCTAAATTATCGTCATTGAAATTTGTATGTGTTATGTTGTGAAGCCTCATTCGTTGAATGTTTTGTTTTATTTCTGATGCAGTTGCATCAGCCATACGTTTTATTTCAGTTCCCTCATTCGAATATCTTGGTGAATTTATTTCTTCAAAATATTTCCCGATGATGTTGAGCTTCGTAGTTCGGTTCGTGAAGATATATTTGCCATTTTTTTCTATGAGTGGTGCATTGACTAAGACTTCTTCTGTAAGTAGAGCGTCATTATTTGTATCAATGGCGAGTGTATCGATTTTTGGAGGTTCTTTATATCTGAAGTTCCTGTTTATTCTTGGGAAAAATTTAACTGAATTACGATAATCAATGCCCCTTGCTTTTGCAACCCAGTATGCTGTTTCAGATTTTTTAAACTGTGATAATAATTGTTTATTAATTGTTTTGATAAGTTTTTTAATGTTTTGTTTAACCTGTGCGTTCCTGAGATTATTTTTGAATATAAAAGAGATTAATGCTGATTTGTGATTTTGTAGTCTTCTTATTTTGTTGTTGACGTATTTTATACACCCAGCTTTATCGTCGGGTCGGATTTTTGGCACAATTTTATTGATAGCTGTTGTTATATATTTTTCAATTTTGGCAATATGATCATCGATTTCGTTTATTGTTAGGTTCCTGTTATCTGGTAGGTTTTCAGAATAATTATCCTCTAGTGATTGATAGAATTTTCTCCAATTAGTTTTCTTATAATTGAATCTGGGACTTGGATGAGGAGGTATCGCAAAACCCATGAAAATATCGTAGGTGTCAATTGAGAAGCATATTGCATTATGATCGCTATCATACGGGAGTGTGCTAAGTTTGTTGTTATTTAGGTCTTGAAATTCAATGCGTGAATCGGCTAGACAGTAATCTAGAAATGAACCCGATCTTGGGAAAGTGGGTTTGTCAGCCACGTATAATGTGGTTCTGTTAGCAATACTGAGTTCTTCATCCCAATTCTTGAGTAAAGCTCCTCTTTCATTTATTTTATAGTCACCCCAAATTGTGTGTCTTGCATTTAGGTCACCAGCCATAATGAAGTATACTTTGACACCTTCCAACTTATGATCTTGATAAATATTGTCAAGTTCCTCGATAAAAGTTCTTCTATTATTGCAAGCTGCATATAGGCTGAATATGTAAAGGATTTTATTTGAATTGAGATTGATTTTTATTAGAGTGTATTCAATGACTTTATTGTTCAGTGAATTAGGTTGCAGGATTTCTGAGAAGCTGATTTTTTTGTTTATCATTATTGCAGTTCCTCCACCTTTTTTGGCATTCGGACGATCTGTTCTTACAAATGCATAGTTTTGAAAACTAAGCTTATGTTTTTCATGTAATTTTGTTTCCGAAATCAGGGCTATATCAATATTATTGTTTTCTATGAATTTTTGAAGGTCGTATCTTTTTTTGTTCGCTCCTAGCGAATTAACATTTATTGCACAGATTTTAATCTTGTGGTTAGGGTTTATGTTTATCCTCTGATTTTCTTGTTCTAGGATATTATTTGCCATTATTAATATTCAAATTGGTTCAACAAAAATTCGATATTTCGAGAGTTGTCTGATATTTTTTTGATAATGTCCGACAGTTGTGTTTTAATAATCTCTATCATACTATTTTTAAATTGGTCTAGCATTCTCTCAAAAATAGAAAAATTATTGGTGTCGTTAGACTTGCTATTGATGTTGATTGGCATATCATTGTTGTTGCTCTGAGGGTTGAATTTTTTATGGAAATTGTTGTTTTCGAGGACAGAGTCATCATTATTATACACGTTGAATTGATTAGGGTGATGTATTTCTTCTGCTCGATGATGTTTAGTCGTTTCTCTTCTTCTGCGGAGAGATGGGAAATTTTTATTATAATTACCTGCAATGGATGCAAATGAGGAATTCGGATTTACATATCGTTCAATTTTGTTTATTTTTTCTGCTCTTAAAGTTTTTCTGATCCCTTGTGCTTGACGTTTCAGATTTTGTGCTGTAGCTAAATATGGGCAGCCCATGTACGAGGCAGGATGGCCGTTGTTGCCGCAATTTGCGCATTTGATTTTTTCTCTATCACCTGTGTTTTCTATTTCGCAGACTCCTCCATTTTTCGTGGGACCATGATCTTTTCCACATTTTACACAACGAAACTTCAGCTGACAATTCTTACTTGCATGACCAATACGTTGGCATCTTTTGCACTGGAAAATTATTTTCTTGCGTATTCTTTCCCACCTCACCGGTTGATATAGCAGAAATTTTAATCTTGTGGCAACTGTCTTGCTGTTTGGAGAGAGTTGCACTATGAAATGAAATTTATTTTCGTTTTGCTTCCCAAATTTGAGTTTAATGACTTCTTCAACTTTTATATCAGGAAGATTTTTCTTTTCAATGCATTCTTTGATGTCCTCTTCATTGTATTCAGCATTTATTCCTTTTAATACTATTGATTTCTTTTTCTCGCTGTGGGGAGTGAAAGTAAAGTACTCAATTTCTTTTGAATCCAGTAATTTTTTGATTGCATGAAAAGTTTCAATATTCTGTGGCATTACTCTAGCGTACTCTCCTTCGGTTTGTTTGATCCAAAAATCCTCCTCCGCAATTTTTTCTGATGTTATCAAATGTATTATTGATCTTGGACTCATTTTATATATGTGAATGGGTGGAGGTTTATTTTTTGGTTTAACTGTATTGATTTTTCTTTCTGCCTTTTCAATGCGTGTGCCTGCTTTGTGTTTGTTCGATTTATTTACCTGATTATATGAATCTTCTTCATTATCTCCTTCAATGACACTCATAGTATCTGAGAGAGCCGCGTATTGGTTATTGCAGTGAATTTCCGATCTATTTTCTTTTTTCTGTTTGCTGACTTTCTTTGGGGTTATAAATTTTCGATTTTCTGCCGCTATGTTCTGTATGTTTACAGTATCTGCGTTGCTGTCAATTGACGAAGATCGCGATCTAGCCTTTGTCAGATTAGGGCTGATTTTTGGTCTTTTATTATTCACCACTCTTTCGATATTAGTTGTGCCTGTTAATCTATCAATCTCTCTGGCTTTTTTCCTGAGCGCAGCTTGTGAAAGGATTTCCAAATCCTGCACATCTCTTGGTCTTTTCTGCATCCTTCTAAGAAATTGTTGTGTGTCGGGGATTTGGTCCCCCGACCCAATATCCACGTATTTTTTCTTTTTTCGATTTATTATCTCCTTTTGGGATGATAAAAATGTTGGCGACCTAATTAGCTGAGCCAGGGCTACTAATATTCACCTTTAAACAGCTATTTTCGATCACAATTATTTTTATAATTCAGTTTGGTTAATATTGAAACGACGTACGATGTTCACGCGTTGAAATATCAACGCCCACTTTGTTCTCATCGACATATGCTTTTTTGGTTTGATAAAGGTGGTTTATTTTCGGTTTATCGTTATACATTAAAAAGTAATAAACTTCCTTAAAAGAACTTGAACAAAATAATATTATTGTTTTTGGATTGTCGTCGAGTGACGTATCTTACCAAAAATCTATATCATTTAATTATATTTTAAACTTCATATCGCAGATCTTTATTTTGGGGTTGAGTATACTATATACTTTCATTCTTTCAATTATTTCGCTATGGTAAAAAATCATAAAAACCATTGCAACTATTTTTGTCCTGTAGACTTCTCAAGGGCGGGAGGGGAAGGGGGAATATTTACATATATACAGGGTTTGTAAAATCTTCAATTTAATCGCTGTAACTCTTCTTGTGGAATTCTAACGACATTCATCCTTTGAATATAGCGGGCTCTGTTAGCTGCTCTTTGTTGTTGTTGTTGTAGCTCTTTTTTCCTCCTAGCTCTTCTCCTTAGCTCGTCCATATGTTTAGCTTCACCTTGTAGCCACCAATATTGTTCTCTCAATCTATCGAGATTTTCTCGATCTCTTCTGGGCAATGCCATAGAATAAACCCAATTTTCTCGAGGAATATTATCTGTATCTATAAATATTGCTTTTTTGGCGCAATGTCTTCTTATGTGATAAATAATTGGTAAGTTGTTTTCGTTTTGAATGCATCCCAATCGATCAAAATTCGTAAATGATTCTGGAGGTGAATAATTACTTCTGGCCATCCTGAGTATCGTAGCTTCATTATTAATCAGCAATTGATTAATAATGTTGTTGTTTATTTGATAAACTGTGCTGAAATAATTTCTTGTGAGCATGAGACAAAAACTGTCAAATCTTGGTATATCGGCTCTATCGTAAATTGTTTCATTATCAATTCGTCTAGTGTATTCTGATTCTACAGTACGATATTGCCCTAAACAGGCTTTAAGACAGGATCTCTCAAATTTACGATATTTTTCCATTACAGATGGTCCTACATTCCACCAAATTGGAGCGGCGTATGCCATAATTGGTCGTATCAATAATTGATAGCAAATTATTTTTGCTTTAGTCTCTAGATTTTTATTGTAGAAGATTTTATGGTTAACCTTCAGTGCGTTTTTAGCTTTTGTTAATTGAATAGCATGATGTTTATTCATTCTTAGAAGATAATCAAAGTGTACTCCTAGGTATTTAACCACATCTTTGTTGGGAATTGGTGTTATTTCTCCAGTACTTTGATCTTCTATTGTAATTTGGAAATCTTTGATATGCGGAACTGTTAACGGTGAAATTTCATTAACAGTTTTTCTAAATAATATAGTTTCACTTTTGAGTGGATTTATTTTAAGATTCCAACTTTTGTAATATGCGTTGATTTGATTCACTAATCTATTTAATTTTTCCTGAATTATTGGGATTTTTCTATCTGCTACATATGTCACCATATCATCTGCATATGCTCCAGAGTACGTGTCGTTACCTGTATTTAGGTTGAAGAGGTTTAAGATTTCGCTGTTGAATATATTAAAAAGTACCGGAGATGTCACCGTTCCTTGTTGCAATCCTTCTTGAATTTGAAATGAAATTGTCGATTTACAATATCCATCCCAGGTGATGAACGTTTTATTGTGGATCATATCGCATGTCAATAAGACTAGCGAGTGTGGAAAGTTGAGGCGATGTAAAATGTGTATTAAACCGTTTAGCCAAACCGAATCGAAGGCTTTTTCCAAATCAATTAAAGTTGCACCAACTAATTTTCCGTTAAGAAGATGTTTATTGATGTCAGATGAAAATTTATTGATTGCGTGAACGGTTGAATGTTTGGCTTTGAATCCAAATTGATTATCAGGGATTATTTTATTTGCTTCTACATGTAGCAAAAGTTGAATTTTAATAAGTTTTTCAAAAATTTTACTAATGTTGACAGTTAAACTTATAGGCCTGTAACTCGCTGGTTCGGAGCCGTTCTTGTTTTTCTTCTTAATCGGAATTACTTTGGCTTTTTTCCATCTATCTGGGTAATATGAATGGTTAAAGCAGTTGTTGAATATTATTGTATAATCTTTGATTATCGAAGGGGGAATATGTTTTAAAACAATCATCGGTATGTTGTCTAATCCGCTTGAGGTTTTATTTTTTGCTTTTTTGAGAATGATTGCAATTTCATATTGACTGTGAAGGAATTTCGACTCGTCTTGCACTCGCACTGGGAGATGAGCTAAATTATCGTCATTGAAATTTGTATGTGTTATGTTGTGAAGCCTCATTCGTTGAATGTTTTGTTTTATTTCTGATGCAGTTGCATCAGCCATACGTTTTATTTCAGTTCCCTCATTCGAATATCTTGGTGAATTTATTTCTTCAAAATATTTCCCGATTATGTTGAGCTTCGTAGTTCGGTTCGTGAAGATATATTTGTCATTTTTTTCTATGAGTGGTGCATTGACTAAGACTTCTTCTGTAAGTAGAGCGTCATTATTTGTATCAATGGCGAGTGTATCGATTTTTGGAGGTTCTTTATATCTGAAGTTCCTGTTTATTCTTGGGAAAAATTTAACTGAATTACGATAATCAATGCCCCTTGCTTTTGCAACCCAGTATGCTGTTTCAGATTTTTTAAACTGTGATAATAATTGTTTATTAATTGTTTTGATAAGTTTTTTAATGTTTTGTTTAACCTGTGCGTTCCTGAGATTATTTTTGAATATAAAAGAGATTAATGCTGATTTGTGATTTTGTAGTCTTCTTATTTTGTTGTTGACGTATTTTATACACCCAGCTTTATCGTCGGGTCGGATTTTTGGCACAATTTTATTGATAGCTGTTATTATATATTTTTCAATTTTAGCAATATGATCATCGATTTCGTTTATTGTTAGGTTCCTGTTATCTGGTAGGTTTTCAGAATAATTATCCTCTAGTGATTGATAGAATTTTCTCCAATTAGTTTTCTTATAATTGAATCTGGGACTTGGATGAGGAGGTATCGCAAAACCCATGAAAATATCGTAGGTGTCAATTGAGAAGCATATTGCATTATGATCGCTATCATACGGGAGTGTGCTAAGTTTGTTGTTATTCAGGTCTTGAAATTCAATGCGTGAATCAGCTAGACAGTAATCTAGAAATGAACCCGATCTTGGGAAAGTGGGTTTGTCAGCCACATATAATGTGGTTCTGTTAGCAATACTGAGTTCTTCATCCCAATTCTTGAGTAAAGCTCCTCTTTCATTTATTTTATAGTCACCCCAAATTGTGTGTCTTGCATTTAGGTCACCAGCCATAATGAAGTATACTTTGACACCTTCCAACTTATGATCTTGATAAATATTGTCAAGTTCCTTGATAAAAGTTCTTCTATTATTGCAAGCTGCATATAGGCTGAATATGTAAAGGATTTTATTTGAATTGTGATTGATTTTTATTAGAGTGTATTCAATGACTTTATTGTTCAGTGAATTAGGTTGCAGGATTTCTGAGAAGCTGATTTTTTTGTTTATCATTATTGCAGTTCCTCCACCTTTTTTGGCATTCGGACGATCTGTTCTTACAAATGCATAGTTTTGAAAACTAAGCTTATGTTTTTCATGTAATTTTGTTTCCGAAATCAGGGCTATATCAATATTATTGTTTTCTATGAATTTTTGAAGGTCGTATCTTTTTTTGTTCGCTCCTAGCGAATTAACATTTATTGCACAGATTTTAATCTTGTGGTTAGGGTGTGGTTATCCTCTGATTTTCTTGTTCTAGGATATTATTTGCCATTATTAATATTCAAATTGGTTCAACAAAAATTCGATATTTCGAGAGTTGTCTGATATTTTTTTGTTAATGTCCGACAGTTGTGTTTTAATAATCTCAATCATACTATTTTTAAATTGGTCTAGCATTCTCTCAAAAATAGAAAAATTATTGTTGTCGTTAGACTTGCTATTAATGTTGATTGGCATATCATTGTTGTTGCTCTGAGGGTTGAAATTTTTGTGGAAATTGTTGTTTTCGAGGACAGAGTCATCATTATTATACAGGTTGAATTGAGTAGGATGATGCATTTCTTCTGCTCGATGATGTTTAGTCGTTTCTCTTCTTCTGGGGAGAGATGGGAAATTTTTATTATAATTACCTGCAATGGATGCAAATGAGGAATTCGGATTTACATATCGTTCAATTTTGTTTATTTTTTCTGCTCTTAAAGTTTTTCTGATCCCTTGTGCTTGACGTT
Organism: Rhimphoctona megacephalus; assembly: GCA_963989365.1. Taxonomy (NCBI): domain Eukaryota; kingdom Metazoa; phylum Arthropoda; class Insecta; order Hymenoptera; family Ichneumonidae; genus Rhimphoctona; species Rhimphoctona megacephalus. The sequence continues at coordinate 14,870,268 of OZ022421.1, read as the reverse complement.
TCAGATTTTGTGCTGTAGCTAAATATGGGCAGCCCATGTACGAGGCAGGATGGCCGTTGTTGCCGCAATTTGCGCATTTGATTTTTTCTCTATCACCTGTGTTTTCTATTTCGCAGACTCCTCCATTTTTCGTGGGACCATGATCTTTTCCACATTTTACACAACGAAACTTCAGCTGACAATTCTTACTTGCATGACCAATACGTTGGCATCTTTTGCACTGGAAAATTATTTTCTTGCGTATTCTTTCCCACCTCACCGGTTGATATAGCAGAAATTTTAATCTTGTTAAGGCAACTGTCTTGCTGTTTGGAGAGAGTTGCACTATGAAATGAAATTTATTTTCGTTTTGCTTTCCAAATTTGAGTTTAATGACTTCTTCGACTTTTATATCAGGAAGATTTTTCTTTTCAATGCATTCTTTGATGTCCTCTTCATTGTATTCAGCATTTATTCCTTTTAATACTATTGATTTCTTTTTCTCGCTGTGGGGAGTGAAAGTAAAGTACTCAATTTCTTTTGAATCCAGTAATTTTTTAATTGCATGAAAAGTTTCAATATTCTGTGGCATTACTCTAGCGTACTCTCCTTCGGTTTGTTTGATCCAAAAATCCTCCTCCGCAATTTTTTCTGATGTTATCAAATGTATTATTGATCTTGGACTCATTTTATATATGTGAATGGGTGGAGGTTTATTTTTTGGTTTAACCGTATTGATTTTTCTTTCTGCTCTTTCAATGAGTGTGCCTGCTTTGTGTTTGTTCGATTTATTTACCTGATTATATGAATCTTCTTCATTATCTCCTTCAATGACACTCATAGTATCTGAGAGAGCCTCGTATTGGTTATTGCAGTGAATTTCCGATCTATTTTCTTTTTTCTGTTTGCTGACTTTCTTTGGGGTTATAAATTTTCGATTTTCTGCCGCTATGTTCTGTATGTTTACAGTATCTGCGTTGCTGTCAATTGACGAAGATCGCGATCTAGCCTTTGTCAGATTAGGGCTGATTTTTGGTCTATTATTATTCACCACTCTTTCGATATTAGTTGTGCCTGTTAATCTATCAATCTCTCTGGCTTTTTTCCTGAGCGCAGCTTGTGAAAGGATTTCCAAATCCTGCACATCTCTTGGTCTTTTCTGCATCCTTCTAAGAAATTGTTGTGTGTCGGGGATTTGGTCCCCCGACCCACTATTCACGTATTTTTTCTTTTTTCGATTTATTATCTCCTTTTGGGATGATAGAAATGTTGGCGACCTAATTAGCTGAGCCAGGGCTACTAATATTCACCTTTAAACAGCTATTTTCGATCACAATTATTTTTATAATTCAGTTTGGTTAATATTGAAACGACGTACGATGTTCACGCCTTGAAATATCAACGCCAACTCCTCATCGACATATGCTAGGTTGGCCGAGCGGTCTAAGGCGCCAGATTTAAGCTCTGGTTCCCATATGGGAGCGTGGGTTCGAACCCCACACTTAGCAAAATTTTTTTTTTTCTTTCTAATTCCCCCATACAATATAAACATTCAATTAACAAAAAAATTGAATTACCTTTCAGAAAATACGGAAAATAGAATTAATAAATTAAAAAAATTCAGATTAATCCATGAGAAGTACACTGGCCTAAATTAGTACAACCACACTCCGCAGAATTCGACTCATTTTTTTACGTTTAAACTGTAATTTCCCTGATAAAAAATGAAATAATTTGAAACACAAGTAACGTTTTAAGGAGGTTGTATCGTTTCTCATATAAAAATTATTTTCCAGCTTTACACAATAAAATTTTGTAAATAGAAAGCTTAAGACAGTATTAAACTTCTGGCGGAATATGCCGATGATTCATCGTCTCAAAATTGTGATATTTATTGTTGAAGTTCGCAATTTTTTGAAAGCATCCATAAGAGCCGATGTTAAACTTGTCATTTTCAATAATGAATATCTCGATTACCAGGCGGTGAAACCTCTCCAAATTTTTCACACATAATTAAATGCTGTTCAAGAAGATTCACGCCAAATTTCAATACATTAACTTGAAATAATCAAATATAATGTATTTTTCGTATGATGTCATATAAATATCGATACAACTTCCTTAACGGGAGAAACCAGTTTAGGAGGCCGAAATTTTGGTGTTTTTCGTGAATTTTTTTTAACAGGGAGGGAATAATCAGAATTTGTTTAAACTTGGTGGATATTTTATTCATGTTTTGAAGTACACTTTGTGATTTTTTCAAGTGATTCCCGCCGGAAATAGTGGAGTTAGAAGCTGCTGTCCATAGATGACTTTTTTTCAACTGGTGGGCATTCTAGCTCAAAAAGTTAATGACCAATCGTTCTGAAAATTTGTGTGAATATTCTTTATTCAATTACAATCTATATAAACCTAACTCTGGGATGATATTATTATTAAAAATATTTTATTTAATGCAAAAAATGTGAAAAAACATGGTATAAAAATATGACATTGTGTTCAAATACCTCAAAACATGCAATTTTCAACTTATTTGATCACAATTAGGTTCATATTCTTAGGAAATATGTTGTTAACGAAAAAAAATTATAATGATTACAGATAAAAATTGTGACTTCAGGAATGCCCACCAGCAAAAAACTCGGATGGCGATCGTCCATGGACAGCAGCTTCTAACTCCACTATTTCCGCCGGAAATGACTTGAAAAAATTACAAAGTGTACTTCAAAACATGAATAAAATATCCTCCAAGTTTAACCAAATTCTGATTATTCCTTTCCTATTAAAAAAATTTACGAAAAACACCAACATTCCGGCCTCCTAAACTGGTTTTTCCCGTTAAAAACGAGAGAGTTACAATTACAATTTGAGAAAAAATGTTTAGAATTTGCTTGAACCGGTGTACCGGTCAAGGGTTAACCTAACGTTAATCTATTTGTACACATAACAAAATATGTAATTTGTGGAGCTGCATACACTGAGAAAAGAAATTTGTTGAATCAACAAATTGTGGCGAACAAAATGAAACTTGATTTAATTAAACAAAAAATTCGTTGATTCAACACTATTATCATCATATTTATTTCAGCCAACAAATTAAGTGGTTGAATTAATCAAATTTTTATTGAGTTAATGAATCTCATATTGTTCGCCACAATTTGTTAATGCAACAAAAATTTTGTTAATTCAACAAATTTTTTTTCTCAGTAATCGATAAGCCTCAAAGACGAATCTCTAAACGCAGACATCTTGTTTTATGCTTGAGTAATGGATGAAATACCAAATAAATCAATTCATCCAGATAAGTTAATACTCGCAACGAGTAGGCAAGGCGAATAGAGATAGAGAGAAAGAGAGAGGATAGATTAACGAATACGAATTAGTGTATTATCTCAATCTCGAAATGTTCTCGAATCACCAACGCAAATATCTTTCTATTCAAGCTCGAGACAAATGACCGGAGCTTGCTCAACCTACGAATGTATCGTTGTGAAGTGTCTATATGTGTGTGTGTGTGAAGGGAAAATGAGAGAGACAGAAAGAGAGGAAGGGAAAAGTAGACGCAAATGCGCGAACGGAAGCGGTAATTTGCGAGACTAACGGGCTCACTGGTACAAATGACTCTCGATGAATAGTCATGGACCGATTAGGCAATGTCCGGAGCAGTAATACACAAAAAGGAGAGGAAGATATATACGTATATACTTAAGTATACATGTATATAGAGTACGAATACGAGGATTCTGCTTAACTAATTTCACGACATCGATCGTTCATTCATCCATGTCAGAAGGTCTCGCGTACCAATTATCTCTCCCTCGCCGAGTTGGGGGTCGAAGAGAAAAATCACAACTGTACTATCCCTCCATTTGTACTATATATAAATGGACATTTTTATGTCATTACAGTCATGAGATCATTGCGAAGAAAAATGCTGATGATTATCCCTAAAACAATCTTTTTTCTTACAGAAAAATCACGAAGTTATTTTCTGTTGATATCGTTTCTTTTCGACATTATCTGATATTGTTATAACTTGTTTGATACTATTATTTATTTCGAATTTCCTCTAAATTCGCGTAGATCTGATTAATTAAGGGACCTTCTCAATGTGATGGGCATGAAAATTGCTTATTTTCATAATTTTGTTTTCAATTAATCGAATTTTATAAGCAGTCCGATTTTTTTTCATTTATTCAAATGGATCAAATAGTATATCATTTTTTTTATGTTTTACTTGTATTTTTTTTATAATGTTTTTAGCTACTGCCAAACGTTGGCTAAAAAATAGTGCCTGACGCTCGATGCCCCTACTCCTGTAAAAATTGTCTGAACCAAAAAATTCAAAAAGATTATTAATCAGTATGAAAAACTATAGAGCTATATAAAGAATTTTTTTCAATAAAAATTAATAAAATGGCTGCCATTTCAAAATTAAATGTCACATTGGGCTTTTTCTCGACAGTTTTTCGTTCAAAAAAATATGAAATTTTCGAGTAAGAAAAAGCTTCCATACGACGTTATGGAATGGCGTGAAGAATGATGCGGCAAAATTTGAGACGGATAATTTGAAAACTCTTTGGTGAAAATCGTCCGACGTTTCAAGAAAAATACGTTCAAAGTTTCGAGTACAAGATTTTCATATGAAGTGTCTACTTACGATCAATGAACGATCCATCATTCCCATCATCGTGCGTCATTCATTTCGTCATCATTTAATGATTCTCATCCCTTTGTTCCTTCTAATCCCTATTTTATTTTTAAAAATTGTAATCTCTTTTTATAAGACAGACTGTATAGCGACTGAAATAATTCAAATTTCGCGACGAAAATTATATCAAATTTTCGTCGCGACGAAAATTTGATATAATTTCAGAAGTTCATATAATTTTGGATAATATTTACAAACAAAAAATCGATTTAAAAAATTTTGATACTGATATTGATTTTCTCATTCCATTTAGAAGCTTTAGAGATTGAAGCATGGAAATTGACGCAATTGAATGAGATTCGGTGGCTAAATTTAAAAAAAATGAATCGCTTTTCCCTGAAGAAAGACACGTGAGAGCAATCGTAAAATAAGCCTGAAAAACGATCGGTACTTTACGTCACAAAACGACAGAAATAGGCGCACGTACCTTTATCCACAGTTGCATAATAGCCAGGACGAGAGACCGGAGCTAATTGACCATAGGGGTAAGTTGACTAACTCACAATAACACTCAAACAATTGAATGCAAAAACGTGCGTATTTGTTATTACGTTCATTGTAACCTCCCGCTCATTCACGTGTCTCGATGCGTCGAAGCGACACGTCGTTGAAAAACAAAAAAATATTTTCACAAATTCAGGTACCAAACAAAATTCTGTTGGCAGTATTTACTATTTCTTCCTACCTTGGACATTTTTCTGAATGTTACAAATTGTCCACAATATTAAAATTCATATATTAGACTGTAGATTTGCATAATTATTTTTATCAATTGTTGTTATAATTCGTGTATACGGCGTTTTGTTTCTATTAAAATCATGCGAGCCCCGTAGGCCAACATTGATATGGGGTTAGTTGACTTATGTGTTAGCCAACCCCGTATTAATATTGTTCTTTCTAATTAGTTTGCATTCAACAAAATACATTTTCGTACAATATAAAATTACTGTACAATGTGAATATACATATATCTGGCTATACCAGCAAACTCTTTGCTAATTTAATAATCGTCAATAATTTTATTCATATGAATTGTTATATATCAATTTGTTGCATTCTCAACTATAAAATATTGGTAAGCGTCCCTTTTGTTTTACTTATTTCACCAATTGTTGTAAATATCAGTGAAATGCGTATTATACTTAACCTGCCGCCTACCACGAATCAACTTACCCCATAACTGGGGTTAGCTGACTCAAAAACAGATTTTCAAAAAAACTATTAAATCATCTACTCAGTATTTCATAAAAAATCTGAAATAATTATCTGAGATAGTGGAATAAACCCTTTATACAGAATAATGATTTGTTCTTTTAAATCTTGTTTACTTTCTTTTTTACAAGCAAAAGTCTAAAAAGTTGGCCTACTAGCCCCAGTCTCCCCTATATACTACATTAGGCCGAAACATTCGATTTTAATGCACAAAATTATCATATCTCGAGATGGGTGGACTGATCGACTTGCAACAAAGACCAATGGAAAGAGAAAAATCGAAAAAAATCGTCCTCTACATTCAGATTTTTTACTCAAACCGCTCCGCCGTGAGAGCAATTTGAAAAACAAGAAAACCGTCATATTCGCGTATGTAAGAGTGCGGCAGGGCTCGCACTGGTTTTTTCTTTTAATACTTGGCGTCGAGCCGCTACCGCGTCTCTTGATCATAAATACACATGTACAAATTCACATATGAGTGTATATAAATAAAAATTCGATAAGGAGATCCTTTGAAACGGCTGTCACAACAATTTCGCCCAAAAAGAAAAGTACAACAGAATGGCTTTCGGAGGTCGCGGACACTTGTAATTTCGTTCCGTCGCATCTGTTGTAATTCTCACGTTACCGCATCGCGTATCACGATTTTTCTCTTTCCTCAATATATCGCATATCCACATCTACTGAGAGAATATAAAAAGAGGGGGCCAGAGAGAAAGCGGGTGAAATCACGAGGACATATTTTAGACAACCCTTGTATATAGTTTTAGAGACATATATATATTTAACAAGTATAAGATACAATGGCGGGGTTATATGCGCCCAAAACGACCACCCCAGAGTCAAGGGGTGCCGCGCTCGCTCGTGACGGAAGAGCCACGATTCGAGAGAAAAAAAAAGGGGGGAAAAGAGCGACAGGGTCGACGAGGATTCGAGGGGGAACGAATTGCTCCAGAGGGAGACAAGAGCTACTTCTTTCTTGCTCTATCTCCTCGATAGGGTGAAGAAAAAGTGACTGATAAACTGTTTCTCGATTTCTCAACGTATTTCATGCGCGGAAGTTATGCTCAAATTTTTGAAATTATTAATAACAAAATCATGAAGAATCACTGTGTATAATACTGAGAAATTAAAGCAAAATCGCTCTTAACAAAATTTCGACAATAAAACATGACGGAGCATTTTTTACTTAAAATTACATTTTGTTTAAATCTCGAATTAAATATTTTTCGAGTAAATAACAGGCAGTGCGATTATCTACAGTTGGAAACGTTGATAAATAGATGTACATTTCAAGAACGAAAATCGAGTAAGGCAAATCCGCGATAAACGCATAACTCGATATGGTATTTCGCGCTTGGAGGATAAGACTCGGAAAAAAACTGGAAACTTACATATATATAAATATATATATCCGGTTAAAGTGCTTTTCGGCTGAAATTCACTGCTCGAAGAGAGCCCCTTCGCGGATCGCGACATGGACTCTGCCGAGAAAATCGTATTTGTAATGCTTAGGCGTTTGAACGCGACGTCCCGTGAAATCACGTTAGCCCCGTGGATTTCGAATATTAAATTCATCCCTGAGTCGAGCGTTCGGGTGCTCGCGTTCACGTCTGTACACATCGATTTGTGTTAATCTTGACGAGAACAAGGAGATTTCGAAATTCATGTATGACACGTCTCAAAAACGGGGAAAACTGTTAAGTACTTGTCTGAATTTTAGCTTCTCTTGTTCAACGTTTTCTATTGCGAATCGAGAAATCGCATTTTCTTCGAACAATTTGCCATGTATTCCCCATTGCTAACATTAATATCAAATATTTCGGATGGTTGCAATTATGAGTGACCAAATTTTGTAAAGATTTGACCTGTGGGGGGCGATTCAGTGAAAATAAATCGAGTTTAAATCTCAACTGAATAATAAATTATTTTATAAAGATTTTTATGAAAATATATTTTTTTTTAACTGCGCGTAAAGAAGTCAGAATAATAATAAGAATTTTTCGCGACTGCAATCCTTCATCCCTCGCCAACCCTAATCTTAAACGTGTCAGCTTCACGTATGCTCCATTTTTTGTAACCGTCTCAGTGAAAAGTCATTTTTTATTCTGACTGGTCAGCTTCACTAGCTCAGACATTACTTATTTCCTATTTTATCGAGAGATGCGAGAGAGGAAACTATCGAAACTGACGGTTTTCCGGTCGAAAAGCTCGGGGGCACTTTCAAAAAACATGATCTGTTGTGCGAACCAAGCATTCGAGTAAAAATGATGTAAGAGGGACCGAATAAATTGGTATGGGTGTGCGTGTATGCATTTAGGGGTAGGTGTCAACTATTTTGAAGTATCGTTCAAGAGCCGGTTGCAGGAGGTTGCGCAAATCAAGAGAGGGCAAAACAAAACGAAAAGAAAAAAATCGAAAAATTATTAATCAACCAGCTCCCAAATCATAAATAACGCTTAGCACGGATGAGAGATTCGGGGGAGTTGCCAGTGAGAATACGTGGCCATGTATGTGCGTCGGTATGTCGGACAGTGACAATGGATGACAAATTGTGGTAGAAGGAAAACAAACGGGCGAGAACTAGATTGAGGTTGGTCCGAGCACGCACAGATTTTTTTGTTGTTGTCATATCTGCTCGAGTACAGCATTCCTCCTATATAGTATATATTTGTAGGGTTTCGCGAAATGTCATCAATATAAACGGTCCAGAGACATAATCTCGTGATATCAAAATGTCTTCCTGATCGAAAAAAATGGTATTTTATCGATACATTTTGCCTTTGCTCTTTACCAAAAAACAATGAGTCGATGCACCGTGAGTCTCGCAAAATGAATCATTTTATAAGTGATAAATTTGACATTAACTGAGAATGAAAAATCAGAAAAGGTGGAGACAATATTGATAAAAACTTTATATCAAAACACAAAATAACTACGCAAGAAAGTGGCGAAATCTGTCGCCCTAAATTTATGGACTCTTTCTAAGGAACATAAGTAATTTGATAAAAGTTGAATAGCTACGTAATCCTCTCTGACTTCGCGTGGCCCCACTAGAGATTACTCAAATTCCCTAAAAGAGATAAAGAATTTATTAACTTATACTCATGAACCGAGCTATGACCGCCACCTCTGACAGTATTCTGAGTGATTCAAAGTAGCAATAGATTTTTTTTAGTCACAATTTCTCAAACGAAAAAACACCGACGAGCAACAAACCTAGTTGTTATCTCCTTAACTGAGGCACTAAAAACGTTTTGCCTCAATCCGCTTCGATTGATATGTCTTGAAGGGAAATTTATATACGGAAAATAGTGTTTGCCTCTCGAAATTCATCGTCCCACCTTTTTACTCACTCATATTTTTTCAAATATATTTGTTACTCATAATTAGATTCTTTTGTGGTTGAAGGTAAATATAAATTGAGGTGTAGTATGTGGGAATATGTCAAATCGATGTAAAACAGGAATTATTACAACGTATGTAAATACATTTAAATTTTTTTATCGTAAACGTTAAATTTATTTTATTTTCATAAAAATGTAACTTTAATTCAATGATAATCATAAGGATTTCGAATTGCTCCTTGGTTCCTATGATTTTGACGTTACTCCTTCGAATTCAATGACTTGAAAGTACAAAATAATTCATATTTTGTGAAGTACTCTCGCAATCGAGTTTTTTCTTTTTATATCTGTCTGGAGAAAAGATGTCCTTCGACATGCTTTTTCTCTATCCAATATTTTTAAGTGTCTGGTACGTTCGACGATTGCTATTTTCCTTTTGTTTCGTTTTCGCTATTCTATTTCCTTTTTTTTTTTTATTGTCACACAGAGAGTACTTCTGATGAAAGCCATCACGGTAAAATGCTCATACACAAACGATAAACGAGAAGCATAAATAAGAGGAGAGGGACGAGCCCTCGCTGTGCTAAGAAGAGTGGCAAGTAGCAAAGGAGGTGCGGGGTGAAAAAGGGTGGAAAGCAAAAAAAAAGAGACAAGATGCGAAAGCAAAGAGATCGGATCAGAGTCGCGTGAAAAGTCTCAAGTCTCTCTTTCTCTCTCTCCTCCATCGTGGGCAATCGTAAATGTTTAATATCGTGATTAAAGGGCCCTGGCGCCTCTCATTATTATTTCAGTCTGGAGGACATTTCAACCCACCTTCACTATTTTCACCGGATTTCTTTACAATTCTCTCTCTCCCTCTTTTTATTTTTTCTTTCTCTCTATATCTCCCTCTCTCTCTCTCTCTCTCTCTCTCTCTCTCTCTCTCTCTCGTGTCAGAAACGCGAAAAAAAGAGTCTTCGGTGAAAATTAGCCAGCTAAATATTTAAGACCTTGGCTTTCGGACCTCGTCTTTCGTTCTCGTTGGCAAGTCAACAAAAACGCCAGAGGAAACGACGCGCAAAAAGCATCTTTCTCTTGCGCTTTCATGTACAATAAACGACCACCTTCTCTCACAGATATACACGTAAAATATCAGCTAAATATCCTTATTAGCGTGTATCTCAATGCAACATCTGCAGCTCGATTTCGATATTCGTTTTCGCAAATCCAAACGTTGTTAAAGTATCATTGCATTTAATTATACAAAATTAACTTCAATTGCATATGATATGAGAAAAAATAGAATAAAGTTTTTAATTACAATGATAAAGTCTAAATAACAATATCTATGAGCAAATTATTCATTGTGTTATTCCTATTTTACGAATAGTCGAAATACAATTGTAGGAACAGACGTGAGAAGAATTTAAGGGCAGAAAAAGCGACCGAAAGAATACGACAATAAAATATATTCGTAAATAAAATTGTCACCGTGTTTTGTGCTCGCGGGGTGATAGAAATGGTCACACGCTCCAGTGATGACCCCAAAGACTTTTTCGCGGGGGGTCAAAACTCGATATACTCGAGTTATCTATTTATAAATATATTTATACATATATTTCTTTTTATTCACTGTAGATACCTAACATTTCTTTTCTCCTACGAGTCGAGATTTCTTTATGTTATTTTCACGTGGTTACGCCTTTCTCCCCCTTTCGTCAGGAATAAAATAATGTAAAATCTGGATAAAGTGTGGATAACGAAAAAAAAAGTTCCATATAGTTCGGAATACTGGACAGAATATTATAACGGTCGACTGAGAGGGGATGCAACGGTCTTCCAACCCTCCCAGCGAAATATACACCGGATATAACCCCCAAATACCGCAGGACCAAGCCAGAGAAAGCCTAAAAACTCTTCCAATCGTAATGTCCCGAGACTCCATTAGATTCCGAAGTGCGAGACGAATTTACGACATTTTTTTCCTTCTTTTTATATAAATCTCAATATACGATTCACCAGAGCTCGGACAGTGTTATGGCGATATAAATATGACATGGAAATGTCTTGGAGCTATTTACGACACGCACGGACACCCGTGACGACGCGAGTACATTTATTTTTTATACGAAAAATTGCAGCTTCTTTTCCCCTATTTTTAGAATTTTTTGGCAAATAATAATCGCATCAGTTATTGGGAAATTCGAAGCAATTAGTTTTGATAAAAGACTAATCAGTATTTATCCAAAATACTGATTCATTCATTCATGATTCAGCCCTTTCATTTCTTCATTATCGTGTTAAAAAAAAGAATTTAACTCTTAGAGGAATCGTGAAAAGCTAAAGATACGATCGAATTTATTTTCAACGCTTACACGAGTTAGTAAAAAAAAAACTTCGTGAATTGATGTCGATTTGAATTTCGAAGTAAATGGATTAAAATTCATGTGATTATCGTGTATACAGAGCCTTATCGCGATGAAAATATTTAACTCATCACGAATAATCATTCGATTTCAGTTCAAACATATTATGCAACCGTTTATTGAGTGCCAAGGCTGATAAAAATATCGTACAATCTTACGAGCTGTTAATTATCGATTTTCTCCATTAGTTTCTTATTAATCTACTCCAAAAAATATCAATTTGAGAGAACATCTCATATATGCATTATTTATTTCATATTCGAGTTTCGCGCTTCGTACCTAGAAATAAATTCTCGTATATTCATCTCTGAGTTTTTCTTCGGCCCCTCTCTCGTCTTTTGCCAAGATTAATACGACGAAATGACGCAAAACGGTACGTGAAAAGGGGACAATCTTCACGTCATATCACATGCGATTATTCTTCGTATATTTGGTCTATATATGTACGTAATATATCCAAGGCATAAATCAATGTTTTGTACCCAATGAGATAGTTCGATGAAACAGGGGAAACTTAATAAATAAACAATTTCCTTAAAAAAAATGAGTACCTATTCATAGATTCCTCTAAATAATTCAAGCCTCCAATTTAAATAATAAACAAACTTTTTTGTCAAATATTCGCAGTAAATTGAAGAAAATATAATCGAAAAGGAATGAAAAATGTATTTAAAAACATTAAAAAACGGATTTAAAAATCGGAATTCGTCATAAATTTGAATATGTATATACAGATGTGCTGCGTCAATAATACGATCCGTAGATTGGTCGTGGTATCATCACGAAAGTTCTGCGGCAATTTAAATGATAGCATCTTTCTTGCCAAGCCAACAACGAGTTTTCGCTCCCGGCGTTGACAAGTGAGCTTCGTTCTATTTTCATCGCTCTCTCTTTCCCTCTCTCTTTTCCTGGCACACCGCGGCCACTGAAACACTTTTTTTCATATGACGAATCGATTACTATTACCATTCAATCTCTTTGGTTGCGTGTGTTCGCTCTTCTCCTTTGCATACATCGTTTTTCTCTCTCTTTCTCGCTTTCAGTCCCCTCAAATGCTGATTTCGATGCATATTTCACTTTACATACAGAGACGACGCGGCATTTTTCACACCCGCAAATATATAAAATACTCTTGGGGAACATTCGTACGCTTCATTTTATTCCATCAAACACGTCACTCATATCAACCGAGTTTGTTATGTATGGAGAGATGATGTATTTTGAACATTGAATAAAATGAAACAAATGGAATTTTTCAACTGTTTCGTTGTAGATAAAAATTATTATTGCAAAATAAATGAATAAACGTTGAATTTAATAAAAGTTGCATAACTAATTATTAAATTTAACATTTATTAACGATAATTCATAGAAGTTTTTATTCTTAAATTATTGTTCACTTTAATTCGTGATTTTTTACTCCAGTATTCCATTATTTAATACTTCAAAAAACGGGTACAATGTTTTAAATCATTTTTTTCATATTTGGGAGGAAAAAAATTTGGAGATGCCGGGGATCGAACCCGGGGCCTTTCACATGCAAAGCGAACGCTCTACCACTGAGCTACATCCCCGCGATGAATTCACTTGCGTTGGAACGAGTATAAATACAGCAGATGTCGTCGCGACACATTGAATCGTAATTTTTGATTAAATTGATTTTTTTACCACTTGGATGATAATCAGTATTTACATATTTATCATTTTTTGACCATCGAATATGATAATTATGTAAAAATATGATTTGTCAGCAACGCGTACACTTTGCAAATTCCATTCTTCGTGCGTTTCCTTTCTAATCAATTTGTTTTGAAATACTCCTGTAATTATTTTTTTCATTTTACAATAAATTATAAAAACAGTTATTTTTAGATAGAATATTTTTTAAATAGAAATAAAAAGATTGGATATTACCTTTTTGGCACCATTCGAATAACTAGCTAATTAATTACAAATTAATTGCAAGATATTGATAACATAATTTAACCAAACTTTATTAACAAACAAATATTGAATAATCAATAATAATGAATGAATAACGAACGAATACCAAACTGATAACAATAATTTATTTCATGTTTTTGTGTATTCCATTTTTTTAAACGTGCTGGTTAGTATTTTTTTAATTTTAAAAATTTTTTAATCAACTACAAAGAATTATTTTTGGATAAAACATGTTTGAAAAGAAAAGAAAACACTCGCAATTATAATTTTACCATTATTTGAACAAACGACTAATTAATTACAAATTGATTCCAAAATATCGATCGAGGGATTTGATCCAGTGTTGTCGACAAATAAATTAAAGTTTTTCTTGTTGTCCCTTATGATGGTTATTGTTTACTTAATTTTTCGAAGGTTCCATGGTGTAATGGTTAGCACTCTGGACTCTGAATCCAGCGATCCGAGTTCAAATCTCGGTGGGACCTTTCTTTTTTTTCCATGACATTAAGAAACGCGAGATCACATACTCTATTTTTGTAAATTTCTCATTTAATCAAGCAGCTATTAATTTTTGAAGGTGGCGAGGTAAAAAAAATGACAGCGGTGGGATTCGAACCCACGCCCTTTCGGACTGGTGCCTAAAACCAGCGCCTTAGACCGCTCGGCCACGCTGCCTTCCTGGCCACTTTCCGAGATAGTTCAATAAATATGTTGCCATCCTAGACACATCAATTTTATGACCTAAAAATCGAAAATACATGCAATTAATCGCACAAAAACGTTCGAAAAATCGTATTAATAATAGAAATCATTTTCAACAGATAATTCTTGTTTTAGATTTTTTTTAATTCCTGAATATGAATTTATTTGCAAATTATTTTTTCTATTCGAAGCTGGTGAACATTATTGAAGGCCGTAGATTGTTGTCAAGAATGCTGTTTTCGGAGAGGATTTTTGGGATAGAATAAATTCAAAACTGTTCGGGTTTTTTTTCCTGAAATTTGATACATTTTGCGATTATTAATTAATCCTTCAAAAAAAGTCACAGACAAATTTCGTCGAGAAAAAAAATTGGCGAAAACGTAAGAGTATTAATGAACTCGAAAATATGCTTTTTAAATTGGTGACCACGATATCTCGAGAACCAATTGGCCGATCGAGTTCCAATTTAGTACACAGATGCAGTAGACTATTGTTCAACGTTGGTACTAGAATTAGGTCAAAATATCATTTTTGATATAACCCTTAGAAAGTGAAAGAACATAGAAAAAAAATGGTAATCAAATTGTAACATGCCGCCATTTTGGAAATTTTTATTTCTTCTTTCTAACTCTGGTTCCAATCATCACAACACTGATGAAGATTAAGAATCCATTTGGTTTTTTTTTTTCAAATGTATAGAATGTCCGAAATCCTGGTCGCCAGTCAGAAGTTTTTTCTCTTCCCTCTCTTTTACTAAATCGTACAAAACTATATAGGATACTTTTTTTCTCCAAAATTTGTGCGTGTTTTTTAAGAAGGAAATATGCATACAAAATTTAAATGGAACAGGAATTTCCAACATATTTTCCTATTGACTTTTTCGTCATTCATGAACTGAAGTTGAAAATTACACAAAATTTAATTTAAGCTAGAAGCTATTCGTGAATTAATTTTTCGGAGCTTCATTTTATTGGATTCATTTTTTTTAAATGGCCCAAGAGAACAAGGGATCTTAGGAAGATGTAAAAGAACCTTCCAAAGAAAAATATATCGATATAGCGAGGAAAAGGTAATTGCCCGTTTGAGACCTACTCTCTTTTTCCTCAGTGACGTTCACAAAGAAAGATCCTATTTCGTGGCTTCGCTTATTTCCCTCTCTCGATTACTTTCTCGCGATAAGATCGGGTTATAAAAATTCATACGGGGTTTTAGACCGAGAGACAGCAGCCGCGTACTTTTCCTGCTTTATCCTTATCGCTTCTCTTGGTTCTCTCCTGGGGAACGCGAATAATAAAACTGACTGAATTCTCGTGTCAGGCTCTTTCGCGACAAGACCTTCAATTCAGTGCTATATATAGAAAGAGCGATAAATTCGCGCGAACATCCGTGAAAGATACAGAAGCCCCTTGGAATATCAATAGATATAAAACTAAGTCCACTTGAAATAAAAAACTAAATGAATCTACAAAAAACTCGACCAGAACGACGCAGCACATTAATTTGAAACATTTGTTAATGGGCAAAAGAATAATTTGATAAAAAACCATTAATCTCACAAATAATCGAAAATCAAAGAAAATCCCTGGATTTATCAAAACGGAATATCCTCTAAAGTTCGTGTACAAAAAATTGGATCGAAAAATAGTTGAAACCTCGTCTAAAAGCCGTCACTCTATTTTACCCTTCGCATCAATTCCACCCCCTTCAGTACTCATCGATTCCTCTTTTACCTCATGTCTACACATAAACCCATAATCTTTCCACCCATTTTACTTTTAAAGTATAACGTTACCCCCGATAAAAGACCCATATATCTGGGATGTATCGTGTTACGTCATTTTAAAAAGCGAAAGTTTGGGAAACTCGTGTGTTTTCATTATTCATTGAGGGAGAAGGGCTAGCTTTGGACCCTCGGAAGTAAAACTGTTCAGGATCGAGTTGAGCAGAATCACGCCACCACTTTGGCCTAATACTTGTGGCTGTCGTATGGGGAATGATGGATCGTATTATCAGGCTTTGCTAGTGGACGAGAGAAAAAAGCGAGAGAGAAAGAGCCCGGTGGATCATCCGCTGATGACTTGCATACACTGAATTACGCCCTCGCATATCACGTTTCTAGCATCTACTTC
The DNA here is from genome assembly GCA_963989365.1 of Rhimphoctona megacephalus. Classification (NCBI taxonomy): domain Eukaryota; kingdom Metazoa; phylum Arthropoda; class Insecta; order Hymenoptera; family Ichneumonidae; genus Rhimphoctona; species Rhimphoctona megacephalus. The sequence continues at coordinate 14,853,839 of OZ022421.1, read as the reverse complement.
CCAATCCGCGTATAAAAAAAAGTCAGTGAAAATTCGTTTTCTCTGTCAAACGCATGAGTCGATGTTATTTCAAATATTATGGAGATGACTCTGATGATGCACATGTGCTAGTCACGTCTCGTTATAACGAGAGATGAACTTCTGTCCCTCACCCAATTGGGGGATGATAAATTTATTATCATTTTCCCTCCCATTTTTTGGCGTGTCACGTTTTCACAATGACAATCTCTATGATATTATGCAACGTGGAATTTCGTATGCAATATGGTCAAAAATAAATGAAGCCCTGAATCAACATAGTTCAAACAAGGGATTAATTGAGAAAGTAGCATGCAAAAAGGTATCTCGTTCTATCCGCTTGCACATTTAATTTATATGGAAACTAGCTGTTGCCCGCAGATTCCCCCGCATGGTGTTAGGGCCACCATAGAATTTGTAATTCAATATCCAAGGCCCTACAAATCATTTTGAAGAAAATTCGTTTGATTACATTTTTTTAAATTCTTTGTATTCGCTCACACGAACTGTACGCGTGCCAAATTCCGTAACGATTTGTTGATCGTTATACCTCGTTTATTTTGTTTAATTATCAGCTGTAGCATTTTGCAGTAACTGTTTGACCTGTTTCCAAAAGTTCATAATAGAGTACACCTTTCATATTCCACCAGATGCAGAGGAGAACCTTTTTCATGTGGATTTTTTGTTGGGGAGTGGATGTCGATGGTTGTCCGGGATCCACCCATGATTTTTTGTGTTTGGGTTTAGCAAAAAGTATATATTTTTCATCTCCCGTCACAATTTTCCACAAAAAGTTTTTCTTTTGGTGCTTGGCGAGCAGCGAAAGGCACGTGTTTATTCGTTGACCAAGGTTATGTTCGATCAGTTCGTGTAGAACTTCCTACCTTTTGTATTTTTCTCATTGCATGTAATCGTTTGGATATGGCTGCTTGTGTGACTCCTAGCTGAGCTGCAATCTCTTTTTGGGTTTGCGTTGAGTATTTGTCGAGTAATTCTTACAATTCATCATCTTCAAATTTCGGAGGCTGTCCAGGACGTTCCCGATCACTGAGATCGAAATCACTATTTTTAAAACGTCTAAACCAATATTTACACGTATCATAAGACACAACATCATTACCGAGAGTAGAACAAATCGAATTGCACGCTTCAATGGCTTTTTTCCTTGTTGGAACTCGTAGAGAATGCAGTGTCGAACGTGCTGCTTATCGTATATACTACTGTTTTGTGAGGTTATACAGCTCTCCTCGGCATGACATATAGTCTATGAAAAACTTTCAGGTTAACTCTTCAAAACCGCAAACGGACGTGCAAATATTTCAATTTTAAATAGGACTCCCTACTCAATAAAAAAAAGGAAAAAATTAAGTTATACATCTAATACTTTTAACGCAGTAGTCTAGTTTAGGGGATTAAAAAAAGGTGATTTTCCAGTTTTTTTTTTCAAGTGAAAAAATAACTAATCTTTCTGAACTTTTGCACACAGACTATTACACATTTCAACAACACATAAAAAAAATTTCATCGAAATATAATAAAGGAATGATGTACTTAAAGGTACATGAACAAAGTGCCTCGCCACGGGACGTTCAAATTGGCGAGAGTTGTGGAGCCCGTAATTTTTACCTGAAATAAAAAAAAAACTAAAAAGATTTTTTATTCAGACACTCTTTTATAGTCGATGAACTAAGAAAAATTCGAGAAACATTGTAAAACAGTAAAAATTTACGAGTGAGAACGTAAAAGTGACGATTTTGAGTCAAAACTTTATCATTTTTTTGCAATAAAAATTGTTTAAAATGAAGTTTTTAACAATTTTCTTAGTTCATTTAGAATGGTTGGCAATACTCTAAAGAATAAACCTTGTTTTAAGTCGATAGGTCAAATAGTTCTTTTGCTATGAGTCTCGCCAAATTGGACAAATCACAAAAACGATATTTTGAGGAAACGCGGTTTAAAGTTTGCAGCGTTTGTACATACCCGTGCGGCACCTACCTGCTCTCGGCTCTGTAACTTTCAAAATACGTTCTAATAGTCTTTAGAACTTTTGGAACATACTGTTCGATGTTTGAACTATCGATTAAAGCAAAAGAAATCGATTTTTTTGACCCCGTAAATTAGACCACTGCCTTAATTCCTGTCTCCTCTATTGGCACCCAGAATATTTTTTGTGTAAATGATTATTTTTTGTTTGAAACTCCTGGAAATCGTGTGGGATCAAGTTAGTTAATTGGGTGATTCAAGTTTCATCAGAGTACTTCGAACAACGCATGAGGATGAAAAAAAAAGAGGAACAGGGACGAAGAGTAGAAACCATTATCAAAATTTCTCAAACAGGTACGACGACGTATATCGCATAAAATCGATCATTATGCACGTCTAACGCATGGATTTTCATGTTAAAGGTCTATCCAAGTAATAACCGTAGTATCTCTCTCTTCATCATTGATCTCTTGCAATGCTTCCAGGCCCAATAATCATTGCCGTTTAATAACAATTGATGCGGTAACACGAGGCAGGAAGTACGGCGCTTTACGTTCGAATACTCGGGGAGTAGTCGCGTTGGTTAGCCCCAGGGCCGTTTCGACTCATCTATAACTAAACACTATGGCAACCTCCATAATACTACGCAGAATAGGATGCAATGACATATAGAGAGGTGAACATATAACCCTCTAGGCTTCCCTTATAAATATATACATATATATATAACGGAGATGCAAGACCATCCAGACGCGTCTATTGTCTATCCAGAAACGCGTTTCCACATGTTATAACGCGAGCGGACGTCATTATACGTGATTGATCAATATTTTGCCTCAAACCTCCTCCTCCATCCCTCAGCAAGTCTCGTATCCATTTATTCGTATTACCACGCGATTCCTGTCTCGATTTCCGCGGTATTATAAATGTATGTCATTAAGGAGACTCACTCAGAGGGTTCTATATGAAAATAGATTTCGATCTATCCTTTCGATTCCAATTTTGGTGCAACGGTATCTATACGAAAGTAATGTTTGTACTCTAAATGCCATCAATCGAAAGATATGTGCATGTCTGTATTTCATCACGTTCTTTTGCATTGATGTCTTAAATTAAAAGTATAATAATGCCAATGAGATTGAAATAGCATAAAGAAAATCAATAATTTATTATTAATCAATTCCATGTTTTACAGTGATTCGATTTACGATATGGTTTATAAATGATGCATGAAACTGGAGGATAGAGGAATGGGATCGACCAACCCCTATGAAAAATACGAAGATAATATCATTTCATAAAGGGCGATTCAAGCGAATATGGCAAAGAGAGCGAGTGCATATGAAACGAGTCTCAAGCGATTAATTGGAGGTAATTTTCCGAGACCAATTTCGGGCACATATTAAAAACCGAAAAATGCCACGAACCATACAGAGAGAAAGAGAGGGAGAGAGAGTTCACGAATCCATCGGCAGCTCTGTATACGCGGACGAGGAAAAACAGGTTTGAATCTCGTTCGCATCATCGAATGGCTAACCTTGTTTACTCCTCTAATTCCATTTTCGCACGAACTACATTCTCCCTCCTCCGCTTTTCCCTCTGTAACTTTCAAACCAGCGAAAGCCCATTCGGCCGATCGTATGACTCGATTTTTCGACAAATTTCGAGACCAAATTCCGCCATCGTCGTTCCCAGATTTCGATCGAATTATCCCCTTAGGGAATGAACAAAAAACCGGAAGGGTAGAGGAGGGGTATAAAAAAATACTCCGCATTACCAATGTCTCTCGACCAGAATTTTCGTTCACGGATTCGAGCTGGCAATTTTACACGAGGGTAAGCCAACATCATCCCCTTTTTGCCTCACAGCAGTGACGAACTTTTCCTCGTTTTTCTGGCTAATGACACGTGGGTCCTCAACATCGAGAGGAGCTTTCACGAAGATCGGCCACCACGATAAATCAGCCGCGGCGATTTCGGACACTCATTTTCCGACACTCTAGCCCTCGGGTTTGTAAACCGGGGATGCTTGTCCCACACTCGGACCCTCACCACCAAACACGTTTGCTACCCTTTTCCCTTGTACCTACGTACCGAAAAACCCTTGCACGACATTTTTATCTCTCTCACGCACGTGCGATGATTAAAATCCAGCGCACCACCCAAAGTGATTAAATATAAATGAGAAACTTGCCAGGAGGAATTTAGCACGACATATTTCTTTCATCAATTTAAAAATATTTGCGGGTAGCCACACATATACATTTTATTCACATTTAGAATAATACATAAATTTCATCCTTTTTTCTCGAATTAATATATTTCCTTCTTAAATTCATGTATTTTAATTAATTGATATCATGACTAATTTAATTCATATCACTTTGATGTATTTTTCAACAAAAACAACTGCATTCATGATATTTGGATTTTATTCGTGTTAAGGCTAATCTATCAATAAATAGATTTTTTTAATCATTTTTTCTCTCACCTTTGAGGCTGGAGCATTTACCATTCGTAAAATATTAATTTAATATCATTTTAATGTGTTTTATTAATAAAATCAACTGATTTATTGATTTTATTCGAATGAGTGATCTGTTGAATATTTCTGTGAAAGGTGAACTAAATTCTGCCAATACGAGGATGACGTTTCACAGCAGGAATGTAAAGCTACCACTGTGTTCAATAATGCACGCGATACATTCATCGTTTGAGGTTCACGACCCAGAAAAATTGTGGTAAAATAATCGAAGGTGGTTGTACGTTAGTAGCCCTAGAAAGTGCAGGAGTTGACGTCGGGGGATTCCCCGGCGAATCGATGTGGGTGACGTAAAGTCTGAAGAATTGTTGGAGCCTAGAATTATTATTGTTCTATTTGCGTACGAGCGACATATAAGATTAAGATTAGTCAAAAATCTCGAGAATTCTTTATTTAATACAATGAAGCAAATTTCTAAGTAGAAGAAAAAATTGGAGTGCCAATGACTTCCATAAAATGTCAATTACTGTCCATTTTACAACCCCGATCGAATGTCGCCATAACGCATGACACACGGACCTACCGGTGCATCATCCGATGCACTCATCAATTTCCAGATAGAAACAGGGTAAAAAAGAGTCCTACGGTGAGTCTCACAGTTGGATTACTAAGTTGCCTGCACTGACAAGCTTCGTTGATACGAGTTCTGTGATTTTCTCTCTCTCTCTCTCTCTCTCTCTCTCTCTCTCTTTCGTTCCCTCCTTCACCAAGTTTGTCAGTCGCGCGAACGGATCAGTGAATAAATGCGTTTGTGCCTGCGGAAAGTGCACAAATGCACTTTTTACGCTGGATTTATATACACCGAGTCCCAAACGTCATGACGAAATCGTTAAGGATAGTAAAATCATGAAATTCTGAAGAAAAAAACACTTGAGAAGAGAACATTGTTTTTCTCTCAATGATACTGATGACCAGATATTAATTATATTATTCAGTGATGGCTAATTACATGCACCGATAGCAAGCGGGGGCGTGATGGACGTAGCGTAAAAAGTCTCAAACCTATACGCTAAGCGGAAGTGGCTCAAACCCGGTTCTCTCACCCAACGCTTTTTTTTCATGGCTCACCGAATAGACTGCCACTGATTAATTAATTTCTCGGCAATGGTGCATCGGAGAGAAAAATGGATAAGAACTTTTCTCTTCAGAATTGCGTGGTCTATCAACTCGGTAAATCTAAGACGTGACTTTTAGGACATTCTGTAGGTACAAATTGTTCGTTTAGTCATAGTACATCGTTCACTGCAATTTTTCTCCTGCTGTTTTTTATTTATTTTTTTTTCTTTTTTCATTTTACGCACTGCCCCATACTCAGCATGAAAAAAATGAAAGAGAGAGAAAAGAGAGTTACGTGCAGTCGGATGCAGTTTAAACCTGAGTGGATTATAAACGCGATGCGCTTCAATCTCTCCCCCTTAGACGTGAGCCCCGTTATTCCGCTGCAGTCAACACACGATTTCTGCAGGAACGTGCACTTTTACAATTCCTCAGGCAACCCTACGAGAGTTACGCGAGCGGTATGCTCCCCTCTCTCTCATTCTTTCCCCTTTTCACTCTACGCATCGCTCTCTTCCTTTCGCGATTTTTTCTGTCCCCCGTTCTCGCGAATCAACAGCGTGCGTATTCCTTTTTTTCCTTCATCCCTGCAGACACGACGGATCACCGAGTTTTAAGCCTTTCACGCGTGTTACATACGCTCGATTGGCGCCTCTGTCTCTCTCACTATTCTCGCTTTATTTCAGTCCATGCGTTCCTCTTTTTATCCTTTTTTTATTTTATCGTTCGATCTTTTGACTGAAAACGACTTTTTCCTTTTTCAGTATCGGATTAACAACTTCGTTTTTGTTATTGTTGAATACGATTGTGAAGATACTTTACGAAATTTCGATTATTCGATCAACATGAGTGTGGAAGCTCTCCTATGGCTTTTTATAGCGCCATTCTCTATATAGTTCTTTTTTCATTACTTTTTATTCCTGCCGAGAGCAAAGAATAAATATTTGATGAAAACTCAAAGTTACAACGTTCGACTAAATCACGAAGCATGGAAACAGCGGAAACAAAAACTGGATGAAAAAGGCAGGGAGAAAATAAAAGAGGAGAACAGAGATGAAAGATCGAGCTCAAACAGAGTCGAGTTTAAATATTTTACGAAGTTATTTTTTTTGGCTTCGCGCTAACGTAAAATGAGAACTGGACGTTGTCCAGACGCGATAGGCGTAATAATAATAATATATATAATAATAATAATAATATAATAATAATAATAATAATAATAAGTAATAAAGGTAATAAGGTTGAAAAAAACGAAACCCACAGAAAATATTATATTTGCCCTTACACAATGAGCATCTCTGAACTTCCAGGACTTCCTCCACTTTTAGAAAGGATTTTAATAGATAAAAAAATCATATTACAATGTGGAAAAGTCGTATGGGGAAAATTCGGGGCGTACGCACTGAGAAAAAAATGTTGTTGACCGAAAGAACTTTCGTTTCTCTCAACCAAAATATTTAGGTCGATACGGGCAACAAAATATTTTTTAGACAAGACAAAATAATTTGTGAATGCTGAAACAAGTTGTTGGCCGAACCAACGAAACTTTGATGTAGCCAAACAAATTAATGTTAATGCAACAAAATATCATCCAAATAAACTAATTCATTTATTCATCTCAACGATTACCGTTTACTCAATTTGGTAATTAAGATTCAAACAAATATTTTATTAAAGAAACTAAAAAGTATGCATAGGCAAATAAATGGTACCAGTTGTTCGAACAAAATCATTTGGCTTCGGTGATTTAGTTGTATAAACTAAAACATTTGCCATTCAACAAAAAAATTGTTGGATTCACCAATTTTTCGCCCAACAAAACGAAATTAGCTCGATTAACAAATTTTTTTTTCTCAGTGCATCCAATCGATCGTTAATTCTCCAAAAAAGTTTGGAGATGCCGGGGATCGAACCCGGGGCCTTTCACATGCAAAGCGAACGCTCTACCACTGAGCTACATCCCCGCTTTAAAAAGAATGTCTTCAAGACAGATCACGATCGAACAATACCTTCGAACAATACGCATGACTTCGTCGGTAATGAAGAAATTTTAAGAATCAATTTCAGAAAATTCAAAGTACGAGATGGAAGGATAAAATCGCATCTCTGCCCCTTCAAACTTTTGAAACGTTCCTAATCGATAAAAAATGTTACTGGTTTTCATAATATTATTTTATTCAATTTAGCCCTCAGCCTTGTAAGTAATTATCACTGTAAGCTTTAAAAATATATGTATTCTTCCTATACGACGCATTTTACAAATGTGCATATTATTTTCGTAATACGAACTCCTGAGAATCAATCGTAAATCGCGCCTTTTCCACTTATTTCTCAAGAGGCAAAAATCCTCAGGACTTTATACGGAAAATCTTGAAAAATGGCGAATAGAAATGAAAAGTCATCAGATTTAATTGCTCAGTCGTTACGACCCGTTGATATATAATCTCACGAAATTCCCTTTACGTCTATATTATCCGTATATTTATACACATATATAGATGTATACGTTCACATGTATATGCTATTTAACTATAATACGTGTTCGACTCTGGCGAGGGTGGCTTAGAGGACTCCCCGTCGCGTGACTTACGTGAACGCAGATATATGCACCGAATATGTGCTCTCCCTTAATGAAGATCTATCGTCGAACTTCGTCAGTAGCCATTAACAATTCTCTCCATATCTAATTCTTCGGAATCTAGCCTCCAGATCATCTAATCAAAATATCATATAAAATCTTCGAATATATTGCAAATGAAATCTTCACTGTTTTTCCTCAGCAAAAATTCCAACAAATTTTTTATACAAGTTTATAGAAACCACTATATAATTCATAAAAAGAAAAAATAAATATTCTTTCAGTATTTGTGAAGCTCATTTATTTGCTCTTACGTGTTTAATAATTTTTATTGAAGTGTTTGGTGTTTTTTTTTTTTTTTTTATCAATTCTATCGAAGTTTCTATTTACTTGCTTCGTTATTTGAGCAACGCTCTCATAGTGCGCAATAAATGGAGAATAAAACAGCCTCCGTCGGACAATATAATTTCAAGGAATGGGAGTAAAATGCAGTATCGAAAGATTGGCCAATAGATTGCACTCTGCGGTTGAGTCAAGAACGCGCTACTTTAAACTCGAATCAGAGGTGAACTGCGCACTTGTAACTTAAGCCACGGATTCCAGTAGAAAAAAAAACAACGAGGAGAAAAAAAGGTTTAAAACTCCTGCAAAATTCATCATTTGCGGAGTAAAGTTGTGAGAGACCAATCGAAATGTCGGTCGAAGGAAATGCGCGCGACAAAAGATCCTCGTTCTAATTTCGAGACACTGCGAACACGACGTTTTGACTTTTACGAGGCAGTTAAGATTTTTTTCTCGTCAAACGTACACTTTTTTTCATGCTTCATGCACTATGGTTAAACAACTACGCAAAGTAGACATTGGTTTTTATTGGTGCGAAATATTTAGAAATATTTTGCACCAATAATTAACTTTAAATTAAGTAATAATTGAATTTAAATATAATTTCCAGTTTAAATCTTCATTATTAATATTATAAATGTATAACTTGATTTATTTCATTTCGGGTATTTTATTTAATTAGAAATTTTATTGCTGATTTTTAATCGTTAAAGAATTATTGTCCGAATAATGAAAATTATTCGAATCAGTTTTTTTTTATCGCATTTATCGCATTTACTACCAAGAAAATTAATACATATACATATTGCATGCACGTATTAACCTATAGAGATAGCATAATGCTATCTGTGCATAGGCTCGGCCGGTGATGACGCATAAAAAACGAAAAAAATAACAGTAATATTCAATACCAGAATAATAAATAAAAATTAAAATACAATAATAATAGTAATAAAAAACGGAATAACGAATTATGCAGTACTGATTAATCTATATTTAATAGCACCCATTCTCTCAGTTTGTTCTTAATTGATTTCGTAGAACCTTCCAATCTCTTCAAAGCCTCTGGTAACGCTACAAATCTAAATATCGCATATAATTGCTATTTTTCTTAAAGCTTTCGGTGTTTGGCTTCGGGATACTTAACTTGTTTCTAGTGACTTTATTTGAATTAGTAAAATTTCCTCGATTTTCCTTATGGTAGTAGCATAAAGATTCTACCCAAAATAATTGCCTTATATTTAATGGCTTCTCAGTGAGATGATCATTTGTTCCAAAAAAATTTTTAAGAATGCATTTTTTTAGCTGCATTAATCGATTCATGACATTATCTCGTGCTCCTCCCCACGTCAGAATACCGTAATTAGCAAGGCTGCCGAACAATGCATAATAAATCATGATTAGCGTCTTTTTACTCATAATTTTACTAAACTTTGAGAATACAAAAAGTAAATATTTGGCTTTCCTAATCACATCGTCGATATGTGCATCCCAACGTAGATGGCAATCGAAAATTACCCCTAAGTATTTACAAGTATTGACTCGTTCAACATTGCGATTTTTTATAACTATATTTAAGTTTTCAGGTACACTGTCAGCATATAATCCAAAAGCCATATAGACCGTTTTAGCGACATTTAGTGATAGTTGGTTTCTTTCCATCCAGCCTTTAACAATGTTTAAAAATACATTCATTTGCTCTTCTGCTAGTTTCCATGATTCACAACTACTTATAACTGCCGTGTATCATCCGCATACGACATTATATTATTCTTTGACAAAGAAAACAGCAAATCATTAATGTAGATAGTAAAGAAAAGTGGACCTAGAATAGTTCCTTGTGGGACACCCATGACGACCGAACACTTTTCGCTCAAACAACCATTTATTCTCACTCTGCATTCTGTTCGTCAGATAGCTTTTTATTAAGTTACTCACATTTCCTCTAATTCCCACCCTATATAATTTTTCTATGAGCATGGTATGATTCACAGTATCAAACGCCTTTGCTATATCTAAAAAGGTAATAATAGTTGGTTGGTTTTTGTCAATTCTTTCATAAATGTAGTTTGAGATAAGATTTAATGCGTCACTTGTGTTTCTTCTTTGTCTGAACCCAAACTGCATATCTGATAAGATGTTATGTATATTAAAGAAATCGACCAACCTCTTATGGATGACTTTTTCAAAAACTTTTGCAATGTTTAATATGAGCGAAATGGGTCTATAATTTGTGGGGTTAGCTTACGTGGAAACAATATTTTTTGAAAAAAGCCTAAATTAATTTAGCTTTACATACAAATTTTTGACCAAAAGTGCCATATTTTATAATTGCCAATTTGTTGTTCTTTGTTCGAAAAGGATGAGAAAAAAATTCGTGGTATAAAAACAAGCCGGTGTTAATCCTTAATTATCGAATTCGTTTTCTTGATCTCGCTCTCCCTCTTTCACTAGTTGAATCCTTTTGAAAATAACAATTAGCGAACTTAATCCTTGTTTCACCGTATACAAGAAAAGCGAGACCCTTCGCTTTTCCCCTTCTTATATCCCCTTCTTGATATATATAACCCATTATATTTTAGCACTCGAAACGTGTGTAGCTATTGCGTCTCGTAAACATACTTTCAAATGTAAGAGAAATTCTCGTGGGAGTAAGAAAATGAGACTAAAAAGAAACGCATAACGAGAGAAAGAGTGAAAGACAGAGAGAAAACGGAGGATATAGTTGTTCGCAATTAAGAGTGTAATTACGAGAAAACAGGTCTTCGTTCCTGAAGATTCGTCGTCGAGGTCGTTCCCCCTGCAAACGATGTCCCATGATATTCCCCATGGCGCATATTTCATCCTTAAGGGAAGGATTCGTACGAAGGTTAAGGACGAGGCAGATTTTAAAATGATCCTTTGATAATAGCTTCTGAAGAAAAAAAGGGTGCACCTTTGTTTCCATAAATACTAATACAAATAATAATTAAAACTTGCACAAGATTGATTCATCACTAATAAAAAATGTATAGTGTTCCTCATCGGGAAATGCTGAAATTCTTGATAAAGGACGAGAGAGATTGAACTTCGTCTGTTCGAATGAATCTGTCAGAATTAAATTTTCCATTTATTACGGATATTTAAGTTTTTATTGAAAATATTATTCGCCACGTGAGTCTGTGAAAAAAGTAATTTCCACAATTCTCAGTGAGAGATAAGAGTTATCTCGATGCGAAGACGTGACACACATCCGATTTCACGATTGGCCACGCTTTATGCAAATTCACCCGTTTAGTTTTTTTACGATCGCTGAGCGAATGCTCGCTCAGCTTGGATAAAGACCTCCCGTGTGGTTACGAGTTTTTTTTTTTTTTTTTCATTTTTTTCGGTTTATTTTTTCATTCACCCGTCACTTGCAATTACTTCACGCTTTTTATTGCTTATCGATTTCTTATCAAAAAAACTCTGTCTCCCCTGGACCATTTTTCCGCATCGCTAGTCTCTTGTGTAAATACCACGCGTAATAAAAAAAACATATACATATACCGGCGATATTACGGCATATATTCTTGAAAACGTCAATACCAAGCTTAATTCGAATCGTTAAATAAAATTGGAAGATATATTTGTGTTATTCCACGAGGGATTATGAAAAGAAATTCAATCGAATCTATTTATGCAAAAAAAATCATGGTTTTTAAACTATTCTGAATATCATAAATATTCATAAAAATTCCCATTTTTTCAGTTGCCATTTTTACTAATTAAACGTGTGCATCATAAAAATTTATAGCAGATCAACCGCTTTTACAAATTTAATGCAGCTGCAATTAGAATTGAATTTCTTGTAAGGGGGGAAAAAATGAAGGAAATAGAAGAAAAGACAGATCGATGTGGCCTGAAAATCTAGTACTCGACCAATTTTCCAATCGTCCATGACTCAAGGAACCTTCGACAATAATTTGCGTCACACGAACACTACATATGAAATGTAATGTTCCACTTATCGTGTACATAAACATCGACATATTGATATTCGATACTAGAGAGTTATTGAGTCGATATTGCTGGGTAATATTGGAGGTTTCAGGGATCATATACATGGATGAATATGAGCATGAAAGGGTTATTTCCTGAGGCTTTAAACATCGAGAGTGAAAATACAATTCGTCCCTTTTTCCCTTTGGGCCTTTTCACGCGAATGGCCATATCCACTCGTGTAAAATCTGGTGTATATTCACCCTTTCGACCTCACAGGGTTGTAGAAACGAGAGAAATAAAGAGAGATGGATAGTAAACGAATGAAACACACCATGGCGAATCCCCTAAATCTCATTGCCAGAAATCCGTTTCCGTCGCGTGTGCTGGTTGTAAAATCAGTACATCCGGGTGTCAAAGCGACGTCAAGAGAGGACATCGTTCTCTCGTAGACGACGTTATACGATCGTCGTCGTCGTGGTCGTTGGTCGCGGCGAAGGGCATCACTTTTAAATTCGATCAATGGGTTAGGCCATGCGTAAAACACTTTTAGGGTTCGAAAATTTAAAAGGACCGCGAGTGTCGCGCGACGAGAAAATCGCTGTTACAACCGTGAAAAAAAGAAGAGTGAGAGAGAAGGAGAGAGAGAGAGAGAGAAAGAGAGAGAGAGAGAGAGAGAGAGAGAGAGAGAGAGAGAGAGAGAGAGAGAGAGAAAGAGATGAAGAATTAAATGGTAGGAAAGAAAGAGGAGCGAGAATAACTGGTGGGAACCGGTGACGAGGTAGTTCAGTCGAGTGAAAGTAAATTCGTCTCGAGGTCCTCGATATTACTCTTTCATTGCACGTCACACGCATATATATAAATATATCGAGTGAATGCTGTTCATTCTTTGAATTTTTTACCTTTCCGATTAATTAAATCGAGAAATAAAAAAAAAACAGTCACGTGTTTTGAAACAAAAGTAAAAAATAATAAAAATACGTCGAAAGAAAATCGTCGTTAGAAAAATGTAAAAAAGATAATTTGGAGATGCCGGGGATCGAACCCGGGGCCTTTCACATGCAAAGCGAACGCTCTACCACTGAGCTACATCCCCGTATGATGTCGACAATTTATCTTTGAAAAATCATCCGGAATCGATATCTTCTTTCGATAGGCCAGAACGAGTGTAAACCAAAAACAATTTATAAATTCCGTATCTTTTGATAATATGCGAAAAGCGTGGATCTTTGGCAGCACTATAGAACGATTTATGTCAAGACAGCTCGCTTACAATCCCATCAATTAATCCTCTTATCACTCTCAACGAATTTTTTGTCTCCTTCTCTTCTGATTCTCACATGACAAATGTTTTGTCCTCCTCGAACAGGGCTTGCTCTAATCCCCCGGGAATTTGCGAATCATGAGATAGAAAGAGAGAAAAAAAGGCAGAGAGGAACATTCAAGGGAGAATATCATCAAGAGTCTCAGGGTTAATACTTGGATAAATGAATGGTACTTGGGCAAGGGGGAAAAGAAGAACAAGACAGAAGGTTTTATGGTGCATCGCGAAAGGGACGAAAATGCATGTTCTGCAGCAAGTGCATCAGAGGGACGAAGGGTGCAATCTCAAAAGAGAGAGAGAGAGTGGAGGGTTGCCAGGCAACCAATGTATATCGTCCTCAGCCGAGAGTAATTCATTTTAGAGACCTCGATCTCGTCCGAGTTTGGGGTACTCGTTGCAAATTCGTGATCGCCCTGTAGCTCATATACGTGTATGCAATCCCCTCCTCCCTTTTTCGCCTTCTCTCATCTCCCGACCAAATGCAACGGGAGATGCAACGACGAGTGATGGATGCACCGGGCTCACGAAACAGCAGCGCTTCGCGCAGCGGTGATCTGATTTTAAACCAATCAACGGCGGCTTCGCGCTCAATTTACCCACAGTTTGAGCTCGCCCTTGTGCATGTCCATGATATATATAAATTTACCAGCACACAGGGTGTCGTATTTACAATGTTACGAATTGTTGTTCCCAAATTTTGGGATTTTAACCGTCCGTTACACGCGGTATGAGCGAAACGCCGCTTTTTGTGTTCTTTTTTTTTTATTAAGGGGACCGTATGGTCTAGAGCACGAAAATTTCACCTATTTTCACGATTTTTTTTTGCCTTAAAAAATTTAAAAATCGATGTTTTAACTTTTCGGGTTTATTACTACCTTTATTAAGTATACAAAAAAATTTTTTTTTAATTTTAAAAACAGTGTTTATTATCATATAATTGGCATTGAAGACGACCCTCTCGAAAAATCCGACCCGGACGGTGAAGATCGATCCGAGACTTCTACTCATCTGAAACACAAAATTCAAGAAGATTCTTAATCAGAAAGAGTGCAGTTATGGTCGGGACTAGAACAAATCGAAAAAATTAAAAATTGACAAAATGGCGCGCTTTTGAAAAAAAATTCGTAAAATCGGGTTTTTTTTCACTAGTTTTTTAGTATAAACAATAAGAAATTATTTAAATAAAATTATGATTGTAGTTCCGACGATAGCCATACATGTTGTGAACAACATATCCAAATTTCAAGTGATTCGGTTGAATAGTTTTTTTGTTTTCACCTGCGCAGTGCCGAAAAAAGTCGTTTCGAGATAAATGAGTTTAAAGTTTGAGGTACAGATATTTTCAAAAATTGAGCAAATTTTGAATACTTACAGTTAATCCGCGATTCCGGCACCATATAGGATTCCTTCGGAACGTTCATAATTCAAGATTTCCTCACTCCTTTCATTTCTTCGAGCTGTCCGAGCCTCTTTGGAGTTGTCCGTGCTCCTACGGTTGGCGCTCGATACTCGCAGCTCGTCTCGGTTTTGCGCTAGTTGCTCCGCTTGTGGCCCGATTGTTATGCCCATGGTCTCCATTATTTTCAATAGGGATGCAAATCCTTCATTGAATATGCAAGCGGAAATGTGAGTGGCAATATCAATGATTTTTTTTCCGGCAAACAGATGTTTCGGCGCAAGGTGCCACACGCAAGCATTGAAACTTTCGTTATTGTTCTGCGTATTACTGCCAATACACCTTTCCAATAAAGTCTCTGCTGTCAATTCTTCATAAATTGGTTTTAATATCTCTTGTGCTTCATCGCACAGAGCAGGTGGGTGCTCGTAGGTGTCTAAAGTACCTGCAGCCTCACTTTGACGCCACTTGCACCACGATTCGGAACCTGGAGGACAGTACGAGTGTTGCGGATTTTCATCTGTTGAAATTTTGTGATAATATGCTGCCCATATTTCACTTCTCATCCCTTCAGTCGAATCTGAATTACGTCTAATTGCTAGACCGTAATAAGTTGACAGCTCTTGCAATAATTTATTCGTCAATTGTTGACGCTTCGGTGTTTTATTTATCGATTTCCGCTGTGTCTTTTTTCCCTCTTCTTTTTCTGTCAATTTCTTTGTTGCTTTCTTTATTTGTGCATGTTTTTTTTTCGCATCAACAGCACGTTTGTACAAACGTTTTTTAACATGCAAAACACATTCTTTTTTGCAAACTAAAAAATCATCCCCGTAAGGCTTTGTGTCCAATAAGGCTTTGAACGTTTTCGTGTCGCGGACCGCTCTCTACCTGCGTTATGGGCTGTAGAAGCTGTAATATTGAGAATTTCCGCATGAAAATTTCACAGTATATTCTTGAGATACTATACTTTCGACATATCGAAAAAAAAAAAAATCGATTTTTTCAAATTTCTAGACCATACGGTCCCCTTAATAATCAAAAAATGCTAAACGATACATTTTTGAAATATTCATGGAAATTTCTATGGTGTTACATAGAACGAATACGTTTGCAATGATTTAGATCACGGTGTGATAAAAGCTCCTAAAGTTGGTTCTAAAATTTACCGTTTTTAGGGTTCCGTACGTCCAAATGAAAAAAAAAAACGGAACCCTTATAGGATCACTCGTGTGTCTGTCTGTCTGTCCGTCTGTCACAGCCAATTTGCTCCGAATTTACTGGACCGATTAAGTTGAAATTTGGTACACATATGAATTTATGTGATACAAACACGGACGTGTAACGTAAATAAATGAATTTTGAATATGGGGGTCACTTTTGGGGGGCAAATTAGAAAATGAAAAAAAAAAGTTTTGCAAACTGTACCGTGTGACATATCAAATGAAAGGGCTTGTTGTGAGGGTCTCAAATACATTTTTTTTATAATTTTGAAACAAATAGTTTTTAAGTTATTTAAGAAAATAGATGAAAATTGACCATTCCCTCCCCCCCCCCCCCCCCTATCTTCGAAACTACTGAGCCTAAAATCTTGAATAAAGTACAGACAATAATTCTTTACTTATACATTACAGGAAAACCTATAAGAAGTTTATGGTCTTAATATTTTTAGTTACCATAAACAAATTTGGGTCAGATTTAAAAAAAAACATGGTAGATAACATATTCATCCTATGGAACCCTCTCCACGCGAGTTCAACTCGCACTTGTTCGCTTTTTTTTGGTGCGTGTAACAGCGGGTTAACAAAAATATGATTCTATACTGAAAGAATTGTATTTGAAAAATTTCGATAAAAATCATTGGCAACGAAGATGGAAGACAATATTTTTCAATCTATTATTGGACTGAATTTAAAATCAGGAAAAATAATATGAAGTTTTTTATTTATAAGAGAGTTCCCGCAGATTGACTAATAAATTTGCATGTTCAATAAAATATTACAAACATAAACATCAATTTACTAATTGCGCGGTGCGAGTATCATTTTAACGTGCAATTAATTATTTCTTATGGACAAAAATATCTAAGAAATAACTTTTGTATTTTTTATGAATATGCATTATGTGTTTAAAAATTTTTAACGAGCGTCACACAAATTTTATTGTATTTTATGAAATAAAAATCCCCGTATAGCTATTTCTATACGAACTGAAAAATAACATCCTGCACTTGAATTTTTTTCATAATTATAACTGAAAAAAATGACTTGTTCCCATACACGTTTGCGCGTCACGGTAAATTTTATCGTGTATTTACTAAAAAAAATAAAAATTAGTTTTATATTTACACTAATCCATTTTTTTGTTGGGAGCTTTTTGAAAAGGAATAAATTATTTGGATCCGCTTGTGCAATGAAGAATAATTAAAATAAAACAAATGAGATCTTCATGGTTTATGCTCGAAAAGAAACCAACTTTTTGGAATTCATTCAGGACACCCTATATATTTATTAATACTGAGAGGACACCATTGGACATTGTCCAGTTCTTTTAAACCAGTATACACCCCCTCTGAGTGTACCACATTTCGTGTATACACTAGTGTATACAACCTTCTATACGGTGCACATAGAAGATGTTTTAATCGATCTGTAAACCAATCTACACGCACTCTCTTCTCTCTCTCTCTCTCTCTCTCTCTCTCTATCATTGAACTCGTTACGGGCACTTGTCAAATTTTCATTGAGGGTCGCGCGAGCTAACGCTGAATTGACAATCAACAAATTTAACGACGAATACTCAGTGTGCCCATCACAAATTGCACATCTGCGAATCATCGTTGGTATACAAATTATAAATATCGAATAATAATTTTTTTTTTTAATCATAGTCTAATTATTCTTAACAGGATTATTTATATTTATGATTCTTTAATCCATAGATGATCGAAGTTACTTTTACGATTAGGTGAATGAGAAAGAACGATGAATTATGATTACCTTTGACTTTTATCTTGTAATTATCCTCGCAGCATTGAACTATTTATTTTTCATTCTCGTAATTTTACTTGTTCATTAAAATTGTATGACAATTAAAAATTTTAAAGGCTACTTGGATTTACAGAACTTTGTGTATTTTTTTATGAGGATTAAAGTCATCGACCAACGATAAAAAATAATCCCTTTTCGATAGGGCATATATATATTTAACATAAAAACGTTTTGAAATTCGCATGCGAAACGATCAAACAGCGTGCTAGTTTGCGCTTCAATTTAACAAAGTACTTTATCCGTTCCGCTTGGCGAAAAGTATGTGACAGAGAAGCGGAAAACGCGTGTGGGGCCCCCATATCAACACACACACACACATACACACACAGGCCTCCAGGTGTAAGTTGGATCGGCACGCGTGTCCTCGCGGGGCGTACACTCGTCGCGTCTGCTCTATATTTCCAGGTGGGAAAACGTGCAAAAGGGAATTATTCCAGAATATGAAATTCAAGATGAAACTACTTAATGGAAAATGTATGTACGGCATGCCCGACGTGTAATACAAAAGTATCAGAAAAAAATAAAAATCTCTGGATTTTTTTTTATAATTTAAAAAATGATTAGTTTATCAAATCAATAGATTTATTAATTGCATCAAAAAAAAAATCCAAAAAAATCCATAATACCGAAAATCGTGAGTTTCAGATGCAACAAACCTCAACACAAGCGTGCATGCTTTAATCGAAATGCGACCAGGTTCCGGCGGGAAAGAGGGACCTTGAACATTTCGTAGACTGTTCGATTCGGTTTTCTGAACGACAAAAAGCTAATAGCTCCCAGAGAGAAAAGCTGCAAACCGAGAAAGAGAGAATGAGAAAGTTCTAGAAGCTTCCGTCATTGATATGAATCCGCTATTCCGATAATGTAGATTCTGTACCATTAACTCGAAGATTAAACGCACACGGGAGCATATTTTTCGGTTTATACATGAATATTTATATGAATGCAGAATAGAGAGACACACACACATATATGTAACGCAATTCCGTAATGCAATTTCGCGGTCGGAAATCGAAGGAAGATTAGCGTCTGAACGTGGGCAAAGGGAGATTAACCAAATCGATCACACATGCTGAACCGTTTCGGATGGTCAGCTGCTCATCAATATCCACTAACAGTTGCTCATATCATATCTACATCTATACAAACATGCTAGTAAAATCGCTCACTTGCCAAAGGTCGTAAGTTCAATCATCAACGTAATCAAAGCTACATCTTACTGAGGCTAGAACACATCAGGAATATCGCGTGTGTCGAGATCCTGCCAAACTCTGGCAACAGGCCTGAAACAGCTCTCTACTCGTATGTGGAGCAATACTGAACCTCAAGTAAGTCTCCCGGCCTATACGCGACTATATCTCGACCCCTGAACTCATGTACATACATATTCCTGACTGTGTATATCGACAGCCGTGGCTAAAAGTTTCTACTATGCTATCAGTCGGCATTACTACCAAAATAATGTCTTAACAACTCTTCTACTATTTAATGCGTGATTGTAAGAGAAAAAAACGTTTTCAATGATCAAATGTTCAAATGTTTGACCGTACATAAAATAATAAATATATGTAATAAAATAGTTCTGTATAAATGCATAATATAAAATTTGAGTAAGACAAAAGGCGTCGTGTTATAAATGTTCATCTACAATGAGGTGAATGATGAAAAAAGTGATCTGGCTTCTAGAATAGCTTGCTCAATCATCAAATCTCAATCTAATCGAACATTCGTAATCCTTTGTGAAGTCCGAAATGAAAAAGTTGCAAATGTCATCAAGGGAGTGTTTGAAAAAATTTTAATACCACGAATCAAACAAAATCATTATAATCTGAAGTAGTTAATACTTTTTGCCAAGGCTGGTAGATTAAAAATCATTTTAATCTGGAACGGTTAATACTTTTGACCAAGGCTGTTATATTAAAATTCATTTTAATCTGGAGTAGTTAATGCTTTTGGCCTAGGCTGATATACTCGTACATACATAGCTGTAGTTCCTCTAATAGGCATATAATCGTTATGCATATAGCGCATCGTCGAGCATCGCGAGCCCATTCGTACTAATTCCTCACTCAGAGCACCTCCTGGCGGTCTAGTACAACCAGAGGCTACCTTATGAGTACTACCTTATGTATATGGATACACGACCCGAGTCCAAGTACACTGATGTGTGTACGTATGCTCAGCATATCGTGCTAACATCACCAGTCCTACATATAGTTATACCGAAATGGTATATGTATATAATATTGGTCTCGGTCTCTAGACCTGATCGCAACGTGGTTTACCTATAGGTAAATATGTATTACATGGTAAAGCGAGGAGCTCTCTCGCGCGCAACATACGGTAGCCCCTCGATTACACATGCAGCCATGACTGCTGCAACAGACCGCGACCACGGGACGAGGATTCTCTTGAACGGAGACGATCCAGCGCCCCAAACATAGCCGAGAGATCATGCAAATTTCGTCAATCATCACAAATTGATATCCATTATTAATTAGCCCTAAGTTCTATGCACCAATTTTTTATCAAGACAATTTCATGTCCTGACGTTGTACTCATGTTGAATTTCTTGTCAACTAGTCTAGTAGAAGATAATACAGGAAACATTGGTCCTTAATACCGAGGAGAGCCTTTTTTACATCGTTTCCTAACGTTATTATTTGTTCATATTTATAGGCCGTTGGAAAATATTAATATCTAAGCCTTTATATATAAAATGTGAATATCTAATTGAAAATTACTAATTACCGGAACGCCTTGTTTTATCGTAATTGCAAGACAATTTGTGGCAGCAGTTTTTAATAACGCAATTTTATGTTTATAATCATTGAAGGGTTACATAGAGACGTACAATGGTGTTACAACTGGCACGCTTTCGCATAATTCATGATATATCATGTGCGATCATAGTTTGGTATACATATATTGGAAATAAAAGAGTATTATTTTAATACTGTGTACCATGAAAGCGCATATGCATCCTCGTTTGCATAATGCATGCGTGGCCTTTTGCCGGACACCCGGTTCGCCTTGAATCGTTACGAAACGGAAGTTGGTAAACGCGACAGAGAGAAAGAGAGCCTGAAGAGAAAAATTGTTGAATTCCGGAACTCTGCCGGCTCATGGACAGCTCGGTAATCCCCCAAGCAGAGTGGAGTCTTCCATTTATGGGGTATCTCCCTTTTAACTAGAAATATGAACGGTCATCGAGCGACAGTTGGCTCCTGCACCTCATTAATAGAAATTCCTTGCCTTGAAGTATTTACACCGTGAGAGCATTTACTACATCTTGCCGATAATTACGAGCTCCACACGAGGCTTCCATTTCAACGGTGCACACCCTATTATTTCATCTACTCTTTCTTTGTTATATTTCTAATGCATTTAGCGAAAATGATACTTTTGACCGAGGGGCTGCTCACCAGCTAATTCCGTGGCTCGTCGATTTCTAAAAGAAATCGATTTCTTGTGATTTCGACTACGATTTTCACGATTTCTGAATCCATGAGATTATTACTTGTGATTTTGTGTGATTTATGCTGATTCTAACGATTACGAGTGATTTCTAAATTTTAAAGGCTTGTTCGCTTGAAGAGGGGATTAGCGATTCCCAGTGATTCCCGAAATCCTGTGATTTCTTTGCGATTTCCCACGATTTCCTATATACTTTGAAAAATGATAAGAAAAACAGGAATCATGCGACTCGCGCGATTTCCAGCGACTTCTAGCGATTGCCTATCTGATTTTTGATAAAATGGTTCAAAGATTTCCTAAGTGAGCAGCCCCTCGCTTTTGACACCACACGTTAAATTGTATAAAAGTGCCAATTAACATAAGATATTATTAAAGCCGTTAGGAAGATGCATGGAGGGTTGTATAAGTCACCAATTTCGAATTTACGTTAAGCTAATGATTTTCGATTATTGATATTTTTATTTTAGATATAGAAGAGTAATTACAATAAAATGTAGGTCCGAACTTTTTTGAGGATGTAGAGCGAAAGCGGACAGTTGGAATGGAAGAATTGAAGACGAATCGAAAGAATTATAGATTAAGCTAAAGTCCCTGAACTTCTTCCCTTTTTCCATTCCGAATTGGTTGTATCTCGGAGACCCTCCAAATCATTCGTCGAACGAGGTGCCATATAAATATTCGGGCATTTGCATTTTTCCCCCATACCTCTTGGGGACGGTCGCGAATCCCTATATCTCTTGCATATACCCTCAGACAGAATTCACTTCCTCGTCTAACCATGGCTCTCTAACCATTTCCAAGATGGATGCCGCCACTTTGCGAGAATATACGTCGAAAGTTTTAGTGCTCAGTAAATTTCAACTAGCTCAGTATATATTCGAGTTCTCAACCCGGCAAACATCCAATGATAAATGAAAGAGAGAAAAAACGCCCTCGGACTACGACACTTGTTGCACCCATATAAAAATATGCGCTATAAAGCATTTCGGTGTTAAAAAGATCCTTTTCGAGCTAAGAAAACCAATCCCTTTTAGTGAAAAAGCCGATGATTCTTGGGCAGCGGAAAGAGAGATTAAAATGGCGCGTTGCTTTCGCTAAGTTTTTATTTCTAAATTCACAAATCTTTCGTGACGAATGGAAATTTTTAAATTTTCATTTATCCTTCATACGGTCTTCGGGTCAATTTAGACCCAATTGTCAAGGAAAAGTTACTTATTTTCCAAAATGAATAAATAATGTCGTTTATATCTTATGACTTTTCGTGATGTGTTCGTTCATACGTATTCGTATCATTATTTAAACGATTGATGTAGAAACTTTTTACGTATAAATTTTTTCATTCTTTAGATCTTCGGATCATATTTGACCCAACATAATAATAAATAAAATTTCTCGCGGGTGAGTGTCTATGACAGCGTGTTCGGATAATTATTTCGCGGCAATTATCTTCCACGCAATTGTTTATTAAACAACTTTCCACAAAGCGCCCGTCCTACGTGAGAATTGCTGGTTACAGATCAATGGTTTGCAAAGCCGAAATCCACGCAGACGAAGTCGCCAGTAACAGCTACCAATATACAAAACAATCGTACAGTTTGTATTTATAAACATTTAATATACACGAAAAAGTTAGTACAAATTCATTTTACGTTCCATTCGCATATATTTTGACCGTTAAGTTAGTAGTTTTGAGGACCGTATGAAAGTTAATCTTTCATGGTGAGACATATTGGTATTTCGGATTCACGTGAAATTCCTAACTTTGTAGAATTCCTAATGTGTTACGTTGTCAAACCCTAAATCTGAGAAAAAAGGAAACATGATTTCAAAATTCTCGTTTGAATGAAAGGAAACTCGTTAAAAATTGTGTTGCGAAACAAATAGAAAATAAAGTCGGCTATCAAGCCGACCTATAGCTTGGTAAACATTAAGTTATTGAAAATTAAAGTTTCAGGGATCCCCAGACCCAATCTGTACAACTAAAGTGTCTTTTTGATGTCTGTACACCATGATTTAATTATGTGCTCTTTGCGAACCCATTCTTCCGTGTGAGGGGATGGAAAAAAAATGCAAAATTACGCGTCTCAAAATTTCTTAAGATACTGCACCAACCGACGCTCCAGGAATAATAAATAAATTAAACTGTATCTTGACGCAACGGAGATGTTTCATTAACATTTTATCAACGCTGGATCGAGGCTCTTCTATTAAGCTAGAGTGATTTTTATTTCTTTTTTGGTCCTGGATATACATAGATGTATATATAAAAGTAGAGGGAGGTGCAATTTTAACGCAAACGAAACAATGGGTGTTCGCATGGTCAAAAGGGCGACTACATTGTCACATATATACACACGACCATAATACATATGTGTGTATATATATATATATGTGACTTTGGGAGGTTTCCCTCGACCAACGGGTGTGATTGTCGTCCCATCAAAGTGGACAGTTTACGGATGGATTGAACGGTGTTTCTCGGTCTCCTCGTTGGACATAGAGGGACCGAAAGAGAAAGAACACAATGGTGTCCACTGTTCAACTACGAAACCATCAACATCGTTCTCCCATTCTCTCTTCCTACAGCAATTCTCTCGGTTCGACCTCATGTAACCGGTGAACTGTTGGCCTCGCGCACACTATTACTCAGCTGCAATTGCATTCGAGCGAATGCCATGAATTTTTTTTTTTTTTTTAAATAAAACCACGCGAGCCGGTGAAAGCTGTGTATATACGGGGTGATTCAACAAAATCTTCGCACCGGGTAATGTCGGGTCCGAGATGACATTTGAAGCAAAAGTATTTAAGGTTTTTTTAAATTTCGGAATAAATTTGAAGCAATAGAATATTGGTTTTTGGAGCCAATAGAATAGCCGCATTCCGCCATGATAGAAGATGCCTCAGGGGTACAAAACTCGGGGGCTAAAATCGGGCTCACCTATGACAGCATCGTCGTTTGTCTTCACGAGGGAAAGCACGAAAATACATAAGCGAATTTAAATGCTGACGTTGAACATGTTGATGCGTAAATTATCGATAAGAATTGGAGACTAAACAATTAGCTACAAATTGGTAAAAATTCGGTCATATTGATGTTGATGCAAATCTGAATTATCGATAAGAATTTAAGGCCGAACGATTCACAAAAAATTAGTGAAAATTCATTTGTATACGAGGTGATCAGCATTATTGAATTTGACTAATTGTAATGCGAACGCAGTATTACAATTATTATCAGACGAACTTTTTTTTAAATAATCGAAACAATGATCGTTGAAACTTTTTGTGGGTACTATTGATCACAAAAAAAACGTTAGGTCAATACGTAAGAATTTAGTGCGAATTATTCCGTATTTTCTGCACGTCTCATATTAATCAGAAAAATAAGGACGAGTCAAGACGGTATGATATGAAATAATTTTATTATCGTTCTATCGCACTGAAAAACAAATACTCAATTAACAATATAATAACGGAGAAAGTGGAATAACAAATAAATGTAGAGAAAAATAATATTAAATTAAAAAATTCCTCAACCTAAGCAGTCACCTTTGAAAGAGAAAGCTTTTAAAAATCTTTCGAGCACAATACGTGAAGCTAATGCAATTTATATGTATGGAAAAAATGTAAAAAAAAATACTACTTTAGGACCTACCGTTGAGAAAGGTAAACTTTTTAGCAAAATTCTACTGTGGGATGTGGAACATTGGTAATCCACATTAAATTATTGCGCTGCAGAAAAACTGAAGAATAAAAAAACAAATTTATGAAATGATAATTTTTGATGTATTCGACTCTGGTTTCGAATGAGATTCACCGACAAACAGCAGTGCATTACTTTCTGAAAGTACTCGACATATTGCGAATCCACTAACTACATACGTACTCGGATTGCTTTCTGATTTCATTAGAATTTGAGAGGCACAGTGCCTAATATCAGATGCGTCATTAGCTCGTTTGATTATTCTGCATTTAATAAACCAATACGAAATATTTCGAAAACAGAAATGAATGCGACGTTTTTGAATTTTTTAATAGTAAAACATCGTATTTCATAGTTAAAATTATCCCAACTTTGCTCGAATTCTCTTTGCCTCGCAAATAAAAGATGAAGTCATATTTGTAACGCGTCGCATCAATTACTATTGAGAGTACAACTGAGCTCGGTCTACGGATATCAATCCGAAACTGAACACGATGTTTTCCAAGAGTTATTGACATTTCAAGTGTGATGCAGCTTTATTCGTGCTCGGGTTCGTTTCCGATTTCATAAAATATTTTAAGGTCCTTCGCCTACAATATGGTAAAGCATTGAGCACTAAAGTACCTTTTCTTGTCAGTACCGGATATGTTCCGTTCGTAACCGGAGTTTAGTCGCACTCTCAATAGCAGTGGATGTTGAGGGCTAAAAAAAATATCTGTATTTTCATCAATGGATGGGAAACGAATCCGAACAAAGTTATGACTATTTCTGCAAAGACATACCATTCATAACTCGAAGAAAGTGTCAGCATTTTCGGATTCGTTTCTGTTATCGTAATATTTCAAATTCTTTACGTATGTTTCAACTCCTCGATCGGGTGAATGGTTTATCAGAATTTGGAGGAGGACCTTGAAATTTTTGACGAAACTGGAAACGAACTCGAGCATGAATTAAGCTGCTTCACATTTAAAATGCGAAGTACTCTCAGAAAACATCGTGCTGAGTATCGAATACGTACCCTTCGTAGTAGGAGTTTAGTCGCACTCTCAATAGCAGTAAATGTTGAGAGTTGAAAATGTCATTAAATTTTCTATCAATCGATGAGAAACTAATCCGAGCGAAGTTATGATTATTTCTGTATGGAAATACGATTAATAACTCGAATAAAATTTCGTCATCTTCGGATTCGTTTCTGTTATCGTAATATACATTTTAGGCACAGGACTTAGAAATTTCTTAGAAAGCAGGAAAGGAACCCGATCACGAATCAAGCTGCACGACATTTGAAATGTGGAGTACTCTCAGAAAATATTGTGCTCAGTATCGGATACATTCATTTCATAGTCGGAGTTTGGCCGTTTAATAGCAGTGGATGTTGAGAGTTAAAAAAAAAATTATATTTTTCATCAACGGATCGGACACTAATCCGGGCAAAGTTATAATCATTTCTGCAAAGAAATATGATTCATTATTCGAAAAAGATTCCACATCTTCGAACTCGTTTCTGTTATCGTAATATTTCAAATTCTTTACGTATTTTTGAATTTCTCGATGGGGCCAATGCTTTACTATATTGTAGGCGAAGGACCTTGAAATATTTTACGAAATCGGAAACGAACCCAAGTACGAATAAAGCTGCATCACACTTGAAATGTCGAGATCTCTTGGAAAATATCGTGCTCAGTTTCGGATTGGTTCTAACTGTAGACCGAGCTTAGTCGTACTCTGAATAGTAATTGATGTGACGCGTTACAAATATGACTTCATCTTTTATTTGCGAGACAAAGAGAATTCGAGCAAAATTGGAATAATTTTAACTATGAAATACGATGTTTTACTATTAAAAAATTTAAAAACGTCGCATTCATTTCCGCTTTCTAAATATTTCGTATTGGTTTATTAGATGTAAAATATTCAAACGAGCTAATACACCTGATATTAGACACTGTGCCTCTCAAATTCTAATGAAGTCCGAAATCAATCCGAATGCGTATGTAGTTAGTCGGTTGGCGATATGTCGAGTACTCTCAAAAAGTAATGCACTGCAATTGGTCGATAATCCTCATTCGAAACCAGAGTCGAATACATAAAAAATTATTATTTCATAAATTTGTTTTTTATTCTTCAGATTTCTACAGCGAAATAATTTAATATGGATTACCATGTAATATTCCACGTCCTACAGTAAAATTTTGCTAAAAAGTTTACCTTTCTCAACGGTAGGTCCTAAAGTGGCAATTCTTTTTTACATTTTTTCCATACATACACTGTAAAAAATTTCCGTATGAAAATTAATACACATGTATAGGAAGCTTTTATGCGGATACCGTATATGAAAATTCAGATAAGCTGAGGAAAATTGAGAGACGCGGTATTTTAATGATACGAGCACTGTTCAGTAAAATTAATATACTTGTGTATTTGAAAAATCATATACATGTAAGAAATGTTGACCTTGTGCATATTAAAAACACGAAACATCTACTAATATTACTATACAGGTATATTAAAGTTCATGTTACTAGCATAGTAATTTTCAGATTCAAGATTACTAAATTTCAGGCACCGTATAACGTTTTCGCATTACATATGTCTACGATATTTCTAGAGATGTATCATAAAATTTGGTGATCCTTTTTGAATATTAATATACGAATGAATATTAAATAAATTCAGCTATTATGAGTTTTTAAGGGGAATACATTAATTGGCGTACTATTGTGTTCGATTTTTTAAAGTTGAAGGTCGAAATCATGCATACATCTCAAGAAATTAGTTAGAGTGACTTATCACCACTTGATGCCGTGGCAATCAAGTCGAGCAATTCTCGCCGTAAAATTTTTTATTATAATCTCAACATCTTGTGTTAAGTTGGGTGTTTACCATTTTCATGTTTTACACAATTTTCGTAGACTCGAGCGACTTGTATATATCCTCGTCCGAAGCACGTGCCTCCTATGAGAAAATCGACGCTCTGCGCCACGCGGTGGCCAGAGCGCGAAGCACGGTGCCCACAAAGCGCTACGAATTTCCTACACTTGTGTATTAATTTTAACATTGAGATTCTTATAATTAATACATAGGTAAATGAATTTTAATACACGGATTTTTTTTTTTATACTACAGGGTATATTAATTTTCATTCCCATTTTTATAGCGTATTTTTAAGAGATAGAGTTATGATGGGAAATAACATGTATCGTATTATTAACATTCATGTGTATCTTATTTTTCAGTCAACTGTCAAGAAAAGTGAAGATCATACTGTAATTTTAATACATTGTTGATAGTAGATGAATTCATATACATTTGTATTAATTATCAATCAAACATATGATTTATTTCAATGCATGTCCACAAAATTTTCAGATTTCATATGAATATTCAATGTTATGTATCTTAAATTCCACATCAGTAATCAAAATTTATGTTCATATTTCAATTTTGGCATACGAGTGTAATAATTTTCATTTCATACACCCGGTTTGTAAATTTCATTTACCGTTGTATTGTAAAAGTATTGTAAATTTCATATATTTTTTAACAGTGTACATATTGCATGAGCTTCACATATTTTGCCTGAAAGATTTTTAAAATCTTTCTTTTTCAAAGGTGACTGCTTAGACTGAGAGATTTTTTATTTAGTATTATTTTTCCATTATTTAAAAGAAAGTTCGTCTGATAATAATTGTAATACTGCGTTCGCATTACAATTAGTCAAATTCAATAATGCTAATCACCTCAAATACGAATGAATTTTCACCAATTCTTTGCAAATCGTTCGGCCTTAAATTCTTATCGATAATTCAGATTCGTATCAACATTAATATGACCGAATTTTTACCAATTTTTCGCTAATAGTTTAGTCTCTAATTCTTATCGATAATTTACGCATCAACATGTTCATCGTCAGCATTGAAGTTCGCTTCTGTCTTTCCGTGCTTTCCCACGTGAAGCTAACGTCCCTCGAAACAGAAAAAACAATCCTTCGCGTGGAAGTTTACCTCGCGTGACATAGACTTCAAACAAACGATGATGCTGTCATAGGTGAGCCCGATCTTAGCCCCCGAGTTTCACACCCCTGAAGCATCTTCCATCATGGCGGAATGCGGCGTTCTCATTGACTCCAAAAACCAAAATTCTATTGCTTCCCATTTAGAATTTATTCCAAAATTTAGAAAAACCTTTAGGACTTTTGCTTAAAAAGTCGTCTCGGACCCGGCATTACCCGGTGCGAAGGTTTTTTTGAATCACCCTGTATCCCAAGACTCCTCTTTGGTGCAGTTGCATCCCTGTTTACTTGTTGTTGTTCATACCCGTGAACAAAAGGGCGTGGGATTTTGAGGTACTCGTATATTATACGCTACTACAGTCGAATCTCTCTGATTGTTGGTAATGAAATGTAAAAAGCTTACCAATAACTGCTTAATCTGGCCTAAATTACATTATGCCAAATTGTTTGCATAAAAGGAGAATTTTTTTAAGTAAAAGAAAATGTTCAGTAATGAACCAGACAGAACGTTCGTTCATTCATAACGGGGGAAAATATTTCGAAGTTTTGACTGTAGAGGACAAGTAGCAACGATGAAACATGGCGTTTGGCGCATTGGAACGCGGGCGTTTGTCAGTTCGAAGCTATACGAGATCTCTATTTCTCTCTTGCCACGTATGCATGGAAGAGAGCTTCTCTCGAGCACCCTCGATTCAATTCAATGCCACTCAATCAGTCAATGTAACGCCCGCGTGCGAGCAACTCTACCTATCTCTCTTGGTTTCGAAAGCTCGCGAGCCACGACTCATGTTATATACACGTTTCTGCATGTCGTTTGCAAGCTCCGATGGAATATTCCACCCCCTTCTACCTAGAGGATCACTCGCATCGTGACAATTTCTCGCGTTGCACTCACGATATTTTTTTTTACAGCTTTATATTTTCATACCTCTCTTCAACCTCATACAGACGTGTATACGTAGGCGTGACGCTATCGTAGCCACTCACTTCGAGCTTTTCGTGTTTGTTGACACGGGGAAAACAAAAATTGTCACGCGTCCACGTGCATCAGCTATCAACCTCCATTTTTCCGTCTTTTTTGTTTATTTTTTCAGATCTCACTCACGACAATATTTTTCAAATTGTATTTTCCTCTTTCCTCGCTTTTTTTTCCTAATACACGATTTTTTTTCGTTCCGAGGAAACATAGCCGAAAAATTTGAATGTATAAAAAAAATTCAACCAGTTTAAAACTTACGATGTGATAGAAACTTCAAAATATAAACGTATATAACAGATATGGAAATGTAGATACGTGAATATTGGGATGAAACTAAGAGCCGTGGCGGATTAATAATCCTCGCGAACGACTTAACTAAACGTACCGGGGCGAACCAGAAACGTCCCATGTCAAATCGGAGAATCGTCATGCCGTGTGCCCAAAGTCTCAACCCTCTTGAAAGAGACTATATCTTTATATATATATATATATATATATATATATATATATATATATGTGGTATATATTACAGTTCATAAACCACACGAAACCACGTAAGGCTGCTTTTGCGAGGGTTAAAGGGAAAGATCGGTTTACCCTTTTCGTACGAAATATATACGTGTATTTTCATGTACGTGTCATATGAATTGTGCGATTGTTTCTGATATACCTGTACACATATATTCCGTACGAATATATCGATCTCTCCAAAACAAATTTTCTAAGAGTACTAGGTTCTGTCGACCTTAAGACTTTTTCCTAAGAGACCCAAAGTGGTAAAAATCATTTTGTTATTGATAGTGTGTGATATATAAATATAAAAATTGCGGAAAAGTCAATTGTCTGGAGTGCATTTTACTGATAATCTAAAAAACGCTTAAAGGGCCAGTCCACTTTGAAATTTTTGAAACCACTTTGATTTCAAAAAATCGATTTTTTTACTGTTTTCGAAAGTACATACATTCAGAAATATTGTGTCAAAATTTTATGACAATCCGAGCTCTCTAAGTATTTTTTTTTTACCTGATCGTCAGGACCTCATTTCGTCTACCTGAGCGTATAAACATCAAACGCGTTTTTCTCGAAACAACGTTTTCAAAATCTAACTCCATCGTATCTCTAAAACTAATAAACCGATTCTCTTGAAATTTGAACCACATATTGTAAACATGATTAGCAACAAGATGACCCTCGATGGTTTTAAAATTTTGATTTTTACTCTGTTTTTGTTGTGAAAAACTGCGAAAAAACGCGTTTTTTTACTTTTTTCGTTTTTCATCTGCCATTTTTTTATTTTTTTATAAAACCTTATATCCGAGGGTCATTTTGTAGCTGGTGTCATACTGAATCTAATCGACTTTGATTTTTTTGTTTCAGACAAGCCGTTGCCGAGTTGTGATGGAGCTACCTAGCTCACCTATTTTTGAGACGTTACGTTAAACTATAGTTTTTCTACTTAAAAATGAATTAAAATTTTTTTTTTATGTATTTCAAGACTTTATTTATCAAGCCCAATAACTTTTATATTCATATCTTTTATAAAATCCTCTAAAAAAATCGCGAAAATAGCCTTTTTTTCGTGGCTCCAAAGTAGACTGGCCCCTTAATGAGAAAAAATGAGAAGTGTCGAGAATTGACAATTTAAATAATCTAAATGGCAATCATACTTAAAAGAATTGAATGACCCAGCGATTTTAACTTACAAATTAATAATATAAAGTATAAATAAATTTGCAAAATAATTCATTGGGTTCAATTGAAAATAAATCATAATCAAGAGTCGCGGTAGCGGTTCGACGCGAAGTATTAAAAAAAAAAGCCAGCGCGAGCTCTACCGCACTCTTATATACTCGAATACGACGGTTTTCGGGCTTCTCTTTTCTTTCAAACTGCTTAAATATGTACATGAACATAAAATAAAACATAATCGTAGAAAATATTGGGATGAAAGGTCAGCTTGTTTTGGAAGCTCCAATATACTACCGCGATGGTCACAATCACTGGAATCGGGTATTTTAGTAGCCGAGTTAGCTTTTGCCTGCGTATTATAGGACATAGCTGTACGTGATAGTGAAGAGAGAGAGAGAGAACAAGTGAGAAACCCCTCGATGATCTCGAATTGTGGATGCTGGAAAACGGTACTTTTCGCCCTCGCGCAACAACTCATTCAAGTTTACATACGAATGTTCAATTTTCGTGGTTCAATACGGTGAGCAGTCTCAATTGCTGGTGCACACTATTTTATACACATGTACATAACATATACGTATGGACAATCATCCACGTTGATTTGACCTGTTACAATAATAAACCCTTCGCATCGAAATTAATCGAAATGAGTACAATGCTGTTAAAACCTCGGCTTTATATGTCAAAAAAGTCATGCTGTGCATAAACTTGAGAAAAAAAACTAAATTCAATTCTTTTTTCATCGATAAAATTTATTTATTTAAATAATCTTACTAAAAAATTACATTGTACGTCATGGTATCGCTTTTGATTTCCTAACAGAAATAATTCTGAACTAAATTTTATACGAATCCAGCAAAAAAAAGGTTAAACGTCAATTCAGTACGGTCCGGTTATTACGGCACATGGACACCGTCAGTTTTAACGCCCCGTTTTTTTCATCAAAATTCCTCTCCGACACGAGAGAGAATCATTTCGCCGGTGTTCCATTACAAAAAAAAAAAAAAAAAAAAAAATACGAGATAACCGACAATGTTGCACACGAGGGTAAAAATGGTGGTGTGCAAAAGTGATAACTCAGGGTTGTTTGAGTTAGAAAGAAAAAAAATAAAAAAGATGGTAAAAATATAAAGATATTCTAGTGGATATGGCTCGAGCAGAAGAGATGAGTCCGGTAAATCCACTTCCTATGCTAATTGTCGTCAATTAGCATACCTAGTGCATTATGCCTCTATATATATTTGTGTATGTATATATTTATATACGGAGAGGGGAAATATTCGTGGTGTATTTGACGGCGTCGCGACGTCCGTTTCCTCGTAAATTCGTCGATACTTCGTTCGTGAATTGCCAACGACGCATCCTTCGTTGTACCATTGAGATATTCGTACATAAATGTTTGGGTATAACGTACAACTGGCTCTACACGTTAAATATAACAGACATCCCCGTACACTTGTGTCAATGTTTGATAAACAAAAGGGCGTAAAATGCATAGTTTGACACCCAAAATAATGTGGCCTTTGCTCTTTTGTCCGTCAGGCCTTTCTGCACAGGCTCAGATTATACATTTACCTATCTATATGTATAAGGATGTGTATATAATATGGTATTGCGAAAAGGGGTGTTTGTGCGAGCCTCGTGCACGATACACGTCG
This sequence comes from Rhimphoctona megacephalus, assembly GCA_963989365.1. Lineage (NCBI taxonomy): Eukaryota > Metazoa > Arthropoda > Insecta > Hymenoptera > Ichneumonidae > Rhimphoctona > Rhimphoctona megacephalus. Next base: position 14,820,076 of record OZ022421.1, on the reverse strand, counting down.
GAGCTTCCAGCAAAATTAACATAAAAGGGAAGAGTCAATATCGTAAACAATCTCTCGGGTTACAACAATGGGTCCAGAAACGTATTAACGTCCGGAGCTATTTTGTAGAACGAGACGAGACTCTCGGCACCCGAAAATTTGCAAGAGAGAGAGAGGGAGAGACTTCGACAACAATAAATTCGTCGATATGAGAGTCGAAGGGAGAAAAAGGAAAGGAACAACAGAGCTAAATGAAAAATTAATTCAGTGCTGAACCAGTTGTACAGACAGACATACGTTGTAACTGATTTTTCAATTATTTTTTTATATTTCTGTCACTCTTATTTTATATTGTTGGGCATGCATGTTTCCCAAACTAGAGAAATGAGGAAAAAACGTTACATTGACAAACGAAAAATGTCATCTCTGCTAATTTAAAACTGTTAAAGTACGAGTTAATCAAAGGCATTATTCATTATTGCTGCATGAACTTTTTTTTTACAGGGGGTTCAGAAGTCCTGAGATATGTTAGTTCGATAAAAAAAAATATTTAATGGTAGCCAAATGATAATAAATTAATTTCCACGACTAGAAAGGGTCAAAGTTGGATGTTATGAGAAAAAAATATCCTCGCGAGAGAAGATTATGGTGTAATCTGATACATTATTAGTTATAGATTACAGGGGTGTAAAGTGGATAATGCGGTAATAATAATTAATGGCCGATAGCGAGCGTACGTTGAAATATTTATTCAATGCGTTCCTTTTATCCCTAATTTAAGGTATAAAGGAATACAAGCAGTCGAGTGAATAAAATAATAGTAAATAAAGCGGTATGTGGTCGAGAGATGAATGGCGATAAATAATTCGCGTCGTGTTGTAATTTGCCGAAAGGTCGGTAGGGAATTACAAGGCTCGTTTGGAACGAAAATTTTTTCTTTCATCCTTTCTCGCGTAAAACCGGAACGACGAGTTTTTTTTCGTTTTTTGCATTATGTCTCGAAAGAGAATATTAAAATTAGCATCAAAATGTGTAATAGTCAATATCGTAAAGAATCAAGGGGACCGCGGATTATTTTTGGCACAAGGGATGTTTCAGGGTTGAAAAGACGCGATAAATTCGTCGATACAAAGTCGCGATACATTTTCAACCACATATCAACACATGTCCTTTTCTCACTGGCTTTCTAGTCCTTCGAAAAAAAATATATATATTTTTTTGCTTCTCTTACTCTTTGAGACATAAATAATGGTCGATAACAATGAGATCCAACCCCTATTTTCTCCCCACTTTTAGCCCTCTCTTTCTTTCTCTGTTTGCCTTTTTGTTTGCTAGCACAAACTCAAGCCTTAAATACCCTTCTGTATTGCGGTTTTGAAGCATCGTGATCGCGGCCAGAAAATCGTTTCCGAGTCACTCGTTTCGCAAATACAAAACGTTTTGATCTACCACGTGTGTTACTAAGTGATAAATACTTCGGGGTCTGCAGGTAAAAACAGTTGAGATTCACAGCAAAAAAAAAAGGTTGGGGATTAAACGCAAATAAAGATTCTCTCGTTGTCCAATTATTATCTTTGAACATCGATTGAGTGACGTGTATTTAATTTAATTTTTAATTAATTTCTCCACAACGCCAATATGAAAGTTACGAGATAAAAATAACATTTTGATAAAGTACCTCTTCGCCTTGTCTCGATACTTTAATTGATAGAAAAGTGATAGGAAATATAAGAAACTTTGCGGAAAGTTGATGATGGAAAAGTTTGAAGATGTTTGGTTTGGAATTTTCAAATAGATGGATCTCGTTGAGAACGAGGGATAATGTGCTTCGTGGTGTCTCAATTGCAAAGAAAGAGAAAGAAGGAGGGATAATAATTCAGTTTATTACGTAAAGTCACAATATAAATATCGAAGATTAATCGAGGAATAATGTGCTCGTTAAGGGATGATAAACCGTACATGCGCCTGTCCCTCGCCATTGCTGGGGGCATTATAATAGAGAGAAGATAAGGGCCGAGTCACTGTCCATCAATATTATATTTCGTAGCTACTCCGAGACTTTCTCCCACGCTCGCCAATCCCCCCTCCTCCTCTTTTATTATATGCGCCTGTCTCCTTGTCTCGACAGCGAGACTAAACTCACTTAAGGCTCCATGGCAAAGTAACCACTCTCTATTTTTTCAGTGGACAAAAAAAACATCAACTCCACTGACAGCAAAAATGAGAGAAAAACGTGAAGAAAATTAACAAACTTTCATGCATAAAAAATGATCAAACACATTAAAATGGCCAATAATAAATTCTGTTTTACTTACTGCTGTCATTATATAGTGAAATTATTTTGATTATTAAAGGAGTTGAATCATTTTCTCAAATAGTTTAATTCCGATGAACTTTGCAACGATTGTTTTTATATTTATCATTTCTGCAAAGAATTTTTTCAATTTTTGTATTAAAAGTACAATTTCATGCCCCAACAATTAAACTGTTTATGTATTTTAAGGTTTATTTTTATTGAAATATAAGACACATTTTTTCCAGCATTATTTGTACGAAATTTGGTTCAATGAGAGTTCCTAAACATTCCATTCGACTCGAGGGAAAATCGAAGGAAGCTAAGAAAACAGCGGAAAAATAAAGCTCTACGATCCGAGAAACATTTTACATATGCTTCGTCTGACACGTACGACTTCTACTACATTATTATACTACAGGGAGAATAGAAAAGGGAATCTATAGTGAGTTCTCGACGTAAAAGATCCTCTTCAGAAGCTTTCGATTTGTACTTACTCTTCTGAGTTTCCGGTAGATTTTAGCCCGCCTCGTTACACGTCTCTCACATCGAGAATTTGGGATTATGCATGAGCATTCTCTCTCGTGGGGTTCCTACATACGTAACTATCACTTTCTCCCGAGGTTTCGCGTTTCCCTGGCGATTAGGCAACCCTCCGCAGCAGCCTGTTTCGTATACTATTCTGTAGACATAGACGGTACATAACTACTACAGAGGGCTCAAGCCTATAACCATAACCTAACGTAAAAGCTGGTATATACGTGCATGGGAAAGTACCAGAAAAAATGAGAGACCAGAGAAGGAACAGAATATTGTGATATTTTTTAAGACCAATGTTTTGCAAAATATTCCAAATGCTTCTACTGCAATACTTAGAAGGATGGAGCGGTGTTTTGCTCGTATTTCGGTGGACTTTTTATGGTGCATTTTTTAATCGTTATATTTTTCGCAAGAGGGCTTCAGTGAGTCATTTTATTAGGTTTCTTTCATAAACAAAAATTATTTATTTGGAGTAGATACTCCAGTCTATACTCATTCTGTTCGTAATCAAATTATTTTCAATACGGACCTTGGTTGATGTAATTCGCAAAGCTTTTTCGAGGATTTTGGAAAAAACGTTTTATTTTTTAAAGGCCTAGCCAGAGGGAAAACCATTTCCTAAAACAATGCAACCTCGTAATTGGTGCTCTTTCTCATAAATAATTTTTGAAACGACTGTCTCTAAAACTCAATGGAAAATCTGAATTCATGAATAATAAAATTATTGGTCTCAATCGACCCCCGATTGACAACATTCGCAAGCTCCAAAACAATAACAGAAATCATTTCTGAACTTCGTTCGTTCATGGAATGAACAAAAAGCTTTTGACCAAGAACGAAGCTTCTGGCAATCATGTTTATATTCATTTGTGGTGACTCGATTTTTGGCAATAGAGATAGCATAACCAGCACGAGTACAGAAACAACAGTTGTGTGAATGCATGTGGGAGACAATGAAAAGAGACAATAGAGGCCGGAAAATGGCAGGCACGAAAAGAGTTTCCTGTTGCTCTCAAAGCTTTTCCGCTTTCAAAGTAAATGTACGAGTTAAGTTACTCACGAACGGTCGGTCGCCAGAAAATGACTTTAAAGCAACAACAACAAAAAATACTATCACAATGTGGTAGAATTTTCTGCGAGCTTTCTGTTTGGCGTTCACAGAGTTAAAAGGTAAAAGCTTCGTTCGCGAATGGAAGAAACGGAAAGCAATGTGATTACAATGTCGTAGATTGGGAATGCGGAAATAATGATTTGATACACTGAAGTTAAGAGGCGGCTACATTTTCTGTCTTTTCAAAAAATACTTAAAAAAAAGATGTATCCGCATTATGAAAGGTTTCAATGTTGGAAAAACTGATAGCTTTTAAAGAATTCCCAAACTAATATCGACAATCACGTTTGTATGAGGTACATTCGAAGATATCGTAGCCTCGTTGAAAAGCTTTTCTCGAGGCTAGCTTAAAGTGTGCGGATCGGATCTACCAAAAGGTACTCGAGACTCGAACTCTAGTCGAACGAGTTTGAAACCGTTGGAAAGCATTGAAATTCGCTGCTACCACGTCGTATATAAACAGGAACACAATAAAGCGAGGATGAAGGAGAGACTTTCGGAGGTGGGTGGAAGTTTGAGCGGCTGCCGGAGTAAGGCTTTGTTCTACGAGATATGCGCAAGTATATGAAGTGGTCGTCGAACCACGGGTTAAAATACAACATATATATATATATAATGTCTACTAAAAGCAGGAAAATGCTTGTATCCGGAAGGCACGAAAATCTAGAGCCCAAGAGAAGAAAACACCTGAGCGTCATTTTCCATCATCCTCGCGTGGATTTTCCGTGTCGTGTTTAATCAAACTCGTGAACGTGCGTGAACGAAAATATGTGCATTCCCCTCACGAAATCTCGTTTTAATCTTTAAAAGCTTTCCAAGGTAAGAAAAGCTTCTAAAGAGAACCGAAGAGATTCCTCATTAAGTTCGTATCATAATTGAATATTCAATTAAATTTAAGTACTTCGGAAGATTACAGATATGAAATATTTGATGCATTTATGGACCATAAATCAACGGACTGTTTCGTTGCAAGATGGAATTGCTCATCGTTTATACAAAAGTAAAAAACAAAGTATAAAACAAATACAATATTTCCCAAAGATTGTATGAACTTTAAGACTTTTTTTAAGGATATCGTAGCGGTTCCGTGTGGCCAATTGAACGTATATCAATTTTTTTCTTTGAAAAACTACAAATTGACACTATTATAGTGTATAAAATAATTTTTCTTTATACATTCGTAATAAAACGATAGCAATCCTGATCAATGAGATAATATTTTAAGAAATCACCTATTTTTAATTACTCAATCGAGCTACTCGTCGTCAGCTGTTAACACTCTATAAAAAATTTGGTGCTAAAATGAACACCATTTTAACACCACCCTGTGGTCTATATAGGTCTATTACTTCTGTGTTAACGAATGGTGTTAATGGGCGGTATAAATTATGTCGTGTAAAATCGGAGTTGTTAGTTAACACCGTGTTGCTTGACACATTTTAGTGTTGCTCTTGATTGACACCGTACCTCGGTGTAGTGAAAGGAAGAATTATCAATACGAATTGGTGTCAAATATTTAACGAAATTGGTATAATGTAAATGAATGTTACAAAATTGTGTTAAAAATACACCCTAGAATACTTTGTTTCAAACAAATTTTAAAAAATATACACTGTTAAAAAATATATGAAATTTACAATACTTTTACAATACAACGGTAAATGAAATTTACAAACGCGATGTATGAAATGAAAATTATTGCACTCGTATGCCAAAATTCAAATATGAACATAAATTTTGGTTACTGATGTGGAATTTAAGATACATAACATTGAATATTCATATGAAATCTGAAAATTTTGTGGACATGCATTGAAATAAATCATATGTTTGGTTGATAATTAATACAAATGTATATGAATTCATCTAATATGAACAATGTATTAAAATTACAGTATGATCTTCACTTTTCTTGGCAGTTGACTGAAAAATAAGATACACATGAATGTTAATAATACGATACATGTTATTTCCCATCATAACTCCATCTCTTAAAAATACGGTACAAAAAGGGGAATGAAAATTAATATACCCTACAGTATAAAAAAAAGTCCGTGTATTAAAATTCATTTGCCTATGTATTAATTATAAGAATCTCAATATTAAAATTAATAGGAAATTGTACTTAATAGTACATTAATAGTAATAGTAATAATTGTAATTAATAGGAAAATTAATAGAAAGTGTAGGAAATTCGTAACGCTCTGTGGGCACCGTGCTTCGCGCTCTGGCCACCGCGTGGCGCAGAGCGTCGACTTTCTCATAGGAGGCACGTGCTTCGGAAGAAGATATATACAAGTCGCTCGAGTCTAAGAAAATTGTGTAAAACATGAAAATGGTAAACACCAAACTTAACACAAGATGTTGAAATTGTAATAAAAATTTTTACGGCGACAATTGCTCGACTTGATTGCCATGGTATCAAGTGGTGATAAGTCACTCTAACTAATTTCATGAGATGTCTGCATGATTCGACCTTCAACTTTAAAAAATCGAACATAATAGTACATCAATTAATGTATTCCCCTTAAAAACTCATAATAGCTGAATTTATTTAATATTCATTCGTATATTAATATTCAAAAAGGATCACCAAATTTTGATACATCTCTAGAAATATCGTAGACATATGTAATGCGAAAACGTTATACGGTGCCTGAAATTTAGTAATCTTGAATCTGAAAATTATTATGCTGGTAACGTGTACTTTAATATACCTGTATAGTAATATTAGTAGATGTTTCGTGTTTTTAATATACACAAGGTCAACATTTCTTACATGTATATGATTTTTCAAATACACAAGTATATTAATTTTACTGAACAGTGCTCGTGTCATTAAAATACCGCGTCTCTCAATTTTCCTCAGCGTATCTGAATTTTCATATACGGTATCTGCATAAAAATTTCCTATCCATGTGTATTAATTTTCATACAGACATTTTTTACGGTTTATATTTATAATTGTAAATTCGGTTTACATCATTGTTGATCATATTTCACTATTTCCATGACTCCTGATTTTAAATTACCTGGAAAAATGTTCTTACCTACACGGCGACTCGATCCGACCTACCTATTAATCTACGACCTTACACGCACGGACACTATCGATTACACCACTGTTTACTTGACTCTTTTAAGTTGAAAGATGATACAAATATTACCAATCTGGTATATAATAGGTAGACCCAATGCATGTTTTATGAGATATAAGAGCACCCGTGACAAAAATTTTAGAATAAAAAAAAACCCAAAAAATAAAATTTGGAATTTTAGATTACAATACTTTGGATGATACTGTAACGGAACGCTTTTGCAGTACGCTAAACGTCGCTACGCGTCGATCCGAGCTTCCTAATAATTTCGGAGCAGGTATGAAAGAAACGTGAGAAACGCGGATTTTATGTTCGAAATACTGACAACAGTAATTTATTTAATAAAACAATGTGAAATTTTTCGGTTTTTTCGTACAATAAATTAATATTTGTTTTATTTCGCGTTCGTGTTATTTATTTCGCATGAATTTATCTGATAATCCGGATCAGAACGGAAAGAAACGGTAATAAAAAAAAAAAAAATAACTCTTTGTTTATTTACCGGTAATTAATCAAACGATGATATTTGTTTCAAATCGCTTTTCGCGTCAGAATGATCATTAATGAGAAAAACAACAGTAATAATTGTTTAATAATAAAAACGATGTCTTTGAGATTAATTAATAATAATAATCGAAATAATTGATAAATCTTTGTCTATAGAATAATAATAATTCAAATAATATTTGAATTATTTAATATTAAATAATAATTAATAGGGCTTTATGTTGCCGTGAAATTCACTCGTATTGTGTGGTGAATAAACAAAATAATTTGAAATTTCAATAATCCAAAAGTGGATTGACTCGATATAATAATAATAATGATAATTTTAATTTTGTGTGTGATTCTATATAATGGAAAATCTTACCGCGGCCTTTTGGATTATCGAATTCAGGATTATTGATGATTGTTAAAGATAGCTTAGGACTAATGAGTATAATAAGTGACGCAGACTGATTATTTTTATCAAAAATAATTTTGAATTAAAAAATTCAAATTATAAAGTTAATTAGTAAATTTTTATCAAAAGAGAGCAAACAAGCTTCCCGTTTTTAGCAGGCATAAATTCGAAAACGTTATAATAATTAAAGGAAGTGTAGTATGCAAGCTATGGGCCCTGAACGTTACCGAACGACGCCGATACCCTACACACCACAGGTAAGGATGCGGACCCCGAGCTATGGGATGTGAACGTCGCCGAACCCCTCCGATCCCCCGAGCACCCGCAGGAAAAAGGAAAAATGAAAAAAATAAAGAATGACCTTGGACTATGGGAGTTGAACGTCGCCGAACCACTCCGATACTCCAAGCATCAAGGAATAATAAGAAAAATGAAAGGAATGAGGAATTGACCTTGGACTATGGGAGTTGAACGTCGCCGAACCGCTCTGATACTCCAAGCATCAAATAATGATAAGGAGGATAGGTTAAACACTGCTGGAACTAGGAAGGATCTCTGCTGCCGAGAGCTCATTGTATCTCCGAGCTCTGTCTCCAGAATGAGCAGAATCCTGTCCACTGCTGCTGTGCACGTCTTTTTATACCCAGCAGATCCATTGTTCCCGCGCTCGAATTCCGATTCGCTCACCGGGTAGTCTCGAACTCGTTCTGCGCACGCTTATTTTCAACAATTTTGCGATTCGCTTTTCATTTCCCCCACTCTCGCAATGTCATACTTCGTTTTGTTCGACGCTACTCCCACTTTAGGTGTCGCCTGTGCAATAATTCACAATGTTCGTAAATTACAATTTTTTTATAGCAGTTTTGTATTATTTAAACATTTTTCAATTTTATTTAAACATTTAGTGAAAATTTTTCCGTAATTAAAGTGTTTTTAATTAATTCAGTAACAATGAAAAACACTCACTCTATTTCGTTCTTTCCCCTGTTGCATGCGCCACGCGCATGCGCAGAAACATTCGTTTTGTTCATTCTCGATTTGTCGGTTATTTTCTCATCATTTTACCGCGTACATGTTTCCCTTCGATTTGTCTGATTTTCCCTCATACTTTATGCGTTAAATCATTAATAACAATGTCTCTTTTATCATTAATTATTGCGATGTGCTAAAAGTCACGTACGCATTTTTTGGTTCCTGTTTTTCACGGTAGGCGGCAGTCAGGCACTTTCGTAAATGTAGCTTCGTCTTCGTCGTCTTCACAGTGTCTAAGATGGCTACCGACAAAAACAGTCAACACAACGCACGCGAAACGTTTTCGCATCGTTTTCATAAAAATTTCGTCAAAAATGTCGGGATCGGACGAAATAGGACGAAACATCGGGATAAAGTCTTTATAAGATGTGTCGGGACCGCGCGTGTTTTCGTTACAATACATAACATCATTTATCTTCTCGAACAGTAAACTTTACAACTATTTATAGACATGATATAACAGAAATACTATTTTTTCCTCAAAAAATGGTTACATAATAATTATCATATTTGGCTCGACACAACAAACATCAAGTAATAATTTTGTTTGATATTTTAAACATTGTCGGTTAACACCGCAATTTTTTAACAAATCAAAATGAAATGGTGTAAAAATGACAACTAAAAAACGATAGCCAAGTACTATATTATTTGACATCGTAAATTTGAAGAATTTACCCGGAAAAGTGTTATTTCATTATTTTGACACTTTATGGTGTTGAATCGAGAGAATAACACCGGATCAGGTTTTTACCAAACGTCCGGTGTTACTTTTACTCCAGGAATTAACACCATTCTTTTTTACCACTCACATCTTTCAGTTAACACCGCAAATTGTTTACATATGAATTTTTCAAGCGAAGCATAAACCTCCTTAGCCTCTTTTGACAACGAAACAGTTCCCGTTTATCAATAAGCTTGTGTTCGAGACAATTTAAAATGTTGTGATCCTGCTAAAAAAATTCATTTGCACCCCCGTAACCGCATATTTGATGCCTTCGACAATATTTCTGTTTCAGCATAGCCTAAGATAGGTTATGTTACCGCTGTCATGAATGTGTAACGTTGCCAACTCATTAAGAATTTTTCAGCGCGGACCAATCGAACGACTAATCGAATTTATTGAGGTTTTTATAAACTTTACCTCGAAATTTTGCAAGAACTAATTCGGTAACCCGTTTTTTTATGTTACGATATCTATCTTTGATAATTGATTTATAACTGAGAATCAAAAGTTTATGGCTATCTAATATTTAAATATATGTAATATGCGATCGGAATAAAATCCGGAGAGTTACGTCATAAGACACCGAGTTCAAGTTACAAATTTTGGAATTTAATTTCTCGAATTATCGATAAAGTGTTCCCAATTTTTTTCTAAAGAAAATAGTTCAATCGATAACATGTTTCAAATCTGATATCTTGTCTAATACTCGACCTTGCGCTACAACCTTCTTAAGAGACCCAAAATGACCAGCGTCGTACTAATAGCGTACAATTAAATAATGGAAAGATTTGATCGCATGATTTTATTTTGCAATTGAGAAATAAGCACATTTCGGAAAAGCCAATTTTTACTGTCGTGCATTTTTTAATAATCCAAATAATGCTCAATGAGAACAAAATAAGAAACGTGAAAGTGGGAATAATATAAATAAGTTTATTTCCAAAAAAACGAAACTACACAACGATTATTTACTTTCAAATTGATAATACGAAATATAAGTAAATGGATAAACTGTCACGAACGTCTGAAATATTACATTTTTTTAACACACACTGACAACAACGCGAAAGAATGACAATTCTCCGGCCTCATTAATTTCAACTGTTCCAACCAACGATATTAACCCGACAACCGCTTGTGGTTGACTAAAAGAAATCTAACAGACTTCGTCATCATCGGGCGAGATAAAACACGTGTCTCTCGTGACCGCGTGTTATAGACCACTCGAATTCTCCAAGAGAGATAAACAACCGTGGAATTTATCCTGGCCCAAGCTGTGACCGTTACCTCAGATACATGGCTAATAAATTGAGAATAGCGATACAGTTTCCGTTCGCACTCTCATATATCTATATCTATGCTTGCGTATACTTCTGTGTGGAAAAGCCTACGGAAAAAAGCGTTTGCGGTCGATGCTCAGCATTCCAACTTTTCTTTGAAAAATCAACTAGTTATCAACGGAAATTGATCTACCGTGATAGACACGTATCTGATGTAAATACACGTATAAGTTGGATGTTATTGAGTATTGATACCTTTTTAGGAGCTGAAAAAAAATGACGAATGATTGCTGGAAAGCAAGATAGATATTTAAAAAAGACCGGGTTCTGCCGATAATCAGCGGCGCGTGCACAATTCTTCGGCGCGTGTTCAAATCAGTTTTATCTCTGATATGTGGTTTCCTCCTTTCGTCGAGTGTTAATTATCTTGAAATCGTGTCCGAATTTATCGGTCACTCAGAAAAGAATGTTATTGACCGAAACAAATTTCGTTTCTTTCAACTAAAATATTCAGTTCGATACAACAAAATATTTTTGAGATAAAACAAAATAATGTGTGAATGCTGAAACAAGTTATTGGCCGAACCAACAAAACTTTGGTGCAGCCAAACAAATTAATGTTAACGCAACAAAATATCATCCAAATAAACTAATTCATTTATTCGTCCTAACGATTACCGTTTAGTCAATTTGGTAATTAAGATTCAAATAAATATTTTATTAAAGCAAATAAAAAGTATGCGTAAGCAAATAAATGGTACCAGTTGTTCGAACAAAATCATTTGGCTCCGGTGATTTAGTTGATTCATCTACAAAAAATTTTCATGATTTAGTTGAATAAACTAAATCATTTGCCATTCAATAAAAAAATTGTTGGATCCACCAATTTTTCGTCCAACAAAATAGAATTCGTTCGATGAACAAATTTTTTTTCTCAGTGTAGGTATTCCTTATCATATTTTTTGAGGAAGTGTCAAAATTACCATGTATAAGTCTGAGCAACTGTTTTTTTCTTAATTTTACATTGCTTTTAATTTTATAATGTCAAGACTGATAAGAAAAAAAGACTTCGATGATATATTATTAAAATTCGAGACTATTGATCGTAATTTTTCGAGAAAGACTCTTAATTACTGTATGAACTGGAGAGCGATTATTCCAGAAATTTTCGACTATTCATTTTTGACCCCTCGGTCCAAAATTTTTTATTATAAAAGACTGCCCGTATTTTTTTATATTTTTTTATCAAGAGTAAAGAGTCTTGATAAAAGAGACTCCCTCTCGAACTGATTCAGAATAATAGAGGACTTTATCTACAATGGAAGCCGTCAGTACATCGTGATCCACGCATCATCAACGTTGACGACCTCCGTCCGCTTTTTCGACGATGGCATGAACTTTTCTGTACTCTCCCGTACACGTATATACGTATACTACGTAAAGAAGGAGGAAAAGAGAAAGAGAAGAGATTCCCCATTGCATTTTCGAGTTTACGAGCTCGATGGAAGAGCGGGAAAGATCTTTTTGCTTTACGCCTGTTACCCTCTCTGTACACGAGCGAATCTCTCACATTCCCATATCCATAACACATTCTCCAAGCCCTTGACACAAGAAACCCCATTACGTATGCGTGTATGAAGCTTCCGCGCATACCAAAAATTCCCCTAGCAGGCTTTGATGCTGCTGACGTCACCAAACGATTTAACTCACGCCTTATTTTCGTCCATTTCCTCAATTTATTTTTTTTTTACTTTTACCTTTATTTTCGATTCAATTGAGCTCGAATAAAAAATCGATCTCAATTATTACATCATATAGATATATTTTTTATTATCGTTTCAATTATTGTGATTTTTTGTCGTTTTATTGCATTGACTATTGAATGCGGGCACTCGCTCAAAGTTAATAATTCATTGACAATTAGAGCTTCGCAGGTGGTCGGAATAAAGAGAGAAGGGGACGGGAATTATGGCGAGGGGTAAAAAAAGAGGGGAGCTGGAAGAATAAAAAGTCGTGCGCTGTTCATGTTTATGTGTGGCATATGTTTGCAAAGGTGAATCATATATAGTATTATGTATCTACGTTGGGAGGCTTATTAACATATAAGTAACGTGCCACGCTTATCATTAGCATATTCGTTGTCGATAAGCATATAGAACGATCTCTCCTTAGCTTATTTTCATTCCGCATATTAAATTTATAGAAACTGTATTTCCATTGAATTTGTAGTAACATACATATATACGTTAACACTTATGTATCAACATTTATATGCGAACGTGGATAGGAAGGAAATTTCAAAAGGACAAAATGAAAAAGTTTTTCAAAAAAATCAAAAAATTATTTAAAAAATGCTGTTGTGGGGAAATTTAGGATAGACCTAAAAAGTCTCTTTGTCTACTGAAATTCTTCACATTGTTTTCATACAGCCAAAACACAAAATGGTGAGGTTTCATTTTCAATCACTTGCAATACAAAAGAACGAAATGTATTGAAAATGGTAAATCGTAAAAAAAAACATTCAATTCTCGACTACAACGCTATTTTTATGTACACCTGTGTTTTTCTTTACCCAGAAACTGGTTGAAAAATAACAATGGACAATGAAAATAAAAGGAAAAAGATGGCGGATGTATATTATCCGTGGATAAAGAAAAATCGATTCGTAAGCGTGGAAATTTCATTTCATAATTGCCTCGTTTCGTTGTGGTATACGTCAAACTTTCGGAAACACATTTTGATTAGCTGGGTATTCTATATACTTATATATATTTCGATAAAACCAACAACGAGAGTACGTACGGGAAAACCGAGCGTTTTTAAGCCCGTCGAACGATCCAATCAAATTATTTCAAATGAAATTAAAGTCTCGTTCACTCTCGAACAATCCCGTGTGTCGTTCACCGGATCTCGATGGATCATGGTCCTGTATAAACAGATCATCCATAGTGTAAAAAAAAACGGGGAAAAAACAGCACCGAATACGTCAACGTTATCCATTCTGTAACGGGCAAAAGCTTGCTGCCATTAACGTTGCATAGGGCAGAACTTTGAGTAGGAAAATCAAACAGAATCCCGATGGAAACTAAAGTAATTCAATTTTGGCCGATTCTGATTATTCTTTCGGCGCTGACGCTTTTAGTTGCATAGAAAAACAATTTTTTCGTTACTACTTTCAAATTTTCAATGCCGTGTTGAATTTATGAAAAATGACGCAATAGATCCGTTGACTAGGCACGTTTGCGTCCCCGTAGTTATCGATGTTAACCGATGACGATTTAATTACCAAATTCTAAATATAGTCACGTTGGCACGTCGATAGAGAAACACGATGAGTTCGTCATTTCAATTGAACCCCAGGCGTCTATGTACAGAAGATTTAGTCGTGGCAGGATTGTTTGATTGAATGAGCACTGGGGGTGCTTCAATATCTTTCTCCACCTATAAACTTTGAGTAAAACGTGTCCACTTATGTTTATTCATTTTTTCTCTGAACACACATGTACGTGGAAAGTTCAACACGAAGGAGAATGGAGTTTGAATACTGTGTCAAGTGGAGGAGCCGCAAATGAAGCTTTGGAAAAGCCACTCTCATTGGCCATTTTTTGGTAGTGATAGATGACAATTTTAAAGACGTACAGAGGGTGCCATTGCTCAAAAGTTATCCCACTCGAAATGAGGCTTCATGGTTGTATGTGTCATACACCCTTTCAATCGTATTTCGATGCGATGAGGTCAGTTGAGTGGAGAGTGCATTCAATGCAAGCTGCGTCGTTGAATTTTGGGGTGAACGTTGAATACTATAATACGCGTATATATATCGTATGAAGCACAGAGAATGCAGTATGCATTTATACGTGATGCATTCTCGCTCCCCGCCGCTTTCCCTCCCTCGACGAAGCAGCTTAAAGCTCGCGCGAAACAAACCATCAGCTACGTCACACCGCTCGGGTTGATGGTAGCGCCTATCGCGAACCTATATCGGCCCGAGTGCATGCGTAATTAATGAAACCAATAAAGCCGTTTGTACTCACGGAAATTCGTTAAATTTAATTGGACGCGAGTAATCCTGCGGGTCGCCGAACGCGTTGACGGGACTTGTGTATATGCAAGGCGTTCTTCCTTGTCACAATCCATCGACATTGCTCTCAAATTCAAATATATATCTTTGTATCTATTTACGTATATGTCTGTTGTTGTATACAAGTTGGGGTGTGATGATTGTATGAAACATTAAAATTTTCGGAACCTCGGCGTTTGATAAATGTACGAGTGAAAATGTACAAAAGTTGGTAGAGCAGACGTTGAAACAGAATCGATGAATGTTTATTATTTTCACCAGTTATTTAATAATAAATGTGCTCTCAATGCGAGGTTCGTCGGTAGGAATTGGAGGCAAAAGGAGAGTGAGAAAACATTTCACTCAAGTTATTTCCTAAATTACGATAGTAGTCCGGAATGTAAAGGGAGGTGATAAACATGTGTGAATACGTGCACAATTTATCGTTGGTTAGTCCCTCGAACAGGTTCGAAACTTTATCCCGGTTTTCGCACGTTTGCCACATACATGGAGCAGCCATCGCCCCGAGCGCATTCGTTCGATGAAACGATTCAACTCGCTCTCCTACAGTTAGACGATTCTCTCCTACGATGTGTGGAATTTCATCATGCGTTTTGGCTTAGCGCACTCGCGAGAATTCCTATATATCGAATGGTTGCAAATGAAACGGCGTAGAAGAGAATAAAACTGCATCGAGAGAAAAACTTACATTCATTTGGTTGAATTACGAATTAATCAAAATTTCCGAATGAAGATTTTTTCCACACATTCCATCCGGATCGTCCAACTAATTTCCATGTAATACTATTTACTGGATAGCGGACGATTAATCGGAGCTCATTTAATGCACAGTGGACGTTTCGGAGCCAGTGTGTATCTCGATATTAGTCCCTCACTCGTGGCCTATGGCCATAACCATGGTGAAATACCTGGCCGCAGGGAGACACAGAGATAGTGGACAGCATGAAACCCAAAGCAACCATGTTCACACAAAGGATGCATTCGGGTTCGCCGGAAACGTGTCCCAAACAAAATCTCGTGGAATCTAATATAACCCGGTGGAAACCCTCCCACTGAGGATGCATTAGTGGAATGAATGCCCTCTCTATTGGTCATATGCAACGTTAACTGGGCCTGGACCATCAGCAGGAGCGATGAGGTATACTATTTGCATGGCATTATACTTGGCCCCTAGCTAAATGTCGACTGCTGCCGAACTAAAGGTCTTTGACCAAGCCTAACCAACCTCGCATGGGTTACAAGTTAAGACCTTTTGTTTGCCAGCTAAGGTTGCACAGTATGGACGGTACAAACTACACCAAAGCACTCCGCGTCGCTCGAAACTGTTCTCTGTATGTCATCCACCTCCGACACAACCTCCACCACCATCAACATAGAGGTGGGAGACTCCGTCCCCGCCGCACATCTCGTTCCCGTTCAACCGATTCCGTTGCACTAATTATACGCCTATAGTCCGATCCAGTGTATCAGCCCTCTTGTCCAGGTGATAATTGTATTACTATCCTATCAACG
Source organism: Rhimphoctona megacephalus (assembly GCA_963989365.1). Classification (NCBI taxonomy): domain Eukaryota; kingdom Metazoa; phylum Arthropoda; class Insecta; order Hymenoptera; family Ichneumonidae; genus Rhimphoctona; species Rhimphoctona megacephalus. Next base: position 14,803,519 of record OZ022421.1, on the reverse strand, counting down.
TGATTGCCATTCCTCGATGCTTGCATCGGAACACGCTTCCGCTATCAGCCTCCAAATAGATAATCGTCATACTATCCTAGAACCGTTTGATGTCCCAGTCATCCCCGTAAGAATCCGTTTGAAATTGTTTCACTAGCCCAGTTATGGGATACAGGAAACTCTGACGGGTTCGTAATGAAGCTGTAATGCCTCGGGCAAACTTCCTGCTTATGTGGGATATTCATGGTTCGGAGGAAATGATGGGGTTTGCCAATCCGTGTTTACCAGCCAAATTCACTTGAGCCCTACTATTTTGAGGTAAATTTGTTCGTGATGTTTGTGATCAACTAGTCGAGAATTCTTCCGTCCATTTCGTTTTGGGTGGATCGAAGAAGAGACCCGATTGAATAGAGCTGATATTTTTCCTTGTACTTCCAGCACTTGCTGAATAAACTTTATTTATGGTCAGACTGATGATCCAAAGAATCAGCACACAATTCCACATCTAAACTATAAATTCTTCAGCGCGCGGTACGCGAACTGATAAGAGAGAAATAAGGAATCACGGAGAAAGAAGAGAAACGCGATATCGTCGCGGTGATCCTCGTAAATATAGAGTGCACGTTCGAGATACACAAACGTCGAGAAGTTACAAGCCGAGGGCACGCGAGATCGATGATGCTCCAATCTCACAAATTCGTCGAGATTCCCCACACAGAGAGATATAAATTTGTCTACTGAAAAGAAACAAATCTTTGCTCAACCCGATAAATTGAATGAGTCTCGCGGAAAAGGTTAGCTTTATACGGTAAGCTTGAAAAGGTGAAGAGAGCAAAGGCGAGCGTTAAAGTAATTACGGAAATCCGGTTACAAGCTTTGCGTTACAAGTGCATACTACATAAACACTGCGTACTTTGCGCAAATCTTTATAATAATGTACGAAAAATAATAGGTCGTACTCGGGCACGTGAAAAGGTGGAAACACGCGATATGCAAATATTCAGATACAAAGTGCACACGGTCTAATAATACACACGCTTCTGTAAATCACCATGCGAACGGCACTTTCCGGGAGGGGGGATTGCTTTTTGTCGATCTCGAATATTTTACAGACTCGCATTAATTAGAGGGTCACGAGAGTATAGCAGGTGTCACTATTATACCAAAGTGATTCAACACTGTTTACATCATGGTTTAATTATGCAAAGACCTGTTCCAAAAGAGCGTGGTCGAATTTTTTGGATCGTTCGGATAAGCCCAAAATGGCTTGTTTGAAGTCTTTTTTTCGAAATGATTAAAAATTAATTACGCATGTATTCATGCTAATAATTTTACTCCTGACAAATTTCAGTACTCAGCGGTTCGCAAAATAAAAAAAAAACATTAAGCCTTTTTTAAGACATTACCAACATTTATACGCAATGATAAAATTATCGAAAAATTATTAATAAATTGTTTCATATAGTAATTGTTCAACAAATAATCAAACTATTTTTTTTTCGTCGTACGGAATGAATTCGTTGATTTTATAGAACACTTTCCAAATTTTTTTCTGTTTCTTGAAGTTTCTCTTCGCTACTATTTCTGGACGTGATATTTGAGAAACTGTTTGTTCAGTGCCTTAGAAATTTCATAAATATGACGTTGAATCCTTTTATAAAAACATGCAAAATTTATTATTTTTCATCAATTTGTAGGATTTAAAAAAAAAAAGGAAATGTTTAAAAAATTCAGAAAAATTCTAAAATGTTAAATTTTACAGAGTTTTTATTATTCAAAATAAAAAGAAAGTGTAGTTCCAAGTTTGACTGAATTTTTTCAGACTTTTGTACAATCGCGAAGTGTTGAAATGCTATTCAATAAATTTTCTGGGCGAGAACCATGCGTCATTCACCCTTAAATTTGTGAAATCCTTTCTTCAAAACCAACTTATCTGTAGCAATTTATATTATCGATCAATGAACGATGTTTCCAAAGAAATCTGCACAACCGGCCAACGGTACAACAGATTGAGAAAGATTTCATTCGCACTCGATCAAATGTGCGCTTTGGAAGAAAGTTATTTTTAATTTGACTCAACTCCCGCTTTTACGCTGGTATCTTTTCTCTGTGTCACAAAAAATGCTTCCAATTATTATTTTTCAGAGCGACGATCTATACGTTTTGTACGTGTCGTCTACAGTAATTTGTAAGAAAACACCACCATCACGTGCGATGGTGGTGTAATGGTCAGCATAGTTGCCTTCCAAGCAGTTGATCCGGGTTCGATTCCCGGCCATCGCACATTTTTTTATTATTTTTTTTCTAAACCTCCTTTCCCGAAAATTTATCATCAATTTTTTTTCATCCAGGGCCGGTTGTTCCACCTCCAGGTAAATTTTATCTGATAGTTAAAGGTCTGTTACTCAATGCTACACCCGTCAGGTAAAATTTACCAGAAGGTGGAACAACCGGCCCCCAATGATTAAAAAAGAATGAAAAGTTCGATGACCCTACGGAAAAGGGACACACAATGAGAAAAAAAAAGAAAAAATAATTTCCGATACCGGGAATCGAACCCGAGCCTCCTGGGTGAGAGCCAGGTATCCTAGCCACTAGACCATATCGGATTCATGTAAAGAAAACTATAAAACTATTACTTAAACTTATTGAAAAATGCACAAAACTACTGAACAAAATTGGACAATTTTTTTATAAATCATCACCTCGTACGAAAATGTGAGAAAACTGCAAAAAATGATCGTTTTATTTGAGATCGAGGATAAATTCGTGTTTCCAAGATCAAGCTAAATAAAAATAGAAAAAAAATCAATTTTTACGAAATAAATTACTTTATTGTCGAAAATACGTTTATGGCGAATAATTATCAAAATTAGTGCAGTGCAGTCGAATTAGTCGCAAAACTATTAATATTATTATGGTATTGGCTATGAAAATGATTATTTTATTTATTTTTAGCAATTAAACCATTGTCATTGAACTTTTATATTATTTATTTTCATCTATTAAACTATGAATTATCCTTCGTTTCGAATCGTTCGATTTATTTACAAAGACTGTATAGAAAATCGAGTTGTTTGATTGGTCAAAAAGTGACAAGACATTGCAGTTATTTTGGCGTCCGTTCGAGGTCGTGATAGGTCGATCGCGCGAAAACGTCCATGGAGATCCGGCAACGTTGTATACGAACGCGGGAACGATGCCCCTTGCTGCATGCGAGTGTGTTCGTGTTGGGGCTCAGGAGCTCAGTGCTCAGTTTAGTTCCTCGGTAGTGACGTGTGTAGTGAGACGCGTTTCTCACAGCGTTGACGGATCTGATTTTTATTCTTTTTGCGAACTAAATACATCACACTTATAACAAAGACCGTGACAATTGTACGTTCGTGCCGTTGTTCATAATGTGAGCGGACAAAAAAAAATTTCGTCGCGCTGTGGATGTAGAGAAAATAGAAGGAAAAAAACCCTGTTCCAGGACGACAGGAACGATTTAGAACAGTCGAACTGCGGGCAGGGGGGTAGGAACAGCCGAATGTCATTTTTTTCGATTTTAAAAACACCGTCCAAATTTTGTGTATTTAAAAAAGAATTAATTTTGAACATTGTGTACCGAAAAATGCAACAATAATTTTGAAAAATTCACACTTTTTTACTGCATTGTGTAGTCTCTATCTTTTTTTTGTTAATTTTTTAATGGAAATTCACTTTCGATAGACAACCAAAAAATCGACAATGGAAAAATCACATCGTGATATTCTTCAACGTTTGCGAAACAACATAATCGACGATTTAGACGTCCACAATGGTATTCTGTCGCCTCTTAGCTCCGAATATGTGCTCCAATCTGAAGACATCATTAAAATTGAATCTGGACTTACTAAACAACAGAGAGCTCAAACTTTGCTTGATATACTGCCAAGGTACACAATGTAGACTAGTAACACGATACTTTTTTTTTCAGCAACGCTTTTTTTCATTCTGCTTAGACCTTTTTTTTTAAATAGAAATAAAAAAAACCTTTACATACTTCCAACAGTGATATTGTTAGAAATTCTTTATGCTTTCTGGATTTTTCTTATCCAAATGTTTAAATTACTTCACATTTAAATTTTACTTCAGTATTCCATTTTTTACTGTGATATACTACTGTGAGTGTATACTGCTGTGTATACTACTGTGAGCGGAATATGTTCTCTAAATTCTGAAAAATTTTACAGAAAAATGCTTCGGCAAGGAACCTTTTCTCAAAGTTAGACTACCACTTTTCTTTTACATATGCCCAATATATTTCGAATTTCTACTATTTACCAGCAGTGTTCAATTTATTTTACAAAGTGAAATTTCAACCCAAAGAAATAAATAACAATGCATCGCATTCAAATTCAATTCAATAAAGTTATTCATAATTTACCATCGATAAATATGATTAATTTCCTCATATGGAGTGAATTAATGTTTAATGAACTTGGCTGCTTAATTTTTGTGGCAATTTCGATTGTTATTATAGTTGTGGCCCGCATGCTTTTGATATATTTCACGACGCACTAAGATATCATTATCAGTGGCTGAGCAAAGACATAGACAAAATGTTGGGCCCCAAAAATGGAGACACGATTGAAATTGTTCGTACGCAGAGTCCTGGCTCACCAAATTTGCCACCTCAGCCATCGATGAACATCGAGAGAGAGGAGAAGGTGAGATTGTTTGGAAAATATTGCATGAAAAAAAGTCATATATGCATTCATAAAATTGCCAATAAAAGAGCCTTTTATTGGTCGACCGCTTGAAAAAAATGATTCATCTTTTCACTTAGCTTTCGTCACACCTCTGATGCTATCGGTTGATAAGATAAAATTCATTAAATGAAAAATTCAATAGATTCATCTTTGTCTACCTGAGTAATCCTTTTTTTTTATCCACAAATCTATATTGGTTAATTGATTATTCATTCGTTATGCATTCATTCAGGACTCTAATACTGTAAGTTAAAAAAAAAAACGAATATAACTTCAATTTTTCACAATGATCACGCATGAAATTGGAACGACCCTGACCTTGGACGTTTTGAGCTTTATTATCGTGTACTCATATGTTCACACCTCCAATTTATAACAAAAACGAGAAAATCCAAAATCAACTTCATTCATCACCATGAAACTTGAATCTTGTTTTTGTAACTTTCTCTTTATTCTTTTTTTTTTCTTTTTCTAGTCGAACCGAACCTAAAAGTGAAATATAATCCGATGATAAAAATATTGTGATTTTCAGATGGCGCAATTGAAACGTGCCCTTCAGAAGATCGTGCCAGGAGGTTATTTAGTGTTACACGGTATGAAAGGATTTGGTAAATCGTGTTTAACTGCAAATACCCTCAAGGACACAACATTAGTAAAAACCCTATTCACCGTACGTAACCCACTGTAGCACATTATCCTTTCATGTATTTCTAACTCTCATATATGCGTGAAAATAAAAATCATCATCGACACTTTTTTTATCGCAAAATTAATTTCAATGTTTAATCTTTTTCTCCTCGTATTTCGCAGAACAAAGTTTACTGGATAAAATTCGGCTACGAGAGATCGATCGATGACGAAATTTTGATTCAGCTCAACTTTCTTTACCATCAAGTGAGAAATACCGATCCTCTGAGCACGAATGTCCACTCGGAACCGCTCAAAGAACAACTCATTCACTCGCTCAAAAATCATTTCGGCAAACTCGAAAATCGCAACTCATTGCTCATTCTCGACGACGTTGGGAGCAAAAAAATCATCGATGTCTTTGACTTCCATTGCAAGACTTTGGTCATTACGACAGACAGTGATTTGTTGGAAGGAAAAAGACGCGAAATCATAGAGGTGCTCGATGTTTTTATTTTTTAATTTTTTTAAATCGTCAATCCATTTTTTAATTCTATTTTAATCCATTGAAATAGTTGTAAATTTGGCTGATCGTCAGAACTAGATTTATGTGCGTTTAGAATAGCATATAAATCACGTAATTTAGAGAATAACGAGAAAATAAAAACCAAATTGCCTCGAAGATTTGTATCGGATAAAACAAATAATCGGTCATTTTCACTATTCTGTGATCATTCAAGATAAAAAGGGGAAATGCTGATAATAAAAAAGCAGCTCGAGCAAATCTGCACTTAATCCTACTGATTCCGTCATAATATAGATATCTCGCTTTCGTATAGGAACAAAATTACGTGTAGTTAAAAAAGATTTCAGGTATATCAATAAAGATAAAATCTTTTTAATCTACACGTAATTTTTTATTTTTGACCATAACATTGTAGATAAAATATGTAAACAATGGTGTCTAAAATTATCAACGTTTTTCAGGCGTAATTACATTTTTCTGGCTGCTTCACAACAATTTTTTCTAATGCAGATTTATGTTTTTTTTTCTAGTATTTTTTCCGCATATTTTTTACAATCATTAATATAATTTCTCAATTTCAAGATGAAAGATGGCTTTACCGAGAAAGAGAGTCTCGAACTTTTTGCAAAAGTATTGAAAGTCGATGTACGGGAATTGCCACCAGAGGCAAAAAAGATTCACGAGGAATGCTACGGAATGCCAATTCTGATAGCAATGTTCGCCGCTCATTTCGAAGATTTCAAACACGATATGCAGGTGAATCATCAAAGGTGGCGTTATTACTTAAAAGCACTGCGTACCAAAGATCCATCAAACAGGTATCGTGAAATAGAATTTATTTTGTTGGTTGCAAACAAGAATTAGAAAAGGTTGATGCTAAAAATGTGATTTTTTTTTTCAAGGGTAATGGAACAATTCTTATCGAAGCAACAAGTCATTTTTGACATGTGCATCGACAGACTGAAACCCGATGTTAAAAAGAAATATGAGGCTTTGGCCATTTTCAGTGAAGACGTAAACATAATGCCTGAGGTATGAGAACATTATGAATTCATTCTTTCTTGAATAATTGTATAATTGTATTATCACTTTAAATCTTAGACCCCTACAATCTATTTTTCCAAACGTAAACCCTATAAAGGGGTCGAAAACGACCCCAATCTTCTCTTCAACATAAAATGTTTCTCGTATGCGACAATAAAGTTTAATTATATACTATTTTCTTTGTTTTTTGATAACGAAAATAATGATGTATGATAAAGTTGCATTTCGTGAACATTTGATAATGAAAACCTTATAAAATGAAAATCAGTTTTTTATTAAAAAAATTGGGGTCGTTTTCGACCCCATTGTAGGAGACTAGGGTTAATAATCGTATTGAAGGCCATTGCCATCCAGAACTCTGGTTATTTGTTATGGTTATTTATAATTCGTACTGGTATAATAGATTATATTTTAGAATAGATAAAATTTTTATATGGACACTCAGAAGGGTTGACAATGAGTAATTTAAAAAAAATAGTGCGTATTTGGGTAGAAGTTATTCGCCACTGAAAATATACTTTTGAGAAATGAGTTCAATTTCTTCTTCTTTTTCTTTTTTTTCATTTAAATAAAGTTGAATATGGCTGTATTGACATTGAAACATGATCATATTTTAGAATAGACATATTTTTTAATACAGATATTTAAGAATAAGGTCATTTAAGAATACAGATTCTTACCCACAGCGTTATTTGAACACAGAGATATTTATGATTACAGATGTTTGGGAAGGGATGAATTTATAAATCAATTCATCATACATTTATTTATTTATTTATTTATTAGAATGTTCACAGGTATTTAAACCTATTACATAACAGTTAAGGGTACTGATACAAAACTATCTGTTATCACATATATTATCGTTTCTTAATTTATCATAAAGTATATGTATGTTCCATTGTCCTTATAATTTCTAGTCTGATTGTACAAACGCTCTCAATTTACACGCCGCGGATATAAAATATGCTAAATGTTTCGCCTTTTCGGTGTCTTCTAAATTTACCAGGATATCCGGGAATTGCGGGTCGCCTAAATATTGTCTCCGAAGCGGGTCATAATATGGGCAGTTGATCAACATATGCTTCAGTGTATCTGCTTCTTGCTTGTTACATACCAAACATATTTGCGCTTCCTCTATCTTATAACTATATTTCTTATATCTAAATAGCGTTTTTTTTTAACCCAATAAGTCTGCTCTGCGCGATTAGCCGCACCAACGGGAGCGAAAGCTTCAGTCTGAGATATTTTTCGGCTTCGAGTACGTTCAATTGTTTTATCTGTCTATAAATCGGGGAATATGAAGAGCGTAAAGCCCTAACAACGGCTGCGTAAAATTGCCTCTGTATACTATTTTCTATTATTTGTTCAATATTATTTAAGATGGTGGCCGGAGTCGGATTGTCTAAGATATTTCCGGCGTCTACTGTATTTAGTAAACTCCTCAGACAAGAGTACCAGTTATATTTTGATATGTTGTCTTCTGAGACATGTAGAGCCACTAACTGGTCAAAACTTATTCTCGGAAAGCGTTTCGGTGGCATTTTGAGTATTTTTATTACGAAGGCTAAAGTTCTCTTCAGCACCAGTGGCGTAATTTTGGTACTGCCCGTTTCTAATCTAATCATATATCCAGGTGTACTGTTTGGAATCGCCAAAATGCTTTTATAGAATCGTCGCATACAGTTATTTAAGAATACAGATATTCTGAATACAGTTGCGCACTGCCATCTTTACACAATTATCTAGTCTTCGTCGAAGGATTTTTTAAAAATATTAGTTTTTTTATAAGTAAAAGAAGAAGAAAAAAGTTAGGCAAAGTCCTGACTTAACGATTCAACCTTTGCCATTTTGCAAAAAATGGATTTAAAAAAAATCGGCCTCGACGAAAATTAGTTTTTTTTTGGTTAACTGTAAGAAAAAAAAATGTTTTACTTTTTGGGTTGAAGCGTGCAGTCGGAATCGTAGTCATCGCAAATGGTTTTCTTCAAAAAACTGCAACCACAGCTAATCTAATTTGTTTTTTTATGAAATTTTCCACTATTATTGAGAATGGTATGTCTTTTCGAATAAACAAAAATTTGTTTCCAGAGATACATTTTTGCAGTATGAAAAAAAATATTGAAATTGACCCTATTTTTGGCACCTTCAGATGCCCTAAATTCGTAAGCCCTCAATACTTTCCTGAAAATTTTTTTTTAACTCTTTTTAACTTTTCCAGTTGTTTTCCGCTTAAGAATCTTTATTCTATTTAAATTTCGATATTTGTAAAATTTCAGCCATTTTTCAAATATTTTGACCGGTGATTTACTATAATAATGCGAAAAACCTATTCACGTGCTATTTAACTATTTTTCTTTGTCGTGACAAATAAATTTGGTGACCCTTCAAGTTTTTTCCACAATTTTCTCGTATTATTTTTAAAAAAAACTTGAAGAATTGTTTGTTCGAGGACTTGAAAACGTCTTAAGTGATATATTGGATCTTTTTACTAAAAAATGACAGGCCATGAAGATTTCTTTAACCGTTTTTCAGGTTTGTCAATGAATAAATTTCAAAAAAAAAATTCAAATTAAGTCAAAATAAAAATAAACATTCAAAAAAAAAGAGAACGATTTGAACATTCAGTTCATTTTCAGAAATATTAACGAATTCAATGCACACGATGAAAAAAAAAACTGGGACTATTTTTTTGATAATTTTTGCACTTGTTCTAAACTGCAGAACAAAAGATTTTTACAAAATTTTCTCATTTTAGTTTCATTACTACTGCCAATAAATTTTTCCAACGTTGCAAAAATAGCTGATTTTTTTTGCCCCTTAAAATCTACTTCAGGTCCAGAAAACCCCAGGCATAGTTTAAGACCAAATTTGAAGACCTGGTCCTTCGAAGATTGATAATTTTTCTTAACGCCTTACATACGTCCAGTAGCGCCTAAAACGCGCTAAAAGAAAAACTGTTTTTAGAAGAGATAGCAATAGAAATTAATAAAAATAATTTTTACACATTGTTTATTAGTATTTAAACTTTATAAAAAAATTTATTTCATTTTTTTTTCAAAAATTACAACATAAAAAATCACGTTTCCCGAAGCACTATGAAAAAAAGTTGCTCCACGGTCTGCATCATTTCTTCTTGAAATGCCGATGGATCTGCAAAACGTATAAAAATTCTTGTAAAATAAAGTTATAGTTATAGTCTGTCGAGCCGGATTTTTGAAATTCGAAAAATTTTGGCAATTTACGACAGTTTAAAAAAAAGTGTGCATTTTGTGTCATAAATGTCACACTTTAATTATGTTTATAAAATTTTTTAATCACAACATCAAAAATCCGGCCCGACAGACTATAGAGAAAACAATTTCGAATATTTAAAAAAAAAAGCATCAAAAAATATTATAAACTGTATGAGTTATCATGCAGACCGTGCCAGAAAAAGTAGTTTTGAGAAAAATGCATTTAAAGTTTCAAGTGCGCGCATCAGACTCTCGTTGGGCAGTCACGTTTTCTATAATAACTTTCGATCTATGGGGAATTTGTACAATCGACTTACACAGAAATACGCCTAAAACTATAGAGAATAATAATCTGTAAAAAAAAATCGATTTTTTGGAAATTCTGGACGTATGTAATGCCTTAATATGTTGTTTTCCGATAACTAAACTATTCCGTTTTCCTTCACTTTCAACTTGGCAAAAGTTTGAAAAAGCTGGAGTAGTCTGGAGCCCGTATCGTTTTTTTGTTACCACAGGGAAGTGTGTACTTTAAGGGTTAGGTTCTTTATCTAATCGTTTCGCTGTAATGGCAATCATTGAAAATCTAATCGAATAAAATGTTTATCTAAGCGCGTATGTGTAAAAAATCTCTAATTAAAATATATCGAATTTTTTTTTTCCGTTAGACTCTGTCAATTTTGTGGGGCGGTGAAAGATTCGCAATGGAAGAACAAATGGTAAATTTGTGTCACAAGTCATTAGCCGCGAAGCACTGGAACGCCGATCTCAAGAGTTACGTGTACGGAGTTCACGATTTGTTGTTGTGTCATTTGCGAAAAAGGCTCGGTGCGAAGAATCTGCGTGGTTTGCATCGATCCTTCGTTGAGAAATATCGAGCTTATTGCAACAACGATTTTTCAAAATTGCCAAACGACAATTACAGCTACTCGTACATCGGACATCATCTGGAGCAAGCTGAATTATACAGTGAATTTCCCCGATTGTATCTCGACTTTGATTTTATAAGGGAGAAAATTTACAACACGGGTTTGAGTGACTTGTTGATAGATTTGAAGAAATACAGAAAAGTAATAATCCAGGAGGATCCTAAGATCGAGGAAAAAGTGGTAGATTTGGAAAACTTTTTGGAAAATCGAGCTAGCGCAATCGCCGCACAGAGACAACGTAAATGTCTCGATTTGATACAAATTGGCATGAATTATACAACGAAAAAATACGTCTATGAAAAAACTCGTGAATTAGCAAATTTACAATATATGAAACTCTTCGTAACGCACGATGGTCCTGTTTTCACGCTATCCTCGTGCGATGAAATTCCTCCGGGGGCTAAAACAGCCTTTTTCACTAACGATCCCAACAAAATTCTTATTGGCAATTATTACGGTCAGGTGATTTTGTGGGATTGCGACTCTCGCGGGCACAGCCGCTTCAGTGGTCACAGCGAAAATTCGCCGATTAAAAAAATCATCGTCTCGTGCCACGGCAATTATTTTCTTACTCTCTCCGAAAACGGACATATACAATATTTCGATCTCAGAGAAGACGACTACAATTGCGTTGTTCAAAGTCCTCGGGAAAAACAATTGCATTGGAAAAGTTTGTTTGGCGACAAAGCACCTAAAGTTCAGGGGCAATTTTCTATCGATAAAGAAACGATAACTGACATGGTACTGTCACAGCAAAATGGACGATTGGATCGTATTGGTGTTTGCACCGATAGTGGAACTATCACGGTACTAAAAGAAAAAATTTCATTACCTTTATTCATTTATTTATATTTTTATATTTACAAAAATATTTACTCAAGGTTACGTTCCCATCAAAACTGTTGAAAAATACAAGATTCAAGAATTCTTTTCGCTCAGAAACAAAACTTGGTCTTTATTGGTACATATTCTAAGCATATTCAAAAAAAAAACCCGAAAACCGTCATATTCTAGTATACAAGAGTGCTGCAGGGCTCGCGCAAGCTTTTCTTTTAATACTTAGCGTCGAGCCGCTATCGTCTCTCTTGATTTAAACAAAATAATTGAATTGAAAAAATAATTTCAACGCAGAACTTGCGAGTTCGCCGGAATTCTTTAACAAAATAGAACTCGCCAAGTGCTGCGTTGAAATTGTTTTTACAATTCAATTATTTTGTTTAAAAATTATTTTTGTGTCATTTTTTCTGTTTAAAACTTGTATGCTCATTTTTCTGAATGTAATTTTAATTTTTCGTTGTCAACGATATATTCAACAACTCTCGAGCTATTAATAGGTTCAATGTATTTGATAAATTGTCGTGTTAAATTCTTTTTTGAGTAAACGACACACACCCGCAACTTAGGACACGATTTTTTAATGCTTGGCGTTCTTTTTTTACTTTTTAAAAGTAATTTTTCGCTGATATCACTTCTTTTTGAAAAGGACAATAATTGTATATATCTATAAAACAGTTATTGCTATACATATAAAAATATCGCGCTTTGCGCGCTCTCTTTTGCTCGGCGGCGCGCGATAAGATGGGGTAGCCTCGTTCAGCGGACTGAGCGACTACAGGGTGGACAAATGTGTACCAGTCTCGCAAAGGACGTATGTACAAACGTAAACGAACACGACGTACACCTTTCTGACTCCGAGAAACGAAATATTCCGAAACATTCGATTTTAATTCACAAAATTATCACATTTCAGGATTGGGTGGACGCATCGACTTGTAACAAAGACCGATGGAAAGAGAAAAATAAATAAAAAATTTGTCCTCTACAGTCAAATTTTTTACTCAATCCGTTCCTCCGTGAGAGCGGTTTGAAAAAAAAATAAGTCCGAAAACCGTCATGTTCGAGTATATAGGAGTGCGGCAGGGCTTGCGCTGGCTTTTTTTTAATACTTGGCGTCGAATCGCTACCGCGGCTCTTGATACGATTTTTTCAAATCTGAAATAAAAAAATGTTCAAATATATGATTATGGTTAACGTGCTTCCCTAAAAAAGCAAAAAAAAAATCTCAATTTTTAATAATGGTTTAAAAATGACGTTACAATAGACGGACGTTTTTTTTTTACTTTGTTTATAAAAACTAAGTAGATCAAGAAAAATTAATAATTTTGTGTAGCGCGATAGTAAGATTAGTGAAGAGTCGAATACCGAAAGGATTTTCAAAATCTGTCTATAATTCCAGTTTTTTGTTGAGTAGGGACCTTGCGATAAAAACCCGTTTCGAAAAAAGGCGTTTTAAGTTTTCGCTCGGTCGAGACACTTGCCTGTCTCTAAAGATTTCCTGTAGTCAAAAAAAAAAAAGAAAAGTTCGAAAACTTTCATACTCGAGTATATAAAAGTGCGGGCGTTTTTTTTTTTTTTTTAGTGGCGTCGAGCCGCTACCGCGTCTCTTGATACTTTTCGGAATTTCGACCTGCAATTTTTACACAACATTCCTGAAATGTTATACAATCGAAATGTCAAAAAGAACTAATCCGATTTTTCCAAGAATTTTGATGGGAAGGTTCTTTCAAATTTATCATTTTGTTATTTACCGAAGTTTATCTTTTATTGTTTCTTTCATTTATTTGTGTATTCAAATTTATCACCTTGTTATAAGTCTTTGTCACTTGTTTTTCAGATATGGTCGATCGATGGAAAAGTTATTTATACCAACAAAGAAGATGGGTGAGTCCGAATTGGTTGGCAATTGTTTCACTTTCATGCTGGCATTTTTCTCTGATAATTTTTCTTTTTATCTCCAATTCACGAAAAGAATTCGTTTATTCTTTGTAAAAATTTATCTTAGAAAAAAGAAGAGCTATAATTTTCACTCTCATGTAATGCTTCAATTACATTAATTGGCAATACATTTTTTGTTTATATAAATTTCGTATATTCCGAAATATTTTGAAGATGATAAAGATTTTATTTGATAAGAATTTTCGTACTTCGAAGTTTTACTGAAACCTTGAATAATAATATCGTTCAAAATGTGTTAACAAATTATTTTAAAGAAAAATATTGTTCTACAAATAATTGGACAATTGTTTTTTCGTCCATCGCAATGAGTATGTTAATTTTTCTCAGTAGATGCAAATGTCTTTGTCCCTTTTTCAACTTCTTCTTGAATTAAAAAAATGGAGTAATCAGTAAATCTTGTGTAACGCTTAATCTTTGTTGCAAAACACATCGGAAGAATTCGCAATATTTTTAATCTTCCAGCATTCACAGAAAATGTCAGTAAAAAACAAGCATCTGAAAAAATGTAGACTTACGTAGAATAGTCATAAAATTGATTTTAATCGACGAAAAAAATTCGTTGAATTAGTCGTTGAATAATTTCTTGTTCAAAAATAATTTTTCGGCATTACAATCATTAAAAAACACAATTCAGAACATTCAAAAGTTAGCTGAATTTGTTCAGATGTTTATTGAGTCGCTGAGTACCGAGATTCTGAAGAAATAAACAAATTGGTTAAAAATGTGTGCACGTGTAAAAAATCCATCAATTAATGAACTAATTTTTTGCAGTTATTCCTTCGTGCAAATTGCATTCACGAGAAAAGGTGCGATGCTCCATTTGATGGACAACGACGGTGTACTGAAATTTTACGTCGAACAGATCGACAGAGAAATAACATCGTATTCTTACGTATCGATGTGGAATGCAAAAATCAAGACGGAAAAAGAAGTAGTATTCTTCGGACCTCTTCCATGCAATGAAAGATCGTTGATAGTAGTGACTGATTCAGCAGCCGTATATGTCAAATGGGAAGAATCGTGTGCGGGAAATTATCCAAATTCGGTCATACAAGTTCACAGCTTTAAGAAACGCTCGCGAGCCGATGTCGATCCTCCGGAAACGCGTTTCACATCCGCAACACTCACTTACGACGGTCGTTATTTAATTACCTCGGATTCTAAAGGCTCCGTAAACGTTTGGAATGTCATTGGTGGTTTTGAACCCATTGCCACTTTTAATGGTCATGTAACCTCATTGGATACTTATTGGCGCGGAGAAGAATGCCATCTGGTACGTGTTTATTATTACCTTAAACTCCAGTAATTATTTTATTGAATCATTATTAAAATATAAATGTATTTTATTCAAAATATGATTTTTTTTTATTTAATGTAAAATATCAATTAATCAATTTATTATTTTATATTTTTTCTTCAACTACTCGTATTGGTGCTTGAAGAAATTTTGGCAGCACTACAATATTCGAATATTGTCTTATATCTACATTTGTACAATCAAGAAGTTAATAGCAAATTATAGAAACGCGTCTAAGAAATACACTCGGCGAATCAGTAGGACTTCAAGAGTCCCTTTATACTCTTGATTCTTAGTTCAATGAAAAAAATGTCTGCCGTAACGCATTTCGATTCTTTTACATTTCTATTTCGATACATCTTGCTATGTGTGAGACTATCAGTCGCTATCGGATTGAGATCCAAAACAATACAAATTATTACCATAAAGACTTCTTTTTAAGGCTTTATATCTAGTTGTACTCGGGAAAATTAAGGGATTTTCATGGTTTTTTTAGCCATCTTAACATCATTTTATCAAAATACACTATACGGTATCAATTACTACATATTTTGAGGTCCTTATATAAATTTTCTAATGAAAAAATTTTCACTACTGGGAGAAATATGGCTGTTATCCTAAAACACTTTTTTTTGAACATCACTCGCGGTGAGGCATAATATATCTGGAACGGCTCATTTGAAATCAAAAAACCAAAAAGATTTCGTTAGTATAATACTAAAGACTCTTCACGAACGAAAGGTTTAGCGAAATTTTGATTTTTAAGAAAATTTCGTCGGTTTTTTCCAAAAATTTCGATTTTTGAGGTTCCTAAAATGAGGTTTTTTGAACCAAAAAATATAAATTTTGGTCCAAATGAAAATTCCTTCGTTCACGAACAAGCCACTATAATTAGAAACAAGCTCGTGAAAGATTCAAATTGATCGGTTAAATTACTTTCGAGAAATCATACTCATCGTAACAGCACTTTTAAAAAAACATGATTCCGAGATAATCGCGTTTAAAGTTTTGAGTTCACTGCGCTCGGAGACTCGCACTCTCAGGTAGCGCGCGTAAATATATTCCTTCTAGTGCTCAGATCCTTATAATATTTTAGGAAAACGTTCTTAAAATGATGTACTTTGAGAAAATGCAAAAAAAAACATTTTCGATTTTTTCAACCCAAACAACTAGATATAACCCCTTAATCTGAACAGAATTGTATTTTAAAAATTGACGTAACCAATATCTCCAGAAATATTTGATCGATCTCGTTCAAATTTTGCTCACATCTGAATAACAATGTCACATCTTAAATGATGAACCTATGAGTTTCCAAAAATCGATGTAAAAAGTATTTTTTTATTGCAAAACAATGAAAGAATTTTTTTTTTAAACCAAACTTGTTTTTTCAAGGCTTCAATAAATAATTGGGATACGAAACATTTTACACGAAAGATATTAGGGGTACCAGAAAGTAATGTCGTTTTTTCCTCAGGTTCCATTTTTTTCCGAAATATTTGTGGACTCATTTTGAATACTGGTTATAAATTAAAAACTTCGGACTTCAGGGTGTGTCTTATTTGTTGATCAACTTATGTTTCAAGTTTCGCGAAGTAAACATGTCTAATGAAGAGAAAGATTTTATGGAAAAACATACGACATTACTTTCCAGTATCTTTAATATTTCAAAATAGTGATATTTTGGAATATACATATTTTTTAATCGAAATATTACACAATAGAAACGTTTCGAAACATGAATATTTATCCATGGAGTTGTTCAAGAACGGAAAAATAAAATAGAGAGTTGTAATATTGCCGAATTATTCCTTGTTTAAATAAATCATTTTGTTTCTGTTGATTGTTGATTGTGAATTCATTTACAGTAATTTGAAGTAATTATTATAATTTTTCACGATTACAGATTTGCGGTTGTGGAAAAAACGTAATTTATAGATGGGAGTTGGCTTTGGAAGAGCTGCCAAAATCCGTGAGGTATAATAAATTCGATTATTGGAATTCAAAATATTTTCAGAATTTAATGAAAACGTAATTTTCGTATTTGTTTTATTTTTGTTGTTTAATTTTAGAAAACCACTGTTCGACGCTGTGATGAAACCCTGGGGAGAAGAAAATATCGTTGCAAAAGAAGTACACACGATCAAAGAGTTGCATCCGAGTGCAAATGAAGTAACGGTAAATCTTTATCACGGTGATTTGTTGATCGCAAAAACTGAACCCGTCGAAGGAAGCATCGTACGACTCAGCCTCAATTCTACCGGTGATAAAATTCTCTACGCTACTGATAAATGGTTTATCATGCTTTTTGACGTTGAAACAAAAACATCGACGACTCTCTTAAAATTAACATCCGCACCGAGCATTGTCACTTTCGTCACCGTTGCTGGTTCAACTTCCATTGTTTGCGGTGAAAATGACGATTTAAAGGTACGCCGCAAAAACAATCCTCAATCTATAAATATATCAGTTATTTTTTATTTAAACTTAAAACCAAAAAACCGTTTTCCGGTTATTTTTTATTTTAAATTGTCAATTTTTTTTTCAATCCGTTTAAAATTTGAATAAGTTTATCAGTTTTCTAATTTATAGAGAAAAATATTACTATTATGATTTTTTTATGCATTTGATTCATTAAGATTTTAACGTTTAATTTTGTTTTCATTTTTTTTTTTTTTTATAGATAAAATTCGGCAAAGTTCAAGCGCTTGTAGAAAATACAGGACACGTAACCTCGATTTACACGATTGACAACGAGTACGTAGTGACAGTAGCGCGAAATGGAATGATCAAATTTTGGCGCGTCCACGATACGAATTGGTCTCTCTTAAACGTATCGTATCTCTGTGCTGAGAACGAGAAGCTCTGCTACAGTAGGCTTAACGCGAAGGAAAATTTGCTCGGTTTATTGAAAGGAAATGGCGAAATGTTAATTTACGAAGTTACTAAAAATAATAAGGCCAATCCTCCGACCTTTAAGACTGAAGAATACGTCAAATTTCCGTACGATCAGAGATTGACTTGCTGTGAATTTTCCAAGGATGACAATTATTTGGCGATTGGTCTAGAAAATGGCGATATATCGGTAAGATTGTGCTTTTTATCGTCACCCACTGAGTAATAATTTATCTCTTGAGTTTTACGTTATATCAGGATGAAAAATATTCTCATCGTATTAATAGTTGAAAAATATTGTTTTTCACCACACCTCCACGGAAAGTTCGACTTTCCGCCTTGCGTAAGTCGAATTTTCCGCGAAGATGTGGTGAAAAATAGTATACGCACACACAGGAGGGAAAGAGGTCATCCCAAACCGCGTGCTTGCCACCCGAGCCGAAGGCGAGGGTGGCAAGCACGCGGTTTGACATAGCCTACTTTCCCTCCCTAGTGGCGTAATATACTATTTAACCGATTTCAAAATAGGAGGTTCTCAATTCGACCTATTTGTTTCTTTTTTATGTAGGTACGCGGATAACTTTTTATAAAGGTATCCGATTTAGACGAATCTTTCTAATTTCGTGACGATCTGATAATAACTTCAATATTTTTAGATAAATTTTATGTCAAGTCAAAATTTTATTTTTATTATTATTTTTTTTCAATTAATGGAAAACTATAAATACATTAATGCAGATATCAAAAAGTTCATTTTAACGAGAATTAAATAATTTTTTCTGAGATTAAATATGAAAAAAAAATATTTTAAATACAAAACAACTGAAAATAAAAAAGATAAAAAGCTTTTAAAAAAATGACTTCAAAAAAGCTCTAAATAGTAAACAAAAAAGTATTTTAAAAACCTATATTGCGGAATCACTGTTATATAAAGAAGAAATCTGAATTCGGTGTCAAAGAAATTCGAAATTATAAAAACTGAAACTGTTAAATACAAAGTCTTAGGCATACGAATTGACGATTCGAGATGAAGGTTTTGTTTAATTTGTAGGGCACGACTTGAAATTAAAAAAAAATATATATATATATAAGAATGATTCCGCAGTACAGGTTTTAAAAATACTTCCTTTTTTTACTTTTTAGAATTTTTTTGAAGTCGGTTTTTTTATTGTTAATCATACCAACGAAACTTTAATTTTTATTCAATATTTATTTATTTATTTATTTGTACAAAAATGGGCAAAACCCAATTACAAACACGATGAGGGATTCATCGACCGATAGAATGGGGTCAGTGACGCCAAATAACAAAAAAAAGTTCCTTACGTTTATAAGAATTATAGTATTTTTATATTTAGTAGAAAAAAAAACAAGTAGTATAAAAAATAAAGTAATAATAAAAAATAAAAAATAACAATTCTGTAGAAAGACACCCGGTATTTTTTTTTTTTTTTTTTTGAGAGAAATTAGCAAATACATAACAGCGTGAAGTTGTCGATAGTCGAGGACTACCTTATATGGATCATCATTCAATATAGCAAAATCAGTTTGAATGTAAATATTAATTATCTAAGCGAATTTGTAATAGATTTTGACAGATTATATTTAATAACATTGTCTGTCATACAGAGAAAGTGCATAGAAAAATTGGTTAAGACAGTTGTCACCCTTTTGCAGAAAACTGGTGACAAAGAAATACCCTCCCCATCAGCTGATCGCAGTGAAACGCATAACTCTCGTCTTTTTACCCTGCGGGCAGTCGGGAGTTAATAAAATTATAATAATGTTTTTTTATATCAATGTTTTTAATTTTAGTCCTCAGGCATATTGTTTTAGTAAATACGAAATTATTACCTGATAGACAGATTTATTTTCGACGGATATTTTTTTGAGGAACACTAAATCAATCGTGATTTCAGATGAAATTTTACGTCTGCAGGTTTTTTTTAATCTTACGATCATACCCCACATAATTTTCTCGAACTTTCGTACGGCCTCTTGACAATTTTTCTTATATACTTTACGCTAAAGTTCTCAATTAATACTGTTAGTAAAAAAACACATTGCAGTGTATTTTTTTTTTTTTTTAATTCTGAACCTTTAACCTTAGAACCCCACAATCTATTTTTTCCAACGTAAACTCCACACTGGGGTAATTAATTACCCCAACGTTCTCTTTAGCATAAAATGTTCCTCGTATATGATAATAAGTTTTAATTGTATACCATTCTCTTCGTTTTTTCATAACGAAGAGAATGGTGTATGATAAAGTCGCATTTTGTAAATATTTAATGGTGAAAACTCTATAAAACGAAAGGAATGATTTAAAAAAATTGTTTCAGGAAGGAAATTTGACATTTTCGTGGGGTAACTAATTACCCTGTTGTGGGGTTCTAGAGTTAAATATACAATAATGAAAGACATGGTAAAATTTTGTACAAACAAATGTTTTTGTTTTTTCTTTTTATCAAGCAATAATGTTGAGATATTTGACTTAACACCAACATTCACTAACTGGTATAAAGAAAATTCTTGTAATAAACAAGAAATCTTTTTTTATTTTTATTATAAAAATGAAATTACTATGAAATTAAAATTTAATTGTATAATAAATCTTGAAAATTTCGTAGTGTCTCTTTGTACCTAAAATTTTCACGATAGTTTTTCGAATATAATTCTTTCAGTATACGCAAACCATAAAAAAACAAAAACAGTTGTAAACCAAGAGAAGTTGAAATGTGTTGAGTCGAGGGATCGGAAGATTTGTAACGTATTAAAATAATTTGTCAAAACAGATCTTCAACGTAAACGAACGTTGCGAATTAACTCGCCTGGTGCTTCACGGGAACGAAGTGCGGGAACTTCATTGGGCGCCAATAAATCACGGAGCGCCGATATTGTTGTCGGTTAATTGTGACGAGCTGGCCTGGTGGAACGTGGCGTTAGTGAACGAGGAAAAAAAGGAGAATCCTCGTGGTCGTATGGGAATGTCTCATAGTACATCGAGTCTCGGTTTTAGTTCAAGGCCAAGTATGAGACAGAGTAAATCAATGGGTGCAGAGGCTTCCAACGGAATTGCTTCTCTGACGATAAAACTGATGAACAGCGCCCCGACGAGGAACGAAAAATCAAGAAATGGCCATCAAAACGGTAAATTAAATCCAAAAACTTTTTGGAAAAACAAAATCGCCAAACATTCAAACAAAACATCTCTTTTGTCACTTGTCCCTTTGCCACCGAGCTGCAATTCCAAAATTTGCGTCTCGGACGATTTTTGCCAATTTTTGTCCATTGACATTCACGGTGTTGTGAGTAACTTCAAGTTTTACAATTACGACGCGTAATACGTATGAAATACGTATTTTTTAATGATATATATACTTCGTTTTATTGCATGAAGAACAACATCGTGGATGAGAAAGATAAAACAAAAATTACAGGCTCTTTTTGGAGGCTCGACGATTTTTAGAGTTTCGACAATCTTAAAATTAACGTTTCATTTTCTCTCTGTGAAATAATCCAGTATATCGTATTACGGAATTCCCTGATTTTATTTCGATTATTTGCTCAATATCAATTATTTCATAAAAACAATAATGCAAAAATGAATTTTGAATAATTGGGTCTTAATTTTCATCTTAAAAATATCACAAAAATCTGAAGGCTGAGATATTTTATATAATCAGAAAAAACTTCCAGTCTCTTAAATTGAATAACGATAATTACCAGAAAAAAAACAAGAAAAAGTACTTTTTTAAATGATAAGTGCCTGTGTCTGAAAAAAACGGTATTAATATTCAGTGAATTAGGTGAAAATTTTCATTGCGGTATGGCAATAGCAGTGAGAAAACGTAAAAGACGAAAAAAAAAAGAAAAAATCGTGCAATTTGTGCAAATGCCACGAAAACGCGTGATAATGTTGAATTAACAAAATGGAGCTGTGACCGAGTCACGAAACGGGAGGAAAATGGTGGAGGATTTATATAAAAAATTGTTACCAGTTGTGCTCGAATGATCTTCGTTTAAAATCGATTACGAAACTCAGTGATAGAGTTTGATTGATCGCGAATTAAGATAATAATAAATACATCAAAATGAATTTAAAATAGACAATTAAAATCGCAAAAATACAAACAGGACTCGCTTACCTAACGAATAATCAACGATGTCACGAAATCGTGAAATTATTGCATTTACAAAAAGAAAGCATTTTGAACAAAAATCAGTCGAACAAAAAGGCAAAAACATGAGTTACAAATAGATTAAAACTTTTTTTATACAACACGGAGCGAATCCGATCAGCGTTTAGCAACGTTTCCAGCATTTAATATTAACACTAATCATTCAGACACGACATGACACGTATTCATGACATTAATACATTTTTTTTACCCTTTTTTTCATAAGCTTACGATATACCATTACAGAAAAGCAAAAATCGATTTATTAATTTTTTTCAATCATTTTTTCATTGTTCTTGAGTTTTTTTTACTTTCCCTGGTCACGCGAGGTCTAAACGACTCCGATGTGTTTCATTGGAAAGTTCAAAGTTCTCCAGGTTTATATTTTCAAGATATTTTTTTTTTTGCCATTTTATTATTACATTTTTTAATCTAATTTCTATGTTTTCGAATATTCAGTGGATAATCCAGATATTTTTCCTGCCAATAAAACCGACAGTATTAATGCACCATATATTTAAAAATGGCTGGGGTGAATATGACCCTGTGTGACCAGCTCGAAACTTTTATGAAGTGCAGTCAGGGAGAGTTGATTGATTTACAAAAGTTTAATGAGAGTTTGATTCCTGCGTTTTTCTATCGATCGCAATAGCTATTATTTTTATTTATTTATTTATAACAAAAATATTGCATTCGTACATCGATAACAAAACGTAAAAATCGTTGAATGGAAATAGCAGGAAAGCAATTGAACGATGATTGATCAAATTCATTAATTATCACCATTTTTTACAGTAAAGTCACTTTTTGACTGCTACTCTATTGCAATGAGACTGACTCGTTTGTATTTTCATGGTTGTATAAAAAAAAGGCAACAAACAATTGCTCACTCTTTATTTCGAACGTAATTTGCGTTGCTACTCGGATTCGCTCTGCAATATACGTGCCTTATAAACAAATATGTAAGTATAATGAAAAAAATTAAAAATGAGAGCTGGATTATTGGAAAGAAAAAATAATTCGCGCTCTCAAAAGCCTAGGATAATTTTTTTTATTTCAAAAAGTCTGCTCAGCTGTTTTTCTTCGACTTTTTAGAACGAAACCGAGCGTACACTACTTTTTTTTATACGGTATACGTACGCCGATTCATTGCCAACATTTTTACAGTTAAACCCCACGAAATGGTTCACGACGATTCGGGCTGTTCAAAAAAATGTCTCAAACTCAAATTGGAGCTAAATAATTAATTAAATTTTTCAAAAAAATCAATTTTTCATGTTTTTCATTCTTACAAGTATTTATTGAAATTTAATATACTGATTTTACTAGCTGTTTTATTGAAGCAATAGAAATTTTCCAATTTCTTAATTGTAATAATGATTAGGTCAATTTTAGCTTGTGCAAAAAAAAATATTCGTTCCATTTATTTTAAGGAAGTTCTGCTCGTACTTTAAGGGATGTGCGGGGCGCCGGGACAGCGTTGCTAAATTCTGCGACGCCGCTGTGTTAAAAGATAGCAAATTAGGCGATTTCTGGCAACACTGGCCGGGGGCCCCTATGCTTGTACACAGGCTAGTGGCACTGCTGCCAACCGGATTTTTCTATCTTCCTCTCTCTGTCTTTCTTCTTTCTGTCTCCTTTTTCTGCTCTGCAAAGTTGCCGCTCCAAAGGCTTTTGCGGCCATATCCTAAGGAATTCGACAAATTTTCATAAGTTAATTCGTTATATCTCATGACATGCGTGGTAAATCAAGATATTAAGTCATTTTTCACGTCAAAACATTACGTGCCATAAGGCACTGCGCAATTTGGAGGTAACTTTACGATTTTTTATCTCAGAAAGTAGGTGGTCAATCTTGTTTGAATTTTGCAGGTACACGCGAAATATGTTTCCGAAAGTGCCATTAAAATTTCGAAGACCTGCCATCTTTTTGAGATTCGAGCAGAACACCCTTAAGTAGAATTTTAATTTTTTATTACCGAGTCCATTTGAGCTGAAGTTTTTTCCGATTGACTGAATTTCGTAGAACTTTTCGCCTGATACTTCCTGGAAATGCATTTATTAGCTATCAACGATTCAGTCGTCGATGTCTCTAGGAGACAAATTCTCAATAATAATTTGCTCATAGTCGCTCGGTTTTTATTATTTATTTTTATTTTGTGAAGAAACTCGTGCTCCACAGACATCATGTTGTGATTACGAAAGTTCAATCACGGGAGTACACATCCGTATAAATTAAAAAAATAAATAAATTCTCGAATCTCTATTTCAGAAATTCATAGCAAATTTTACCGATTTTTTCTCACTATAACTTTTCAGATTTTCTCCAATTTCGTTCTATTGTTATTGAATTGTTTTATTTTCCAGTTTTGACTAAATATCAGAACTTGAAAAATCGCGATTTTTTATACAAGTGCAGGATTTTATGGGGAAAAATCGGGATTCTACAAAAATTATTAATATTCTGGTATAAATGACTAAAATTTTTAATTTTTGCGAAATATCAACAAACAATGCAATATTTTCGACGAATTCCATATTAGGAATTCGCGATTGAAAATTGTTTTCATTGTTTACACAAAGCAACTGCAATATTAGAACTGCATATTTACAAACCGAGAGTGAATGTTTTTTCTTCTTTCGTACTCCCGAATTGAGCTCTCGATCAGTCCACTAAATTTTTTTTTATACATTTTTGTAAATACTTGCGTAATTATCTTGCAAGTTTTATCAATACACGGCCAAAGGGACGTTGCAGGTTTTTAATTTTTTTTTTCCTGGACCCAAAGCGGTGAAAAATTTCAAGAATAATCAATTTGTGTAATAATTAGTTTTTATTAGACAATCTGTGCGTGATTTTTAGCGTCAATTAATTTAGAATCAAAGGAAACCCGAAAAAGAGAAGAAATGATGATATTGAAAATTGCGTTGTTGGAACAAAAATTTGACTTTTTTTCTAATAGCGTCCAGAATTGATTTGCACACGGAAAAAGTACATCATTTTTTTTTAACAGAATAATGCAAAATAAAGAGAATTATATAGAAACTCAAGAAATGAACAAACAAAATTTCATTGCGTTCCAACGATACAATAATGCCATGGAAAAATAATCTATAAGAACAAAGAAAGAAGAGAGAGGAAGAGAGAGGAAGAGAGAGAGAGAGAGAGAGAGAGAGGGGGGGGGGGGAGGGAGGGGGGAGGGAGGGGGGAGAGAGAGAGAGAGAGAGAGAGAGAGAGAGAGAGAGAGAGAGAGAGAGAGAGAGAGAAGAATTTATATAAATAAGCAGTAAATACATATAATGAATATTCTTCCATGTGATAGCGAAGAGTCCAGTGTATTCTTTGTACAATGAAGGTGCAATCGATAGAAAAAAAAAACAAATAAAAACAAAAAAATCATCCTTCGAGTCTCGCATTGCCCAAAAGAATATCGGGTTAGTGTAATAAAAAAGGAAGAAAAGCATTTTTTAACCCTTAAAGTATACACTATTTCCTTGTAGTAACATAAAGGGTACATCGGGTCCAGGTTACCCCAGCATCTTTGAACTGGTACCAAGTTAAAAGTAATGAAAATTAAGGCTTGACAAAAAATTGTGTATCATTTTAAAATAATCCTTGAGAGAGAAATGTAAATTATTATAACGCTAAAAAAATATTAATTTCTGCGATTCTTTTTCTCGTCTCCAGTTTAACAAATCTTTTCGAAACTTTCGGAATGTTTTATCACATTTTTCGACGTTACAAAACCATTTGTTAAACACAAAAATATTACCTTTTTATAAAAAATATTCTGAAACATTGAAAACAATATACAATGAAGCGTGAATAATTTTTGTCTGTACAAAAAAAACCAACGGAATCTCTTAATGTTTTTTTTTTAAATTACATCCAGAGTAAACCTCATTTTTTTTGTTCAATATTATACATTTTTTAAGATTTTAGTCTTTTAAAACAAACTTATGTTTTTCGTAATAAAAAGTTCAACTCAATTGTTGAAAAACGTTGTTAAATTCAATTTTTTAAAATAAATCTCTTATGGTCACGTTGAAAGCAATTATATAAAAATTAAGAAATTCCGTCGTTTTTTTCTTTCACACGTTACATTGTACGTCGACGAGGCATAATCCGAGGGTTTTCAACATTTCGTACAATTTTGTATAAAAAATCAATATTACTGTATTACAAAAATTGTTCTGTATTGACGATACATGTGATAAAACAGCCCGAAATTTTCGAGAATATTAACCCTCAATCCGTGAATGTTTTTGAGGCACACTAATTCCGTGAAACGGGGTCGTCTTCGTCTTCGCACCATCACACCCGCAATTATAAATGAAAAAATCTGAAAAAATTCATGGTCAATCTTCAGACTGTACTTTTGAAGCGAGAATAGAATTTTTTTTCTTATTTTTAATAATTTCTTTTTTTCATCAAATATCAAGCAATGTGCGAAGAAAATGTTCGAGAAGAAATTTTGGGCCGGACGAAAACGACTCCGGTTCACGGGTTGAGGGTTAATATCATCGAAGCCCAAAAAAACATTGCAAAATGTGCACCTTTTTCAGCATTCTAATTCAGGTCCCCCTTAATGAAATAGTAAAGTTTGTTTATCGAAAAAAAAAATGTCGACGAATAATGGAAATTGATTTTCAAAAGACCAGGTGATCAAATTTGGGCTCAAACTTTGCCTGGGGTAACCTACACCCTGAGTATACTTTAAGGGTTACTCATTTAAAAAAAATGATGAATTACAAAAAAAGGAAAAAATCGAGTCCACGTCGAAAGGGGCAGAGGCAAGGCTCAATTTTTTTCATTATATTTAACTCTCCGTCACACGCGCTAGAATTCCAAACGCCGTTACACGCGTCGCGGGAAATTGCCGTAAGCTTTTGAGCCTTACAGTGTTGCCATATCGTTCTTACGCGCATGCGCGCGCGGTTAGTGCTCAAGTGTTCAGTAGGAAGATCATGGCGATATGGTCGAGTCACCAGAGGGCGTAGACCCGAGTCAGCCCAAATCACATAACTAACTCAGTAGAAGATATGGCAACGTCGAACGTAAAATTATATGAACGACTCTACACGCGCTAGCGGGGAAACGCCGCATTTCTTGCACTTAGTCGTATTAAATATTATTTGTAAAATATAAATTGAAGATTATCGTATTATTTTCTATTTTATTGCGTTTTACTAATAATAATACAGGAATAGCTAAATTGTCAGAAGTGTATCATTCACCAATTTTTGTTAATTAATGAAAAAGCAAAAAATGCGGCGTTTCACTCAGCGCGTGTGACGGAGGGTTAATATATAATACAATGTAATATATATATATATATATATATACCATTTTGTATTTTAATATTCGTTAAAAATATGTATACATGTATATCTAATGAAAAAAAATAAAAAATAAAAAACATTTTGTACATAACATAAAAATGGCGTCATCTTTTTGCAACGATTCGGTCGAAAAATATCGAGATTGTTGTGATCACTTACTTTTTGTTTGTTTTGTACATATACACGTGTCTCGCTCGGTCACTGAAATAGAATCCGCGCTATTGCGTAACTCGTTGAACTTGGCAGGAACTCGACTCTCGAAATATTTGGTCTTGAACCCAGGGCCAATGTCGCAATGCACTAAATTTGTAGAGACATCACTACGAACACGGATATCCGCGATCTTTTCTCCGAGATTGTAAACAACACCGCACTCGAAAGACTCGCGACCATGTTGACAGGTTGACAACAACAATGCGCGAAGAAGAAACTCGACACGTTTGCCCTTTTTTTTTCATTTCGATCTGAGTCTTTTTCAAATGCCTAGCTTCATTCTCACAATATTCAATTTGTTCCAAAAACAAACAAAAAAAAACTTAGTAACACGCGAATTCGAGGCTAATTAACTAAACGATTCTTCACGATTTTGGATTAACTTCACGCACGCATCTGTTTCACCTTGTGTCTCCTTTGTCCGCCACTGAGTGGATCGTCCCTGTCTCCATTTCCGGCAAAAAAAAAGAATTGATAAACGAATTTCTTTTTGTTTTGTTTCATTTTATTAGGTTAATAAACGAAATCCGGTATTACCTACTTATTCAAGTTCGATTTCTCAGAAAACTTGATTTATCGTGACGAAAGAATCAGTTAGTGACAAAATTAAAATTCCCTAATCGTCTTTTGTTTTTATCCGTTTTAAGCAACTGTGCGCGCGCTCTACCGAGGAAAAAGGAACGAATGAATTCGAATTCGATTCCGGTTTGCTGTACAGTGAAATATTACCGATCTTCCACTCATTTGCATTCTTATTCAAAATAATAAACGTCAAAATTAATTAATTGAAAAAAAAAAAAACATTAATGAATAACACAAAAGCATAGACATAGATGACATACATTCGAGGAAATACGAAGGATTATCTGGAAGAGAATTTCCGATCGTGAATGTTCGTTGGGGCCTCTAACGACCCAGTGTGGCGACAGAGGGTTAAATTCGCAGTTGCTCAAATATCTGTCTCATTCATGTGTCAAAAATAATTGACATAGCCCCTCGTAACCTTAACGCATCTGTCACGCGACCCACGTGACACTTATTTCCTCTTAACCTCGAGATCGTGGATGGCCTAGATTTTGCATTTATCGGATGTTGCACTGTAGGCCAGCTGGTGGCCAATATACATGTGAGCGGGATACATCGAGGGGGAGGGGGGAGGAAATTATTCCAGAGCGTGGCGATACATATTTGGTGTGCGGGGTGAAGGGCGGTCGAAGCGCGAAGAGGAGAGGGAAGAGTGAAGTACAAGTGGAAGGGAGAAGCGGAATTCGCTGCTCGTTGCTCATGCGTTGTCAGTATCCAGTGTCGCGCGGGATGTCGACGTTCTTCGTGCTCTCATTTTTTTATGTTTAATTTTTCTGGACGTTTCTATTTTCCCGTGTTGTGAAAACTAAAAGTGAACCACGTGTTATTTTCGTGTCTAAAATATCTCCGAAATTCATTCATTTTCACGATCGAACCGGAAGTTAACTGTAAAAAAGCATAATGTCGTTGGTTTACAAGAATTCGATGAAGGCCATTGGAAAGTTCGTGCCTCAAAAACTGCAGCCTCTGTGGAATCATCCAGCAGGTAAAATATCAAACGAACATTACATATCTATAAATTTACATAGCTTCTTGCGCAAGAAAAAGCTATTCTCGTTTTTTTTTGCCAGCTCAATTTAAATCGGACTATTCCTTCTACGTTGAAAATTCATGAGAAATAATGACAACAAAATCCAACAAAAACGGTCCACATTTCTTGATAATAATAAAAGTGAGAAATTTGTTGATTCAAAATACGAAGCCACGATAATTATTATTGAATTATTATAAAAATCAACATACTGATCTACATACCTACTTAATAATAATTAAATAATAATAGCAATTGTTTTGTTATTGTTATTTTCATTATTGTTGTTGTTGTTATAATGGTTTTCATTATTACAAATAAATTGACCATGGAATTTAAATTGCTGATATTTCTGTTAAATTATACGTTTATATTTGTGTACGATAATTTCACGAGCATGTTTGCAAAACTTGGCAGATGCATACGGGTCAAGGTCAAATAAAATTTCCGCAAGATGATTTCTCAAGTGCGCACAAAACTCGGGGAAATAAATGTGAATTTTTAATGCCCGAAAATAAAAAAATAAAAAAATTCTATATTATTTTCGATAAAGTGCGTTAAAAATGAAATAAATTAGTTTTTTTGTTTTCGAAATCGTGACTATTGGGTGGAGGATTATTAGACATTGTTGTTTTTCAGGTCCGCAGACGATATTTTTCTGGGCACCTGCTTTCAAATGGGTAAGCACGCTATTGCACCCCCACGCTTTCTACTTTACTCGAACCCACCCTTCTCCCTCCTCCTCCTCCTCCTCTCTCGGTCTATATTTTATGCAAAATCTCTCAGCCATCAGTTATAATGTCCTCACAATGATAGATAATAATTCAAGCTTAACGTCAAAGACGATATAGAACCGTCAGTTATCTAATCGATTCGTAGCAAATCTCGGCAAAAAAAACAGTTTACTGCTTGCTGGTTCGACAACTCTTTGCTCGGAATATTATCGCCTTTCTATGTCGCAGCTTTGATTTATTATCGATGTATTTAGACTTTACTATTGCTTCTGAATAATATGCACTGAGAAGAAAAATTTGTTCGAACAACTGGTACCATTTATTTGCCTATGCATACTTTTTACTTGCTTTAATAAAATATTTGTTTGAATCTTAATTACCAAATTGACTAAACGGCAATCGTTGGAACGAATAAATGAATTAGTTTATTTGAATTATATTTTGTTGCAATAACATTAATTTGTTTGGCTGCACCAAAGTTTTGTTGATTCGGCCAATAACTTGTTTCAGCATTCACAAATTATTTTGTCTTGTCTCAAAAATAATTTGTTGTCGGTATCGAACTAAATATTTTGGTTGAGAGAAACGAAATTTCTTTCGGTCAACAAAATTTTTTTCTTAGTGTGCATTTTATCTTCTATGTTTATTCGATTTTTTTTTTTAGGTTTCTACCAAATTCTTTATCAATGTGCTGTTCTAATACAATTTTTAGGCCGTCATAAGGCCCCTAAAAGTGACCTATATGCTCTTGGTATGGTGCACACTTTATTTTAACTCTCCATCACACGCGCTATGAGCGAAACGCCCCATTTTTTGCTTTTTCATTAATTCACTAAAATCGGTGAATGATACACTTCTGACAATTTAGCTATTCCTGTATTATTATTGACAGAACACAATAAAACACAAAATTATACGACAATTTTTAATTTATATTTTACAAATAATATTTAATATGACTAACGGCGGGTTGTTCCAACCTCTAGGTAAGTCTATCTGGCAGTTAAAGGTTTGCAAGTCAATGGTTTTAACCGCCAGATATGGCAACCTGGAAATTCGAAAAACCCGCCGTAAGTGCAAGAAATGCGGCGTTTCCCCGCTAGCGCGTATAGAGTCGTCAATAGGTTTGTTCGTGCTAGCTGCACTTTCGACACTTTTGTAATATATAGTAATATAAATTCCAAAAAAAAGTGTAGAAAGTGCAGAAAGTGCAGCTAGTACGAACAAACCTAATATAATTTTACGTTCGACGAATGGAGTCTAGAGTACAGGAGGGTTCACTCGGCCTTTTGAGATGAAGCCGAAAATTGGTTCCCGTGGTGATGGCGTTGGCGTTAGTGATGGAACGTAATTTTATATATATATATATTAGTTCGATTGACAGGCACAGGTTAGGTATAAAAAAAAAAAAAAAAAATAGGGTCATAGGTTGGAAAAGCTGAACGGTACTCTGTACCTGTCGTACGGTGTCAGGTAATAAATGATAATTCAATGTTTTTTTCATTGAATTGTACGAAGGAGCGAAAATTTCATATAACTGAAAGACACTATATACACATTTCAGCTCTGTCGTGCTGAAATAAAATCATGAATAAATTGTATATAGTGTCATGCTCGAATCGTCGCCAATTGTGGTAATATTTTTGTTATTTACATTCATCAGTTAGAATTGCGATACTTTTTTCGAAATCTCTTGACTTTAACCATGTGTTACTTGGTGTTAAACACGGGATGAGAAATATTTGGTAGCACTTTCGTTTCTTCCATAGCTATCTTTTTGTTCCTAGGTAAATAATTTGTCAAACGTACACTGCAATCAAAGCTTTCAATTTCACAATGATAAAACCAGGAAATTATTTTCCTTTATGTTTTTTATTACTGTACTACAATTTGATTTGGCACAAAATTATTGCAACAGAGTGTGGAGGAACATAATCGAAGAGAACACCCAAGAAACAAAAACAAAATAGATACATTTTTTTATATAAAAAAGAGTCAATGCTGCCTCTGACCATACACTACGTTAATATCGCGACTGCTTCCGTAACTCTTTGGTGCGATACCTTTTCTCGCAGAAATTTTTGACGAACAGATTATGTTCGTACAAATGCCTCCAACAGACATGAAATTACGTGTTGACACGCAGAACTAAAGCCTGCTGCACACGACGCTTGTTTTCGTGCATAATATACTTTTGTATATCTATATATATATATGTATAGATTGTGACTAAAATTTTTACCCTAATGTCACAAAAGTTCAACACTTCTTTATCGTCGATTTATTTTATTACATTGGGCGCCAGTCACCGAAGTGACTCGACGACAAAAAGAGAGCGAACAATTTGACCAGCTTGGCTGCAGCGGGGTAGGCGGGGTGACCCTGAGAATAATTACACAACACGAGTTTTCAATTATAATTATTTTGATGTTATTAAAGAAAAGTTGTTACACTATAAAGCCCGCTTGAAAATTCTTCATTTCACAAGAAAAAAGAAACAAATACAAAATTTATTATAATTATCGGGAGATTTCGCAATTCTAATGAGTCCGAGGGGAAAAATCACGAACACACACACTCTTGTTCTCTCACTCACACGCTCAGCCGGGATCCTGCACACTTTACACTCTAATTCGAGCTCGTTCTTTCTTATCACCGATCTACTAGTGATCAAGAAATATTTCTTTTTATTTTCAGATGAAATAAGATGAAGTAAACGAGATAGAACAAGAATACTGAGCCCCCGCTATTCGGTTGCTCAGCCGAGCTATTCTCTCTCACGCGCGTTCGTTTAACCGGCTCACACACTCTGTCTCTCTCACACTCACACGCGCACTCCCGTAACCGTTCGCGATCCTTCCCATCGACTCTTTACCCAAAAATGATAATTATCGATCCAAAATTGAGACTTTCCCGTATGGCCACGTTTTAATTATGTTTTATTTATTGAACACGACTCTCTCTCCGAAACTGGAAGACGAGAAAAAGAAAAGTTATGCGGTCGGCTTTTACAACGGGGAAGCCGCCGCCGTGACCACGTATTTCTCGGGATTATTTCTTTTCGAAACGCACAAAATTAGTTAACCCGTTCTAAATTGAAAATCACGGGAAAACGCAAGGTAATTACGAAAACTCAATGACCAAAACGTGTCACTGAAAAAGGAGATAACTCACGGATTTTTCTCCCTTCGTAAACCTCTTGTCCGCTCTGCTCGATACTTCGAGAAAGTCTAATGAAAACGAGAGCGTTACGCGGGACAGTGGCTCTTCCTCCCGCCCCTCTACTTTCTTCAAATATTCCCGAACGTGATTGACAGGTCCGTCGCTTGAAAAATTATCTCGAGCGTTAGACAAGGCACCGTTTAATATTTATTGTCGAAAATTCCTTTTTAGTCATGAATACTACGGTTTGCCCCTGGCTCTCTTATTATTTTTCCTCAATTAGTCAACAGACCCTTAAGGAAGGAACGCAACTACCCACCTAGTCATAAAAAAATTTGACCTAAGTAGTACTTAATTTGGCAACGTCGCTTTCGGTTCATATGTGTGCGCGTGTATATGCGTGTTCAAAGCATTGCATATGCCGTTGACAGCTCATCAGCTGTGTCAGTGAATTTTCGTTTAATTTAATCGCGAGTTCGTTATGCCAAAAGAAAAAAAGCCGAGATTTTATTGGAAAGGTAAAATAGTTACCGAAAAGGTGTACCGGGCTAGAATTAATCAGCATGAAGCAGGCAGAAACGTTCGGAGCACATCATTGCGTGATAACAAAAAGATTTCAAGTGTATATGTATCTCAATTATTTGAAAAGTAATTGAGACTGTGTTAATATTACGAATATTATTTGAGTTAAAAAATATTCTACTTATATGTAAGATAATACGTATGAAAAATAAAATTGTTTTTGAATATGTAATTTATTTATTTATTCTATTGATATTAAATATAATATGTCATGTAAACAAAAAACACAAAATTATAAAAATATGTAACAGTCAGCCGGCATGAATTTTTACATACGTTGAAATTTCAAAATGCGCGCTCATAACCTCGAATATGCGATGTTGCAGCACTTCGAGCAAAGGTCCGAAAATTTGCTATGAGTACTTTTTATTGTTCTTATTATTCCTGTCATAAGTCACCTTTCAATATTTTTAAGCCAGATAAATGATTCTAAGTATTTCATCTCTCTGCTGTTTAAATTTCGTCTTGATCTATCCATCAATTACGGAGATATGAGGAATAATGTAGCGCTAACTCCGTGATTTCTCATAAGAGGCCATGTTGAATTGGCTTGCAAAGAGATAAACAAAATTATAAATATCTCGCGTAAAAACCCACCTCGGACCTTAAAAATTTGTATGAGTTTCTTTTATATTATAATCGAACATTCTGCCAAGTTTGGTATTTATCTGTCCATCAATTCTATTTTCTGCGTTACTTCCTTAAACGTTTAACGGGAAATTCAACCTTCGTAAAACATAATAAATAATCGTAATCGTAATCGGGAGATTATGTCAATTCGTACTGCCCTGATACTTCGAAGGGGAAGAAGCGCTCGCCGGTAACGACGAGGAAAAATCTCGTTTCTCGAACGTTCTTGAATATTCTTTCGTTCGAACCTTCTCCTCCTTCGCCTGTTTTCCAAATTTTTCTGGCGGGAATCCTTGATTCATGTCGTCGGTTGGACACAACTTGACCATGAAACCAATACGAAGCAGAAGATGACCAAATGTATGAGCCTGGCTCGAAATACATTACTAATATGACGATGATTGGCCTTCTTTATCTCCTTTTCCTCGTTTTTTCCTCCAATCGCTCATGAAAAATAAAGAAATGTGGTCGCGGGACGCGGATTAATTTTCTATTAAGGATGTATGTAAAATATATCAAGTCGTCTAACTTTCCATAAAAATGACTAATATGATAGAGTTTATCACGCTGCATCGTTCGGAAAAAAGAAAAAGGCACTTAGCCGATGATTTGAAACAAATACTTAAGAATTAAAGCCTCATTTAACTCCGTGTTATTTGTACCGGAAGTTGACAAAATGAAACTAAAATGATAAAAAAGTATATGTATTGTAGTCAATGTTTGGCCAAAAAAAGAATTTTCAGAAAGTTCATACATTTTTCAATTTTTTCACGAAAAAAAAAACTACTGTTCCCGATGTCGTTGTGAAGATATTCATGGTTAACTTTTGACGTTTCATTAGCGTTCTGTAAACTGTTGTTCAATTTAATACGTCCATCATATCGGACACGTAGATGCGGCAACGCAGCACGCTTCAACTGCCGGTCTCGGAATGATCAGCTGTAGTTGACTGTCATGGCTGGGTGTAGCATTGTTGCCACATTTTCTCGGGACAGAAATGAAATTATCTGATTGGCTCAATTTGTACTCGGCCACATATATCAAGTTGCATATCAATTTCATTAAAAATCGTAAATTATTATACAAAATGACATATTTTTTTCATTAGACATCATAAAAAACAAAAGGAATGATTCGGCACTTGACATTTCGACATAAAGATTAACCTTAAAAAATAAATAGATGTACTGCGGATTTGACCTTATATACATCCTTAATTTATTCCTTTTACAGAGAAAGCCTTGCGTGGTCGTAACGTGGCCGGAGTATCGAGCAAAGAAGACGGGAGAATATTTTCCCTTATTCGTCTTACATTTTTGTAGACGGTACCAAAAAAAAACCGTCACAAGATATACAAAAGTATATCATGCACGAAAACAAGCGTCGTGTGCAGCGGGCTTAACACATGCAACAGTGTTCCATCAGCGTCGCCAGCGCCATTTCACCATTTTCAATTTGCACGGAATGAACCCTCCTGTACTCTAGACTCCATTCTCCTACTGAGCACTTGAGCACCAGCGGCGCGCGCATGCGCGGAATAACGATATGGCAACACTGTAAGGCTCAACGGCATTGCGGCGATTCCTGGCGACGCGTGTAGCGAGTAGCGACCTCTAGAATTTTAATACGTGTGACGGAGGGTTGTATCTAGTTGTGCTCGGGAACATTAAGGGATTTTCATGATTTTTTTAGCCATGTTAACATCGTTTTATTAAAATACACCATACAGTATCAATTACTACATCTTTTGAGGGACTTGTATACATTTTTTTATGAAAAAATATTCACTGCTGAGGGAAATATGGCCGTTCTCCTAAAACACCTTTTTTTTCAACATCACGAAATCGAAAAAACCTAAACGATTTCGTTAGTATAACACTAAACACTCTTCGTGAACTAAGGGTTTAGCGAAATTATGATATTTAAAAAAGTGTCGATTTTTCCGAAACGTTCGATTTTTGAGGTTCCAAAAATGAGGTTTTTTGAGCCAAAAAAATAAATTTTGGTCCAAATGAATATTCCTTCGTTCACGAACACGCTATTACAATTGAAAACAAGCTCGTAAAAGATTCAAATCCATCGATAAATTGATCGACTCCGAGATAATCGCGTTTAAAGTTTTGGTTTCGCTGCGCTCGGAGACTCGCACTCTCAGGTAGCGCGCGTAAATATATTCCTTCTAGTGCTCAGATCCTTATAATATTTTGGGAAAACGTTCTTAAGATGATGTACTTTGAGAAAATGCAAAAAAAAAAACAATTTCGATTTTTTCAACCCAACAACTAGATATAACCCCTTAATTTGAACAGAACTGTATTTCAAAAATTGGCGTAACCGATATCTCCAGAAATATTTGATCGATCTCGCTCAAATTTTGCACACATCCGAATAACAATGTCCCATCCTAAATGATGAGCCTATGAGTTTCCAAAAATCGATGTAAAAAGTATTTTGTTATTGCAAAACAATGAAAGAATTTTTTTTTTAAATCAAAATTTTTTTTCAGGTCAATTTTTTTTCATTTATGGAATTATCAATTCTTTTTTCACTTTTTCAGATTCATTGACAGTGTATGAATGTTAACAATAATAAAAAAAATAGTTGATTTCTGTCAGGTTAATACAACAGCGGCTGGAAGTTACGTCATTTTTTAACTCGCATCATGACGTTCCGGGAAAATAGCGTCATCGCTCCGCCATTATGTAAAAAATTGTAAAAAAAAAGTTCTGTCGTAGTAGTCAAAACTCATAATCATTCATACTCAAAATTTCAAAAACATTAAACGGACCGTTTGCTTTTTAAAAAATCATAAAAATTGACTTATTTTAACCGATCTTAAGGTTTGGCACCCCTTAATAGAATTCCTGATGAATTGAGAAAATACGATTTTCCTTTCACTTTATTAATCTTTTCCCCTTAATTTTTTTTTATTGTTCCTGCATACAGGAACAATAAAAAGTTAAAGTGATGGTTTTTACGAACCATCACTTTAACCCCACTTTTCCCCTTAATTTATTAATGATAAATTTCTCCATATATTGAATTTATAAAAATACAATGTTCACTGTTTTTTTTTTCTTTTTTGTTAACTACGTTACGAAATAACCTTAATGCACGATATAAAAGATAAACGTATACATCGAATTCTCTTAATGACGACAATGACCTGGAAAAGCAATTGACGAGTCATGTGGCACTTGAAACAGTTCAGAGCTTATAGTCAGAAGATTTGAAAAACAAAAACACACAAATCGCAAGTCATTTTTATTCTTTTTTGCGGTAAAAAAAATTATTAAAAAAAAAACTGATTTTCGTTTCAAATAAGGACATTTTGTATTAATGACATACATTTTTAATAAATTGTTGCAAATGTAGTAAAGTTAATTATGATTAATCGATTTTCAAGAAATTGACATTTTTTTGGTTCAGAGTCT
This sequence comes from Rhimphoctona megacephalus, assembly GCA_963989365.1. Taxonomy (NCBI): domain Eukaryota; kingdom Metazoa; phylum Arthropoda; class Insecta; order Hymenoptera; family Ichneumonidae; genus Rhimphoctona; species Rhimphoctona megacephalus. The sequence continues at coordinate 14,765,566 of OZ022421.1, read as the reverse complement.
CGTAATCGCCGGATTGGGTGATCTTCAGAGACCAGCTAACAAAATATCCATCAGTCAATCGGGGGCTCTAGGATTAACAGGCGTTATTTGGACACGATACTCTCTGGCTATCACTCCAAAAAATTGGAGTCTTTTCAGCGTTAATCTTTTCGTGGCGTTCACAGCATTGTACCAAGTCGCCAGAGCTATTAAGTAAGTCCTTGAACCTTTGAAAAAAAAAAAATAAAGAAAAGAAGTTTCTCAGGATTGGGTCGAGGGTACTGGGAAAATCACGAAAATGTTTTTTCTCGATTACTCCGATCATTATTTTCTGCAAAGTAATATGAATTTATTACTAGAATAATAAAATTATTCCATTTTGTTATTTGTTGTTTTAAAAACTGCATTCCTCAATAAAAATTGGTCTGAAATACACTCGAAAAATGACGAGAGTATTTTTTCACGAATTTTTTTTTTTTTTCAATATTTTTCGCGGTGTTATATTGATTTGTAAATTTTGGGAATAATTTCATATCGTAATTGAATCAATAATGCACAATTGTTCATGCAACATTTTTCACAATTCCTTCGAAAAAAAAAAAAAACCACTAACGTCAAACTTTTATTATAAAAGGTATTCAAAGCTGTGTCGCGGGTGAAGCCGCGTGCACGGCACTAGTTTATCAACAAATTCATAACTTTATTTTCTAATTCCTCTTCTATTTCCTTATTTTGGCCCTTTGTATCTTTGAAAAACTATATTCCTCAATAGAGATTGGTCTTAAGGCGTTATATGTAGTTGTGCTCGGGAAAATTAACGGATTTTCATGATTTTTTTTTAGCCATGTTAGCATCATTTTATTAAAATACACTATACGGTATAAATTATTACATATTTTGAGGTACTTACATAAATTGTTTTATGTACACATTTTCACTACCGGGGGAAATATGGTCGTTGTCCTAAAACACCTTTTTTTCAACATCACTCGCGGTGAGCATGATATCTCTGGAACTGCTCATTTGAAATGAAAAAATCAAAAAGATTTCGTTAGTATAATACTATACGCTCTTCGTGAAAGAAGGGTTTAGCGAAGTTTAAATTTTTAAAAATATGTTGTCAATTTTTCTGAAAAGTTCGATTTTTGAGGTTCCAAAAATGAGGTTTTTTGACCCAAAAAAATATAAATTTTGGTCCAAATGAAAATTCCTTCGTTCACGATTGAGCCATTATATTTATAAACATGTTCGTGAAAGATTCAAATCGATCGGTTAAATTGCTTTCGAAAAATCGTGCTCACCGCAACAGCATTTTTTTAAAAAAACATGATTCCGAGATAATCGCGTTTAAAGTTTTGCGTTCGCTGCGCTCGGAGGCTCAGATCTTTATAATATTTTGGGAAAACGTTCTTTTAAAATGATGTACTTTGAGAAAATGCAAAAAAATAAAACAATTTTCCATTTTTTTCAACCCAAACAACTAGACAACCCCTTAAGGATACTCGGAAAATGACGAAAGAATTTTTTCAATATTCTCGGTAGTTTGATGTGGTTTTGTCATTTTCTGGAATAGTTTTATTTCGTAATTTTGGGAATAATTTCATTTTTTAATTATTCTAAACTGTAATCTGACAGCTTCATTTTTTATTTTTATTATAATAATAAAATCATTGTATTCTCTAATTTAACTATACCAATATAATTACTACTTCGAATTTTCATTTGGTAATTTGAGTTTTTCTAATTCGTGTATATTCGTTTTACGTTTCAGATATCAAAGAGAAGTACAGGCTCAAGAAGCCGCAGCTGGGACGACAACATCAACAAATCATTGACGACTGGACGACAGCCTAAACATTCCTAGATAGCTAATATAAATATAAACATAAATATTTATATGAATTATATAATTGACTATATCAAAATCAACTTGATTCTTAATTTAGAAAAAGCATGAATTGTTGATAGAAAATCTCCAATAACTCTCGATTACTAATCATTATAAAACTTTCTTGTGAACGTATTTTCAAAATTTCGCAAATTAGTCCTGTTTGCAATTCATTTTCATGCTTTTTTGAAGTATCAAAATAATGTGCTCAACTCAAAATACAAAATTATCTTGTACGAGGCTTCAGAAGCATGAATAACTGTTAAAGTACACGCGGGGTCTAAAATATCCCAGAGAAAGTGAGTCCAAATTTGAAAACCTATGAAAATTAATTATTTTTCATAATACGTTAATAAACGTTTTTCGATAAATAACCTGTTCTGAATTGAACTGATAAAACGGAGGAATACTTGAAAAAAATGGGACAGACATTTTTTCAAGTTTTAATATTCGTTTATTTTAATTTGGCAACAATTCAAAATAATGTGATACTTTGGACCCAAGTCCATGGGAAGCGTGTACTTTCAGGGTTTAAAAAATAATAGTTACACTCAAAAAAAGGAAAATTGATCTAATTTTGGGATTTTTAAAAGTCTAATATTTCATTCGAATTATATGAATTTGGTTTTTTATCCGATTACAGTTGTCCACTAGGGAAAACGAGAGATAGCACAAAATAATGTTGTATAATGATGTTTACATGAGATGAAGGAAACGCTGGTTCGTTTCTCGAGTTACGATTTTTCTTATTACGAAAATCTTGATCAAAGTTAAACAAACCTTTTGCCGTACTTTCGGTTATTCTCAGGTTTGATAGAACTGACACGTTGTACAATAGAATTTTTTGTAGCTTATTTTAATTTCGTATGTTTGAAGACACAAGAATGGGGGTTCTAGGTTTATCACTGATGATCTGATTAATTTATAATCAAAAAAACGTCATAGGCGGCCAAAAGATTTTCAATTTTAGTGATGAGGACTTAAAATTTCAACAGAAGTCGAAAATTTAAATCAGAAATTCAAATTCAAACGATAATCAATTATTTTTTTAATTTTTATTCACCAGTTTTGAGTTTTATATTAAAAATTTGAATTAAAATTATTTCCTAATATGTTCTCTACAATAAACTCCAATTTGGGAAATAAATTGTTCTAAGAATTTTTGAATTTTGATTTGGAAATAAAAGCAGAAATTTACAACTGAAATCAGGAATTAAAAATTCAAACAATAACTATTTTTTTAATTATTTTTTCATCATTTTCGAATTTGTATTAAATATTTAAATCGAAATCGATCACTCGAATCAGAAATTGAGAATTCGAACAATAAATGTTCAATTGTTGAATAATAATCGTTTTCAGAATTTCTAAATTTAGAACTGAAAACGAAAGTAGAAATTTCTAAAATTAGAAACTGAAAATTCGAACAAAATTCCTTAACGGGGGAAAGTCATGTAAATGTACGTTTTTTCAAGATTTTTTTATAAAGAAATGGAATAGTTTATTGAATTAACATAAAGCATATCTCAAAATATACGATGTAAGGTATATTGAAAAATTTGTGTAGACTAAAATATTTCAAAATGACGACGCCGCAGCTGCTGGAAGTCCTCAGATTTACGCCGTGCAGCCTACTGGTCTCAAATCTCAAATAAAATAAAAAAAGCCAATTTTTAATTTTAAAATACTTTAATACGCTTTGCATGACGGAGAGAAAAAAATAAAAATTTAAGACCATTTACAAAAGTACAAAAATAAGTGATTTTTTTCAAAATGGTCCTAAATTTTTAATTTTTTTTTCTCCATCATGCGAAGCGTATTAATGTAATTTAACAATAAGAATTTGATTTTTTTATTTTAGTTGAGATTTGAGACTTGTAGGTTGCACGGCGCAAATCTGCTTCCAGTAGTTGTGGCGCCGCCATTTTGAAATATTTTAGTCTAAAAAAATTTGTCAATATACCTTACATCGTATATTTTGAGATATGCTTTATGTTATTTCAATAAACTAATTCATTTCTTTATAAAAAAATCTTGAATAAACGTACGTTTACATGATTTTCTCCCCTTAATTATTTTAATAATGTTCGTAGCAACGACCTCGAATTTTTTTTCCCGATTTTTTCGAATGAATTTCTTATGATCCGTTAATGAATTTACAGTTGTAATGATTAATAAACGACGTTTGTTTGTAAATCGTTCGACTAGAGGACGAGTAAAAGCGATTGAATGTGCCAAACTGTGATACAGAGAGAAGTTAGTTAATTAAGAAGAAAAATCGTCACTCGTTCGCTCAATTAAGTGGTAATGATGAAAAAAACCAACATTTCGTCGTTTGGTCGAATAATCAAACATTAAATGATACCCAAAAAAAACGAAATAGGCAGACGGAGGAGGTCAAATAAAATATATCATTGAGGACGAACCAAATATATATATATATATATATCTCCTGGTCCTCGCGACACAAACTTCTACCTCTAAGCCAAAATGTTCAACAAACACACACACACACACACAGACAAACAGGTCTTAACTCTAGAACTCCAAACATGGGTAATTTGTGTTCATGCCATCCAGAGTCCGATATTTAATTGAATTTTCGAGAAAAATGTTTGTCCAAAAATTTAATAGTGAAGTTAAGAATCCAAAGAAGATCCATGAATTTTTTCAGATTATTCTGTACGCAGTCCAATAAGCAACCCAAGCACATGAACCATGTTTGGGCTTTGACGGTTAATTATTGTCACCAAAGTAGATTATACACAAAGAAATTACTAAAATCGTGCCTAAAATTTACAGGATGGTAGATCGCGAAATTCTGAAGAAAAAAGTCTTTAACGATTTTTCTCTCCAATGCACCATTGATGAGATAATTAGGCATGATGAATGCGTGGTGAAGAAAAAGTGGAGAGGGATAACAACGCCCCTTCAGTCTCGCTGCGCGTATAGGCCGAAAAACGCAATCGTGTACTCGTGCCACGCCCCCTCTGCTTATCGGTACTCCGCAAATGGCTTAACTATTAATCCATTAATATCTCACGAACGTTGCATCAGAGAGAAAAATAGCTTAAGTCTTTTCTCTCGAGAATTTCGTAATCTAACTAATTTCAGCTTGTGCACAACTTTTCAGCCACCCTGTCTACGTTATACCGTGTACATTGGAATTCTCGTCGAAAACGAGAAAAACGCTCAAAGCGTTGTTGTATAATTATAAAAATTCTGTATTCAGTCGTATATTGTAATCTTGTTCATGCGACACAACGTGAAATAAAGGTGCAAACATTTTTCATTTTTTTGTGTTTTATATGTATCGTTGTTTATGCCCCTGTTTCGGTGTAAAATACTAAAATAAATAACCGCAAAAAAGTTTCCAGAGTTTATCGGATTATGGGGATTATTTATGGAACTTTAAATTGGTTACGGACCATAATCTCTACATGCGCGGTTTTCAGGAATGGTATTTTCGCACTATAAGACACTATTGCAACAAGTTTTTAATTATTCTTGAATTCTTAAGGGAGGAAATTTTATTAGGAGTCTTAAAAAAGTATAATATTTACGATTTTTTTCTCGGTTCCAATAGAATGAATCTTTTAAACAATTTTTTCGACTATTTTATTAGATATGTCGACAATAAAAAAAAATTTTTTGAATACAAAAATATTGATTTTGTATTTTAAAAAATTTGAAATGTTCAAAACGCCAAAACGATTAATCGACGTTCGATGTAGCATGTGTAACTTTTGTCTGAAATGAAAAAATCATGGAATTTCTCCGTTTTCATATTCTTCTACGCCTGAACCTAAGAGAATTTATTTAAAAATTATATTTAACTATTTTTTTAAACAATTAAATTGAAAGTGTTATACAAAAATCGGACCTTTTTTTCAAAGTTTCACAATTCGTTTAATGCATATTTAAAAAAAATTTGGTTCACATAGAAAGTAAATGTATAAAAATACGCCGATGAACGAATTCAGCGTCGGAGTGTTTTAAACATTTTAGAATATTTTGTATAAAAAATCAATATTTTTGTATCAAAGAAATATTTTTGTAATATCGAAATGTATAATAAAACATTCCAAAAGTGTCGAAGATTCATTATATCGGAGCCGCGAAAAAAATCGCAAAAAGTGAACTTTTATTTAGTGTTCTAATTCAGGTGCTCCTCTTCGGGAATATTTGAAAATTAGACAATAATTTGCGCAGGTCTTAATGTTGATTACTTCCAACTTGAAAGTGATTTGAGGAGAACGCCACTATGGTGGACCAAAAAATTGTCAATTTTTAAGAATTTTTTTTCACAGGTATAACTAATTATTCAAGAATCAGGTAAAGGATACTTTATTGAATATATATTCAACTATTTCAATACCAATTTTTATTGAAAAATATTACAAATTTACGGTGTTGTGAGCTTGCATGTGACTGTAAAAAAAAATTCCTCTTCATTGACCCTTCGAAATCTTGGCGAAGGGTTATGAGAATGGAGAAGAAATATCATAAATATCATAAATTCAATGTCTATATGAAAGGAGCTTTCGTTGTACGTGGCCGTTAAAATAAAGAATTCACGAAATGGTGGCAATTTGAAATCTTTTTTCGTAATTTATTCGATTTTAGATCCTTTTTTGTTTAAGCGGTTTTAAAAAATAGTAATTATGAAAGGTTTAAAAATCGGCCACGTACGGACTTACTGCGATAACGAATATTGGGGGGGGGGGGGGGATATCGGATCATTGGTTTTCGAGTATTCGATGGGACAAGATCAAAATAAAAAGTTGTTTCGAGGAAAACGCGTTCAAATTTTTCATTGCTTTTTTCTTGACATAAAATAAAGTGTTATCTCAAAAATACCGTAACGGATCAGCGAGTCCCAAAAAAAGTCCCATTTGGGACTCGGGGCATAAGTCGACAAAAGTGACCCGAAATGGAGTCTCGAATGGGACTTTTTTCCTCTTGCTCAGGGTGAACCGGACGTGACGCCATGAGTCCCAAACTGGGACTCGGAGTCCCAAATAGGGACATTTTGTAAGAGTTGAATCTCAAAAAAAGTCTCTATTTGGAACTCCGAGCCCCAATTTGGGACTTTTTCTTTGCTTCTCGCTCCGGCCACAGCGTGGCGCAATGTCAAGCGTTTTCGGGAGCACGCATCATCCGCCAGGTGGGCATATATTACCGGAGCCGTAAAACTCTGTAATCGTCTGAAAAGATGGTCTCGTACAAAGTACAAATAGGTGTATTCATAGTGAATCGCTTATTTCGGTTGCCTCGCTCGAAAAAGTCCCACATTGGGGCCCGGAGTCCCAAATAGGGACCTTTTTTTTTGAGTTTTCATTCCTAAAAAAGTGCCTATTTGGGACGCATGACGGTCACGTCCGGTTCACACCGAGCGACGGGAAAAAGTCCTAGCTGGGACTTCATTTGGGGTCAGTTTTGTCGACTTAAGAGTATGGATCAGTCACCTATATCGAATTTTCGAAATTGAAATTCTTCGACACGATTTGACCGAATACAAAAAAGCTCTGTCAGCGGACGCGGGACGATGGCAAAAATCCGCTGACAGGGCCTTTTTGTAATCGGTCAAACCGTGTCGAAGAATTTCACTTTCGAAATTTGCAGCTATCTCTCTCGCACTCACGGTGGCGAGATACCGACTGACCCATACTCTTAAACCTAAGTCTCAAATGGGACTTTATTGGGGTTTATTTTAGGGACTCCACTGATCCGTTAGGATACTTACTTTTGATTTAAAAATTTTGTTTACATAATTTTTAAGATGTATAATGCAAGAAAATGCAAAACAAAAAACATATATAGACTTTATGATTCGTCACAGTGACGTTCCACGTAGGGCTGGGGTAGTCTACGTTATTACAAGAAAAGTCCGCCATCTAAATTTATTCATAACAAAATCGAAGTCAAATGATCCATACAACATTCGAACATTCCTGAATCTATTTTTAAATCTTCCCATAAAAATTCTCACGCGACCATCACCGAATTTGCTTGCACGTAAAATAAAAAAAAAAAAAAACGTGACCTCGATGTGACCCCAGCGGTAAGAAACAGCTGATTGTTCAAAATTCCTCACTATTCATCCTTCCCTAAAAAACTGGCAATCAACAAACTCCTAAATGACAGAACCAATGCTGATTTTTCACGAAAAATGTTCTCAAGCATATTTGCACTGATTAGTTTGTACAAACATTCACCGATTTCCTGAAATTACGTTATTGACATCTCCAGCAAAAAAAAGGTAAAAAAAAGCATCTCAGGCCATCTGTAATCGAGTTGACACAAAGTTTAATTGACAGTACGGCCACGTGGCGGCGCTACCGTACGGTCGTAGAAACGTCGTACGAGTTGCGCAATTGTAGTTGTGCCGTGATTGTTGGTTCGTACGTCTGACACGAGCGAGAGAACGCGCTTTTCATACGCAGTACGTGGTCTGCTGGAGCCGTGAGTACAGACTGAATTTTTTTTCGTCCGCTCCCGTTGTAATTAGTCACAGAGAGGATATAGAAAGGAGCAGATATATATATATATGTATATATGTAGAAATATATATATATATATACATGTATATATGGTAGATAATATAAATGTTAAGATAAACTCATCAGACAGTTGAGGTTTGACGTTTTTCTGCTGGGGAATCTTTAGCAAACGTGCAGAGGGCAAATATATACAAGTTCAGTGAGAAGAGAGAAAGAGGATTAATCGATTTCCAGTGCGTTCTCTAAAAAAAAAGATATTTTCTTAACATCGAGAATAAATAAAAAAGTGGGCCATTAGTTCATTGGCAAGATCGAAGACGCTATCAAGACCACGATGTTTTCCGGCTTGACGAATCAAATGTCCAATTGGATGGGCAAGAAGGGCGAGGACGGTACCGAATTACCAGCCGAAGAAAAAGTCTTGTCCCCTGGTGCTGAGGGCGAACTCGATCTTGAAAAAAAGGATAGCAGGTATTCCAGAGCATATGTACTTTTATCTATGCGTATATAAAATATGCGTGTGTGTGTATATCTGAATATATAGATGAACACGTACGTTGTTGAAAAAAATGAAGAAATTTCAAGAAATATGAAAGTACATTACTTTCGCGATTTCCTCATCAAATTTTTGTTTTTTAAATGTTTAAGTTTTTTTGACGTTTATCGATTTATCTTTTAATAGGAACAGTTATATAGTTTAGAAAATAAATACGAAGATACACTGTTTTTGCGATTTTGCCATGGAATTTCCGATTTATTCGGTGTTCCAATTTTCTTTCACATTTATCAATTTATTTTTTAGTAAGAATACTATTAGTTTCAAAAAAATATGAAACTACCTTATTTTCTCGATTTTTCGATGGAATTTTCCATTTTTTTCATGTTTAAATTTTTCAAAGATGTTTATCGATGTATTTTTTCAATCAAAAATCGACCAGTATCACGATTTTCGATGGAATCGTCGATTTTTGGCAGGAACAGTATGTAGTTATTAAAAAATCAATAATTAACCATTTTGTGACCGCGAAAATTGGATCATTAGAGGAGCATCGTGCATGAGAGATAAAGACGCTCGATGCCTTCAGCTCACGTTTCCCTTGTATCGATTCATTTTGATGTCGCGCTGAATAATAAGCTCGTAAACCTCGACATGTAAACTTTTTATACATACATATATTGACATTGTCATGTATGGGAGAATCCCTCATAAAGTCAAGCAATTTCCCGTAAAAACTACGGTCATACGAGTGTGAAAAACAAATGGTACAAATTTATCGAAGAACTGTCCTTTGTTTGGGGTTAAAAAAAACCAAACTTCAAGAAATACAAATTTTTACCAAAAAAAGAAAACGGAGATACTTAGAGCGAAAAAATGCAATAATGACCGGATTTTTTTCATCGTGTGGAGTTAAAAAAAAAGGAAAAATATTTAATATTCGATGTTCCAGAAAGATCGATATCACGAAACTCTTATCAGCATGTATTTTCGGTCCTTTTTTTATATTCATATCGTAAAAAAAATCATTTATATATATATATATGCACCTTTGTGTGTACGTGTGATGCATACAAGTGAAAAGCAATACTTTATTTGGCGAGCGCACTAAACCTTCTCGTGGGACCTCGTGACATCGTCTAGTGATCAATAAGTCTTTACGGAGCCACGAATGTACCGGATTAATGTATATACGTATATACGTGCCACGTTACACAGGTTCATTCCAGATAAAACGAACTAGGCCGTAATCCTCACTCTTATTTATTTTTCACCCTATTTCGCGTTACGTACAGCAACGAAAAAAAGCTCCGTACACATTTTTAGCCATAGATTGTCAAATTTACGAAACATTTACATTTGTACATATTATACACCCAGAAAATACATCTAGTCGATTCAACTAGGGTCTAGTTAAATCAAATAAATTTTTTCCTTGTCTCACGACCAAATAGTGGTCTATTTAACTTTAAGGGGGGAAAGTCCTGTAAACGTATGTATTTTTCAAGATTTTTTTATAAAGAAATGGAATAGTTTAGTGAATTAACATAAAGCATATCTCAAAATATACGATGTAAGGTATATTGACAATTTTTTTTAAATTAAAATATTTCAAAATGGCGGCGCCACAGCTACTGGAAGCAGATTTGCGCCGTGCAGCTTACAGGTCTCAAATCTCAACTAAAATAAAAAAATCAAATTCTTATTGTTAAAATACATTAATACGCTTTGCATGACGTAGAGAAAAAAAATTAAAAATTTAGGACCATTTTGAAAAAAATCACTTATTTTTAACTAAATTTTTAATTTTTTTTCTCCGTCATGCAAAGCGTATTAATGTATTTTAACAATGACAATGATGATTTTTTGATTTTAGTTGAGATCTGAGACCTGTAAGCTGCACGGTGTGACTCTGAGGTGCCAACTTCCAGCAGTTGTGGCGCCGTCATTTTGAAATATTTTTGTCTAAAAAAATTTATCAATATACCTTACATCGTATATTTTGAGATATGCGTCATGTTAATTCAATAAACTATTCCATTTCTTTATTAAAAAATCTTGAAAAAACGTACGTTTACATGACTTTCCCCCTTAAGAAGTTATATTTTTTTTTATCACAATATTTTTATATTCTTGATTAATGAAAAATTTAATATATGTATTAAAATTGGACGTACTTTTATCTTAAAAATTGAACGAACATAAAAGTTGACATAAAAATAATATTTATATTATTATTTATAATATTTATAATATTAATTCTACCATATTCAATTATAATATTATTTAATACTATTTTCATGGGTCTGCGATCCTGGGTAGGTACAAAAATTCACCCTCACCTTTCTAGACATAGTCAGAATAATATTATAATACTACTTTGGTTCCCGCAATTTATGCATATCTGGAGCGCTATTCGTATGTGAGAAATGCCTCGACGCTCTGCGCGACGTGGTGGCCGGAGCAAGAAGCTTCAACGTAGCTACTCGACAAACGAACCCAAATAGCATTATCTATTGGATTTAAAAACAGCTTTCTAGCTGAAACGAATAGAAATTTTGTTGATTCAAATTAAAAAAATTCGAATAAACGATCCTAGTCGATATAAATAGAACTTTTTTTCTGGATGTTCATAAAACCGTGTTAGGTCATGTACATTTATATAGGACTTTCCGTGCCAAATTGGCTCGACTGTAACCCTCGCCCTTTCTCAATGTTTTACTTCCACTCAGTACATCGTAGGGCGTTGTAAAAAAAGCTTGCAGCTTAATGGGCCACTCGATACTCGAGCCTGGAAAAAATAATATCGTAAAAATAAACGTAAATAAAATAACGCAGGTTACTTTTGTAATTTCAAATAATATTATTTTTAATTGAATTTAATAATAATGGTGATTATTAAAAGTTTTAATAAAAGTGAAAAATTTTATTTTCACTATTAATATAAAAAATTCATTTCGACGTTGATAATTTTATCGAATTGTGATTATTGCTTAGCAATAATATTTTTCATTCGGGATTTTGGAGATTTTAGTGATTTTTCTCTCTGATATCACACTGGGTCTGGAAGATCTGTAAGAAAACCTGATTTTTTGAATATATAAATTCACTGTTTTATTGGAATTTGTAATAAATCAGAAGATTCGTGATATTCGTAATCACTCCGATGCAGAGTCTCTAAGGTCAACTCTTTATCGGAATCAACCTTATCGGTTAAAAAAATAAACTTTCAAATCGGAGAATTATAAATTCGGAGATACCAGCGAAAGTAAACTTCTCAGGCCGCAGCGTTATGAAATTTCTTAAATTTCATTAATCTATGATTTCACAAATTGCAACGAAAATTCCTTTTCATTGTTTCGACCAATTTTCTTATTTGTGAAATCGTTGAAATGTACAACTTAGTCTTTAAATTCGGAGGTTGATTTTCAATTTTTGTCGACGATCGAAACTGGTTGAATTTTTTGAAAATTTGTGAATTTTCGTTGCGAATTTTTGTTCCAAATCTTCAGACAAAATTGTAAAAAAACATTGGAACAATTTCACAAATTGGAAAATCGGGAAAAAGAAAAAATAGAATTTCCGTAGTGTTTTAACGATAAAAAGTTTCAATAAAATTGCTGATATCGGTTGACTGAAATAGTACTATCATATTTAAGGATCAAAAAAAGAGTTACGTGTTTGAAAAATGCGTGTGGAGTACTCAAGAAAAAAAAAGTTGTGCTATCATCGTAAAAATAGATACGAAACTTGTCCGGGACGATTGAACTAAAAAATAAAAACGAGTCTAGACCCTCGACCGATCGATCGTTCCATGAGCGCAGGCAGGACAGCAGCCACTGTTTTTCTACGTGCCAACAAATCACCCTGGCTCTCATCTCGGTTTTCACGACCCTTTTTCCTGGATAACGTTCGCTCATTTCCTTTTGTTTTTTTTATTCACTTTTATCCATCGTGTTGCGATGATTGTACTTTTTTTCAATTGCGAATAACTCAATAATTTGTGAAAATTTTCTAAAAAAAAAAAACATCGCATAAAAAAGCCTACACGAGAGCAATTCAAAAATTATTTCGATTCGTTTTTCATAAATGTTCTGCAATTTTTTTTGCTATAAAAAGGACACAAACAAAATGAGAAAAACCTTATTTTGCAAATTGTTATTTAAGATTGACATACAATTTTATTATGATTTTGTTCTTTTTTTTTTGTTTTGAGAATTGCAAAGAAATGAAGCAAGTTTCCCTCAGGTTCGAACGGAGCCACGCCTTAATTAACTTCTTCGAGAGCGAGAGATGCAGAATTTTTAATACAAGAGTACTATGAAGAACTTTGAGATCGTAAAATTTAATGCATTCATTACCGAAGGCAATGTGTACTGGATATTAATTTTTACTGAAACATCGGACTAAAAATTACCTCCATTTTTAAATTATCTCGTACAATTATTTGCCTAATAAAAATTGAGAAAAACTCACACTGCATTGTGAGGAAATAAAAAATCAAAATGGAACACAGAAGTTTGTGTTATTGGAAAGTGACAAACTTTTTATTTATATTTAAATTTCGTATTTCCAAATAGTGTAACTTGTTTTGGACTAAATTTGTTTGTAGATTTGTAAACGAGGCCAAAAAAGAACTTGGCTAATTGCGGACCTTTAAATTTGCATAAAATTTTTGTATGAAATCAATAGAAAAAAAAAACAAAATGAATTACATTTCAATAATGCAAATTTCCGAATTAATATTATGAAATAAATCGGTCATTATGTCTCCGGAATACCGTGAAATTTCTATTTGTTTTTCTATATTGTAATTTCGAAATCGTCAGCGCTGATTTGGCTTAATTCATCTGTTAATTAAAAATGAAAAACGAAAAAAGTACGTTGGCCAATATCTTTGTAGCTTTGACCTACGTAAAAAGTTGTTGCGATATAAAAAAACAGGGAAACCCGAAGTTCGGTTACATCCGAATTATAGAAAGTCTAATATTTGAAATATGCACATCCCGTGGTAACGTAAAGGCTACATGGGGTTCAGACTACTCCAGCGTTTTTAATCCGTTGCCAAATTAAAAGTACAGAATATTAAAATTTGAAAAAATGTCTGTTTCCTTTTCAAGCATTCGTAAATAAGACATAGCAGTTTGTTTGTCGAAAAAAGGATATTAACGTATTGGGAATCAATTTTCAAAAGTCCAGTTGTTCGGATTACGGCTGAAACTTTGCTCTCGGTCTTCAAGGCCCCAAGTATACTTCAAGGGTTAGTATTATCGAATGAAACAGTTTCTGGCAAAGAAACTGGAAAGGAGTGACTCAAAAAGGGTACTGGTTTTGAGCAAACGGTTCTTGGCACCTAAAACATCATCGACCCGAGTAAGATTAAGGTAAAATAGCTGATGCAGACTAGTCAAATGAGTATTAAATTTTCAAAATACATTTTAGTTTAGTTAGCAAAGTTTAATGCACTAATTGAATGAATTGACGGTTGGTTTGTATTACAACGTGTTTTATTAACCTACAAAAATATTAATAACAATAGATTTGCAAAACCTTCAGCTGTAAATGCAAAATTTCATGATATCATATTTTCATCGAGATTTTTCAAAGAATAATCCGTATTTTTCAACCCATTTTAATGCACCACATCTTATTTTGTTCCTCAAAAGATCCTGTACAAATTCACCGTGTGGCTTTTTTCTGAGTTTCATCATTTTACTGTTGCAGCCAATTGTATAATCGGCTTAAAAAAATGTTCATAAACCAATCGCTGTAATGTTCATTAACAAGTTTCGAAAAAAACCTACATGGTGAATTCGCAGAGGATCTCTTGAGGAAAAAAATAAGACGTGGTGCATTAAAATCGGTTGAAAAATACGGATTATTCTTTGAAAAACCTCGATGAAAATAAGGCATCATGGAATTTTGTAGTTATCGATTGATGATTTCGTAAATCCATCATTAATAAATTTTTTTAGGTTAATAAGACATGCTGTAATACATATTAACCTTCGATTAATTTAATTAGTGCATTGAACTTTGTATAAATGTATTTTGAATATTTAGCACTTATTTGACTAGTGCGAAGCAGCCATATTACTTTAAAAGGCGTAAAACCAATGAATTTTTTCATTATTAGGTTTGCCAATGTATTTTTTTTTTTTTTGTAAGTTGGAGTCGTGAATTTTAGCTAAATTTTTACTGCTCCATTTTTTTTAAGCGATCTAGACAGAGATGACCTTGAAATCTTCAAGGCATTTCCACCCGAAAAGCCCGGTTGATGTTTTTCGAAAACCGAGTAAAAAATCTTTTTCCATTTATCAATTTTTGTTTGTTAATGATTTCCAGTTTTTTCGAATCGATTCTTGGATCTCCAAAGAAAAGTC
Source organism: Rhimphoctona megacephalus (assembly GCA_963989365.1). NCBI lineage: Eukaryota > Metazoa > Arthropoda > Insecta > Hymenoptera > Ichneumonidae > Rhimphoctona > Rhimphoctona megacephalus. Next base: position 14,750,317 of record OZ022421.1, on the reverse strand, counting down.
TGACCATTCTTGCAGCACAAAAATGCAAATAAATGTTAAGCACTATGCGAAGAAGAGCGAAATTTCGTTGTTTTATTACGATAAAAACTTTGAAACTTTTTATCTTTTCCCCTGAATTTTATACGTTTAAAGATATTTAAAGTGATAAAATTTATTACGTCACTCTATATATAAATAATGAAAAAATATATACATATTAGGGTGATTAAAAAAATCGACTTTTTTTCTCTTAAAGTCGCAAGTGGTATGAAAAAGTAATTCTTTCACAATTTGGGCCTTCTAAAAAAATGTTTAGAGGTCATACCTACAACGTTTACATATTTTTTTTTTTCAATTTTAGCGAAAAATCATGATATAAAAGTATCGATTTTTCGGTGTTGCAACAAAAATTGTTAGTACTTAATAAAAAGTTGATTCTCTCAAAATTTGAGTTTAAAAGAAAAAAATTTAGAGGCCGCCCCGACTTTTCTAAATTTTTTTTTTTCAGTTTCTCGTAAACATCGTGGTATAAAAAAATGGTTCTCTTCGTGTCGTAGGTTGATATGCTAGCGTTTCATGGAAAAGTTATTTTTCCAAAACTTGAATCTTTAAAAAAAAAATTTTACAGGTACCTCCAGTAACGTTCAGAAATTTTTTCATAATTTTGGCTGAAAATCGATATCGAAATATGGTTTTGTTTTTGTGGCAACTAAAGATATTAGTACTCGGTAAAAAAGTAATTTTTGCAAAATTTGAGTCATTTAAAAAAATGTTTAGAGGAAACTCCAGCGACTTTGAGATATTTTTTTCTAATTTCAGCTAAAAACCGTGATATAAAGATGTGGATTTTTTCGTGTCGCAAGTAAATGCACTCTACCGAAAACGGATTGAGAAAAATCATAGTCGCTGAGTGTGACCTCTAATAATTTTTTTACTAGGCTCATAATTTGGGAGAATTACTTTTTTATGAAATGCTAGCATAATATAAACTTAGATACACAGAAATTTTCTTTTTCATATCACGATTTCTACCCGAAGTTATAAAAAAATATCTAAAAGTCACCGAGGGAGAGCGGTTGGTCCGGTGGATAAGGGCTCGGGCTCGCGTGCCACAGGTCCCGGGTTCGAATCCCGGACAAAACACCAATAAAAAATTCAACATTTTTTCACATATTTCTACCGCAATCCCGGGTGGTTTAGACTCCATCTTCATAAATCCATGCCTAAAACACCTTACTATGATGCGTTCTCGGTTGGTGTGCGGCTTTGGGTGCTCTCCGTAGACGATTCTAATCGCACGGATGAAGTAATTTAGCCCACTGCATCACAGCTGAGGAAGTGCCTGCCTAAGTTCCTCTGATGGCCGCGCTTGAGCGTGCTCGCATTACCACCTGAGGGGATTAGTGAGGCACCGGCTGTATCGGCAACGTTTTCTGTAGTTTCCCTTCGCCCTCGGCAAATGCGATACAGTTGGGGATAAGTCGGCTGCAGCCGCACAGGGGTGATATTTGGAAGGGAATGGGGAACTAAAAAGGGAAGGCCCCGGGCTTACTGGCAGGAGCAATAATTGGCTCCAAAGCGCCAATAAAAAAAAAAAAATAAAAAATAAAAATCTAATACCGGGGGCACCTCTAAAAATTTGTTTAGAAGATTCAAATTTTGGGAGAATAACTTTTCCATGAAATGCTAACATATCAACCTGCGACACAAAGAGAATAATTTTTTTTATATCACAATGTTTACGAGAAACTGAAAAAAAAAATAGAAAAGCCGCTAGGGCGACCTCTAATTTTTTTCTTTTAAACTCATATTTTGGGAGAATCAACTTTTCATTAAGTATTAACAATTTTTGTTGCGACACCGAAAAATCGATACTTTTATATCATGATTTTTCGCTAAAATTGGAAAAAAATATTTAAACTTCGCTGGTGTGACTTCTAAGAATTTTTTTAGAAGGCCCAAATTCTGAGGGAACTACTTTTTCGTGAAGTATTGACACAATCACTTGCGGTTTTAATCCTAGCCGCACACTATAACTTTTAGTACCTTACTTACACACTATCGGTCTATTGGACCGACGACTTCTATTGCTCTATAAACTTGTAACAAACACGTCTATTAAGGTTTAATTGTAGTGAAATCGAAACGCCAGACTCCGACCAATTCGGAGAAGCAATCAGTAAAGCTAAAAAGTCGTTTGATAAAAAGTTATAATGTTTATAAAAAAGTGTGTGGTGAAAAAAAGGTGAAAATGTAGTGCGTTGCTGACGGTCCATTGGACCCCGTAGTGTGTAGCTAGGGTTAACGGGAGAAACCAGTTTAGGAGGCCGAAATGTTGGTGTTTTTCGTGAATTTTTTTAACAGGGAAAGAATAATCAGAATTTGTTTAAACTTGGAGGATATTTTATTCATGTTTTGAAGTATACTTTATAATTTTTTCAAGTCATTTCCGCCGGAAATAGTGGAGTTAGAAGCTGCTGTCCATGTACGATCGCCATCCGAGTTTTTTGCTGGTGGGCATTCCTGAAGTCACAATTTTTATCTGTAATCATTACAATTTTCTTTTTTCGTTAACAGCATATTTCCTAAGAATATGAACCTAATTGTGATCGAAAAAGTTGAAAATTGCATGTTTTTGAGGTGTTTGAACACAATGTCATGTTTTTATACCATGTTTTTTCACCTTTTTTGCATTAAAACAATATTTTTAATAATAATATCATCCCAGAGTTAGGTTCATATAAATTCTCATTGAATAAAGAATATTCTCACAAATTTTCAGAACGATTGGTCAATAACTTTTTGAGCTAGAATGCCCACCAGTTGAAAAAAGTCGTCCATGGACAGCAGCTTCTAACTCCACTATTTCCGGCGGCAATGACTTGAAAAAATTACAAAGTGTACTTCAAAACATGAATAAAATATCCTCCAAGTTTAAACAAATTCTGATTACTCCTTCCCTGTTAAAAAAAATTCACGAAAAACACCAAAATTTCGGCCTCCTACACTGGTTTCTCCCGTTAAGAAAAAAAAGTCGATTTTTTTCAAATCACCCTTAATACATATATAAATGAATTACCTATATATAGGATACAGGAAAGAGCAACTTGCAAAAGCTTTCCTGTAGAGCTTATTTAGAAAACGTCGACAACTAATTAACGACGTTATTGGCGCCGGAGTATGACCAGAATGCTTTCTGCTTGAAGCTGCTAACACGTGTGTGTATGCGGGTGTGCACCACCGACAACAAAGTGGTATAGCAAAGTGGAAATTACGCAAAATACATCGAAGCTCGTAATTTATATCACTAATAAATACCACAGTGAATCATGCTTCCACGAGCACTTCCGGTTATTCGATATTTCACAATATATTGAGGATGTAGTGTAGGAAGTAATACTTAAAATCACGTAACCGTATCTCATTCTTTGTTCATTGATTTTACGAATCTTTCACACGAGCCTCGTAAACTTAATTCCTTCGATTTTTACTGTTTGCACCGCTTTTTTATCACTCAAATAATAAGTACTTGCGATTTCGATTTTTTTTTTTTTACAGTTGACATAAAACCAAAATTTCCAGAACTGGTTAGAATAATTGTGTGTACTAGCGAATATTAATCATAGTTTCGAAGATTTAGTAACTCATTGAATTAAGTTTTTTTATTTGCGAACAATTTTTCATGCTTTTAAAAACTAGCTGTTTGCGTTTCGTAAACAACTTTTAATATTAATTTGTAGCTTCTTTTTTTAAGCTGACATTTTCCACGAAAATTAATATTCTTAGTCTAGTATTGGATCCAAAAAAATTACTATAATGAAACAGAAAATTCACATTTTATTATTTAGTATTGATCGCTGGATTTGCATCGTTGAGTTACAACGAAAATCGGCTCTATACTAATTTTCAATTTTTTTACTCAAAATTTCGCCAACATCTTTTCACGCATTTATTTTCTGTGAATTCTCCGAAATGGCCGAAAAACAGTTTGACCCATTTTTTGTTAGCTACTTTTGTACCAAATTTGGAGGCAATTTTAACCCTTCGACCACAAAAGGGGTTAGTTTGAGCCCAAGATTTTTGGGGTCAATGCACCTCCGATTTTGAACGAATTATTCGACACTTCAATTTGATTTTTAATTTACTACAAAAAGTCTTCACATTTTTCAAATCCCATATTTTCTGAAATATTTTTGTTTGAAAAAATGTTCGGGTTAGATTGACCCAACGTGCAATCGATGGGTTGAAAATAGAAAGAAATTTCATTGTATTCCAACAATGCAAAGTTCAGCCTAAAATTTCATCTGTTTTCCCGCAAAAATATTTCTTACCTTTCTCGCACACCAAACGACATCTCGTCTCGGTAGATTTTTCATCGAGACTTTTTTCTTTTTTTTTCTCGCTGTTTTCCAGTCCGACGAAAACCGGCAGTAAACTCGAGATGCTGGCAGGTGTAAAGTCGCAAATGACCGGTTGGTTGAGCGGCGGCATACCGGGACTTGGACGTGGTGCAGCCGAACAAACCCCCGAAACAGGTGATCCACAGATGACCGGTGAGACAAACGACGCATTTGCGTCGCGGGATACTGTCCAGGCCTCAGGCCCCGATAACGTAAAAGACGATGACGCAAGCAGGTGGGTTGCAGGGTATGTGGGTTCTATAACTACACGCTACTGTCAAAAAAATCATTTCCATTTCGTTTTTTTTCTCCTTCAGTAACGTGCGAAAGAAAAATTCATCCGACCCTTTCCTTCCCCAAAAAAATTTTTCGAAAATTAGTCTAGATCGCGAATCGATTCGCGATCGGAAGAGATCTTGATTGATTTTTCTTCTCCCTACTTGACAGTGCGACCAGCGGTGCTGACAGCGGTCCTGCCAGCCTCGAAGGTACACCGATCGATGACAAAGACGGAGCTCAGCACTTTGGTGGCGGTGGTAAGCGAATTTTATTCAATTTTTCTTCTCCAATAAATATTATTAGCCAAGATTCTTCGTTTTCTTTCTGTATATTTATTGATATACATATTTTTTTATATATTTATTAAATATAAAAATTAGCTGACTAAATTTAGATTTGGTAATTCAAATGAATTCTGATCATTTTGAAAATACGTTTTTTTTATACGTTTCTCCATTTTTTTTTGTACATATATTTTTAATTTCTTCTTTTTTTGAAGCTTTTTTCAATCATTGCACTTTGAATCATCGCTCACGTCGACCCAGAATCGAATCACCGATTTTTTTTTTATTATTCTAGGTATAAAGGCGCATATGCTTTTATTTGGCAAATACTTTTTGGCACATTTCTTATATAGTATAGCACACACATCTGATACGACGCAGGAATATTTTTTCTTCATTCCGCATTTTTTAGGGTTGTGAGTAGAGCTAGATTCTATCGAGGATAAAGCTATCTAGAAAGGCTTCGAAATTCGTTTATTTTTCAGGAGCACCAATACGATACTTAGAAGCACCAATATTTTTAAAATAACTGAATAAAAAAATAGGCACTTTTTTCATTGCTTTCTAAAAAGCACAATGCACGTTGCATGAATAGCAAAAATCTTCAAAACGATGAGCATTTTTTTACAGGAAAATACTGAAGAGTCGACATAAAACAATATTTGTCAAAAGATAACTGAGGATTTTTAGGATTATATAGAAAAAAAGAACAATACTGTTCCACCTAAATGTCGAGAAATATTTTATGCTATCGAGTGCTATTCAATTCTTTGCGAGGCTTTTATAATGTTTTTCAGACTCTTTGTTTCCCTATCAATCACCATTTTTTATAACGTTGATGATATTTTGATTGAAAGGTATTTTTTCTCTTTTTATTTTTTACTTTTTTCGTAACGTTTCCGGGTCGAATGAATTCGAGACTCCAAAGGATTAAAAACTAAAGCATTATGCAACGTGAATACGAAGTGAAATCGGAGATAACTCTCAACGAGGATCCTCGACGACAGAGTCCCTGGAGTTTTCTTTCTCACAACTTATAAGAGACGTCCTGCGATATGACACGTGGGATTCCACGGAGAAAATTATTCCGAGAAATATTGGAAAAGCTCCAGTCTTCGCAGACGATTCTCCATATTTATGTATCATCGCGATTTTACAATTTTCTTCTGAACCAACGCTAAAGCCTTAAAATTTCCGATTTATCGTACTGAAAAAAGCTCTTTTACATTTTAGAAAAATTTTGTACATTTTTTCCTTTAGAAGAAAATTGGTGCTAGAAATATAATTTTTTTTTTTCAATATAATTTGAGATGTGTATTCGGACATGACAAAGCTCCAGAAATTTCCCGAAAAAGACAGAATTCAGTGAAAAATTCAAGAACATTCGATATCATATTGCAAAATCTCAAGAAATTCTCTACATTATTTTTTAACTCTGTAAAAAAAGACAAAATTTTCGATTATTCGAGGAAATATTTCGGAAATTTAAGAAATTTTCCTCAATTTTTTACAGAATTATATGAATTTTCTAGAAGATTGCGAAACTTTCCAGATTGATTAATTGTAGACGGTTCTAGAAAAATAAAGACGTAGCAAAATTCCAGTTTATTCGCGAATATTCCATAATCTCAAGTAATTTCCCTAGATTTTTTTCAACTATACAACAATTTTTTGGAATAATAGCAAATTTGAAAAACTCGATTATTTTAGATTGAAAAGTAAGCAAAAAGTTTGATAAAATTTAGAAAACAAAACTGCCATAAGGCAGGTCAAATAATTGGTTCTTTGTTTTAAATGGAGAAACTGACGAGCCGAAAAAAATGGAGGAAATATCCTCGAGTTGTCTCGTCAATGAAAATCGATGCTGCAAGTCACAGAAATGAGAAGTTCGGTGTCATGGTGGTTGGACAAAAAATTGACGAATCCATGCTCCTCGAATAATGATAGAGATAATGAGAAAAGAGGGATAAACACAAAACGCATGCCAAAAATGAGAAATTGCGAAGGCGTTTGAGTATTGCTCATTGGTCCAGTGAGTTTCGAATATCTTCTGGAAAAAAAAGAGGAAGAAACGGAATGAACAAGAGAGAGAGAGAGAAAGAGAGAGAGAGAAAAAAAGAGAGAGACTTTCAAGAGAAGGATTCTCCGCAGTCGATAAGAGAACGTCCTCCGCGTCAGTGGTTGCTCTCTCACATCCTCTTACGGATCAATACCTCCCAACTTCTATATACATGTATATACAGATATACAGGGTGTTCCACTACGGATCATCATTACATCTGTAAACTTCAAATCAGGATGAAATTACAAGCCGAAAAGTCTAACAGCGTTTTTTTTTATGCGACCCTCTGCTGATGGCTCTTCAATTAATGAATTTACGAGCCTGCGCCCTTTTATTGCCCATAGCATCTAAACGGTTAGAGATAGAGGAAACATATATAGGACCAATGTAGTAGAGCGTAAAATTTCCAACAAAAAAGTAATTGACGACGTTTTTCTATCTTTAGTAGTTTCGTCTCGAGAACAGCTATAAAATTGTGATTCAAAGTCGTCTATTTAAATTCGTTTTCAGGATTCAACTATTAAGAATAGAAAAAAATTGTTAATAACTTTTTTTTAGGAAATTTCGTCCTCTACGAAATTGGTCTCATACATTTTTGCTCTATCTCTAACCGTTCCGACAACTTGCGCGGTAGAAGTGAGAGTTTCTTTAATTTTGATAATTAACACCTCATTAGACTTTTCGACTTGTAATTCAGACTTTATCTGAAGCGTTGGGCATTGATCATCTGTGACAAGACACCGCACTCTCTGAACTCGAGAAACCTGCGTCCTGCTGAATTTTGTCGTCACTATTTTTGTGTCGCCTCAATCATTCGTTCATTGCTCGTCCCTTTCTCTTAAAACTACGGTCTCTTTTTATACTTGTCTAAATCTTCTTCCTCGTTAACTCAGTGCAAAACTTTTACGAGCGACAAGAACACGTTTTCCAATAAAAATAGCACCATTAGTCTTCCATACTTTGATTCGTGCATAACCCGATCAACGATACTCCGAAAAGATTCTTTTTCTTTCCTCATTCTTCTTCTCTCTCTCATTTCCTGTACAATTTTTCATAACGACGAGTAAAAAAGGACGAACTCTGAAATTACTTTACAGAGAGTTTATTTATTTAAATTATGGAAGAGAAACGTTTTTTTCATGGAGGAATTGTAGTTTGATTGAGACGCGTCCTTGATTAAATAATTTAATTATTGGTTGCAAGGTTTTTTTTCACAATTTATTCTTGACTTTTAAACAATTCAATTAATTTTTACATTTATTAGGATTCTCTTGCTGAAGTTTTTGAAAGGTTTTGATTAATTAAAGAACTTATTAAGTGTAGTTGAAACTCAGTTTTATGGCTCGATAGAAGATTCAATTGAATGCAAAAGTGGGTTTGGTAAAAATGCTACTGCGAACAATTCGACACTCGACGACTAGGTCACTCGAGGCTTCCTCGAGATCGACAAATCCCAAGTTACCGTCCAAGAAGACTCGACAATTTTTCCAAGGTGCAATGTTTTTGAAATTCCCACCAGAACTTGATAAAGAAAAATAGATTCAATTTTACTTATTGATATTTTATTTGAACGCTCTTTTAAGGATTTTTTTAAATTCGTGTCTTTAATTCACGAATCAAAAATTTTATTTCCATTAGTTGGTTTTCGTGCTTGCTTTCAGCTCTCGATCTGGCTAAAAAGTAATGAGATCCCTCCTTTATTTCCACAGTGTCGACGAAGGCTCTCGCAGGAGCAAAATCCCTCGGTGGTTTTCTCTATAGCGCGGTCAACAAAGCTGGCAAAAGCGTAGTCGAGGCGAGCGTAAAGATCAAGAAAACTGTCGAGGAAAACGTGAGTATCCCAGAAATTTTTATCTAAAAAGTCTTTTTTTTTTTTTTTCATTTTTTCGTTACATCGAAAATCACTGAAAGCTTGTAATAGAATATTTTATATCTACAATTATTTTGAACTCCAATCGATTAAAAATCGTTTACTAATTAACAAAATTTAATTTAAAAAAAAATCAGTTTCTCAATCACGCAGATAAAAATATTTACATTTTCTCTGAAGTCATAAGAAATATCTGATATTTCCATGGGCATTAAAATGTTTTACAACGTTTTTAAGGAGGAAAACCTGAATTAGAACGCTAAAAAGTCTGATTTTTGCGGTATTTTTCGGCCACAATACAAGGAACCTTTTCGAAACTATTGGGGTGTTTTGTTAAATATTTCGGCATCCCAAAATAATTTCCCAATAAATAAATAATAATAAATAAATAAGTATTGATTCTTTATTCGAAATATTCTGAAATGTTTAAAACATCCTGACACTGAAGCTGTTCATCGGCGTACAATGTAGCGTGTGTAATTTTTGTCTAAACCGAAAAACCTAAGAATTTTCTAATTTTTATGTAATGATCTTCTATGTGAATGTATTTTTTTTTGTAAATATCATAAATCAAATAAATCTTGAGAGTTGAAAAAAAAATTACGATTTTCGCAAAAAAAATTTCAACGTAACTGTTTAAAAAAGTTGTCAAAGTCAATATATATAATAAATATAAGCGTGGTTTGTTCGTGCGTGCCGCTATAACTCTGCAGCCCTTCCCCGCAGCCCTATAGGGGTTATATGGTATGGTAACCCTCCATCCCCCATCCATGAAGAAGGTTTCGATTTGGAACTGCCTGGGTTGGGTTCGGAGATATGGGTGTCAAAATAGGGCATCGCACCAATGGACTTCTCATGAGAAGTCGGTGAAGCAGCTGAGAATCGAGTGCCGAAGTGGCCGAGACTGGCCAGAATGTTCCTGAATGTTCTAGAATATTCCAGAATGTTCCCAGAATGTTCCAGAAAGAATGTTCTAGAATGTTCGATAATGTTGTAGAATGTTCCAGAATGTTATAGAATCTTCCAGGAGGTTCGAGAATATTCTAGAATGTTCCAGAATGTTATAGAATCTTCCAGGAGGTTCGAAAATGTTCTAGAATGTTCCAGAATATTCGAGAATGCTCTAGAATGTTCCAAAATATTCTAGAATTTTACAGAATGTTCTAGAATGTTCCAGGATATTCGAGAATGTTCTAGAATATCCCAGTAGGTTCTGGACCTTTGAAGAGACTTCTAGTTCCGGAATGTTCGAGTATGTTCTAGAATGTTCCAGACGGTTCTGAACCATTGAAAGAACTTCTTGTTCCGGAACGTTCAAGAACGTTCTAGAATGTTTTAGAAACCGGAAACGAAAGTCCAGAATCTTTTGGAACATTCTCGAATATTTCATTATCCTGTTGTGGTGGAGATACGTTCCAGCCTCAGAAGGGTATATAGGCGATGGCGAGACGCATGCGTCAGTATACTTTGGAAATAAAAAGCAGTTTTCTTTCACTAAATTAAATACAATTTAATTTAATTTAATTTAATAATAAAATTAATTAAAAAAATTGTATTGAGAATATGATGATTTAGTTTAGCTTTATAATTTCTGTATTTTTAAAGGTTCATTTTTTTAATTCACATTTGATAGGAACTGGTTGGCTTTGTCCGAGCGAAGCGAGGGTAACTTCGGCTTGTATTAAAAAAAATAAATCTCTTAGGTTCACATCGAACAAAACGTAATAATCTAAGAAAAAATCATGGTCCAAGTTGGTTGGTCGAATAGAATTTTCTTTATCTTGTAAACCAATTCGAAAAATGCAGTTCCGAGAAACACTACGAAATAAGGAATTTTTTTCCGTTGTGTGAAATAAATTTATTGATGTTTTTTTAATACTCTGACCTTTTTGCCAAAGGAATGAAAGGAAAGTTTCCGGTTTAGATTTCACGAGATTTGACATTAATCTACTCTGGCTTTTCATTGAAATTGTACGAGTCCATGCAAACGCAAAATTTAAGTCCAACTTCATAAATTCCGTAGATTGTACGAGTGGCAATGATCGGTTAACAGGATATTGTGAAGCTTCGGAAGTTTATCAAATGGGTCTCCTCATTAGTTTGTTCGTGGAACTCCTCTATTGGTTAGCCTCGTCTCACGTGTATTGTGACGCTTACGCTATCGATAAACTTTGATGTTCCATGAAAAGCTCGTCTCTCTCACTCATTCTAAATTTTCTCTATCGACCTTATTGACGCGATTCAATTCTCTTCCGTCATTTCTTAACTCTAACATTTTAAAACAATTGAAAAATTAACCAAAAGCCGAAATAAAAAAAAAACGTACACAATATTTGTCGCCAAAAAATCATTAGTAATCAAATTATTTTTCCAACTTTCAAACTCCCTAAAAATATTCAACATCGATTAAATAATTTTAACGAAAAGCATACGACTCACAAAAAAAAAACAAATTGGATTAAAATTGAAACCAGGCCGAGACAAATCCCCAGCGACAGAATTCAGTGAGGAGAATATTTACTCGCGTTTTCGGATCGAAATAAAAAAAATTAATAGTGAAATATTGCGTTGTGAATTTATGGCTGTTGTATCGTAATGCAACGACGCAAATTATGGCTAATAATGAGGAGTCGCATACCTGGAAAAAAAAGAGAGAAAAAAGCTGAAAGAAAAAATTAGAAAAAAACATTCTTCGAGTACACACATACACACGCACACACGAGAAAAAAGCTGCAGTGTAGAGAGTTGCTTTAAACGGCAGGCGGTTGGTGCACACGTTCGGGCGAAGAATAGGGGCAGTTCGTATTGATCCGAACTCTACCACAACCCCCTCCTACATTCGCCCATGCTCTCTTTATATACATGTATATAAATCTGTCTTGTTCTTCCTCTCCACCTTCTAACACGAATACATTCTCCAACAGGCGTCAACACAGACACATACACACATACACACACATACACGTACGAAATACCACAAGCCATCGTCTAAATTGCTAAAGCGAAAACTATTTCCTCTGATTGCTCTTCCCTAAAACACCAATAAATACAACGATAACAGACTATTTGACCACACTCTTCTAAGACCAAATAAAATTCTGTATATTCCCCTTTTTTTTTCGAAACTTACGATTTTTTATTTCATCATAAACCAGATTAAAATTATAGATAATTATATAATTGTTTCAAGTTAACATTTGTCGGTTTCAAATGCCTGATTTATGAAATTATGAATTTTTTTTCGACTATTGTTTATTATAAATTTGCGATTTTTTAATTCATCAAAAACCAGATTAGGTTTATAGAAAATTATATAATTGTTTCAAGTTAACATTTGTCAATTCTAAATGCCTGATTTATAAATATACGAATTTTTTTTCGACTATGGTTTATTTGTTCTTTTTTTGTTAATCGTTATTTTTAGTGTTTGATTTATCGAGAAGAGAATTACGATAATTAATAATTAAGCAAATGTGGCGTGTATTTCTTGCAATTTGAATAACTGCATTATGCATTCAATCGGAATTAAGGCGTCTTCTCACTTTGGAAATTTAAAAAAATCGATTTTTTTTTTTTTTTAAATTTTGAAAGTACATATCTTCAAAAATGTCATCTCGAAATTTCATAAAGATCGGACGAGTCTAACTACATTTTTTGGCGACCGTTAGGTGACTACCTGAGAGTACCCGGCGATCCCTTTCACGCCGCTCGGACGGTCCCTGTATATCTGACTCTATACAATTGAATAGCCGTGTTCTTTTGTTAATGTAGTACCCCTTGCTTAGGTATATTCTGTTTTCGGGTCTATACTCATGTAATAAGACCTTAACACGTGCATTTTTCAAAAGAAAATCACTCGGCAACGATGCTAAACTGTTATTTCATCAGTCTAATTTGAAACTTCGTAACGGCAACATCTCTGCGCTCAGGATTGTTATAATGGATAAAAAGACTTCGCAACAAAGTGCCACGTGGCGACGTCCAAGTTCGAAATCTAAAAAAAGAAAATTTCGTGGAGTGCTTCCACACCAGTCTGAAGCAGATACGAGTCATGCTAGTGCGAGTGCAGCAAAATTAAAAAAATCGGACGATACAAGTTTCGATGTACACATCGATCCAACGGCTGGATATAGTATTATTCAGTTTTTTCTTGTTTTTTCTACATTACAACAATATGTGAAGTGTAAAGTTTGTAACAAAGATGTTTCAAGAAACATCATCAAGAAAAACCGTGGAAATTGCTTGCCAAACAGCGGCATGCATTTATAACGAAGGGCTACAACCTGTTTTAAAAATTTTGGAGGTGATGGGTGTCAAACTAGGCCCTATCGCCGTTCAATACGCCGAGAAACGCGACAGTGATCGCGTACGCGTAGGGAACCGCCGCAGCTCTAACGCTTCAAAAGAGACTAGGTCGAGACGAAGGGAAGCTACTTTGGACGAACACACCTTCTACGAAGAATCGGAAGGTCCATTGTATGGAGCAGGCATCGCTGATTAACCCGAGGTAAGGTTTTTTCATGATTTTTCTGCAACCAAAACTTTAAACGCAGTTATCTCAAAACAAGGTTTTTCGGTGCTTTGTTGATGAAATTTCGGAAACTATCCGGCCGATTGTCATGAAATTTGAATGACATATGCTTCATAGTTATGGCTATAGCGCATATCATCAGATTTTTTAAATTTTCATTTTAAGAATTTTTTTTTTACAAAAAACTGCAAAAAAATCGTGGTTTTTTTTTACTTTTTCGAAAAACGTGCGCCATTTTGTTATTTTCGCGAATATCAAAAATCTGATGATATGCGCTATAGCCACTGACATACTGAATCTAAAACAGTTTTATTTTTTTGTTTCAGACGACCCGTCTCGGAGATACCATCAACAAGCCACGACCATAACATTTTTACACGGGTTTTTCAATGCTACTGATGTATTATAATAATTGTTTAAAAAAATAAAATAAAAATTTTTTCATGTACTTGAAAGATGTGTTTATTACATAGGATCCGTTTTATCCCATAATTTTAAGCAAAAATCCTCGAAAAAAAATCGCAAAAACAGCCTATTTTTGAGGCGTTTAAAGTGAGAAGATGCCTTAATGCTTTTGTTTTGTTTTCATTGCAATTTATGGTTTTGAATTTATCGATGATAGGATCAATCAATAATTGAATAGGAAATCTTATTAAACAACATAGGGAAGCTTAATAAACAATTGGATGTTTTTGTTAGGAATTTGTTGTTACATTTTAACCCTCAAAGTACACTCGAGGTTTTGAATACCTCAGGCAAAGTTTCAAATTTGTAAACCTGGTCTTTTAAAAATTCATCGCTTTTTCTAATATGTAAATATATATTTTTCGACAGAGGAACTCTTCTGTCTTATTAAAGGATATTTGAAATCGATACACTATTTTTTTCAAGCTTCAATTTTCATTACTTCTAATTTGCCAACTGTTTAAAACGCTGGGGTAGTCCAGACCCCCATGTAGCTTTTATGTTAGGACAGGGCAGTTTATATTTTGAGGATTAATTAATGTCGAATAAGAGATTGTGTTAGAATGCTTCGAAATTTATAGTTGTTTCCAAAATTTCTCATGTCATTAATGAGCAGGAAATTAATTTTAATTAAAAATGTGCAATTTTTAGACATTTTGAAGAAAAAATTAAATTCGCAAACAACTGTGAGTGAAAAGACTTGTAGAATTTTTGGAAATTTCTTTTTAAAATGAAATACACGAGGTATGACAATCCGAAAGTGTGAGGGAATTCAGTTTAGAATATTTCTCGTTAGATGAAACGCAATCTGTATCGACAAGTAGGGAGATGATTGAGAGAGACGGGAAAAAAGCTCTTCGATCACAAAGCAGAGTCTGGCTCATGGTCACTGGTGCACCCGCACCCGAGCTAAATAATCTCTCTTTCTCCCCCCCCCCCTCTCTCTCTCTCGCGCTCTCTGTGGTGATGAATCGATCGGCAAAGCCTTGAACTTTAACGTGTCTAACGATTCTCTCGATTCTCACCTTCTATACCAGTATGTCAAATCGAATTCCGACAATTAAAATACGAAAAATTCAAAAACCTAAATTAGAAAACAAAGTCAAACATTTTTTCTCCAATAAAGTAGTTTATCTCCTAAAAACTGGTATAAAAATCGCTGAAACTAAAGTACAACATCTTATGAAAGGTTAATTGAAAAATAATTACAAAAACTTGCTCCTTTAATTATTTTTTTTTTGCTTGTTTCGCGACTGCCAAGATGAAGTTTCAAAATCGCGCTTCTAAAAATGGGGTTTTTAAAAATATCTAATTTTTGAAGACGTAAATGAAAAAAATAATGTTAACTTTGCGTGAGAAATTTTTTTCTGATCCATTTGACATAAAAGTTGCAAAAATAAAAATATCAAATATTGTAAAACGTGAAAAATAAAAAAGTATTATTTTCAATATATATTTCACTAAATGTTTAACTAAATGTTTATTAAAATATTGAAAATAAAGAAAAAAAAGATTTTTTTTCGATAAATTCTTTTCATCCAATTTGTCAACTCTGAAAACGAAGCTTGAAAATCATCGTTAGTGAATCTGACAATGATCAGTTACGAACAATTCTGGTCACGAATTTAAAAACGCATGACAAAATGCGTACTAAACTGAAACGAGGTTTTGAGCTTAATTGTCCATGAGTTTTGAGGGGTAACCTCGTCGCCGAGAATCTATGAGGGTGATCGTTTATCGAACTCCGTGTTTCGGGGCGCGGTTCGAACAAGCGGTAAATCAATTTGTTTGGGGCTCGGTACATCGACATAATTTTTCTTTTTGTTGCTTGAATCAATATGAGGGTAAAAGACAAAAGCAAATAGAGGGAGTGAGCGAATAAAGAGAAGAAAACAAGGAAACAATCAATTTGACTCGATCACAATTTTTATAAATCGCCATTTTTCCAATCTCCACATGTTGTATACCATTTTGTAATTATTAATACAGCTTGTTATCGGGAACCCTTGTTATTGTTTACAATTTCCCACGGAGTCGTTAATTCTTGTGGGGTCGATGCAAGCCAGCGATGCTTTTCGAGCTTTCGTGTCGTTATTTATACACATTTTATAAACGCCTTTTTCTTCTTTTTTTTTTCCATTGATCGCAATCTTTCCACGCGACGTTTTCAACGATTCATTCTTTTAATGGGCTTTCCCCTTTCCTCGTAGCATCAATCGGCCACTTGAAATTCACGCGTTCTCCTCGTTTCTCTATTTTTATCCATTCGAGGGTAAATTCTCGTGACGTTTTACGTCTTTTACTAGGACGAAGAATTACAGTCAAAATAATATTCCACGCAACTCTCTCGTTGGTTTCGTTTATTTTAATAAGAAATGACAAAAGATTCATTTTCATTTTGACACTTCTATGTCAAATGACATTTCGCGGTATTATCTCTTTAATACTGGATTATTTCGGGGAATAGAATAAGGGGGTAACTCACACAAAGTGGTCTATCCTGTATTTTTGTTATTTCACAGTAGTCGAAAACATGGAGACGAACAATTGTGTACAACCTCTCCGGAACGGTGCACTTTAGTTAACATAATTTAATTTTCCTCGAAAAGCCACTAAATTCAAGCGACTGTGAACATTCCTAAAAGCATTATAAACTTTTGTCAAACTACCAAATTGCTCACGCTTGGAAATGAAAAGTCTCTACCGAGGCTGAATCACTTGACAAATAAAATATAATCCAATGCAATAACAGAAAAATTGATCCAAGAAAAATTCGCCCCAGAAAATTTGTCTTCGGAAAATTCGCCCCCAGAAAAATTCATCCCCGGAAAATTCACCCCTTAGAAAATTCATCCCCGGATAATTCACCCCCTGAAAAATTCATCCCCAGAAAAGTTGTCCCCCGGAATTCTACCCACCCCACTATTCCACGCACACACACCGAGATGATACAAATCCATCCCACTATTTCACACACACCGCGATTCCATGCACCCTGCGATTCCACAAACCCCACTATTCCACGCACACACACCGTGATGATAGAAACTCACCCCAGTATTCCACATACATCGTGATTCCACGCACCCTGTGATTCTACAAACCCCACTGTTTCACACACACCGCGATTCCACACATCCTGCGATTCTACAAATCCACTATTCCATACACACACACATCGAGATGATACAAACCCACCCCAGTATTCCACATACACCGCGATTCTACGCATTCTGCGATTCTACAAACCCCACTATTCCACACACACCGCGATTCCACACAACCTGCGATTCTACAAACTTCACTATTCCACGCACACGATACAAATCCACCCCACTATTCTACACACACTGCGATTCCACGCACCCTGCGATTCTGCAAACCCCACTATTCCATGCACACACACCGAGATGATACAAATTCACCCCACTATTCCACATACACCGCGATTCCACGCACCTTGCGATTCTACAAACCCCACTATTCTACATGCACTGCGATTCCACGCACCCTGCGATTCTACAAACCCCACTACTCCACATACACCGCGATTCCACGCACCCTGCGATTCTACAAACTCCACTATTCCACGCACACGATACAAATCTACCCCACTATTCCGCATACACCGCGATTCCACGCACCCTGCGATTCTACAAACCCCACTATTCCACGCACGCACACCGAGATGATACAAATCCACCCAACTATTCCACATAGACCGCGATTCCACGCATCCTACGATTCTACCAACCCTACTATTCCACACACACCGCGATTTCACGCACCCTGCAATTCTACAAACCTCACTATTCCGCACACACACATCGAGATGATACAAATCCATCCCACTATTCCATATACACCGCGATTCCACGCATCCTACGATTCTACAAATCCCACTATTCCACGCACGCAGACCAAGATTTTACAAATCCACCCAACTATTCCACACAGACCGCGATTCCACGCATCCAACGATTCTACCAACCCTACTATTCCACACACACCGCGATTTCACGCACTCTGCGATTCTACAAACCTCACTATTCCGCGCACACACACCGAGATGATACAAATCCACCCCACTATTCCATATACACCGTGATTCCATGCACCCTGCGATTCTACACACCCCATTATTTCACGTACATGCACCGAGATGATACAAATCCACCCCACTATTCCACATACGACGCGATTCCACGCACCCTGCGATTCTATACACCCCGCTATTCCACGCCAATACTTCTTGCCACTTGCAAATTATGCAATGGCAAATTCAATCAGCGACGATGAATTACCCGGGGGTGAATTTTCCGGGACGAATTTCCCTTGGATCAATTTTCCTAGATTCACCCAATACATGCCATTAAAAAAAAGATATAATGAAAAGTATAATTCGAACGTTTCTTTATTCAAATACAAAATTTATTTCATTTCGGGACCATAAAAAATTCATTATTCACGAGCATTTATCTATAACTAATTTCCAATTTGTTTTATATTATTTTTAATGTTCCTGCGAACAGTCTTTTCCGAGTTCTATGAATCCATTTCGTCACTTTAACCCCAGTTTCCATAACTTTACTAATTTCCATGTTACTGCGAAACCCTCCAAGAGTCTTACCCACAGCCCATCTTTCCTAATGCATTACTGTATCGCATTTTCATGATGGCCGAGGGAAACTGTCGAAAACCTGTGCTGATAGTGTCGACTATATTTTTACTTGGTTTTTAGTTGCTTAGCATCATTAGAAACTCAAAAAAACTACTTCCCGCTCAGCAATTGATGCACGAGTCGGTGTATGACTAAGCGATCACCTAACCAGGTACTGGTTTCAACCGAAGCTGCTCAATTTGGAAGATCGCTTATGCCACACTCCAACCGCGTTCACCATTGCTGTCGGTACTAATTTTGGCAAAATTGTGACAAAATTTAGATTGAATGTTTTTTTAATAAGTCAATTAGATGATTTTTTAAATTAACTGGACGACTCCATTTCCTTTCATGTCTGACACGGACCTTATACATCCTCTCACATACATTTCTACGACATTCGAACAAAAAAGGTTAATAATCAGGTAAAGTTGAAGTCAAAATTTATGCATGGTTTGCTGTCTTTATTTTCTCTCTTCTTTCTTTCTCTCTTTTTCTCTGTGTGTGTTTACGCTACAAAATAATCACATGAATATATATAAAAAAGTGAATTATCAGGTAATGTCAAATCAAAAACACCGCACGTATTTTTTTTATCTACTACTTTCTTTGCAAATCTCCATAACGAAAAAAAAAGATCAAATGTTTCTATTTTATTTACTTCAAACTTAATATTTTTCTTGGCTCTCAATTTTCGATCTCTATTTTTCATCATTTATCTCTCGTTTATCAGTATTTGTTTATTCCACCTGATGATTTTTCGTTTGAGTCAGCAAATTGCGTTTTTTGCTTCATTAAATCCAGTTTTACGTCGCCGCAAGATTCTCCTTTATCGAGTCATCTATTTTTCAAGTTTTTACTATTTACAATAGCATTAAAATTGAGCTTCGAACAAAAAATTGTAAATTAATTCTTACCATTTTATCTCATCGACGTCCCATAATATGCATCCAAAAACTTATGTCGTTCTTCAGCCACTATTTACTTGATACGAATACCGAACTGATAAAACTCTAAAATAACGTGCATAATATGAAGCCACATACCATGGATTCAGATCTGGGTCTCAACAATTTTGACTCATTTTAACAGACTTCATTTTATTTCATGAGTAATTTTGACTCATTTTGACCCTTTTCGTGGATGATTCGTTTGCTAACTGATCACTACCGGATTCTAAATTCCCTTCGTCGATCCTGGCGGTACTTTTTCTTTATATAATTCGCCGCAAAATCAGGTATAAAGAGCGAAAAGAACCATTTTAAAATAGTATTAAAATAAAATTTGGTTTTTGTTCTGCTTGAAGAGGTTTTTTCGAATTCATAAATTATCCAAAATAAAATCCTCATTTTTCCAACATTTTTAACAAACTTCTGAAATCAATGCTCTGCCAGGCTCATTTTTTTGCCACCAAAATATTATCTACGAAATAATCCTGTAAAGAGATTCAATTCTAATAATAATCGTGAGTTTTCAATAAGCAATTTCTCGAGATTAACCAATTCTGACAACTTGGGGCCCACTACCCTGGTCATACTTGTCCTAGCCAGTCGAATGACGAGGTCTTTATCCTCGAGTAAAGGACTATCCTGCCTTAACTCAAAAGGAGCCAATCTCCTCCTCCTCCTGCCCCGCTACTCGGAATTAAATAAAAGTAATTTGAAGACGTGATACCGGCTCATTTTCGTGATAAACGAAGATTACCAGCAATTTATTTACCTGTTTTGATCCTTTGCCACGACTGCGAATGTAGACCCGGAGCGAAATAATTCTACACGAGCTAGGAATACCAAAAAAACTACGAGGATAAATTACCATTTTTTCAACCATTCTCTCTCTCTCTCTCTCTTTCTCTCTCTGCGTGTTGTTTGAAATTAGAGCGAAATTCATTCGTTTTGTTATGAGAAGAACTCCAGGTGGTTCGTAAACGTTTTCCACGAAACGAAAGTGCTTTCCTCTCGTAGCACATAATTGTCACGCGCACTAGGAATTAATTAAGATATTTTAAACGCCTCTTTCCATCATTTTCCTTGCAATCTGCTTCTATTACGACTTAATAACAAGCAAAATAATTTTTCATTTCCTCTTTATCCAACCTAGTCCTTTTTCCTCGTTACACAATGACCTTTAGACGAAAATAAATAACGTTTTAATCATTTCCAGCTGTAATTCCATTCTCCCCAATATTTGATTTGATTCTCTTTCCAATATTTCGTTTAGTGTTTCATCGTTTCTGAATGATTCGGTGAAAATGGATTTTTCACGAGCCAATTAATTTATTGTTTCACATTCGAATCTCTTTTCGTTATGGAATTTTTTTTTTTTTCAATCAGCTGGGACTTTCTACTCGTTCTGAATGTCACTATTTCCAGTCTCTAATAAACTCAAACTATCCAATAGAAAAATTCTAGCTCCCTTTCCTCCTCTCTCATTCCATAATTTTTTTCCTCCTTTTATTTTTTTTTCAAAACTTTTCTACGGAGCTTTGCCTGAAAAATTCAATTACCCACTCTTCTGCTGCTCGCAAAGCTACCTTCGTTTTCTAGCAACTTTCGTTATTTTTTTTCCTCTTCACCTTTTTTCACTCTCTATGCCAAACCTTCGTAAATGTCAGCAGCATAAAAGATATCCTGTCGAAAAAGCTTTTACTAAAAAAAAAAAAAACAAGTCAGCTCCCTGCCAATACATAGATGAAAAAAAAATTGATTTCCATAAAGTTTAATCTATACTCATTTCTCGAGAGAAAACTTTTATGGACGCAACAGAATGAATTACTTCACGTATGTACGTTTTGTTTTTGTTTTTGCATCTGCTTGAGTTTTTAGTATTTTATTGAAAGTCTGTACAGGGTGTTCCACGACCAATGGTTTAAAATGTAAACTCAAACTTAGGACTAAATTCTCAGTCGAATAGTTTAATAATGTTTTTGTGATCAAACTCCTTTTTGATCATTCATTAATTATCAAAGCTGCAGACACGTGTTCTTTTATCGCGCATATCGCTAAAACGGTTGAAAATAGAGAAAAAGAGCATGAGACCAATTTTGTAGAGCATAATTTTTCTTACAAAAAAGCCTTTGACGGCACTTTTCTATCTTCAGTAGTTTAGTCCTTAGAGCGGATCGAAAAAACAGGTTTACAAGGGTCGTGCGTAGGGCAAACTTTTTGAGGTATTTTTTTTACCCTCTCTCAGGACTAAACTACTGAAGATAAAAAACTGTCGCTAGGGACTTTTTTGTAAGAAATTTTATGCGCTACAACATTGATCCTATGGACTTTTGCTCTATCTCCAACCGTTTCAGCAGTATGCGTGATAAAACAATTCCAAAGTTTAACAATTAATAACGCACCATGAGAATGCCTGATAAAAAAAACCTTGCGAGACTTTTCGACTCAGAATTTGGTCTTGAACTTGAGTTTGCACTTTGGACCATTGGGCACCGTGTATATTAATTATTTTCTTTTAAATTTTATTCACGATATTTCATATTACTGACAAATCCTTTGCAGCTATAAATTTGTAGCCATAAATTTTGTGCCCGAATACAGCAATTATTACTTTCGAATCAATCAAATATTCCATCCGTTAAATTCAACTTTGGGCATTAAAAGTTCCAAATATTCTGTTTAATCAATTATGCTATGTTAGAATTTGGAAGTTAGTCTATACTTAGGAAATCATGGGAACTTGGCGAATCTGGAACTTGTCCCCTGAGGCTCGGCAATCGAGAAAATGAGTAAGAGAGAGAGAACGAACGAGAGATATTTACTCTTTCGTCCGATTTTCTGATGTCTCAAGGGTGTAATTGAAAATTTCGCACAAATTGCGATGTTTTGACGTGCCCAAAACGCAAGAACTTTTTATACTTTCAAAAAGACGCGGATCGTTGGTTTTATTTTGATATATGACTCTTCCTCTCCCTCCCTCCCTCCCTCCCTCCCCCCTCCTCTCCCACTCCCCCTCTCTCCCCCTCTCCCCCTCTCTCCCCCTCTCCCTCCCCCCGCTCCCCCTCTCCCCCTCTCTCCCCTCCCTCTCTCCCTCGGTCGCTCTCTCCCACTCTCCCTCTCCTCCCCCCTCCCCCTCCCTCCCTCCCTCTCTCCCTCCCCCCCTCTCTCCCTCTCCCTCTCCCTCTCCCCCCTCTCCCTCTCCCTCTCCCTCTCCCTCCCCCCCCCCCTCTCTCTCTCTCTCTCGCTCTCTCGCTCTCTCTCTCTCTCGCTCTCTCGCTCTCTCGCTCTCTCTCTCTCTCGCTCTCTCGCTCTCTCGCTCTCTCTCTCTCTCTCTCTCTCTTTCTCTCTCTCTCTCTCTCTCTCTCTCTCTCTCTCTCTCTCTCTTTCTTTCTTTCACTTTGAGCAGAAGCGTGGGTGACGTCATAGGCATTATCTAGGTCGGGACAAACTTTGTGACCTACATCTGGCTAGCCTTACTACTCCTTGGTACAGTCCGTGGGTCTGCGTGGGGTGCTTCTACCTTTTCAACCACCACACCTCCTCTATCCTTTTATATACGCGTTATTTGTGAGATTCTGCCATTGCGAAACTTCCGCCAATCGTGCAAAAATTGCACGTTCCATTTGTACATGCATTCCTCAAATTCCTCAGCACATTCTGTCTCTACCTTGTACAGAATCATTCTTGTTTGCTTTCGACACAATTGATTCGAACATACTTTGAGATAAAAGTTGTAGCTCTTTTTTCACTCCCAGTTTTTTCGATACCTATTTTTCCTTTAGACTACGTTTGAAAATTTACATTTTTCAAAGGAGTCCCTAATAAACCTATTTCAATACGGAAAGAATCCTGGTGAATCCCAGAATTCAGATTTTTGTTAAAATTGCTGCATTTTTTGATGTTTAGGAAACGTGGTCTCCCTTCTTTCAGACCCCATTTCCAGAATCCTCAGGATTCCGAAATTTTGTATCCTTTCGTTCTTGTTATCCCTGATTATTCTACTTAAAATAGGATTTCGAAAATCAGCAGAAATGTTGAAAAGGAAAACGTATAGCAAAGTTAACGAAAAACAACCGAAAACATTAAATTTAATTAAAAAAAAAAAACAAAAAAAAAGATAACCCAAGCACCTGGTTAAAGCAACTAGATTACAAAAAGAAGAGCGATCGCTCGAGTTCTAATTTATAAAAAGTAATGACACTTGTTGTGAAGTCGTTGAGATGCCGGAAAACTATTTATTTTTAATTTATTTTTTTTTTTAATAAACGACTCCAATGTACTTTAACCCAAAACCTCAATGATTTTTCACAATCATCACATTTGTATGGCCTAAAAAAGCGACGTTTGAGCGACTAAAAAAATTATTTTTCAAACTCAAGTGACTAAAAACATAATTTTCTCCATATTTTTGTCACGTTGTTGACTTCATTGCTTCTTACTTTATTATCTTTGTTTAAAAGAATAATTGTTCTGAAAAAATTCCTGAAAAGTTCATTTTCATACGATCAAAATTCCGCTTAATTCACGGCAATATCTGCATTGTCAATAAACAGTAAGCTTTTTGAATATTTCAACATCCATAAAAGTTTGAAGCACCCTGCGAACGAGAAAATTGTTGAAAAATCGAAAAAAAATCCATCGCTCGTCGAAAGAGACGGCGCATTAAAACTGGTTCTTTAAATTTTTCATTGTGTATTGACTGACCCAAGGTACATCTATAAACGGCTATAAATTGGTCGATTTTCGGGGTGTTGAAATAAAATGTTTCGGAGATTATCGGTGTAGCCAACCGTCTTTCTTTTCCCTTATTTGCATATTTCATATACGTAATAGTATATTTATACATAGTCGAAACTCTGAACCATGAAAGCAAAAAAATCCTCCAGAAGCTTCTCGAATCATGAGGGGTACCTTTGAAACTCGAGCTTTGTATAATCCCCCTTGATCAGGAACATTTCGTCACTCACTCACGCCCATTATTGATATACCTCATAATTCTCATTACAATGTTCCGATCATTGAGTTTTTTTCTCCTCGTGTTTTCGAAAATTTCTCCCGTATCTTTGACTGCTGTCATTTTGCTGTACGATCTTATGTGGAGTATATTATCGATGCAGGGAATTCACCAAAAAACGATTCGACTGGAAAAAGCCACTCGATTTCGCTCATAAGCTATTCAGGTTAATCGCCTAGTCAAATGCCTACCAATTTCTCTCTCTTCCTCTTTTTCTCTCGCTCTCTCTCTCTCTCTTGGCCGTAAGCCCAGGATCGAAGTGCTACTTCGCGAAGGAGTATCGCGCCAGCCCCTATGAGTCTGAATCCAACCAGGGGTGTAAGAGGAACTCTCAACTTTTAAACCTGAAGATCTCTTTCCTGCTCTCCTTTTCATTCCCTTATTCTCTCTCTTTCTCCTCTCGATCAAATTGACAATATTACTATAAGACGATGCGGAATTACATTCACGATTATTTCGAGCCAATTATCGATGAAATAAACTTAATATGCCATCCCTATTACGAAGCGATTTTATCGATTTTTCAAAATTAGAATATCACTATGTCAGATTAGTAATTGCTTCTACATAATTCGAGGAGACGCTCGTAATTTACTTTGCAATTAAAATAGTGTGAAAGTTTTCACTGGGTTTTTAAAATTTGGCAAAAGTTCCGAAAAAAGAAAATTTTAAAGAAGTGGACTGCCAAAAATGGAGGGCAAAAAAATTAATTAAATAAACGACTTATTTATTTTATTTTATGTTCAATTTCTTAAGCACTCCTGAATCCGATGTGTAATTGAACTAGTAAATCGTTGTTCTTTCAAATGACAACAAATCGTACGTTTTTCTTTTAAATTTGCTAGTTTTTTCGTTTATTTGTTTTCTCTCGTTTTTTATCGTTTAAAGTGAAGTTTGCGCATCCCTGAAGGATTCTGCCCAAAGGGAAAGCTTAGTCGAGAAGAATAAAAGCCCTATGATTCTCTTTGACGATTCTTAACCACCTGCAGGGGATAAAAAATCTCTTCTGTCCCACGCCCTCTCGGATCTCGGACTGTCGCACCTCTTTCGGTATCGTTTTATTTCCAGCATCTTCCTCGCTTTAAATCCTCGACGTGCCTCTGCGTTGTCTTCGTTCGCTTGGCCAATTAAAAATCTCGGCGCTTTTTACTCCAAGCTCCCTGCGACATTACTAGCATTTTTTAATTCATTTCATTTCTTTAATTCTCACAAACTAACACGCTATATCGTCTCATCTTTCCCCTGCAGATACTTCTGGAAGAGACAGTTCGAACGGTAAGTTCTTCGTACATTCGAAATTCTCGCCTTTTTCCTAATCCAACATTTGACCTTCAAAACCAAACAAATACAACACGAAGTTAACACAAAAATAGAACAATCTTTTTTTTTATTTGTTATCATCTTTTTTTCTTCGATAAATATTCACGTTTCCAATTTTTTTGTAAAAATCCAATAACGTTTCGAGAGATTCGGCCGTGTCAACGGCGTGGAAAACACTGTAGGCGAAAATCTGAATAATTTTCTATTTCCAGAGGGCTGAAATGAATCTTGAACGTTCCCTCTCGTACTCCAGGCTTTCCTCGTTTTTTTGATTTTTCGCCGGTGGAGGTTACGTCATAGGACAGTTCTCTCTCTCTCTCTCTCTCTTTTGCTCCAGTCTTTGGTAGTCGACGTTGGCCTGGATCGATACTATACTCCTTTCCAGGCCCCACAACGCGACGGAGGTCATGCCCATGCAATCTTCGAAAGCTCTAGTCGCTCTAGCTGTGCAATCCTCTCTCTTTCTCTTTCCCCCCTGCCTCACGCCATTTTTCTGTCTCTTTCTCTCTATTCATTCTTTCGTTTGCTTATTCTCTTTCTTTTTTCCTGTCTACTATACGATCACTATCTCACATCCTTCTTTTAACAATTCCCCGAGCTAGTTAAAGTCGTTTCCAACTTTTCACAGTCTAGTGAGGCACCTTAATACGAACTTCTTGGAAAAAAGGTTGCTTGTACCTTCAGCAATGTGATTTGTTACAGCTAAACTCTTCTAAAAATGTCTGAAAAACATCGCATTCATTTTATCCATTTCATAACTACTTTTTTCGATATCGAAGTTCGCATCGTTGTAATAACAAAAATATTTCTATTATTTTTCAATCCAGCCGGCATTTACTTGTATTTATTTGCACCTTAGACCTGTGGATTTCGAAAAAAGACATACGAGCTTAGTTAATTTTCGTAGTCTTTGTCAATAAATCAAAAATTCAACTGTGCAAATTTCTAAATCGTATTTGTATTTTTTTTTTTTTTTTTTGAATACGAGAGAATTTTTCAACTTTAAGTAAAGCAGATAAATTCATTGGTTTATTCGATGCATATTTTTTGCCGCTATCCTCAATTTTAATGGATTCAAGGACCCTTCGAAAAGCCTTCGCAGGATAGAGGTCTAAAAAAAATTTCAGTCAGAAGTCTAGAGAGCGAGGCAATATTTCCCGATATCGCAAATCAAATTCTCTCGTCCATTTTCCCCAGGTTACTGTATTCCTATGGATGCCAACTCAAAAGACTTACGGCTAAAGTCCCGGTATTCGTAGGAAATAAATGTATTCGTAAGGAAAATTCACTTCATTCACTAAAACGACCATTAAACGAATCTCTCTCGTATAAATTTCTCTCTACTGGCAGTCATTTTTCAGGGGAAAAGAAAAATACTTCTGGGCTTTCGAAATAGCTCTGCTGTTGTATCAAATAATTTATACACTCGCAAGAGTATTCTGGAATATATTGGGTTTTAAACTTAATTCCTGCTGTTTTATATGAAATTTATATGAAATGTTTTATATGAATATGTAACTAATATTATTTTCATAGAAGTAACACTAAAACTATACTATGTTGAAGTATTGCACGTAACCTGCAATATTCAATATTCAAGAGTGAGTTCACTTGTACACACTACTTTTTTTATAATATCAAAAATGTCAGGTTTTGAACCAACGAAACAGAATATGCGGGAAGTTTTGCTTTTTCGCTTTAATTTATGAAAAAGTGCTGCTGAAAGTCATCGCTTGCTTCAAGAAGCTTATGGTGAACATGCTCTATCTGAGACAACGTGCAGAGATTAGTTTAGACGATTGAAAAGTGGCGATTTTGACCTTAAAGACAAAGAACGTTCAGGACAGCCGAAAAAATTTGAAGATGAAGAATTGGAGGCTTTACTCAATGAAGATCGATGTCAGACCCTTAAAAAATTGTCTGATACATTAAACGTTACTGAAATGGCTGTTATAAAACGTTTACATAATCTTGAACTGGTTCAAAAAGCGGGAAATTGGTTACCACATCAATTAAACGAGAGACAACGCGAAAAGCGAAAAACGATTTGTGAATCGCTGCTTGAACGATGCGAAAGGAAGTCATTTTTACATCGAATCGTGACTGGCGATAAGAAATGGGTTTATTGTGAAAATCCCAAACGAAAAAAAGCATGTACTGCCAGGTGAACCAGGTCCGTCAACGCCAAAACGCAATATTCATGCTCAAAAGGTGATGCTGCGTGTTTGGTGGGATCAAAAAGGTATGGTATACCACGAGTTGCTGAAACCGGATGAAACGATTACAGCTCTTTGCTATAAACAACAATTAATGAAACTAAACTAGGAATTGAAAAAAAAGCGGTCCTTGTACGCCAAACGTTATAACAAACTAATTTTGCTCCATGAGAATGCTCGACCATATGTAGCAGAAACCGTAAAAAAGTATATAAAGGACATGAACTGGGAAGTCTTACCTCATGCGTCGTGTTCATCGGACATAGCACCGTCTGATTATCATTTGTTTCGAACGATTCAGAATGATTTGTCATCACAGCATTTTAAGTATTTTGAAGATATCAACGATTTATATTGGTGTGGAATCCATTTGTTGCGTGAAAGATGGAAAAAGGTCGTTGCTTCGAATAAAAAAGAATGTACCGTAAACTATAAATATTTTTTTTTTTTTAATTGGAAAACTGTGGGAATTAAGTTTAAAACTCAATATATTTTTTTTAGAACAAGATATGACAGTGGATAAAAAAGGAAAAAAAATCACAATAATAAAATATGATGAAAATAGAATAAATATCAAATTTATAAATGAAATACAAATTTTTGTCGTTTTCGTTATTCACACATTTTCTTTCGTATTCCGCAGTAAGAATTTTTTCATCGTATCAATTTGCATATACATATTAATTGGCCTGATGGATCGATCAACATTCTTGATTCCCAGCTTGTTGACCTAATTATAACTCGTCGACTACAGAAGCCCCGATGTGTTGGAAATATCGACTCTTGCGAAATGAGAAAAAACAAGGGTAGGAAGGAGTTTCGCGGACGTACCGAAATTAAAGATATAATACAGGGGAAAATAAGATATAGAGAATTTCTGCTGAATTATTCGTCATAAAATGAGAACGTTTTTTTGCCACATTCGAACAATTCAAATTGGACTGCTCGTCAAATATTTTTCGATGCATTCTAGAATCAGTTTGTACATTTCTAATCTTCGAAATTATGTCTTGCAATTTTTTTTTACACAAATAAATATGACGTTACGATTTTGGAATGAAAAAATGTCGCATAGTATTCTCGATCTTTTTATTTATTTATCAAGAGACGATTCGATAGGATGAAACTCCAAATTTTCCCCTTTATACGTATTTATTTATATGAACGAATCGATTTTTGTCTTTTTCAGAGAATCATCGCCGAACTTAACAAAGAGCAGGAGGCTTTTATCGCCGGTAAGCAGAACGAAAAAGGCGAGGCTGTTGCTCCCTGGGTAGGGGCACCAAATGAGGATGCACTTCGCGAAGAATGCTTAGCCCTTTCAACCGTAAGCTCTTTCACACATAAAAAATATATTGTATACGATCCGTTCGGTAGAAACCAATTACTCCAAAAGATCCCAACGATTAATCTCTTTTTTCTTCTTCCTTTTTTTTTCTTTTTTATCGTCATCTTAGGATCGACGTAACTTTGTGAGAGCTCCGCCACCTGGAGTCGAATTCGCGTGGGACTTTGAGGCTGTACAGCCAATGGCACAGGCCACCTTAGCCCTCGACCCTAATCTTGAGACCATGAGGTTCGAGCTGGTACCAAAAGTGTAAGTCACAAGTTTTAATTCGCAAAAGTTTTAAAAATTCGTACAATAAAAATTATATGATATTTTCTCAAATTTACTACAATTGTGACAAAACAAGAAAAATTTTGAACGTATCTTATTACTATTTTTTTTTTATTCTTATTTTTGTAATAAAAGTGCCAGATCCAAATTTTCACTCGCAGATGTAAATACAGTTGGAGAACGAGAATTCTTTTATTAAATTACATTAGTTGTGAATTATCCAAAAGAATATTTTCAATGTGTCTTGTCATTTTTTCTTACAAAAATCTATAATTTTTAGTACCAAAGGTGTGAGACTCGAATTTTCGTAAATTACTTAATTATTGAAATTTGGAAAACTTAAGTCAAATTTCTTTTAAGTGTCGTAAAGCATGAGAAGTTTCTAACGAATTTTATTATTATTATTTTTTTTGCAAAAAATTCAAAAAACTCATTTTAGTAACTTTTAACCCTAGACCCCTACAACGGGGTCGAAAACGACCCCAATTTTTTTTTAATAAAAAGATTTTTTTGGCATTTTTCCAAAACTTTGTTCCGTTTTATAGAGTTTTTGTCATTAAATGTTCACCAAATGTGAATTTATCATATAGTATTCTCTCCGTTATTAAAAAACGAAGAGAATGGTGTACAATTAAACCTTATTATCACATACGAGGAACATTTTATGCTTGAAAGAAGATTGGGGTCATTTTCGACCCCGTTGTAGGGTTTACGTTCGGAAAAATAGTTTGTGGGGGCCTAGGGTTAAATTATTTTTACATGGAAACAAACTTGAGACAAATAAAATGAAAATTTTTTCAGTTTCATCAATAATTACAAAAAAAAAGATCTTGAGCATATGATTCAAGAAAAAATAAACTTTTTCACTAAAAAAAAGCGTTGGGGTCCTCAAGACCCCGCGTCATCAGGAAGGGTCAAAATCAGAAACATACTCTTGGTATAGTTTGAAAAAATAGCATTTTCCTCCTGAATTTTTTTGAGTGAATTCTCAAAAATATTTTACGAAAGATCCGAACGATGTCTCCTTTTTATTGTCTTGTATTTTTTTCTCATTTATTGTTCGGACTCCTCGTGCAAAATTACTCAGATACTTCTTTTAATGGATTAAATATTATCGTCTCCTTTTCTTTTCCTTTTGTTTTTGTGACATTGACTAATGCAGGATAACCGAAGAGAATTTCTGGCGCAACTACTTTTACCGAGTGTCCCTACTCCGTCAAAGCCACGAACTAAATGCAATGGCTAGCCAGGCGGAAAGCAATCCAAACGCTGCGCTAACATCCACCGGTAGCATCGATCATACTCAAGGTAAATAACGTTGCTGCCATTTTTCTTTTTTTCTTTTTTCTTTCGTAGTATCAATTATTCTAATGCTTTAAGTAGAGTGTCTCAATGTCGTTGTATGCATCGCAAGTATTTTTATCGAACAGCACTGAAATTGCCACACTTTATATGGCCTTAGACTTGGTGTACGGCCTAAAGATCCTGAGACAAAATATCCCGTGCCAAAATATCCTGAGGAAAAATATCCTCGGACAAAATATTCTTAGGACAAAATATCCTGGGATAAAATGTCCTGGGACAAAATATCTGAGTCAAAATGTTCTAGTGACATAATATCCTCGATTTGAAAATATCCTAACAATATAATATCCTTTATTTAAAAATATCCCAATAATATAATATACTTAATTTGGAAATATGCCAACAACATAATATTGTTTATTGAAAAATATCCTACAGTTGTAAGACTAAATGTATTGCATATTTTTATTTCTATCAATCAAGAAAAATATCATTATTATTATTAACGAAAATATGTTGGATCTTGATCCCCTCCTTGGACAAAATATAATTGTAGTATAAACCACTGTGATGTTTGTATCGATGAATATTGATGAGTATTGAATTCAACAGATTCAATGAATATAATATAGAAATTGATGATCATATGTGTGTGTATATGAAAGCAAGTGGCAACATGTATTCATGTATGTAAGATGTGTATGTAAAAGAATATAATTTTATCCTGAGGTTAGTGATGAGTTTCGTCTCCAGTACTGTACAGGATCGTAATCCAATCTGTGATGTTCTGTGACACGTCTTAATTTATTGGAATGTAGTGTATTAATTTATTTGTGCTGAACAATCAAATTATCGTTAAATTGAACTTAAAAATTAATTAAATATGCCGTTGAGTTTAATATTAACACAAAAAGGGAAGCCCATGTTAGTATCTAAAGGATACATTTATACTATTAAAGATGAAAATGAAAAACGCGTGATATGATATCGCGAGAATATATTGGCTCCGGGATATTGTATCTGAGAATATCTTGTCCCGAATATATTTTGACTCCGGGATATTGTGTCTCAGGATATTTCGTCCCGAGGATATTTTGACTCCGGGATATTGTGTCTCAGGATATTTTGACCCGGATATTTTGTCCTGGGACGAATTATCATGTAACCCTTAGACTTGAGAACATGAAAATAATAATTTAGGTGAAATGGATTATTGTACTTTTTGCCAAAAATGTTCGTAGCAAGCCGAGAAAATATTTCCATGGCCCCAGCAATTTTCACAGGATTAGGTAATTTATTGTCTGATCGATAATTTGTTAAAATAATGCAAACTAGAAACGGTCACTCATTTGTATTCTATTTGACGAAAAAAGAAACATAAATCTAACGTCAAAAGTTAACTGTTTTTTTTCGCAATAAAATTAAAGAAAAATCAATAATAAAATGACAGAATTTGATTAAAAAATTAAAACGAGATCGTTGAAAGGTTCTCGACAAAAAAAATGAGTTGAGAATAAAATGACTGAATTTGATTTAAAAAAAAAATGAAGACGAGTTCGATAGAAGGGTCGCGATAAAAAAAAATCTTTCAAGGCGAATAATACAAATGTCTAGGCATGTTTGGACATTTTTCGGAATTTATAAATTTGGCTGAACACATGTTTGAGCACTGTAATTTAGTTAGTTCGATCCAGCTCGTATCTCTAGTTTAGACGTGACTGTTTTGTGTATCTATAACGATGCTGGGACCGCAGTTCGAGTCGAGGCAGCCGAACCATCGAGTAAAGTGCTCGAAACGTCGAAAGACTCACCGAGCCATGAATTTGTTTCCGACAGCGTAAGAGCCACGGACACTGACATTAAGGAAGTGAGAGAAGGCATGAAAAGACTGGGAATGCAAAATGCTAAAGGTCAGTAACGTCGCTTCATTTTACGATGTTGAAGCTTGCGATGTTGGAATGCAACAAAATTTCGTCGTTTATTTTTAAAGTAGTGCTGTAAATTTATTAACAATTTTGGGCTACGTTAATTAAACTATTTTTATAAAAATAATCCTTTTTCAAAAGATCAAGTCTTCACGTTTGGCAAAAAAAATTATTTCAACAGAATTTCGAGCTCCAGCTATTCGACAAAAATTTGAAAACATTCGCTCGGCTTTGAGATATTTTGAACTTTAGTTTTCCAAAAAAATATATTGTGTAAACGTAAAAAAATTGTTAACGTAATCAGATCAATTTTGTCCTTCATATTAGATAAATGAACATTCTTCACTTCGATATTTTTTCGAAAACTGTACTTATGGTTTCTTCATTTAGTGTCTTAGACACGTTTCGAGTAATATGTTGAAACGTTGTACAAAAAAGTAACGAAAACTCGCTACTTCTTATTCGTTTAAAAAATATAATGTAACAAAGAAACAGAAAGTTTCAAAAAATATATCAATTTTAATGAAAATCTACAAATTTTACCAGATAGAAAACACTGTTTGATGATTTGCTGATCAATTTTTTTTTTAATAATTCATTGATAACTTAACTCCTTATAAAGGTTTGAGGCTTCCGGATTGATGCTGTGTAATGTTTCAGTGTATTGCCGACGTTTCGCAAACGTTACAGTTTGCGAAACGTCGGCAATACGCTGAAACATTACTCGGCATCCATCCGGAAGCCTCAAACCTTTATAACAATAATGGCCGTGAAATCCTCAAAACTAGAACTTAACTCCTTTATTATTAATCGTCCAATCTTAATGAAACAAATATTCCTGGATGTTTTCAGATTTTTGGCAAATTGTTAAATGCTGAAATTTCGTTGAAATAAAATTTTGTGCTGGAAATTTATGGGTAAAATATCCTCAAGAAATTGTTACGTGAAAACAAAAAAACGATTTTTCGTTGTGTTCCACCGATTGTATCTTCAATACCGTGACTGTTTTTCTCTCAATATCGCTCCATTTTTTTGAGCACCTCTACGATGTACAACTGGAAAAATTTATATACAATAATTATTATGATAAATTAAAGTTGTTGTAAAATATTATTAATATTTATAAAATATTTACTTAAATTTTTTTAATTTTTCGAGTAATTTTTTACTGAAATTACGCAATATACATTTTTTGTCACATAAATTTTTTCCATGGTGCATAGAAAAATATATTCCATAAAATGGGGAACGTTGGTGACGAAAGATATGAAAAAAAAATGATGAAAATCGTGAGTATGATTGAACCAATCACAATTTTTATATATTTGCACAATTGTTGGCTATTTGTTGTTACTATTGAGACGGCATGGTAACGGACCCCGGTGTTCTCCGGTAAAAATAAATTAGAAAAAATATAAACACATGTGTAGCTCAATGTATATCGTAGCGTAAAGCAATAAATTTTGCAGAATTTTTCGTAGCCTCGTAATTAGTTGAAAAAAAACGTAGATTTAAAAAATATATATTTGATTTTGTACGATTAATGAAATTGAAAGAAAAAACGACAATTTTCCATTCTATTCTGTCTACAGCCTAAGAAGAGGAGAAATAGTCCTGTACCATTATCCAAAGCACACCCAAAAAAAAATCCAAACGACATTTTCGTTTAGTAGACAAATTCGATCATAATTTATTTAAATTATCATAAAAAAATATTGTTTCGCAAATCACCCGTTATCCAGTCGAGTTTTCGATTCCGCATCTTTCTCTCTCTCTCTCTCTCTCTCTCTCTTTCTCGTTCTCTCTCTCTCTCTCTCTCTCTCTATCTCTCCCTTAATTTCGTCCCTCTCGTATCGCAACTCATTCTAGATTTTTCGTTGTTTTTATCACACACACACACACACACACACCTGCAAACAAACATGCACACGCATGCACACATACAAATACAAACGATCGTAAAGCTGAGAGGATTGTTTAAGGACATTTTTATTATTTAGAGAAAATAAAAAAACAATACAAACGTTGATAAATAATCTAGAACGCAAAATTGCGATAAATTACTTGTAATACGAAAACGCGCTTGAGTCACTTAAGATTTAAAGAAAATAAAAAGAAAAAACAAACAAAATGCAATAGGAAAAAGTGCGAAATTAATAATCGTGGGGGAATGTCTTCTAAACTGCTGAAAGTTTAGCGTTATTGCATTTAGTCGAGCACTCGGCATACTTTTTGTGATTTAACACTACATTTAGATCAATTGCAGCGATTGAAAGAGGGGGCCTGTTGGGTTGATAGAGACCGAGAGAGAGAGAGAGAGAGAGAGAGAGAGAGAGAGAGAGAGAGAGAGAGAGAGAGAACGGAGAAATATTAGTTCGAGACATTGGGCGATGTACGAGAATTGATTAGTTTCATTTGCGACAAATACTGATATATTTATAAATATTAATATTTGACACAAATGGAATTGAAATCGAAATTAAAAGCGAAATTAAAGAGAAAAAAAAACGTTAAAAACTGATATATTTGACTATACTGTCTGTCTGTTTGTCGTCTGTCTGTCCGTATGTCTACGTCAACCTACTTACCTTCACTTTGTTCTCTCCGTGTTGTAAAAGTTGTAAGTAACAAAAAAAAAAATCCAATGAACTATAAGTAACGATAAATTAAAAAATGAATAAATAAAATAAAATAAAATACAAATAACGATGACGAGGAAGCGATAAAAATTACTAATAGGTACCTAATTAAATTTGTTGAATGACAATACGTGTTTTACCGGATATAAAATTTTAAAGAAATTAAAATTGAAAAACAAAAAAATGAGAAAAAAAAACGAGAAAAACGTACACGAGGGGTACGAAATATTTCTTGGGAATATTTCAAACGTCCGCTCGTCATTGTCGAACGCTCGTTCGCGCTTGTCTACACCCTTTCGGTTTTCTTTTTTACTCGAATGGGCTTGTACGAAAATGTATAATAATGATGAAAACAGAAAACGATTGTAGTGATAAAACAAAAAAGGAAGCGGAGAAATGGAATTCGCTTGTTATTTTGAGAGAAAAAAAAACGTTTTCAATTGGCTTTTTTTTTTTTAATTTCACCGGCATTTAAATCGTGTAAACATTTATCATTAACGACGGTATTTAAATTGTTCTTTTTTGCGGTTTGAAAAAAATGGTTGTGCATTAAAATTACGATACAGAATTTTTTTTCGGTTTTACAACTTTATTTATTGACGTATAAAAAGAATTTGTTCGAAATAATGATGGAAAAAAAAGAAAGAAAAGAAAAAAATACGAAACAAAAACACCAACTTTTTCAAAGTAACTTGGGTCGTCTGTTTTCGAAACCGCGAGAACGAACGAGCGAAAGGAAAACAGAGCCGTAGGACGGGTTTGCGATACACGATTTGCATTAAAAAATTAGTGGTTAATTAAGCTCTTGGGTGAACAGCGTTTTGCGCGCGAACGAGCCTCCGTGAAAATAAAAACGCGGAAATGTGCGACGAGCAATTGTTTATACGTAAATAACATTAACGCGAAATTCGCGGATTCGTGCACGATAAAAAGTTTTCGAAAACAACAAAAAAAAACAACATTCTACGAGTAATTCGTGAAAAATGGGAATTTTTAAAGCAAAATAACGGAAAAAAGAAAATAAAGGGAAAACTAGATTTTCGCGATGCGACGTCACCAATGAAGAATTAAAAAAAAAAAACAAAAAGGTTCTCGACTGGGGTCCTACTTACCGTTGTCAAAAACAGAAAAATCTCAGCTAAAATTTTTATTGCTTTGCATTTATTTCTCGTAGGAAAAAAACAAGAATCGTCTTTATGAATACTTTCATTCCAAATTCTCTCGCATTATTATTATTATTGTTACTATTATTATTGTTCATATTTTCTCAATAGTTTTTTGATTTGTTGATTTTTACCTAATTTCATTTCTCAAAATCCACGCCCACTTTTCCCAATGTCTGATCGATCATCTTGCAAAAAAACAGACACACACACACACAAACACACACACACATTCTACACACACTAACAGAATATTATTTGATCACGTGTATATACGACACAAACGTACATATAAACACGATCCAATGGCTCCTACCTGGAAAATAGCTACAAGGCTGCTTGTGAATCTCCGCAGAAGAAGAATGGGAAGGTGAATTGGAAGCCGAACTGAAGGATTTTGAGGTCGTTACGGGCCGGGAAAAGAATACAACGACCGGCAAGGACGATTGGGAAGAACAAATGGACGAACTCCTCGGCGAAGATGGGGATCTCAAGTAAAATTAATAAAAAAAAAGAAAAAGATAGAGAAGAAAAAATGGGAAAAAAGTATTAAAAAATTGTGAAACTTCAAAATACTCGATCGAAGGGTATTTATGTGTTGTTAACGAGCCTTTGCTCCCAAGGGAAAAGTGATTTTTTCACGAAGGTGTAACGAGAAAGATCGAATTTTCGTTTTATTTTTGCTTTTTTATTTTCAATTATTTAACAGCGAAGATCTTTTCATGGAGATTTTTTATGATCGCACAAAATTGCCTGTACGTGTGTCTGTTTGTATTGTAAATCTTACTAAGCGTGAATTTTCGTCAGGTTCGCCTGAGAGAAAGAAAGAGAGAACAATTGTTTACAGGGGAAAACTAATTGTTCGAGTAATTAAGAGTCGACGATATAAATTTTTCAGCGACAGCAAATTTGTCGATGAGCTGCAGATGTAATTGGGCTTTGTTAATAATTTAACGAAAATTATCGTCACGCGAGATGAAAATATTGTTTGTTTTGTTTTCTAATCGATTTATTGCGTTGATTAATTTGTAAAAGTGATCAACAGAATTCGTTACAGAATAAGCTCTACATCGTTTCTTTATTTTATCGATATATAAAGAATTTTTTGACGTCTCTGTTTATCACACGAAGAGATTTTATTGACTCCGGATACGTGGCCTATATATACTTTCAATTTATCCAATATCGTTGGGCAACGAATGCTGTAGGTCACTTTGAAAAAAACAAAAAAAAACTTGTTAATATTGTCCGTAAGAATAATAAGCAGTTTTGTTTTTTCATCAACGAATGTTCATTTCCGGTCTATCGATTCGTCATTGGCAAATTAATCGCCAAAGATATGACATCTGGTGACGAGTCTTTGTGCGTAGACGCTTCTGCACCTCCGCCATTTTGGTGAACTTGAATTCCGTATTTTTTTAACTTCACGATGATATTTTTTGACAACGGAAATTCGTGCTAAAGTAAATAACTCGATAATATCTACGAAAATGTATGTTTTTATCGAACAGCGATTTATAATCAATTTAAGCTTCTGACTGTACTTCCAGCGATCCAGCGAACAAACGCATCATTTCTAATTACTCCTTCGAAAAAAATTGTCATTCAAAATGTAGTTTCTCAGTCGAGAGTCTCTTAAAAAACAGCAGCCCCAAAACATGCCTCCACATTATTTTCTTTCGTTCAATACAACCGTGAGCTGTCATTGATCTTGTACATTTATTATTCACTTATGACTTCTAAGGAATTCGATCTTGTCTGAGCAAAAAGATTTTACTCGGTTAAGCACCTTTTACACATACTTTTCGATTCCAACATTTTAATCGATCAAAATTTCGATTTTTGGCGAATTGACAAAAAGCAGAATAATTTCCAAAGTCTTTGAAATATTTTGAACATTCAATTATACAAATATGAATGAACAAAAAATTCTTTCGCGAATAATCAGACAATTCTTTTAAAGAATTTTTCAAGTTTTGGAAATACATCTGATTGTTTTCAGAATTTTCACTCTTTTCTCTTTTATTTTTTTTCGAACTTGGAAATTTTTTTTTCCAAACCGTCAATCCTGACGTTTTTTTTTTTTTTTCAAAAGATTCGACATTTAACTTGAAAAGTTCCCAAAATACGAAACGAACACTGATAATCTCATTTTAACCCATAAAAATGGGGAATGTAAAAAAAAGAGAGAAAATGTTGAAAAAAATCGATTTCATCTAGAAAAATCAAATTAATTTAACACGCCAAATAATAAATGTTTGATTATTCGTTAAACAGTCTTTTTTCTAGCAATTTTTCTTTCCAATTTTTCTTCAATCGCTAAATACCGAAATTCTGATCAAATAAATTCCCGACTTGAAGAACGCGTGTAAAAAATATTTAATCGTTTGCCAAAATCCTGAACGAGTGATTATCTGATATTTGAAAACTAAAGTGGCAGGATCACGAATAATGAAAAAAAGATTTTAAGAAGATAAGGAGGAAGAGAAAGAGGGAGGAAAAATATCCGGTAGAAGAGATGCTTTTACGAAGTTGCAGTTGTGTCTCAGGAGGGCCTAAAGGATCAGGCGTTATTTAGACGAATAAATAATCACGACTAGCGTGTTTAATTTAAGTTGGCCTCGCGCAATAAACGGAACGAAAAGCAACAACAACAAAAATCCATGTAAACGTATAGTGGAACTTGCGTTGGAAAAAGAAAAAAAACAAAGGGAGAAAAAAATATAAAAATATGTAATTATCGTAATGAAATCGCGCGCATCGAGTGTGCGAATTGATTGATTTTTACGGCATTTCTCATAGCGTTCCTTGTATTCGAATATGTTTAAATAACAGCAATAAACAGCAGCCAAAAACCAAAAAAAAACATGTGCGATATATTAAAAGAAAAAAAGAAAAAACAAATATTTAGAAAAAACGAAATCGAGAAAT
Source organism: Rhimphoctona megacephalus (assembly GCA_963989365.1). NCBI lineage: Eukaryota > Metazoa > Arthropoda > Insecta > Hymenoptera > Ichneumonidae > Rhimphoctona > Rhimphoctona megacephalus. The sequence goes on along the minus strand of OZ022421.1, from coordinate 14,710,709 downwards.
TCCCGAGTGCACACCGTTTTGTCACTCTGAGACTCGGGGAAGTAAATCGCTATATCCTCCGATGCAATGCATTCACTCAAAATATGAGTATACACCTGGTACTTGTATGTATATACACGCGTATACATATAATATACATATATATACACATATACATATATGTTGTTGAATCCATTGAAAGTATGATAATATATATTATATGACTATTAATGAGAAAATATAATGATGCAGCAGATTAAATTGAAAAAAAAAAAAAAAAAAAACACTATTAAGGAAATAATATTATAATTGCGATAATGTATTATAAATATACAAGTCGTGTACCTCGTGAGAAATAAAAACAAACCGAGTACTCCTAACGTGTCGTTGATCTCTTTTATTTTACTATTTGAGACTTTTTCTCGCTCACATGCACCGTTAAGGTAAATAATGCATGCTAGTCAAATGAGTGCTAAAACTTCACAATGTTTTTATACCAAGTTTAATGCACTAATTATGCATAGTGAAGGTGAATTTGTAAGATGACATGTCTAATTAACCTAAAGAAATATTAACCCTAGAAATATTAACCCCACAAGGGGGTAATTAGTTACCCCACGAAAATATCAAATTTCCTTCCCGAATCAATTTTTTTAAATCATTCTTTCTGTTTTATAGAGTTTTCACTATTAAGTATTTACCGAATTCGACTTTATCATGTAGCAGTCTCTTCGTAATGAAAAAACGAAGAGAATGGTATATAATTGAACTTTATTATCGTATACCAGGAACATTTTATACTGACGAAAAGATTGGGGTAATTATTTACCCCAGTATGGGGTTTACGTTGGAAAAAATAGATTGTAGGGTTCTAGAGTTAATAACGATACATTTGCAAAAGCATTAACTGATAGTGGCAAATTTCCAGTATGACACATTTTCATTGGAACTTTTCAAAGAATAATCTATATTTTTTAACCGATTTTAATGCACCACGTCTTATTTTGTTCCTCAAGAGATTCTCTACGAATTCAGCATGTAGATTTTTTCCAAGTTTGTTTGGAAATTATAGCAATTCGTTTATGAAAGATTTTTTTGGCTTAATAAACAATTGGCTGCAACAGTGGAACGATTAAGCTTAGAAGAAATCTACGTGGTGAATTCGTAAAGGATCTCTTGAAAGAAGAAAATAAGACGTCGCGCATTGCAATCGGTTAAAGATTACGGATTATTCTTTGACGAATTCCGATGAAAATGTGCCATTATGGAAATTTTCATTTATCAGTTGATGGTTTCGCAAATCTGTCGTTTTTAATATTTTTCTACGTTAATAAGACATGCTGTGATTTAAATCCACTAATCCTACATTCAATTAGTGTATTAAGCTTGGCGTAAAACAATTGTGAAAATTTAGTTAACCCGTCAGCGGTCGCGCTACGTACACTTTAAACATTGGTTGCGCGATAAGAGATTTTCTCACGTATATAGTTTCAAGTGCTTAATTTGATACATTGGAACTTGAAAAGAATTTTGCTACAGTGATTGTGGTTATTAAACGTTTGTATTTTTCAAAAACCATAAATACAACGATAATTGACACTAAAGAATAAAAAATAATCATTAAAAAAAATGAAAAAGAAAAATTCAAAAAAATTGTTTAACTCTTCATCATACGGAAGAATAAATTTGCTGAAGATAGAAAAAATTTGAAATGCTTATGTCATTAGAAATTTTCGAGTAATCATCGTTTTAATATAAGTGTATATATATTCATTTTCAACAATATTAATGCCAAAACATCATTGAGAAATCGTTTAACCATAAAAACTGTTAAAAAAATAATGAGACTAAATTTTTTGAAACACTTTTTCTGAATAATTTAGAAATTTTTCTGATCTTTTGTAATTTCTCTTTTTATTAAAAAAAAAAAAAAAAAACGGTGTTTATTAAGAAACTGTGCAACGAACTGAAAATTTATGCGTAAAATTGCAACTTTTTCAAAAAGCATGTCAACATTTCACGATTTTCGATACATGTTTTCTGCCTTTCAAAAAAATCAGAGGAAACCAGAAAAATTCAGACGTTTTTAGATACCCCAATAAATCCATTTTAGAAAACAAAACAGAACATCTGTGCGTATTTTCCGGATCACTTTTTGATTAAACAGCTTGTAAAAGTCTTTCTAACATTATTATTAAAAATCAACATTCCCAATATCGCTAAAGTTTTTGATCGATTTTTAATTGTTTGATCAAATAAAATTTTTGATTGGGAACATAATTCCATAAAGAGTGGCATGGCTGCGCTCGTGGCAGCATTTACGATAAAGAAATCACCCATCAGAAATTACATTCTATCGATTAATAAATGATTAAATTAGACAATTATAAACAATATATTATTTTTATACTAAATAGTTTTTGATGCGTGAATTTTTCCTACATCCCTCAATAAATTTCACGTTTAAAAAATGGCGGGTTGAAGAAAACAGGTATAACAATATCAGATAAAATTTGAAGGATCAGAATGGTAGACCAACGATTGTTTCACCGATTTGTTGTTAAAATTTTGTTTTAGATACAGAAGTTGACGGAATTAGGTCCAATTAAAAGAATGCCTGACGAAGTAAATGATTTTCTTCAGTTTATTACGCACTTTTTGCTCGAAGTTATGCACTTATGTGAAGGACGCCGCCGCGTGGCGTCGTATTTAGCTGTCTCTTTTTTAAGTTGGCAACACAGTTCGCAATATTGCCGCCACACGGAGGATGATATATAGATGGTGTCTGTGTGTCCTGAGCGCGAGCCGCGCAGCTCTATGATGGAGTCGGAATCGTGTTTGTAAGTCACCGAAGTTTTTTTCCCTGTAAAGTCGTGATATGTCTATATAAATTCAATATAATTAAGTGTATGTCTATTAAATTGAGCGTGATGTGCCGTTGATGGTGAATAATTATCAGAGACGCAGGATTTATCAACAAAGTAGTCAGGTGAGTTCGTATTTGAAAGTCAAGCAAATCCGATTGTCTCCGCTTGCCGCTTATGATAATTGACAATGTATTTTTTTGGCGATCGCCCTTTAAATGAGGCTTTTTCATCGTCGAACAACATTCAGGAATTCATTAAACAAATTGAACTTCGTAAATATTGCAATTTTAACGAACAAAAAAACAATTTACTCGGTATGAAGAATTTCTTTTTTTTTTCTTACAACATAACCTCACATTCATTTCGGAATTTTTATCTCCGGCAGTTCTCGATCAAACGCGTGGCTTTCGTTTTTTCATCGATCGTCTTTTTTTTCATACTTACATATAATTGTTGGTTTTTTAAAACGGATTTTAAAGTAATTTTGAACCCACGTTTGGCGTCGAACAGAACTGTCAATTTTTTCTCAGGACCAAATATTCGTGTCATTTTAATCAACTCCGATTTTCAATTTTGAGTGTTTTGTTACAGTTTTTCAATTAACCTTTTTATTATTTATTGTTTTTTCAAGGTAATAATCTAAAAATACTACTTTTTCCAAATTTTGTGTTATTCATTACAGTGCAAAAAATAAAAATAAAATAAATTTAAATTAGAATTTTGACACGTACGCACCCGCCACTAGAGAAATATTCTTCAAAAATCAATCTGTAATGAAAAGCGTAATTACAGATCGGTTTAACCGTTCCTGGTTATACAGGGTCTAAACGACCCCAATGTTTTTTTAGTGAAAAATTAAAAATTATAAAGATTGACCCATTCAAGATTTTTCTTACTATTTTTTTATTGGATTTTGTACGTTAATATGATCGTTCTGAGTTTTCTAATTTTTAATGTATTAACTACATTTTTTTTGTATTGATGCATCATCCATTTTAAAAAGGTTTGATTCATTGTATTTGTAAGAAATATGACCACTGAGGTTTAATGGAAAAAAAAAGATGTTTTTTATAAAAGTGATTGATGAAAGTTAAATTGGGCAAAATTGTGTTATTTTGTAATTTTTCAGTTTAAAAAGACTTTCAAACAATTATAACAAAGAAGAAAAGAAAAAAAATTGTATACGATTTATCCAAAAAAGACATTGTGAAAAAATTTATCAAGTTTATTTTTATTTTTATACACACAAAAAATATGCGCTTAGAATAATGTATTACTACCATTAATTATGATACTTAGCATGCAAATTTCGAGTATTTTTTTAAATTTTATACTTCAAATCAAATGTATCAAACTATTAGAGTATGGTGGATAACAAAAAATATTGAAAATTGACTATTTTTGTTCTTTTCAGCCTTAACGATTATCAATTCTAATTAAATAATAAATATGGACCAAGAGTCTGTAGAAACCACGGACAAAGATCCTTCTCAGGATGAAAGTGAGTTGGAGAATTTGACTGTTGTACCGGATGAAGTCTCATCCAAATCTTTGGAGGACAAAGACAACGAAGAGTCAGCGCCATTAACGACGGATGACAAACTTGACAAAGATGATGTTTCTAATCTCGAAAGCTCCAAGACGTTAGAAGGAAATAAAAGTCAAGAAGACGAGAAAAAAGACGAATCGGCAGTGACTTTCGATGATGAAAACGTTCCGGAGGAAGATAATTCCACAGCAGAAAAAGAAAAAACTCTGCCCTTAATCGCATCAACAAATCTAGATAGTTTAAGCTCTGACGAAGATACATTGCAGACTTGCAGCATCGAAGTATCGAAAGAAGAAACTACAAGCGATAGAAAAGACAGCAAAGATCCTGGGGAAAAAGCAGAAGTTGAAAAATTAGTAGAAGAGCTGGAGACGAATGAACCGAGCAAGGAAATACCTTTGGACCAGCCATCTGTTGAATCAACGAGTAAGGAAATACCCTTGGACGATTCATCTGTCGAATCAACGAATAATGAAGTATCCTTGAACAAGCCATTGGTGGATTCAACTAGTAAGGAACCAATAGCGACTCCAAGAAAAGATGAAACTGTTGAATCTCTTTGTGTGGAAGAAACTCTCTTAGAAAATCCGATCCTAGAAGAGTCGAGTGATCGCGAGAGCGAAAAAGTCGTAAAAGAAGGAAGCGGAGCGAAAGAAGACGATACCGAGTTATTGTCGAATGAGGAAACGACCCGATCGAAGCCCGGAGATTCGGAGAATCTTGTCGAAAGTATAGATCCTTCGGAAACCGAGTCGAAAAAGTGCATCGATGATTCGAAATCGGATTCGGAATCAGTGGGCAACGAAGCTGATTCATCAAGCAAAGAAATAGCGCCGGAGAAGCAAATGGGCGAGCCGGAAAATACAGAATTCGTACAAATTTCGCAGGACAAACAGGACGATGGAGCAAACGAAGGTCAAACTATAGAAGCGGAGGATCCGTTCGGAGGAGACAATCTTACTGCGGATAACGTAGAACAAGGAGACATTGATTCGCCGGCAATGGACAACATGGATTTCCACAAATTGGGTGATCAAGCGGACAATTTGCAGGATGTTGTTAATGCGAAGGATCAGGGATCCGTAGAGTTCGTAGCTGAGGACAGTAACCTGGAAGATACTCTAGAAACGACAAATCCAGAAGCTGATTCCAGCGAAACTAATCCAGAAATTGTAGCTCTAGAGTCATCGGAAAGTAACATCGAGATCGAGGCTTCCAAATTGGGTTCTGACGGTGCCGAAAAAAGTGCAAACCAAGCAGAGCCCGTGGACAAAAGCAACGAAGATAAAATCAGCAGCGAGCCCATGTTGGTCGACAGTTCGAACGAAGTTCCGGGCGAGAATGAACTTAAGAAGAAGAAGGACGAGAGCGGAGCTATAGAAACGGAGGACTCCCAGTCCAACGTTTTGCCAGGACAGGATGACGAGCTTTGTATAATACCAGACAGTATGAAAGAAACAACACGTTCCATGAGCGATCCTGCTAAAGATGGGGAAAAAGAGAGCACGGATGTGACAATGGAAAAGTCTTCGGAGAACAAGGACAACGAAGTTCAGGTGGAGAAAGAAGTAGCATTGTCGAATGATTTGGAGATCATCGCTGATAGCGATGAACCAATGGCACTCGACGGCGATCAGCCCATGAGTAGCCAAGGCAAGGAGCGCAAGAAAGATGACAAAGCGACTGGTGAGAAGAAATCTTCGACTTCCGTTACAACAGCCGATGTTATAGACGTCGATGACGAAATGAAAAATTTGGAAATCGACGAGATGACTATCGGTGATGACGTGTGCAAGCAATGCAGCGAGAAAAAGCCTTGCAATATAAACGTTAAGGTAGGCAGTGACACGTTCTCCGTATGTTCACAAGCCTGCAAAGAAGCTTTCACCGGTGAGAACAACAAATCAATGGACATTCCCAGCGACGCGGTCAATTCGAAACGTGAAAAACGGTGCGCCAGCTGTCTACTCATCGTCGAAACTGGCGACGATCGTAATTTGTCCTGGGAAACAATGGAATTCTGTAACGAGGAATGTTTGGGCAAATTTCAAACTAAATACGGAAGCTATTGCAGAAATTGCAATGGTTCGGTACAACCCATAAGTTTGGGCAAATATTGCGTTAGATTCGGCTACGATGTACGACAATTTTGCTGCTCCTCGTGTCTCGAAGAATTCAAAAAAGGTCTCAAAGTGTGCAGCTACTGTCAGAAGGATATTAGCTCCGGTATCGAAGGATTCTTAGCACCTGTTGGCGACAAAGGACAATTTAAGGACTTCTGTTCGCAATATTGCATGGAAAAATATTCACGTATGAACTCGAACGATCCACCGGCCACCGAAAAGAAAGCCTGCAGCGTTTGCCAAGAGGTAACATGACCTTTTTTATCTAATCTATTTTATTTAATTATTGTAGCTCTCAATACCTCAACTGTTACTCCAAATATCCGCTTGAAAACAAATTCCGAATACAAAGGAATTACTTTCCAAGCCCAGTCAACCTCATTTATTGCAATTCAAAGTATATATGAAATGACAAAAAAACATCACTTTTTGAAATTGTCAACGAGGGAAAGGGCACTGTTATACACTGAGAAAAGAGATTAGTTCAATCAACCAAATGGCTTCGTTAAATGCGCCAAATGTAATATTCAGTTATACCAAATATTTATTGCATTAGATGAAACATATTCTGCGCTGATTCAACAAAATCCAAGATAACAAAATTTATTTAGTTAATTCAATACATATCTTTGTTTGATGTTGTAAAATGAATGATTCATGCAACTGAATGGTTTTTTAAATGAACGAAATATTACATTCGGCGTATTTTATGACGTCTTAGCGAACTCAACTAGACTCTTTTCTCACTGTATGCAGGGTATCCCTACGACTAATGGTCATAAATGTAAACTTAAACTCAGGACCAAATTCCGAGTCGAAAAGTCTAGTAATGTTTTTTTATAAGACTCCCTTCTGGTGAAATTGTATTTATTAGAGTTTTTGAATACACGTTCTTTTATCAAGCACACTCTCAAAACGAGTTAAGAGAAAGTTAAAGACCATAAGATCAATCTTGTAATTAACTTGTCCTGAAATTAACTTTACATTTATGACCATAGATCATGATTCAAACATGAGATGATGACCATTGAAGTCGGTCATGTAAAAACTCCTCATGTCAATTAATAGTTATTGATCTAATTTAGGAAAATGTTCGAGGCGTCAAGAGTTATTTCGCCTTACCCTGTATATTTTATTCTTCATTATTTCCTCATTGCAGGTAAAAGTCGTACATTGCGAGGTTCAAATAGATCGAGCGAGCCCGGTAGCTATTTGCGGTGATCCTTGCTTCGCCGCATTTAAATTCGTCAATAAAGTTGATCCGGAACAATGCTCAACCTGCAAGAAATTTTTCGAGTTGGTCAACAAAAAGAGTTTCGTCGTTTTTTACGAAGCTGAGGCACACACCTTTTGTAGTAAAACCTGTCTCAATATATTCATCATAACTAATCGTAAAATCGTACCGTGCAATTGGTGCAAAGTTAAGAAATACAATTTCGACATGATCAAGAAAGACCTCAAAACGGGACAGGCCTTGATGATGTGCAGTTTGAATTGTTTGACGCTATATCAAGTGAGTAGAAAAATTCAAACAAATACATATAAAAAGAAAGCATTTCACAAAGAAAATTTTGAAGTTCTTTGGTGTTTTTAGCGAGAAAAATCGTTTTTTTCGCCGAAAATGTCACAAAGATCAAATTTTTGAATCAGGTTTTTTAAGGTTTTTAACAATTCTTGCGCTAGAATTGGAATATGAAAATATTAATTATTGTTGTAACTTTCTAAAAAATCTAGGTATTTTAAGCTGAAAATGTTGAAAACTATTCTGTAATAATTTCAAGTAAATCGGATAAAAACTTTGAAAGTTTAGAGTACACCTGTTTGACAATTTTTTTTTGAAAAAACGCGTTTAACTTTTTCTCCAAAAAAAAATGTATATTACATATTTACCATTACAAATTAAAAATTGAACTAAAGAAATAACGGTTTTGAAAACTTGAAGAATTATTTTAGGTACCGAATGACTGATTCTGTTGAAATCAACAAAATAATCGAGTTTCTCGCGTGATATTAAATTCTACGATTTTTTTTTCAGGTTTCCGTGAACGCTGTATCGGCGAAACGGATAAGTTGCGATTTCTGCAAAGAATTCTCCCAAGCCCAGTATCACTTGACGATGTCAGACGCGACGATACGTAATTTTTGTTCGTACAATTGTGTGATGAAGTTCCAGGGACAGTATACGAAATCACCGATAACAATACCCTCGGGTGACGATCCCGTGCCAACAGGAATGCCCAAACGAACATATCCACCGGCGAAAGGTTCCATACAAACGGTTCAAAAGCCCAATGACATTGTGAGTAAAAAGGCAATGCCGGTTATTTCATCGGTGACGAGTTTAGCCTCCTTGACATCGAATGGCCAAGTAACCCAAGCGCCGTTGCAACAAACGACATTGAACAACGTTAACGTGGCTACTGCTAATGTTGTCACAACTCAGACACAATCTCCTCAAGTAATCGTGAATCAACAAGTTATTACGAGACCACCGAGCCCGGTGAAAATCCATAACAAAGTCACTCAGTGCAAACCTCTGACACACACCAAAGGTGTCTCGGTGCGTCCACATCCTTGTCCCAAATCCACTCAAACGGAAGGCGATGCTCGTATTCTCATTCCCATTCCCGTCCCTATCTACGTTCCGTTTCCCGTACACATGTGGAGCATGCCTTTTCCCGTACCCGTTCCCTTTCCCCTACCGATTCCTGTACCCATATTCATACCAACTACGAGAAATAGCGCGAAAGGAATCTTCAAAGATATCAAGAGGATACAGGAAAAAATTCCTGCCGATCCATTCGAAGCTGAATTACTCATGATGGCCGAAATGGTCGCTACCGAGAAAAAAGCCAACGAAACCGATTCCGACTCCAGCGACGATAATGGGTAATCATACGTCTCACTACTTTATTATTATTATTATTGATCTAAATATACGGTCGGTAAAAATCTTGCTGCACGTTTTTTTCAGAGGCTTGATATTTCAAGAAAAACAAAAGTTACACGTTGTTTTCCTTTTACCAGAGAACAAGGTGTAACTTTCGCTTTTCTCCAAATGTGAAGCGTCTCCGAGAAAAACGTGTATTTACTTTTTAGTTATCTCTCTCGCACTCACGCAACTGATAGAGCGCCTTCGTCTCGGCCGTTAACGGGTTATTTCTAGTTCTGCTCGGGAAAATTGATGGATTTTTATGATTTTTTTAGCCATGTTAAAATCATTTTATTAAAATACACTATGCAGTATCAATTACTACATATTTCGAGGTACTTATTTAAATTTTTTTATGAACAAATTTTCACTACGGGGGGAAATATGGCCGTTGTCCTAAAACACCTTTTTTTTAACATTACTCGCGGTGAGCATGATATCTCTGGAATGACTTATTTGAAATAAAAAAATCACAAAAATTTGGTTCGTGTAATACTATACGCTCTTCGTGAACGAAGGGTTTAGCGAAATTGTGATTTTAAAAAATATGTCGTCGATTTTTCCGAAAAGTTTGATCTGTGAGGTTCCAAAAATGAGGTTTTTTGATCCAAAAAAATATAAATATTGGTCCGAATGAAAATTTCTTCGTTCACGAACAAGCCATTATAATTAGAAACAAGCTCGTGAAAGATTCAAATCGATCGGTTAAATTACTTTCGAGAAATCGTGCTCACCGCAACAGCATTAAAAAAAAAAAAAAACATGATTCCGAGATAATCGCGTTTAAAGTCGTCGATCGCTGCGCTCGGAGACTCGCACTCTCAGGTAGCGCGCGTGTAAATATATTCCTTCTAGTGCTCAGATACTTATAATATTTTGGGAAAACGTTCTTAAGATGATGTACTTTGAGAAAATGCAAAAAAAAATTTCCATTTTTTCAAACCAAACAACTAGATATAACCGCTTAAGGAAATTAAAATCTTTATAAAAATCTTTTATTCAAGTTTTGGCCTAGTAACGTTCAAGACTATTACGATCTTAACTCAGTTCTCTCACTGAAGCGTTATTCTAAGCATTGCCAGAAATCGCTCAATTTGCTATCTTTTAACACAGCGGCATTGCAGAATCCGCCAGCATTGCCAGAAATCGCCCAATTTGCTATCTTTTAACACAGCGGCGTCGCAGAATCTAGCAACACTGGTTATTCTATTAAAAAAATAAAAATTCAGAAGACTACTATGTGTTTACATGCTAAATGTTAACCCTCCGCCAGCAGTCATGTTTTTCATACCTTCCGTCAGAGTACACTGGGGACTTGAGGTTTAACCTTGTTTTGCGGGCTTTTAAGGCGAGAAACCAGTTTAGGAGGCCGAAATTTTGGTGTTTTTCGTGAATTTTTTTAACAGGGAAGGAATAATCAGAATTTGTTTGAACTTGGACGATATTTTACTCATGTTTTGAAGTACACTTTGTAATTTTTTCAAGTCATTTCCGCCGGAAATAGTGGAGTTAGAAGCTGCTGTCCATGGACGATCGCCATCCGAGTTTTTTGCTGGTGGGCATTCCTGAAGTCACAATTTTTATCTGTAATCATTACAATTTTTTTTTTCGTCAACAACATATTTCCTAAGAATATGAACCTAATTGTGATCAAAAAAGTTGAAAATTGCATGTTGTTGAGGTGTTTGAACACAATGTCATGTTTTTATACCATGTTTTTTCACCTTTTTTGCATTAAAAAAAATATTTTTAATAATAATATCATCCCAGAGTTAGGCTCATATAGATTACAATTGAATAAAGAATATTCACACAAATTTTCAGAACGATTGGTCAATAACTTTTTGAGCTAGAATGCCCACCAGTTGAAAAAAGTCGTTTCGAGAAAAACGTGTTTGAAAAAAAATGTAGCGAAAACGAGAAATTCAAGGCAGTAATTAATTATATAAACTGCTCACCGGTTAATCAGCTACTCCAGCACCATATAGCAACCCCTCTTCTTCTTCAAACGCATCATTTCGGGCTTGCATCTCCTTTTGACGAGCTTTTCGAGCTTCCTTGGTCTCCAACGAACTGCGCCTATTCTGTCTTTTCACGCGTGGCTCATCCATGTTCCCGGCAAAATTGAAGCTCTGCGAGCCAACTACGAGTTTTAATTCGTTCATCAGCATTAGAAGGGCTGAATTTCATTAAATAACGCAGTAGCCAAGAATGCTGCAACCTCGACTATTTTCAGGCCAGCATGTAAGTGCTTTGGAGCCAATCGCCAAACGGTCGAATTGAAACTTTCATTAGCGTTCTGCGTATGACCGCCTAAATATCTCGTCAACAAATCGTCTCTCGATAAATCTTTGTATATTGAAAGAATTTCTTTTTGAACGTCGGGGTGTAATGGGGCAGAGTGCGCTTCAGGCTCCGTTCCAAGTGCTTTAACTTGCTGCCACTTGCACCAGCTGTCTTCTCTCTCTGGACAGTTGTCGTGTTGTGGATTGTCGTCTGTGGATATCATGTGCTGAAAAGTTGCCATTATGGCCTTCTTCATGTCTTCGATGCTGTTTACGTTTTTTTGAATCGCTAAGCCGTAATACGTGCTGAGCTTTTTCACCAAAGCCTCTGTCAATTTTCCTTTTCCGCCCAGTTTTTTAGTTTTCCTGATGTTTCGGAGCCGAGTTCCCATCCTTTTCTGAACATGGCCTATGCATTCCCTTTTGACAACTGTCAGTTCATCACCGTAGGGATTTAAATTAACAACTGCTGTGAACGTTTTTGAATCTCCATTACCGATATAATTGCCGTATTTTACACCATATAGTTTCTCCGATCCCAAGAACGTCATTTTCACAGATTCCACTTCCATGCATCCCGCGGAGCCTTCATGTGTTTTCATGCAATTTTCTTCGTCATGATCGTCTTTCCATGCTAGATATTCTGCTGAATTTTTCGATTTGTTCTTCCAATATATACATGATTGGCAGTAACTGCTTCGTACAACCAGATCGATGACTTTTCCGGAGTAATATCCGATGAGCGTTGTAACACCATAAAGTGATTTGAATCCTCGTTTTTTCCAAGTTCCATCACCAGATACTTTCAAATTCAGAGTAGGTCTCTCGCGTTTCTCATTCTCTTTCTTTTCTTCTTCAACCGCTTTCTTACAGCAGAATTCATACACTTTTTTCGCAGCGGCTTGGATGTGAGTGCAAATTCCATTGTAAGTTTCTTCAGCTATACCATTGCCGATGTCCATGTAATTACAAAATAAATTCAGTCCTTGTCTGCCAACACCTAAGAGCCGCATGACAAATACAATCCTACGATTTATCTCAAATCCAGTGTTGAGTAAAGGACCTGAATTGATTTGTCTCGATCCACAGTGGCAATCGACAACAAGCTTGAAACCAAGGCCACGTTTCCCAGTTTCTTGAAATTTCACATTCTGTTTGCAATTTCGGCAAATAAGAATTTCCGACAAACCAGTGAATATGATGAAAAATTCGATGAGCCTATAACAATGTACAGGATTTACAGTTACATTCTCACTGGTAGCAGTCGAAAGTTTTTTTGCGCTGGCACTTCCATCGTCACTAACACTTGATTCACTCCTGGTGTGTTGATTTCCTTGGAAGGATCTCTTACGTGGTCTACCACGTCGTTCGCTGCACTCACGATAACCTTTCGGATACGCTGACATTTTTACTTCTAACACTCGGTAGCTAAACTGACCAAACTCGACGCTCTGTCGAAATATTTCAAAGGTTTGAGTACCTTCTACCCAATGCCAATCAAGAACATCTGCCGAAATCCCCCTCTCTCTATTATCCCGCAGTACAGGGGTATTGAGCCAGGTAACTGAATAAGGGACTACCTGAGCGACCGCTCCGTTCTAACTACCGCGTGCTTCGGCGCCGAACCGACGGGCGGTCACTTAAGTGCTCATAGCATCGGAACTAATCGGAATTTTGCTTTGAAATTTTGGCAACATATTCTTGAATAGTTTTACTAACAGTTTATGAAATAAAAAAAGTCGATTTTTTTACCCGTCTAAACTGGTTTCCCGCCTTAAAACATTGGAAAAAAATCAGGTTTTCTTTTGATTGCATCCGCCAAAGTGTCCAACAGATTACCTAGCGTTTTTAAGGACGAGGAACGAGTTCCAATCTTCTCTATTTGACTCGGTATCACAAATTGAAATTTTGACTGTGTCTTTAAGTTCTCTGATTGCTGGCGGAGAGTTAAAAGGATTCACTGTTCCGAAAGTGAGATACTTCAAAGATTCCGCATATGAATTTTCTCGCGAAAACGTTGAAATATTTTTTACAGTTTTCAATAGAAAAAAAATACGATTTCAACCGTTCAGGTTCGGAGGTACAGCGATATAAAGTAAAAGTAAAGTATTAGGCAATATGGGGATCGTTGTATTTTTGAAAGTCTAACCTATATATTATGCGTTTTTTCTATTACTTTATAAATCTTTGCATTTCTATAAGGCAATAACAACTTGCATTATTGGGGTAGTCCATAAGTTATGTCCAAGTTATGTCTTTCATAAATTGCTCGGGAAATCAACTTATCGTCATGACAGTAGTGAGACAACTACGTTAATCCAAGAATTTTCTTTTAGAAAAATATTACAACAAGGTCTATAGAAATTTACTTGCAATAAATCCGTGATTAAGAGTGCGTAGGTTTCCCCTTTGTCTGACAGCTTGAAAAAAAAAATATATATATATATTCGTCTACTAATCACTAAACGATGACACTCGTAACTGTATGTTTGGTCAGATCAGTCTTTCAGAATTATTCGTAGATTTCCTTCCGATAACGGTGAATATTTCCTGATGAGTGCTCCGGCGGTTGTCCGAGCATATTCGCATTTTAAAAGTTGGATCTTATTTTTCACCATCCACGTAATTATAGTTAAGAATTGATGTTACGAGGATTAGTCTTAGGAAAATTTGATATTCTACGTATTCGCTCCATGGAATATTTCGATGATAGATCGTTGATCAAATTGTGTCCATCTCTTCAATGTAGTAAAAAGTGTATGGGCCTTTCAGACATCATTTTTGCTGTGAAACTTTTTGTGAATTTTTTGTAAAAAAGAATGTATTTCAACGTTGTTTTACGATACAAATACAAATATTTTCCGTGTAAATTTTCAGTCGAGATGCGGCCGCCGAAGCCGTCGACTCCAGCAATACTTTTGGCGAGGACATGCTGCAAATGGCCCTAAAAATGGCAACTGGTGAACTCGATGAACCAGCAGTCGATCTCGAAACGGCTCTGACTCCGAATACAATTACAGCTACACAAGCAAGCTCTCAGAGCGATTCTGCTATGAGTACAGATGGTTAAATCTTATTCGAATTTCATTGGCAATCCTTTTCTTTTAATCTTAGAACTCATGTCCTATTTTTTTTACCTTCGAACGCATGACCGGGGTTGTTTTCGACCTCATAATTTTTTTCGATTGTAAAAGCGTTTTTTTTTTTGGGATAAAGAAGCTTACCACCATATAAATCTCTTTGTTTTTTAATAACTAATAAAATGATATGCGATAAATTTAATTTCATGGAAGATGAGTTGACGAAATACTCATTTAAATCTGAAGGATTCAGAAAATCGATAAAAACTTCATTTTTTCGATATTAATCTGCGATCGAAATCAACTCTGCCTATGAGTTCTAGGGTTAAACTGAGCTTTATATATTTTTAAACATTACTTTTTTTTTTTTACAGTACAACCCGAACGAAACGTGACGGCCTCTAACCGTGGCAAAAAACGGATGGTCCCGTATAAACCACGAGGCGCACCTAGTAAAAGAGGCCGAAGAATATCAGGGGTTCACGATGTTCCGATGATGCCACCACCAGAATCGCAACCTCCCGCACAACCGAGAATGATGGAACCCATCGAAAAACCAGATGCCAATATGGCACTGAAATATACGTTTGGTGTTAATGCTTGGAGGCAATGGGTAAGATCAAAGCATAAAATAAGCGCCGTAAAATTTAATATATAAGTGCAAAATTAACTTTAGACTCCAACAATCTATTTTTCCTAATGTAAACCTTACAACGGGGTCGAACACGACCCCAATGTGCTCTTTTACATAAAATGGTCTTCGTTTGCAATAATGAGTGTTTCGTCGTATTATAAAAAGAATTTTTTCTAGCTTGATGTTTTTTTTATGAAATAAGTAATCAAATGGTTTAGTTGGGAAAAAGCCAAAAAGGCATAAAAAACCCAATTTATTAATAATCATTTAACAATAACAAGAACATGAACGGATTAACTTGAAATGTAAGGAAGTGGGTGTGAATAATTGGATGATTGAATGAGTAAAGATTGATGAAATTCGTGTTTAACAAACGAGGGTCAGACCTCGGGCTGTGGATCGGTTGGACAGACCGATCGCTTGCCGTATTATGGAAATCAATCCAATGTGATATGATGTGGGGTAAAAGCGATTAATTTGCACTGGAATGTGGTTTAAAAGCGATTAAGTTGCGCTGGGATGTGGTCCAGTGATAACAGGGATATTTCACATATAACCCTCAAAGTCGTGTTAATGATGTCACATCTCGAGATCGACTACTCTTTTTTTTCCTTGGTTGTCACAACGAGAGAGTTTTTTTTTTAACACGTGACTGTTCTTTGTACTTGACAAATGACTCTCATGGATACGAAACATATTGATTTATTAATTTTTTATAATTTTGGAATTATGCGATGTTTACCACGGAACAATGAGGTTTAATTATACACCATTCTCTTCATTTTTTGATAACGAAAAGTGTGATGTATGATAAATTCGCATTTGGTGAACATTCAATAATGAAAACTATAAAACGAAAAAAAGTTTCAAAAAAATGCAAAAAAAAAGTTTACAAATTGAGGTCGTTTTTGATCCCGTTGTAGGAGTCTAGGGTTGACCATTTTTTAATTGTAACATCAATTATTGTTACATTGTAGCATTGCTTAATGTTAAATTGTAATATTGAAAATTCCCTGTTACATTTTCCTATACTTCCGCAAAACTGAACTGAATCTAATTTGCTAGATCTGATTTTTAAATGGTGGAAAAAGTATCCATACGATTGGGACAAAAAATTCTAAAACATTTCGCTAAAATGAGTAGGAAAATTTTTGATCTAAAAGAACAAAGGACAGCGTATTCAAAGGAAATCATAGTCAATTTTTTGAAGTAAGCTTTTTATATTTGAAAATAGAACAAAAAGTGGTTTAGTGGCCAAACATATTTTTTAAGTGCGACATTTAAACAAGTTTGAAACGTTCGGCAAGGATTAAACCAGCAAGTCAACTATTAGGTCCAAAAAGACCTGATGTGACTATAAAGTTTTTATTGTCAAATAATCGATTAATCGTTCAATCGTAATATCAATATATATGACATATTTGTTTGATTCTAATCTTCAACTTTGGTTTTTCTGTAACAGGTGATTGCTAAAAACGCAGAGTTGGAAAAGCAAGTAACGCCAACAAGAAAAGTGAAATTATTCAAAACGGATCTTCTTCAACTCACAGCGGACGAGTTAAACTATACGCTGTGTTTATTCGTGAAAGAAGTGCGAAAACCCAATGGTGCCGAATACGCCCCGGATACCATTTATTATTTATGTTTAGGTAAATCACTTTATATCAATGAACTTCATTCTGCACTATACCTCAATTATCATCATTGCAGTAATTAAAGAAATGTGATTATTAGGCTATATTTTTAATGACTCGATTAATACAAAGTAGAAATAGCCCTCCGTCAAACGCGCTAAAATTCCAAACGTCAAGTGCTCAGTAAGAAATATGGCAACGTCGAACGTAAAATCATATGTACGACTCTACACACGCCAGCGGGGAAACGCCGCATTTCTTGGACTTGGTCATATTAAATATAATTTATAAAATATAAATTGAAAATTATCATATAATTTTCTGTTCTATTACTTTCTACCAATAATAATCCAGGAATAGCTAAATTGTCACAAGTATATCATTTACCAATTTTTGTTGATTAATGAAAAAGCAAAAAATGCGGCGTTTCGCTCATAGCGCGTGTGACGGAGGGATAATTGGAGAAAGAGCAGTTTCAATGCTTCATCAAAAAGGTGTTTGTTTTGTATAAAATTTCATTCAATAATCTTATAACAAATGTTTGGAGCGGGCCAATTTGTAACGTTTTTTTTTTATATTTACTTTATTAAACTGTCAATTTTTGTTTTGCAAATTGTAGGAATTCAACAGTACCTATTTGAGAACAATAGAATAGACAACATATTCACAGATTCGTACTACGAAAAATTCACGGACTGTTTGAACGACGTGGCGAAGAAGTTTTCGGTCCTCTACAATGATGCTCGTGAGTCTAGACATTTTTTTACTGTTGCCAGTCTATGAAAAACAAATTGCGATGGTAATAAAAATACTTGAATCATTTATGACGTAATTTCAGAGTATATCGTGACGAGAGTCGAAGAAGAACATCTTTGGGAATGCAAGCAATTGGGTGCTCATTCGCCGCACGTACTTTTGAGCACTTTGATGTTCTTCAATACGAAGCATTTTAATCTGGTGGTAAGAATCCATTTTCATTTGTACGCATGAGTTTTGTGCTTAACGAATTCCGCTCTGATTTGCATAACCGAAACTTTTTTTTTTAGACTGTGGAGGAACATATGCAGCTATCATTTTCGCATATTATGAAACATTGGAAGAGAAATCCAGCAGCTCAAGCAGCGACTGCTGTGGCAGGCAAAGGTCCAGGCACGAGAAACGTTCTTTTACGTTTCTACCCTCCTCAATCTGCTCTTGGTAAATACTTTTTTTGAGCTAATTAATCTACTTATAATAATGATTCTTTGATTTTATAACTGATTATTTAATATTTCAGAAGCAAATTCTCGGAAGAAGAAAGTTTACGAACAACAGGAAAACGAAGAAAATCCATTGCGGTGTCCGGTGAAGCTTTACGAGTTTTACTTATCGAAGTGGTACGTTTTATTGTCTTTCGACAATTTTTCACCAAGTTTTTATACTCTTCATAAATCATTAAATATTTTATTAAAAATTTGAATAACTAACCCATTATATTTTATTCATTTTTTTACTCGATTTTATGCTTTCAATATACTCAATTTTATATTTTAATAATAAGGGTGCTCAGATCGAACCCATAATATAAAACCGACAAATTCGCGCACGTTGTTAAAACTGTGAAAGATAGAGCAAAACGCATAGGATCAATCTTGAAGAGTATAAGATTTTCTAAAAAAAAGGTGTTGCTAGCGATTTTCTTTCTTTAGTCGTCCGTCTCAAAAGTAGATAAAAACAGACCTGGAGGATATTCGACTTACACGTAAGCCTCGAAAACCATGTTCTGTTTCGAGCCTTCCACAGATCAAAGTTGCTGGAGATAGAAAAATGTCGTCAGTTACTTTTCTATAGGGAATTTTTGTGGCATTTTTGTTCCATCTCTAACCGTTTTGACATCGTCGTTTGATAATTAGTATCTCGGAACGATAAAAAAAAAAAATCAGTCTTTTTGAGCCAATATTTGGTGTTGAATTTGAGTTTACTTTTTACCGATTCAATATGGAATCCTTCACATAGTTATGCATTTAGTTAGTCAATTTATTTTATGATTATTGTTATTTTGTTCTTTTTTCAGCCCGGAAAGTGTGAAAACGCGCAACGATGTGTTTTACCTATTGCCCGAAAGGAGTTGCGTCCCGGATAGTCCAGTCTGGTATTCGACATCAGCACTCGCAAAAGAACATCTCGTAAAGATGCTTTATCGCGTTAAAATGGTGAAAGAGATAAACGTCGCGCTGTTAACCAGTTAATTCGACACGGTCAATTACGTCCGTAATTATTCCTTATTATTATTTTTCTTCCATACAATTTTTTTTTAATTCCGACATGCACCGGCATCAGTCAAAAAGCCGTCGTAATGAGTTTCGAATGTTCTACGCAAAGGATAATATCCCGTGGGACCATAAGTATGATTGAAACAAGGCTGAACAATAATCCGTGCAAAAAACAAAAACGAGTGAGAACGAGCGATAAATTCAGTTTCGATAATGCAAACAAAACTATACTTTATTGTAGGATTTTTACCTTATAATAAAAAAAATCAAACATCTTGTGTTCATTTCACGAGGTAAACGCAACGAAAATTTTCTTTCATTTTGTTTTTCCTACAATATCTTAGAAATAAAAGCAAGATATGAGAGAATATGGTTCCTGGATCATCTATTTGGTAAGAAAAACTACACCATTGTTCGCGTTGCGATGTAAACTTTCCCCATAGTTCTAGAAATCAAAGTCTGTCCATCCAAACGAAATTCCACTAAAACTTTGTTTATTGTAAACGATACTAATAATTTCATATTGTTAAATATGTTAAAAGAATTGATTAATCAACCTCTAATTAATTAATATAAGTAATATGAAATTTCGAATATAAATATAAATTTTGAATTAATATGAATAATTTTTGTACTTATTGAAATCATTGTTTTTTTTTTTTAATTTCTGGATTACCCGCTCACACGTGTATAATCTTTCGTAATATTGTATGCATAATCGTAAAGCTACCGATTGGACTCGGGGGTTCAATCTGTGCTGTTTTTTTTTTTTTTTATTTCGGATCGTTCTTTGTTAGCAAGGAACTATTTGTTCCTTGCGCTCCTAATCATCGCGAAAGTAAACTTCTATTTTCAGATTAAAGCTCTGACTCTCCCACTTTTAAAGCACTACTTTTGTTTCAAATTGTTTCATTTTTTCGGAGATATCCACGGTTAAACGCGACAAAGTGAGTCAATTTTAAGGGCTGTGAATTAAAGAATAAATAACAAAAATTTGTACAACGGTGCTCGTGATCTTTCGAGCGAAAGTGTATGCATAAAAAAGCCATTCGAAGATTGAATATTTCAAATAAATGATACGTTATTTATTTGACAAATTCTCGTACATTTGAAAAAGTAACAATGATGGTCTTATCTTTTATCGATAATTAGACATTCCCAAGCAACGAGGACGATGCTTGCTAAGTGGATTCTTATTACAAACGAGACACGGTTCAAGCAGTTTTCTTTGGCCTTACGAAAGCACGCTTGCGTTTCAATTTACGACGAGTTATTTCAAGATTATGCAATTCCGAATGAACCTCGGCGAAGATTTCCCTCTGCTCCTCCTCCGGAATAGTCTCCCTGTAGATCTTCATAAGATCATACTTTTCCCAAGGCCTTCGCGCTGCCACGGCCTTCAAATATCTCTTTCTGTTTACCCACAAATCTCGTATGCCTTTCAAATCGTGACGTTCCCATTTCTCTAACCAAGGCTTTTCTTTCAATGGGACTTTGAGATCGTTAATTGGAACGGGACTTCCTTCTGGTAATAATACAGTTTCCATGTTCAGTGGGAACGTGCTATATTCCGGTGGTGCGTCACGCAAATATGCCAAACGCTCGTCCAAACGTTTTTCGAGCCTGTGAATTTCGTTAAATTTTTTATTTTTTTTATTATGTAAGTACCATTTTCAAAATATTCGGATAAATATTTTATTTACAAGTAGAAGATAAATATTTATCAGAATTTTCCACGAAGTATTTTATAATTTATATTAAGCCGGAAAAATGCCTGCGTTCTTATCAACTTTTTTCGAGCCTCTAAAATTTACTTCATTTAACTTTGAGGCAGAAAAAAATTGGTTTGAATTTTATGCAAAAAAGAAAATATTATAAAATTATATTGTAAAAAAATAGTAGCCAACGTTGGAAAGTTTCATTTTATCTGTTTTTGTTTTTCAATCCGTAAGGGTAATTTTTCAGGTCATTCAAAATATTCGGTTGATTATTTTGATGTCGAGAAAGAAAAAAAAATGTTCTAATTGGAATTGCACACAAAAGAGAAAATGTTCTTAAAAATTGAATGCCAAATTGTAAATTTTTTTTAAATTTGGATGGCGTTAACTTTTTTCTTTCAACATAAAAGTAAATAGTTGCGACTTTGAAAATTTGCTGGAAATTGTTCGAATCTACAAGCGGAAATATAAAATATGTTGTACAGATTGTTATACCGAGCAAAAAAAAAAAAATAAACTTACCTGATGCAATTAATTTTTTGAATGTTTGGATCATACAATTCAAAGATAACTTCAACGCCTTGATTATCAATAACATTTCTCAGGATGAAATTAGCCCTTAAGCCACAACCCTTCCTCTCAATGCAAATTCCAAGAAATCTATTGGTTTTTCCAGGAGCATGGGGTTCAGAGTAAATTACCGCGACAATAGAGCCGACATAAAATTCTGGTATGTCTATGATAGCTCTTCTGGCCATCATGTCCATTCTCTCGAGTCTCTCCCTCAGTCGGTTTCTATACTGGGGATTGGGATCCGGTAAAAATTCGGGATACATATATCTGTACTCCGAAGGTATCAAATCCATGGAACTTTGTGATTTAAAATCCTCGACGAGTTCTTGCTCACTTTTTTGCACAGAGACATTGTTGACTGTTTCTACATTTGTACTTGTAATCGCCAAACCACGGCTCTCCTTTCTTGCTATAATTTGAAAAAACACTCGAACATTAGGAGTTTGCATTGCATAAAGTATACAGAGAGAATTAAAAGTGAAAAATTACCATTACAGCAATAGTAATGGGGGAGAACCTTGAATGTGTGGGATTTTTACTGGGCAAAGTATAAATTTTCATGAAACTAAAATAAAATTTCTTGTATAATACAGGAAATTTTATTTTCTTTTCACAAGAATTTACACTTTGCACTGTAAAAATTACAAATATTCAAGGTTGTCCCCCGTTTCTTTTGCTGTAATGGTAATTTTTCACATTTAATTCTCTCCATGTAGTCAAAAAACATTTTGAAAATATCAATCTGAAGAATTTTTAATTTCGTACTAAAAAAAAACTGCAGCCAATGAGATCTTGCATGATCAGGGAGGATTAAAAAGAAGGTACATTAAGATGACAGGTAATGTTATTTTATGTGTAAAAAATACGATTTTTTTAATCTGAAATGTGTATTTCATAATACAAAACTGTATTTCGATCGTTTAGACCCACTTTAGACAAAAAAAATCGCTGTCATGTTAAACCACATTTGGCTTCATATGGGGTGAAAACGAAAATTCGATTCATTTGCCTGGTGTCAACTCGTGAACTTCAAAGAAAAATTATTGAAATGTCATTTCGACTGTTATTCAATTAAATTTTAATTGATCCGATGGTATTTAATAAACACAAATGGACCGAAATAGTTCCAGTAAATTTTGAGGTTATGTGCAACGATCTCGAATTATTTACAGCAATTATAAGTGACACGGTATCGATGTGTATTATTGAAAGATTGGGAAAACTTGTTATTTTTTTATAACGTACCGTACGATTTAAAAACTTGTAAAGTCTTTCGGAGCTCCCGGGATAAAACTCTGCCCACGGCTGACATTTTGAATTCTGAGATAGAACGATCGTCGATAACAATAACGAGGAGGTGCAGAAAAGGCCGTCGTAGTGGCGCTTTTTCGTAGCGTTCAAGTGGGGAAGATGTTGGTTAGTCCTAACGGAACTCGGTAGAGTCAGTTCAGTGATCGTGTCAATGGAGATTGAGTCCTACAAATAGCGATGTGAACTTGGCCCCCCGATTTTGACTTTTCAATTTTTTTCTAATTCTAATCGTTTGTGTTTCGTTAGTGGGTTAGTGTTAGAACAAATTAAACGTTTGTGAGATGAGTGTAACACTTAAAAATCAAAAATCAAAATTAGCGTAAAGTTAGCTCCTCCGATTTTATTTTTAGTGCTTTATGAGATTAATTGTAGGTCAATCGACGCGAAATCGTTTGTGGACGACGAATATCATAATAAAAATGTTTGTTAGATACTTGTTTATATGAAGAAAAAAACAAAAACAAAATTTGGGTAAATTTTTCCTAACCGGTTACATTACCGAATATAGCTATAGTTATATGTAAACGTTTTGTTTTGAAGACGATTATACCCATATTGTGGTGTTTTTAAGGACTAATAATGCTTTTAAAGATAATGCTTAAAGAATTTTAATATTATTTGGCCAGGCTTGAATAGTGGAAACTTGGTATCTGCCGCTAGCCCTATATATGGGGCATTCCATGCCAAACCGGCTAATCCGTGACCCCGACCATTTTTGATTTTGTCGAAATTTTTTCATTTTCAAGTAACTGCTGAAAGGAGTTTATAGGAATTTTTTTAAATTTTTATGTCAACCCGTTTAAAAATAATGAATTTTTCAATATTTCGCACGAAATTTTTTTAAATGCTAAACTTTTTCAGCAACAGAGATATCAAACTAAAATAGAAGGTAATTTTTTTCGCCTTGAATGGTAGTTTCATAAAAAAATACAAAAAAATTATCAAAAGTCAATTTCATATGTTTTTTTTAGTTTGAATTCAAAAATATTTTTTTTTTTCAAAACTTGGACCGTTTTGATTTCTTTGAAAAAATTCACCATTTTTCTAGACATATTTTCACATGTCTCCAAAAATTTACCCATACCTTCTATTTTTTTCTCATTTTTTACCACGTGTCAACCAATAATAAAGAGTTGTCAATCCTGAATTATATTTTTTTATTGTTTTTTTTTCCACTCATAATTCCATTCCTCCAGAAATTATGAATGAAAAAAGTTAATAAATAAATATTGGAACTGATTTCCATGTTTTTTTTTTTCAGTTTTCAACCAAACATTTTTTTTACAACTTGGACCTTTTTGATTTTTCTGAAAAAATTCACCATCTTTCACGACACATTTTTACACGTCCCAAAAAATCCGCGGTATATGATATCCATAAATTCTATTTTTTTTTTAATTCTCTGCTATGTGTTAACCAATGATTATCAATTATTAATCCTTATTCATGAATATCACACGCTGCGGATTTTGTGGGACGTGTAAAAATGTGTCATAAAGGATGGTGAATTTTTTCAGAAAAATGAAAATGTCCCAAGATGTGAAAGTAAATGTTTGATTGAAAACTGAAAAAACATGGAAATCGGTTCCAATATTTATTTATTAATTTTTTTCATCCATAATTTCTTGAGGAATGGAATTATGAGTAGAAAAAAAACAATAAAAAAATATAATTCAAGATTGACAACTAATAAATATTGGTTTACACGTGGTAAAAAATGAGATAAAAATAGAAGGGATCACAGGCTATGAATTTTTCGAGATCTGTAAAAATAAGTCTACAAAAAAGTTGATTTAAAAAAAAATTAAAACGGTCCAAGTTTAGAAAAAAAAAATTTTTGAATTTAAACTAAAAAAACATATGAAATTGCCTTTTGATAATATATTTGTATTTTTTTTACGAAAGTACAATTCAATACCAGAAAAATTATCTTCTATTTTATTTTGATATCTCTGTTGCTGAAAAAGTTTAGCATTTAAAAAAATTTCGTGCGAAATTTTGAAAAATTCATTATTTTTAAACGGGTTGACATAAAAATCTAAAAAAAATCTTATAAACTCCTTTCAGCAGTTACTTGAAAATGAAAAAATTTCGACAAAATCAAAAATGGTCGGGGTCACGGACTGGCCGGTTTGGCATGGAATGTCCCATATGTATAAGTTAATTGAGAAGTTTGATGACTCTCTTAAAGAATTCTCTTAGAAAGGATTTTTCCTACAGTATTTGTAAAAATAGTATATGACCAGGTGCAAATAGTAATGGGTTTGGGTTTTTTCTCCTATATATATATATGTAAGAGAATCGAGTAATTTGATGACTGTAAAAATAGTAGGGTGGGTTTGGGTCATCTTGCGGTTGTTTTTTGAGTAGTTGGACATATGGAAATAGTATTTTTATAGAAAATTTTTATAGAAATAGCAGGGTGAGTTTGGGTCATCTTGCGGTTGTTTTTTGAATAGTTGAACATGTGGAAATAGTATTTTTATCCAACTATTCAAATACATGTCCAACTATTCAAAAAACAACCGCAAGATGACCCAAACCCACCCTACTATTTCCACATGTTCAACTATTCAAAAAACAACCGCAAGATGACCCAAACCCACCCTACTATTTTTTACAGTCTTCAAACTACTCGAATAACTCTTAAAAACTTTGATGACCGTCATTAAAATGACCAAATGTTATCAAAGTACACGAATAACTCTTAGAAAAGTCATTAAACTACTCGATTGGCTTACACACACACACACGCACACACATATATATACACTCGGTAATATAACCGGTTCAGGAAATTTACCCAAATTTTTTTTTTGTTTTTTTCATATAAACAAGCATCTAACAAACGTTTTTATTATGATATTCGTCTTTCACAAACGATTTCGCATCGATTGACCTACAATTAAACTCATAAAGCATTAAAAATAAAATTGGGGGAGCTAACTTCACGGTAATTTTGATTTTTGATTTTTAAGCGTTAAACTCATCTCACAAACGTTTAATTTATTCTAACACTAACCCACTAACGAAACACAAACGATTAAAATTAGAAAAAAATTGAAAAGTCAAAGTCGGGGGGCCAAGTTCACACCGCTCCTACAAATTCTTCTCCTAGTGGAAGCAACCGATATTACAGATTTTACGTACAGTCGACTCTCCATTGTGTCACGTTCCCAAGTGTCAACCGTTCCCTTATGTCCTTTGTAGCTTATCTAGTGGTTAAAAGCATTGACTTGCAGGCCTTTAACCGCCAGATAGACTTATCTAGAGGTTGGAACAATCCGCCATCGCTCGTTTTGTATTTCTTCTCTTTTTATGCGTTGTTCCCCCTATATCAGTGGTTTTAAAAGTGGGGGTGGAGGACAAGTTGATACAAGGGATCGGATTTGGTTCCGTTGAGATGACACATTGAAGAAGAGTCGACTGTGTATAAGGAAAAGTATTTTGGGTATATACTGTAATCAGAGCTTAGCTGTCCTGGAGCAGGAGAGAGAAAGCATGTCATCCTGCCAGGGTTGCAAATAATGCATAACTTTTTTAAAGCATTTGCATTTTCATTAACCATTAACTCGTAATGGTTAATGGAAAAAAATGTCCATTAGAAATTTCTATTAACCATTGAATTTACTTTTTAATGGAAAAAAATTCCATTAAAGTAGTTCCCCACAGGATCGTTGAATTACGAAATGGTTGAAATTTGGCATACGTGTTATTTAAAACGTTATTCAAAAATCTGTGCAATTTTAACAAGTTTTACCATCCCGAACCCGAGATATTTATACTTGAAGTTGGCTCGATTAACACGTAACATATGGACCATGCATGGGCAAACAGTACGTTATTAATTCTACCGTCAGAACTAAAATCAAGAAATTGATGAAAACCGAGGAGGAGCAAGAGCAGGATATCACGAATATTGTGAAAAAACATGAAGATGATTTACCATCTAGTTTAAAAGATATAACCTCAAGAAGTACTACCATTTTGGCCTTATACGACATATTCTACAAACAAACGAGCGCGAGCGCGAGAGATGTAACCTTTTTTGTGTATTGGGGCCCGCACAGTTCCGGCAAAAAGTTTACTCGCAATGTCAGATCAAAAACACTTATAGAATAAATTTTACGACAGTAGATGATATCTGTCGTATTATCTATTGGTACCGAGTCAATATTGTGTGCTTTTTAAATTTATTTACTACGAATTATAATTCGTAAAACGAAAAAGGGTTTGATAATTATCAACCCTTTACACACATATGTAACGCACATGCGGTATGTAACTTTTGGTTGAGTTTGTCGCAGGGGAACTACCTTAACCATTGAATTAACTTTTAAATGGAAAAAATTTCCATTAACCATTGAATTTAATTTTCAATGGAAATTATTTTCATTCAAAATAAAAATCAATGGTTAATGGAAATAATTTCCATTAACCATTTTGACTTGGGTCAAAATGACCCAATGGTAGTAACCGAGGTTTTCTCGGTCACTAGTAGCAGGAGCGGTTTTGTCCTGGGTCAAAATGACTCAATGGTAGTAACCGAGGTTTTCTCGGTCACTCGTGATGGGAACGGTTTTGTTCTGGGTCAAAATGACCAAATGGCAATAACCGAGGTGTTCTCGGTCACTAGTAGCAGGAGCGGTTTTGTTCTGGGTCAAAATGATCCAAGGATAGCAACCGAGGTTTCCTCGATCACCAGTAGCCGCAGCGGTTTTAGCCTGGGTCAAAATGGACCAATGGTAGTAGCCTTGGTTTTCTCGGTCACTAATAGCAGGAGCGGTTTCGGTTTGGGTCAAAATGGCCCAATGGTAGTAACCGAGGTTTTCTCGATTGCTAGAAACGGGAGCGGTTTTGTTCTGGGTCAAAATGACCCAATGATAGTAACCGAGATTTCCTCGGCCATCAATAGCGGTAGCGGTTTTCTTCGGGGTCAAAATGACCCAATGGTAGTAACCCAAGTTGACTCGGCCACAAATAGCAGTAGAAGTTTTAGTCTGGGTCCAAATGACCCGATGGTAGTAACCAAGTTTTTCTCGATTACTGGTAGCGGTAGAAGTTTTGGTCTGGGTCAAAATGACCCAATGGTAGTATCCGAGGTTTTTTCGGTTAGTAGTAGCAGCAGCGGTTTTGTTCTGAGTCAAAATGACTCAATGGTAGTAACCGACGTTTTCTCGATTACTAGTAGTGGGAGTGATTTTGTTCTGGGTCAAAATGACCCAATGGTAGTAACCGCGGTTTTCTCGGTCACTAGTAGCAGGAGCGGTTTCGGCTTGGGCCAAAATGACGCAATGGTAGTAACCGAGGTTTTCTCGGTTGCTAGTAACGGGAGCGGTTTTGTTCTAGGTCAAAATGACGCAATGATAATATCCGAGGTTTTCTCTGTTACTAGTAGCAGAAGCGAATTTCTTCTGGGTCGGAATGACCCAGAACAACAGAGATATCAAAATAAAATAGTAGGTCATTTTTTTCGTCTTGAATTGTAGTTTCAATACTGTACACTGTTAAAAAATATATGAAATTTACAATACTTTTACAATACAACGGTAAATGAAATTTACAAACCGGGTGTATGAAATGAAAATTATTACACTCGTATGCCAAAATTGAAATATGAATATAAATTTTGGTTACTGATGTGGAATTTAAGATACATAACATTGAATATTCATATGAAATCTGAAAATTTTGTGGACATGCATTGAAATAAATCAGATTTACAAGAATTCATCTACTATCAACAATGTATTAAAATTACAGTATGATCTTCACTTTTCTTGACAATTGACTGAAAAATAAGATACACATGAATGTCAATAATACGATACATGTTATTTCCCATCATAACTGTATCTCTTAAAAATGCGGTATAAAAATGGGAATGAAAATTAATATGCCCTGCAGTATAAAAAAAAATCCGTGTATTAAAATTCATTTACCTATGTATTAATTATAAGAATCTCAATATTAAAATTAATACACAAGTGTAGGAAATTCGTAACGCTTTGTGGGCACCGTGCTTCGCGCTCTGGCCACCGCGTGGCGCAGAGCGTCGACTGTCTCATAGGAGGCACGTGTTTCGGACGAGGATATATACAAGTCGCTCGAATCTAAGAAAATTGTGTAAAACATAAAAATGGTAATCACCAAACTTAACACAAGATGTTCAGATTATAATAAAACTTTTTACGGCGACAATTGCTCGACTTGATTGTCACGGCATCAAGTGGTGATAAGTCACTCTAACTAATTTCTTGACATGTCTGCATGATTTCGACCTTCAACTTTAAAAAATCGAACACAATAGTACGCCAATTAATGTATTCCCCTTAAAAACTCATAATAGCTGAATTTATTTAATATTCATTCGTATATTATGTGACGTGGCGATTTTGTTCACGTCACTAAAAGTTGAATATTGGCACGACACGGGAGGAAACGTCAGGATTTACGGACGAATTCCTCTCGAGAACATGTTAAGGAGACAAATGCGAGCGTATTTCCGTATTTTAATTTATTTTTGTTTCATTTTTATTTTGTACGAGCGAACGGCGGTTTATGGCGAGAATCACAGAGAGAGAAGGAAGCCAAAATATAGTCGCTGGCAAATATTATCGTTATAAGGGAAGGCAGAGGTCGTCAAGGTCAGCCGGAGTCTTCATCGACGGAACGCTCGAATTGTATCGAGAGTGGTCGCTAGCTCGAAGCCCTCACCCGGAGCTGTCTAATCTCGAGAGGTGCGTCCTACAGCATCGGGAGTCTTCGGAAAATCTCGGTTATCAAGGGTCATCGCCCGTCATCGAAACGTTCTGCCGAAATTCGAATTTGCGAGAATGTTCGAGAAGAATCTAGACTCCGCGAGTAGGCGAAGGGTGGGGGGCTAGGACCCAAAAGTATAAAAACGCGTTACCGTAATTTATCAGGGACTTTTCATATCGATCTCAACGGAACCTGACGTTTTCTACCGAGCCGTCGTCAACCCTTAACAAGAATCCGACGTAACCGGAATTATCGAGAGAAAATATTATCCGTGGTCTTTTTCCGGATTTTCTTCTTCTGAAACCGTAGCGGTGAGCCGTCGTTTCGCTTTCATTATTGTTTTGTTGAATTTTGTAATGTTGTAAAAGCGCTTTAAAAATTGTCGTGATCGTGTGACGATCTATTGAGTTTATCGAATTAAAAAGCGATATTGTTTCGGGGTACGTTCGCTTTTGAGTAGGATTTTTATTTAACGTTTGATCACGGTATAATATCGACTGTGTTTTCCGTTGTCTTAATTATAGAATTGCCGAGAGGAATTCGACCTTGATTTTAGTCGACGAGAGTCCTTAGTTTAAGAATTATTGTTTAAATATCAAGACGGTTAATTAACGACGAAGACTTGTAATACTAGATTGTCTATAATTTATTATTGTAATTTGATTAAAAACAACTTTGTTAATTACGCAAATCTCGAGACAGACGAGATATTATATATCATGTTTTTTTTCGGAACGTTAATTTTTCAATATTAATTATGATTATTTTATTTAATAAATAACTTTTGTTATTCCGAAATTGTTTCTTTTGTTTTATAATTTATTTTGTTTTGTTTAACTCCGCCCCTCTGCCAAATCGTTAAATAATACGGCTACGACCGGGTAACCACCTTTATTTATTCTCGATAACTCACAATAAAATTTGTTTAAGATTTTTCTTAAGCTGGCGTCCAAGAGGTATCGAGAGTAAATATATTTTGTGCGACTCTTGGAAAAAGTCGTTACAATTAATATTCAAAAAGGATCACCAAATTTTATGATACATCTCTAGAAATATCGTAGACATATGTAATGCGAAAACGTTATACGGTGCCTGAAATTTAGTAATCTTGAATCTGAAAATTACTATGCTGGTAACATGAACTTTAATATACCTGTATAGTAATATTAGTAGATGTTTCGTGTTTTTAATATGCACAAGGTCAACATTTCTTACATGTATATGATTTTTCAAATACACAAGTATATTAATTTTATTGAACAGTGCTCGTATCATTAAAATATCGCGTCTCTCAATTTTCCTCAGCGTATCTGAATTTTCATATACGGTATCCACATAAAAGCTTCCTATACATGTGTATTAATTTTCATACGGAATTTTTTTACAGTGTAGTTAATTATAGTTATTTGTAGTAAAAAAAAATACAAAAAAAAATATTTGTATTTGCGCCAGGAAATTGCAGAAGGCCTTGCCGATAACTAACTAATCTTCTCGGATGGCAATGCCAGCACACTCAAGCACGGCTACCGGAGATGTTTAGAAAGGCACCTCCTTAACTGTAATGCAATAAGCCAATCAGGACACGACTAGGGGGGCACCATCCGCACGATAAGAATCATTCACGGGAGGCATCCAGAGCTGTACACCGTCCGCTCAAGCATCACAAAGAGATGTTTTACAAAGAGAGTCCGAACCATCTAGGTTTGCCATAAAAACACTTCAAAATTTGTTGAAATTTTCATTGGCGTTTGGTCGAGATTCGAACATGAGTCTCGCGACGTGGGAGCCCTCAACCATTGAACCAATCGCTCTCCCACTCTAGTGTTTCTATCTATCAACCGTACGGTCGGTAAAAATCTTGCTGCATGTTTTTTTCGGAGAGGCTATTTCAAGGCGAAGGATATTTCAAGAAAAAAAGTTGCACGCCGTTCTCCTTTTATCAGAGAATAAGGTAAAACTTTTCTTTTTTTTCGAAATATCAAGCATGTTCGAGAAAAACGTGTATCTACTTTTTAGTTATCTCTCTCGCACTCACGCAACTGATAGAGCGCTTTAAAACGTGCAAGACCTGTACGGTTGCTTTCAGTAGGAGAAGAATCTGCAAGCTCCACCGAGTTCCGTAAGATAATCTACTACTTCCCTGGTTGATCACTACGAAAAAGCGCCCCTATTCCGGATCCCCTAAAACTGCCGCCGTTTTCGGATATAACCCTACTAGTCTCTGATTTTGCACTTAAATTGTGAAAATTATCATCCGACGGAGATCAAAATTAATTTTATCAAATTTGCGAATATTAAATAAAGAACATTTTTCTTATGTAATCTTATATTTACTTGTCAGAATTATGAACGGGAAAAGTTTAATATTTGTAATCAGGTCGTTTAATCGTCCAATATTCCGGTAAATATTATTGAAATATTTTTGTTTCGATTTTCAAAACGCCGCTATTTAAAAAAAAATGAAATTTCAGAATTGGTCAAGTAGCATTTGTTTCGTATTAAATTCGGCCTTTTAGGGCCGATTGTTCCACCTCCAGGTAAATTTTATCCGATCGTTAAAGTTCTGCTGCTCAATGCTACAATCGTCAGGTAAAATTCACCAGAAGGTGGAACAACCGGCCCTTAGAGGATGTTGAACAAAAATGAATTTTGTACCACGGACAATAAGAAAGTGAGGAAAAAGAAGTTTTTTTTTTTCAATCGCGGTTTTAAAATTATAAGTTGCGTTTTTAGGAATTTCGACTCAACGTACACCTGAAAGTATGAATTATACTTAGACATATTAAATTAAATAAATTAAATATTAAAAAGACATATTAAAGATCAGCTTTCGTTTAAAGACGAAGTTTAAAGACCAAAATTTTTCGGAAAATTTACAAAATCGGGTATAATTCGTTTCTTTTGGAGTAAAAACTTCTATAATTCTCATTTTCTTCGTGTTCGAATGTTCTTCAGAATAACCGGTGGTTTATATATTTATCATTGGTATTTCATTTTTTCTCAAAATATGAAAGTTGACAGTAACTTTGTATCAATTTACTTCACTTCCTTTTTGTTTGTTGATTTTTGAAAGTTTTACTATGTATAAATTTCCGAGTTTATGTTACGATGAACGCCACTATTTAAGACTACCAAGATCTTGTTGCCTACCCTCCTTAAAAATGATTGTACTTTAATTTGCCACGCTGTCATGATTATTGAAAATTTCAAGATTTTCGAGATTTCAGAAATAGTGTCGGAAAGAGTACCGGAAGTTAGAGAATTTTTCTTTAGTTTTTAAAACAAAATTAGTTAAACTAAACAAAAAACAATTATCTCATTAAAATGATTTTTTGAGAGCATTTTCGAAAAACTAAGATATTTAACAGAAATGAAAATTTGCAGGTTAAAATGAAATAATAAATCATCGTTATTCGAAAAACATTTATTGAGGGTGAAAAAACGAATATAGTAAGAGCATATGAATGCATATAAACAGTTTGAAAAGCCGGCAAATCATCGCCACGTCACTTCTCAAGCACCTCGGCAAATATCCAAAAATATATACATCAATATGCACACGAAATGATTGTTGTGTTCGAAAAAAAAATTACGTAACACGATTTTCGCTGGGCTAACAAGCATGAGCAAAAGTCCGAAATTTCTTCACGAGCTCAAATGGATTTTCAGCTTTTAGATACAGGGATATAAAAATTCAGACCCTGGGGAAAAGCCACGTTGGCGCATACTCGGCCGTTTCACTAAATGCCGGAAAATACTATACAGCTATAACGAAACACTATAAATATCTACATCGTCGAGTATGCATTTGCTCTTTTTTCCCCCTGCCCCTTCGGTTCTTCAACCCAAATACGACGAGCGTACGTTTCAGAAAGTCGTAATTCAATCGCCTTTCCAATATTTCCGCTCGAACGTAATAAAACGTCGTAAGGCCAGAATTCGAAAAAAGAAAAAAAAACACTGTCATTTGCTTTTAAATCCTAACCGTAAGCATAATATTCACAAAAAAGTAATCTCCAAATTAATTGATTGATAATCTCAATTGGAGTAAAATACAATTCGTCTTTTGAACATGTTAATCATCGTAAGATTAATATTTGAAAAAAAAAAAAAATACCTTTTAAATCTTGAATCGTAATCATAACAATATACGTATTAACCCTAGCTATACACTATAACTTTTAGTACCTTACTTACACACTATCGGTCTATTGGACCGACTACTTTTATTGCTCTATAACATTGTAACAAACGCGTCTACTGAAGTTTAATTGTAGTGAAATTGAAACGCCAGACTCCGACCATTCCAGAGAAGCAATCAGTAAAGCCGAAAAGTCGTTTAATAAAACGTTATAACGTTTATGAAAAGGCGTGTGGTGAAAAAAAGGTGAAAATGTAGTATTGCTGTCGGTCCATTAGACCCCGTAGTGTGTAGATAGGATTAATGAAACTCATATTATATTACATTACATTACATTAAACCACAATATCAATTTGAATGCAATACAGATCATTTTTAAATCATATTAAGGGGAGCAACCACTTTAGGAGACCGAAAATTAGATGATTTCTTTGATTTTTTTTAATGTGAAAAAAAAACGGAAATTTCCACAACTCTGACAATAATTTATTCATATTTTCATACATCTCTGGTAATTTTTTCAAGTTATTTCATGAATTAATTAAGGTGTAATCCGCTGTGTCCCTTGGCGTGTCCTCATCGTTGTTGTCGATTTGCGGGAATTGTGCAGCTCGCAATTCGCATCTGAAATAGTCCAACAAATTTTTATACATTCTTGAGATGTTTTTTAAGAACATGAACCTAAATTTTGAAAAAAAAATCGAGAATTGAATGTTGGAACGTGTTTGAAAAAAAATGATCGATTTTTAGCATTTTTTTCCTCGGCATTTTGCAATAATAAATATATTTTAAACAATCTAATCTTTCCAACTTTAAGTTCATGTTTTAATAAATTATATTTTATAAACGTGTTCCAAATTTGAAGATGATCCATCAATTAGTTTTTGAGTTATAAATTTTTTGAATTATAAATTGAAAAAATGTCGTTTTGAGAAAAACGCGTTTAAAGTTTGAGCGCGCTTAGGAGTCGAGCGGAGAGTCTTTACCATTTATATACATACCGTTAGAAGGAATCCGAATATCGTTTTGAAATTTTCCGGGTGTATTCTTAAGATATTTTGCTAACGATTTATGAAATAAAAAAAAATTGATTTTTTGAAGTATCGAAAGTGGTTGCTCCCTTTAATAAGTGTGCAAGTAGAAACTCGGCTTTTTTTGGTCAAATTCAACTTTATAGAAAAGATACTTATTATAAAGATTAATAATCGAAATATTCGCCATTACTAGCTATGGTCTTTTGCCATTTATCGGGTTTTCATCCAGTAAAACTTGAAGTTCTTCGTCTTCAATTTTTTTTACTGCACCTGGACGTGGATCGGCCTCAAGACTAAAATTTCCATCACGAAATCTTGCAAACCACTTTTTTACTGTTGAATGACTCACAGAATGTTCACCCAAAGTCGAATTAATCAATTCCATAGCTTGAGCAGCGTTTTTTTTTTTCATTTGAAAATAGAATAGAATGCAGTGGCGTAAATGTTGCTTATCGACATCCATCTCTTATAAAATTGATACGCACGGAATGACAGCTTGTAAATGACTAAAACTTGTGTCATAAAAACAGCAATGACTAAGCTACATATATCCAAAATGACGGGCGAATTGGATGCGTTCAAGTATATTTTTTAATCCAACCAACTTCAGAGCCGAGTTTCTACTTGCACACCTATTAAATTTAACGGGACAGACCTAGTTGGAACGTCAAAAAAAAGGCCTTTTTTCCGATTTTTTTTTGGTCAAACGATAAAATAATTCACAACAAAAGTTCTTCCGTTTAAAAGATACATATGTAATGTATATGTTGCAATTTTTTCAACGCAATACATATCGAAATAAGCTGGTGACCGTCAATTGCCGAGGACGCTGCAAAAAAAAACACGGTTTGCGGTGATCAAGCTCACGCTGCAACGGCTCATCTGAAACAAAAAAAACGGAGGGGATTTTTAGTTAATGATATAATGCTCCAGTTGAACGAAGGGTTTTGAAAAATTTCCATTTTTCACAAAATGGCGGCCGTTAAAAGTCAAAAGTGTTTTTTTGACCAAAATATCAGTTCCATTTTTTGCTATTAAAAATAAAAATAATTATCCAAAAAAAAAATCCTTCGTTCATATGGAGGACTACCATGTATAGAAGAAGTGATATAAATTTCAACCCGATCGGTAAAGCCGTTCTCGAGCTACAGTGATCACCGACTTCAAAAACATGGTTTCGAGAAAAACGCACTTAAAGTCCGCTACCTGCTTACCTATGGCTCAGACACGACGTGCTACAAAGTCTTGTATTTCGGCGAATAATGGTCCGATTTACATTTACCTGGGCGGAAAATGTTCGTAAGAGATTCTACTTTTTGAAAATGAAATAAAAAAAAAATCGATTTTTCGAAAATTCTAACTAGGTCTGTCCCGTTAAAACCAAAATTCTTGATTATTCGAATCAAGGCGTACTATTAACATTAATTGGACTATAAAACCAATTGTTTCGAATTATGTTTAAATTAACATAGAAACTATTTCATATTTAAAAATAAAGTGAATGACATTTTAATTTAATTATGCATTCAATACGTTTTTAATGAACTTTAGATTGTAATTGAACCCTGGAAATTTCCTCGATCTTTTTTGTCACATATTGACAATACATTAACAAATCAATCTCGTACATTAACAAATTGATGAATCATTTATGCTAATGAAAATTCCACGAAAGAAAATGGACATTAAACTAAATTGTATTTAATGTAGGGATATTAATTATAGCAAATAACATAAACATGCTAAAATCTGTAAAAAAAACGCATAAATTAAATAGTCAAAATTACAGACATCGAATAATCATTCAGGTAGTATACAGAATTTAGCTCCGGTAATGTACGAAATAATTAATTATGTTATGACATGATGAATGGATTTTTTAATTGAAAAATGGTACGATATATATATTTTTGAAGGATTTTTGGCAATGATTTTGATATCATTGGCCGAATAACCGATGTTAATTGAACGGCACGTCGAGGATGTTGTTATCGCATAGCGCAGAACTCGAGACAGTTGGCAGTTTGGCGAGCAATCACCCGCGAAGGATTGGACATAAATTGTAAATTGAGTATTAGAGAGATAAGAGGTCACAATGCGAAGATGCGGGGGAGGTTTTTCCTTAAAGGCCGTAGGGGAGAAAAAAAGTGTGAGATACTTTCTGAGAGGGCGCGTGAATTTGTTTCGTTTTGGTAGACGACGACGACGACGACGACGACGACGCTCTAAGTCGTCGTGGAGGAGAGCGCCGACTGGGTAAATTAAAAATAGCCGAGCAGCCACTTGGTCTGACCGCGACGAGCCAGAAGCACCGAACGGCTCTGTCGAAAATTTCGGCCGGGCTATTTTGGCCGGATAGAAGAGAACCGAAAGACTCTTTCGACTTAATTTTTTTTCCATCCCTCACGAAAAGAGATCAAACAAAAGAAACAACGAAAAAAGAATAACGAAGTTTCGACAGTAACGCGGAAGTGTGAAATTGTTTTTTCCCCCTCACGAATCATTGATAAGCGATCGAAAATAAAATATAAGTTGCGCGAGATTAAATCCCCGTCTTTCGCTCAGTGTTACGAGGTCTCATATTCAATCTCTTCACCGTTACAAGGTGTGTATGTGTGCGCGTGGGTGTTTCTCGGCCTCCACGGGCTTCGATTACCGATCTTGCCAGCAAAAAATAAAGAAAACGTAATCGGAATTCGATCTTGTCACGAGTGCGCGCGATCACGTCATCTGGAATCGTCAATCTCAAAGAAACCTTCGGATTCATTGCATTTGCCGATTCCTCCAATTGACGAATTGATTCTTCGGTGTGTGACGTGCTTCTTCATTAATTACTTTTCGTTCTCGCGCTCGATTAATTTATTCAACTCACGTTTTCGGCTCGTTAATTCATGTCTCAATCGGGTCTGCAACACGCGATAAACCTTCTGTGTTTGGAAACATTGCCATAAGATTAAGATAAGAAATAATAAACTCTTACGGGGAACATAAAGAACCGTCATTATTACAACACTAATTTTGTGAGATTTACGACAAAAATATCAAAAATTTGAATTCATACCTTTTTATAAAATATTTATTCGTTTTAATGGAATTTTTGATAAATCAGAACTTGTGCTTGACAAATCTCCAAATTGATTGTCATTTCTTATCCTGATAATTTTTCAAAGAAAAATAACATTTTTAGTAAATAATAAATAATATTTGTATTACTAAAAATAATCAGTAAAAACAATTAATTTTGCAAAAACAAAATTCTGGCGATGGTAGAATAAAAAAAATCCTTCCGTTTGATAAAACGTAACGAGGGATAAATAAATAAAAGAATAATAATATCTAATTGATAAATTGCAATAAAATTGGGAGAGGGACAAACTGCTTTTTCATTAGATTGAAATTATTTTTTTCTTGCACCGTTTCAAAGGATACATTCGGCAAACAAGTGGATGGATAATTTCCAAAATTTATGATTATCTGCGAATTTCTATTTCGTAAATGGTCGAGGAGGAAATTTCGTGATTGTCCGTAGGAGGAATGTGGTTTATTTCGAAGTAGGGAAAAAAGTACGAGACGAAAATTGAGCGAGGGATGCGAGATTGGGAAAAAGAAGAGAAGAAGAGAAGAGGGAAATTTTCATTAAAGCGGATATACTGGAGGGAAAGCTCGGGGGTGGAGGACGCTTGCGCGGAAGCACGAGTCTACCCTCTCTTTGCGGCAAGCTTAAAGTCCATTTCCCCATTCCGTGAGATAGGTCAGAGCGTTAGTCGTGAATAAACGAGTCTACGAAGGGGTTGTTCGGTGTTCGTAACCCTCGCGTGCGTACGTGTGTGTGTGTGTGTGTGTGCGAATGTGCGTGAGTGTTATTGTTCGTTCATTTGTTTGTTTTTTTGTAAAAGATGCGAGATCATGAAGATCGGTGATTGATCTATAAATCGAAATAAATCAAATAAATGAATATAATTTTTAGAAAAGCTGGACAAGAACAAGGGGATGATGCAGATGCTCGAATCCAAGGGTACGTGACTGGGAAAAGCTCTCCGGAGCATCGGGGAGCACGAGAAATTACACACCTCGAGCAAAAAACACGCGATTTTATCCCGAGTTTCGTCAAGTGCCCGTGTGAGTGCGTGAGTGCGCGTGGGTGATAAAATAATAACAACAAAAATAGTTGTAACAATAACAAGAAGGAATCGGCCACGATTCTGCTATCAGGATGGCCGATAGCGAGGGTGGCTCCGAACAGGACGATGTATCCTTCCTTCGTACGGTGAGTTCATCTTTTATTTTCTACGCTCTCCCCATTTGAAAAAAATACTCTGTAATTTTTTTCACCTATCGCGAAGCCGGGCTTTGGTTACTAGATTTTTTCTCTCATATTTACATAACGCTGAGAGGAAAGAGAAAAATACATTGCACGAGTTGTCCTGTATTCAATAATAAATATGGTTATACAAAAATAAACAATTAAAACCAAAAATTGTTCCGTTCATTATTTTATTGACTCTTGGGATTTCGAATTTGTATTTTCTTTCTTTGTATTTATTTCGTTGATTTTCAAAAAAAAATTTATGCTAGTGGATTCATCTGCCTTACGGCAGTTCTGTTTACAAAATTTTGTCAAACTCTTTTCCTACTTTTTAATCGAAAGCGATAAAAAAACTTTTATAATTTTCTAATATTCCGAAAAATTGTTTTCTGTTTGAAAAAAATGTTGGCAAATTTCTTGAGATTTAGGTCTATTCTCGAATGAACTAGAACTTTACTATCCGTTCCTCTGTTTCTAGAAATGTCTACAATCAATTAATGGGAGATTCCGTATTTTTCTAGAAAAGTTTTTAATTCCTGAACAAAATCTGGGATTGTTCTTTGAATTTATGGAATATATTCTTGAATAATCTCGAATTTTCCTACAAATATTTTGTTTTTTTTTTTAGATTGAATTCTGAAATAATTTAGAAAATTTTTTAAAATACTTTCAATACTTTCATTGCATTCTGCTTTTTTCTAGAAATTTCTAAGAATTTATCACTCCTGTACATACATCTCAAATTTTATTCAATGAAATATTATATTCATTTTGTTTGTTTCATTTATTTTATGTTTCCAACAGAAAGTGCACACAAAAAAAGAATTACTTATCGAATATCCAAACCACTTTTATCCGATAAGCATTGCAGCTTGCATAAGAATTTGTTTCAACTTAAAATATTTTTTCGATGCCTTTTCCAATATTCCTGTACTCTGTTCATTAAAAGAAAGAAAAAGAAAGAATAAAAGAATTTAAGCTCATTTGCTCTCCCTTCGTTTCACACTTTCGAGCCATATATAAAAAATAAAAGAAAATAAAATAAACAAATAAATAAATGAAACAAAATGACTCATAGAAAAATGATGTAAATGCAGCTTGAAGATATTGAATCCCCTTTTTTTC
This sequence comes from Rhimphoctona megacephalus, assembly GCA_963989365.1. Classification (NCBI taxonomy): domain Eukaryota; kingdom Metazoa; phylum Arthropoda; class Insecta; order Hymenoptera; family Ichneumonidae; genus Rhimphoctona; species Rhimphoctona megacephalus. The sequence continues at coordinate 14,670,404 of OZ022421.1, read as the reverse complement.
GTTTCATCCCCTTCTGCAACAAGAAATTCGCGGAAGAGTCGAATTTCCACGTGAAAATAGACCAGCTCGTTCGAGGTTACAGAAGATAGTGTAAGAATTTGAAGTTCTTGCTTCTTCAATTGTATTATCGGTGAATGATGATATTTGAATTGTAAAGTCGGCTAAATGATGGTCAAAAGACTTAACGAAGGAAGAGACACGTTTGCAAAATCCATCATTGAAGCACTTTAAAGCCCTCTCTTTCTCTCTTCCTCTCTTTTTCTCGTTCACCCCTTGGCGCGACCCTGACCTCGTGGTCCGGTGGGCTATATAAACCGCGAGAGCGTATCAGCCATTTCTCGTGGATGCAATACACTTACACTTTCTTATATTTTATCGATTATCAATTAATACAACCCGATCTTTTATATCCACCGATGAATACTTCGCATGTCCAAGGATTATCACACCTTTTTTATCTCATTTCCCTCCTTTTTTCTCATTTTTTTCATATCGAAAGTGAGGAGAAAATGCCACCCTCGTTTATGCCCGAGTCAACTCGCGACGTATCGACCCTCGTTAAAAAGACTCGTCCCTCGAGCTCACACGCACACGTACACTCGATTAACTTTACCATTTTGCCAACACTGATAAATCACTTTTTATAGATTGAACATACGAGCATTCTTTTTTCCTCGTGGAACAAGAAAAAATCTCGACGATATCGAAAAATTCCTCGTAAATCTTATCGTCGAATCGAAAAAAAATTGTACAATTTCTATAAAAATACAATAATTTATAGAGTACATGTAATTTAAATAAAAAATCACAAATTCATGCACAAAGTTGCCAATAATATTACAAAAATACGACAACATTTTTATTCACAGTAAAAAGGTGTGTTTTATGACAATTGTTAATTTTTTTTCTATCCACATCAATTCTTGGCCGTAAGAAAAATCTCCAAAAAGAAAACAATACATAAAAGCGTATAAAAAATGTAAATATTACAAAAATACGAATTGAATCAACATTTCTTTCGTCGTTTACTTTTTATGCCCAATCTAGCCCTTCTCGCGCTTTCTTCCCTCGCAATTTTTATGTACGCAGCTCTTTCCTGGTCGGACATTTTACACCATATTTTGGCAGCGCATTTCGCGATTTCAGTCACTTTCCTACCCGGATGTTCCCAATAAGTTTTCAGATAAAATACTATAAATGGGTTATAGTGTATGATGGAATGTTTCCCACTTTTCCCCTTCGAGGTACCACGTTCGCCCTGCGAGGAGCCGCTTCTGCCCTTTGAAGAACCAGTTTTGCAACCAGAGCCGCTCTTTTTCTTGGCCTCTACCTTCTTCTTTGGCTCGCACTTGCTCGACGAGAAAATTCCTTCAGTAACCTCATCCATGATCGGGTCATCCTCCTGCATGTTTTCCCTGTCGTTTATTTTAAAAACAATCCAATGAATCACGTTTCCTCCGAAAATTCAATTAAACCTTACGAATTTATATATTTCGTATGCAAATACGTAGGTCACTACAAAAGTTTTGTCGCGATCTTGGACAGTGGGGTATTGCCCAAGAGTGACAAAACTTTTGTAGCGACCTACGTATATATGTTAAATATTTCGCTGGCTTTTAGCCATAATACGTGAAAATTCTCAACTGTTGATTTATCTCTTTAATTTTGTTAATATTCATCAGCCCGATAAAAAAGCGCAGAATGATTCAACCGATTTCCGGTGATCGTGGCCCTTGTACAAAAAAAACAGTAATTTTTTTTGTTTTTGTTTATTTCTGGTACAAAAATTGCCAGCATAAGAGGAAAATACGTCAATATTTACGTTCGTTTTTTTATTCACAATGAGTGACATACGGATTTGTTTGTTTAGCTATTAATCGAGATGATATAGCCAGTTATTACAGTAAGGGAAAAAGTAATAGAACAATTTTTTTTGTTTGTTCTTTTCTATGGAAGGTTAACGCATTCAAATTAATGAGTTTAGTCTGGAGTCGATAATTTCCAGGTCGATAGTCTTACTGGCCTTTAATCAATTAAGATACTCAAAGGTAGGGCTAAAAAAAATTCAATTGTACTGAACTCTCGTGGGTTATGAGATCAAAAGTCTGAAAGGTCAATCGGATAAAACACGTGGACAAAAAAGTATTTATGTACAAACGTATAGAAACACAAAATCAATGACGACGCGATTCATCAATTTATAAAAAAAAAAAAAAAAAAAAATGTATCACCGAGGGGTTTTATCCTCGTTGAATATACATAAAACGTAATTGAAAACGTGATTGCCATATTGATTCTTCGATATGTCTATACTCAACGTCCTCGGTCGTCGACACATGAAGAGAAATTGAGTTTAACTCAAGTTTTGCCTCGTCGAGTCTCGACAATGTTTCGTGATTAAATTTTTCTTTACCATCGACAGACATGTATTTTTAGCACATCCCATTGAGAGGAAGAGCAAAATAATCGGGAGCTCAAACGCTCAAATTGGCAATAATATCGTTACGGGTAATTACATTCGAATGAACTCGTCAACATATAAAAATGTATGATTTTACCTGATCGTCTCTATTGCACTTTCGTAGTCGTCCATTTCGTGAATAATTTGATATTTTTTATTTCATTTATTAATACAATATACTTGAAATTTTGATGTGTCTAATCGACATACGAACGGAAAAATTGTCATGAGAATCTGCGAAACAAGTGAATAACGCAATTATATTAAAAAATTCCATATCCGGTGTTCTGTATGTAATTTCACTGGAACGTGTCAATATTCGCGATAACAAAACCGGATCATTTTACTAATCAAACAATTTTAGATGCAAAATTTTGTTCCATCTAAATTACGCGAGCCTCTAATTACGAAGCATTTCAATAGAGCTGTTTCATTCAGAAGTTAATACTAAATATTGTTGGTTCATTTCTTTTCGGAAACTATAAAACTCTGAAAACGAAAAAAAAAAACACAGAACTCAATAGGAAATTTTATATCATTCGAAAATAATAAATTTTCTCTATTATTTCGGAATTTCTAAAAAAATAAAAATATTTGTGACAAATTCCAGATTTTTCAAGAATTTATTCCGCAAATTCAAAGAATTTTTCGCGATTTTTTTTCAATATAAAAGAATTTTTCGCAATATTATCGAATTGTAAAAGTTTAAATTATTTTGGATTCAAAAATACGCAAAAAGTTTGACAACATTTTGACAACAGAGCTGCCGTAAGGCAGGTCAAGTCACTAGAATTATATTAATATTATGATTCAATTTTTTTTCTGCGATGTTCATTATGCAGAAAAAAATGATTATATTGCCAGGAAATGGTGTAAAATTTACTATTGGTAACATATTGACTGAATACCGTATCGTGATTCTGAGAGTATACAGCGAAAATATAGTGATTTTCAATTTGAAGTTGAGGCAAAAATGACTGTTTTCGGTAATAATAGAAAGCCTCGCAGAATTCCGATGTATTAGCTAGTTTAATTTTCTCTCCGTATACAAGAAAATTATTTATGAAAATAAATCGAATTAATTACAAATCACCGTTTTAAATGATAATTTCATTTAACAAATAATTCAATAATGTTGTTAACTTAAAAGCTCTGCTTTTTACGATCTTTGAATTTTGCAACGAGATTTACGATTCGCGAACCGTGTCACGGAATTCTCCGGTTATCCGCAAGCTTCGCAGGAAATACAGGAAATCGTCGACCTTGACCTGCGCGGCAAAATAAGCCACGAGCTTCGATCCTCGGATTTTAAACGTACTTATTTCTAAATACGAACAAAAAATTTAAAAAATTTAATAGTTCATGAAACACCGATTAATTTCTTATATGCAAATGTATAGAAAATTTGTGCAATTCAAAAAATAAGTTATTGATAAAAAATGAATAAAAAGTTTGAATAAAGTTTCAATTGATACATTTTTAATGTATGAAAGTAAACTTTTCTGCGTAACGATTCTCCAGCTCTTAATTTAAATGCAATTCCCATTATACACATTGGTAAAACGTTTTGACAATGTGTTAAATTCGAAGGAAACTGGAATTCATCTGTGATCAGAGACGATCGCGTGACCCGTTCCATTTAAACCGGAGAAACGTTATATGTTAATGTGTCCTTTACCTGTGCCGCAAATACAAACAATGTTTCGTCATGCAGAATATTGTTTGTCGTGTGTTCATGTACAGGTGTGTGGGTTTTGAAACGAAGCATTTTCATCATTATTGGGAAGCACAATTATTTAAAATATTGCGATATTACATTGTAGTTTTTTCTTCTATTTATTTAGTTAGTTAAACTTGAAAATTGGCATCATATTAGAAAAAAAGGAAATCATACTGACCGCTTAAAAACTACAAACATTGCAATATTTTATTTTATTGTTTATTCGTTTGTTTACAATTATTTCTACTACTATTTTTTTAATGATAAAATATTTCAAATAAAAATTAATCGATCCCTGGGATGGTAAACATGTCAATTGAATTATACAGCCGAAAGAGGAATATTCTCGGACCGGAAACAGCACAAAATATCTCCCACGAAATCTGGCGCATGGCCCGATCATTTTCCGAGTCATACACGCACTCTTCTATATTTTTGAGCCCGGCCAAATTGCTTTTGGCACTCGAGGTCTCGCACACTCACACACTCAAAAACACCCATACATCTGATAGTATTTGGCCCAGATCATATTCTGCTTGCACCTATGATGCTTTAGCGAAATGGTCGTCATTGTGGATCTCAATACGTTTCGAAATATGATCCCGAACATATCGTCTAATTATTTCGATTTCTCGAGGAGATTCGATCTAATTTCGTATGATATGTTTAGGGATCCCCATGAAAACTTCATTGAAGACAATTTATATAATATTTTCGGTTCCAATAATTCACAAATTTCAAATGGATTTTCCATGATTTAGAATGTAATCAATTCAATTAATTTTAATAAATTTTATTATTCCTACTTTTAGGCACTTTTTTAACGATTAAAAATTTTATCAATTTAATCAAATTCAATAGTATTTCGTGAGCAAAAGAAAACTCATTGTATTGTCCTTTGCAGGAGGACATGGTGTGTCTGTCTTGCACAGCCACCGGGGAAAGGGTTTGTCTTGCAGCCGAAGGATTTGGTAATCGACACTGCTTTCTTGAAAACATAGCTGATAAGGTAAAAAAAATGTTTGAAAAAAGCTTTGGAAAATCTAGAAAATGTAGAGAAATAACGTGAAATAATTAATAACGATTAAACATTTTTCAAGAATTACTTCTTTGTATTCGTTCGTTCAAAGAAACATTTGATTATTAAAAGATGGTTACCATCGAGAGGCATGAAAAATGCATCAACTTCGGGAATTTTTTTTTGATATAAAATAAATATTTTTGGAAATGGGTTTCAACATATTTTATTCTTTTATTAATGGAGAGTAAATTCCAATTTTATTTATAAAAAAAAAATCCAAAATGGCGGCTCCAACTCCCGCCAAAAAAAGCCATGTACGGCGTGTTTTGGTCTGCTCGGGGCGCTCCACAGCCTTGCCAGTTGATCTGAAACAAAAACGGGTTAAAAATTATTAAACTAGATTAAATTTGGGAGGCTTTATCATTTTTCATATTCTGAAAAACCCCTGGATAACAATATGGCAGCCGTCTGAAAAAAACCCAATTTTTTCGCCCTGTTTCTTTTTTACTTCAATAATGGACGAGAAAAATATTTCTAAATCAGTTTTTGACAAAAATCGCTTCCTGTTGGCCCCGCAAATTGAATTTCCTTTCAATTCCGCAGAGATTCATGTGAATCGGTTCATCGGTTGATGCTGTAGAGCGCCATGCGCGCTGAAAAATTCTAGAAAAACGCATTTAAAGTTTAACTTACCCGTTTTCCAGCCGTAAATTCTAAAATACTTTAGATATGAAAATATCCTTTTACCCAGGTGTTCCAAACACTTTAAGAATGCAAATTATATTTTTAAAAAATCGAATTTTTCATCGTCATGGACGGTAACCTTCCCTTAATATAACGAAGTATTAAAATTGAATCCTTTGGATAAATTAATATGTGAATTTTAATGTTGAACACACATTTGATTTTTATTTTTAGAACATACCTCCAGACCTTTCACAATGTGTCTTCGTGATAGAGCAGGCTTTATCAGTGAGGGCTTTGCAGGAATTGGTCACGGCAGCTGGTTCGGAGACGGTAAAGTAACATTGGACTATTAACGTTGGAAAGAAAAAAATTCTGTACCAACATATATCTGCGTATCGATTCGTAATTTTCAATTCAAAGTACATAAAATATAAAACCTAAATAATAAATCCTGACGTGTAACGAAGGAAGAATCCAGTTTCAGGAGAGTATATGAAAAATTCGTTTCTAGCAAATAGGAGTCGGCCATAAATATTTGTTTCCCGTTATTGTCGGATGAACGTGATTAAAATACTTGCTATTTCCCGAGTCTCCCCTCAAACGATCCAAATTTTCTCCAGCATACACCACATTTTAGTTTTTACCGAATTGATGCACTTAGAAAATGCAATAGAACAGAAATTGGCCAACTTTCGATTAAATAATAAAAAAAACGAGAAAGATAATTCTGGAATTTTCAAAAAATTGGAAAAAGTAATTCACATGAGCGAAGGCTCTTCTAAATGCATCGTTTTTCTCCTTTATCCAGAACGTTGCATGTCTCTTTTCCGTCACTATGAATACGTCAACAAGACGTACATAAATTTAATACAGAAACCCTCTACTCCCTTCATAACCGCCATTGTTCTCGTTCATTGTATAATGACTGTTTTTTGTAAAGCCACCCATACTTTTTACAATCACACTATCGTTGATAACAAATTTAATCCTTATGTCTGTTATTACCAATGCCCAGTATCCGTCATTAATTCATTTTCAAATTTGTCTCCTTCTTTTTTCATTTCCAGGAGCAAGCAACCTTAGTAAGTACCTTTGTTATGCACCAATTGCTTAGCTGAATATGCTTCATTGTTGAATATAATTTTCTTTCGAACATCAAGCCTTTGGTCATTAATATTCAAGCGTGGAGAACCAATTTCTTCAATTTATTTGTTTTATTCAACTACAGAGTGTTCCATCCTGTCTAAAAAGAGCAAGTTGATAGAGAACCTCAAGACCAACACCATTGACCATTGCACGTGGGTTTCGATTCAGTATGGTTCGAAAGCCACATTTTTTTCGATTTTTTTTGCTCGAATACACTCTATTCTACACTGATATTTTCATTCCTGTAAAAAAAACGATTGCTACAGTTAGATAATTTGTTTAGTAGTGACAGCTGAATAACGTAGTCCAACGTGCAGAAAGTACAATGGTAAATTTTGGATTTGAACTCTGAAAACGGTTTTAATAAATAATAAATAATAAATATTACTACCAAAAATGAATATTTTGACCGGTTTGAGAATTTAGGAATTTATGAATTGAAATTATCTGTAGACAAGTGAAATGAAATATTAAATACTGTATTTCGAGATATTTGTTTGTTCTCTTCACTGACGCGAGGGGAATTGGTTGGAAGTAATAAAAGAATTTAAGGCGACTAAGCAGCAAAAATAGGCCGAAAATAGGATAAAATTCAAATGGCATTTGTGAAGAACCGAAACAACGTACATACATTTTCCTTTTTGTAACGTTTTTATTAGAGTTTTGGCTATTAAATTCAGTAGTTGAGGTTTCAAAAATATAAATATTTAAGGGAGATATGGGCGGATAAAGAAGACCACGCGTCTCATGCACTGCTCCCTCATTGCCACGATTCCGAGTGGCCGGTTGAAGTTTTCGGCAATTCCCAAACGCCATTCTCTTCAGGGGATGTTCTTCCACAGACTGAACCAACAATTTTTGAAAAAAACATAAAAATTAAAAAAATGGCGGCTAAAATTTGAAAAACATCGAAAAACGAATGCCATTTGTTGTAATAACAATAATAATAAATTGTTTTTTTTTTTACATAGACGTCGGTTCATTTTGTAGAGAAAGTTGATATCTTCATTTAAAAAAAAAATCAAGGCGATATCTTCAATCGTTCTTGAGTTATCGCGGCAAAACTAGTACAAAATGCTGTTTCGAGAAAAGCGCATTTAAAGTTTTATTGCTCTCCTGAGCTCGATTTTGCGAATTTTTCAGTTTTCTTTGCGCCAAAATGTTTGAAAAAGATTGTAGCAACAGAATACAAAAAAAACGAAAAAATTCGAGATTTTTCGATGCCTAGTTCCCTTAATACGAAACAAAGTTTTGTAAGGAAAACAAGATTATGGATTTATTGAGCTAAAGCCGAAAACAAATAGATTTTACACGGAAGTATATCTTATTATGACTTACAATTTGATTAGAACGAAAGAGGGAATAATTTATCCACAAGGGCGGATTCTTCCATCCGTCGGTCTCACTCTCGATCACGCAGACACTCGCACATAATCCCTGATTACATTGAACCCCTGGGTAACACTCACAAAAATTATACGACGATGAAAACCACCGAATAACACAGAATAAACGAATTCGAAAGTTTCACTATTGTTTCGAAGCAGGGGAGACCGGGGCTAGTTGACCAACTTTTTAGTCCATTGCTTATAAAAAAGGAACTAAACAATATTTCAGAAAACAAATTTTTGTTCTGAATAGAAGCATTCTTCCACTATCTCAGATAATTATTTAAGATTTTTTATGAAATACTAAGTGGGTTATTCAATCGGTTTTTTGAAAATCTGTTTTTGTGTCAATCAGCCCCAGTGTCGGGGTAAGTTGACTCAAGGTATGGGGCAAGTTGACTATAGTACGATTTTTACCTGATAATCACTACAATGGTAAATATTTAGAAGAGCAACTTTTCCGAAAAATGGCGATAGAATTTTTTTTCCTTTTCTATCAGTTAATAGGCATGTCTAATAATGATAATTAGTCGGGGGACGTTGAAATTTTTTCATAGAAATTAGTTTTTTTTAGCAAAAATCAATCATCAAATTTTAACGATTTTCCATTTCCTTAGATTTTCCATAGGCCTTATTATAACATGGATATACACGAAGTGTTCGGAGTGTGGCCAATTGGCGACTTTATCAAAAGATAAAAAATGTTGACGATGCCAAAAAAAAGGAATATAAAAGAAGGGGGAAAAAAGTAACAAAAAAGTGCAATTTTATAAAATCAATCAAATCTGAATATTTACCGAAAGATCAACGAAAAAATTTACTTTGGTACCTGGATTTTCGAAAATCAATTACGGCTCCTAAACGACGTGTCGCTCCGACGTACTGAGACACATGAATGAACGAGAGGTTATAATGAACATAATAATAAACGCGCGTTTGATTACATTACGTCGTTTGGATGTTACTGTGAGTTAGTCAACTTACCCCGATAGCCAACTAGCCCCGGTCTCCCCTACACAATAATTGTTAATATTGCAACCCTGATAAATATGAGATTCGAGAACTTTTATTAAAATTTAAGTATTAAAATGCGTCTTAATCGTAGATTGATTTAACCCTGCGCGAGCGACCACACAACCGAGCGCTTTCGATGGATCGAGGGTGAAACGATTATATTTATTGACGATGGTGAAATTACGGCCACGTCGGGATGTTCGCGACCCGAATATTTGTCCAAACCCTGAGGAGAACACCAGAGAAAAACTTCCTACTCGAACGACACTAGTTAACGAACCAAAGGCTTACGTCTCTGTGCGAGTCTACCTGGTAAGGGGCGTCCATTAATCACGTGATGCATTTTTGGCCATTTTTGACCCCTTTCTCCCCCCCGCGTGATTTTAAGTGACGTTACGGCCGACCCCCCTCCGCCCTATGCATCACGTAATTCATTAGTTGTCTTAATACTAAACGAATCGAAATTTATAATTTTCTGAATAATTCTCGATTATTATAATTTTAGTACACAGAATTTTTAATTGCAAATCTGAAAATTTTTGATGACTATTTATTAGTGATTATTTCATTGACAATAAGTAGTTAAAACAATTTTTTGTTTACATAATTACGCTCGTCCTTGATTATAAACCATTAAGTATTTAACTTTAAATTAATATTTATTTCATGAATAAACATAAACTACATGTCGTTAGATTTAAACAAATCGAAAAAGTACAAACAAGGTTTTCCGAATAAAATGTTTAACTGAAATTTGAAACGTTAAAAAGAGTGTCTTCGATCAAATATCAGTCATCAGTCTGAATGTATGTTTAAAACGAAAGTAAGTCGATACCATAATTTCCTTTTTTTAACTTTGAGAAGGATCATTGTTAGCATAAATCTAGAATTTCGACCAGATTTTGCTGTGGCACGACCGCTATCTCAATTCCAGGGGGGAATTTGTTTTTGTTAAATAACTTGCCCATTTTCAACTTTTGACTAAAAATAGTCATTACTAAATTTGTAAGAAATTTAATTCTCTACAACTTTGGTCATAATAATTTTTTGTCTACAATCGATGTTTTCCAACTTAAATCTGAAAAAGGGCAAAATTAAATTATTGCATTATCGCGTTTATTTTCACCTTTAGCCTGTAAATGAAAAGGAACAAACTTGCAGGGAATACAATTCTCTTCAACTTTAGTTCTTACCTGTTTTCTTGTAGGATCAATATTCAAGGTCCCACGCGAACGGTAAAGGAAAAGAATGGTAGAAAATTATTTCACCAACCATTCCACGACTACATGTCTTTTTATAACATAAAACTCATCATCTTCATTCAAAATGGAACCCTTCTCCGCATCTCCACAAGGGTAGAATTTCAGGCACGTTTTTTTTTGACGCGGCTCTGTACGCCTAAACCACGCGTTATTATTTGGAAGTTTGTTTCGATTTTTTGGCGTTTTCTTTCTTATAAGTTTTTGGGATCGGAAAAAATTACGTAGATCCGATTTTAATATCTCGCATAAAATAAAAAAAAACGTAATTCGGATTTCAAAATCTTGTAACAAAAAAAATGAAAAATGCGTCATTGGAATTATTGACACTTGCAAGAACAAAATGGAATTCCGATTTCAAAAACTTAAGATAAGAATAACTAATAATAAGAAAACGTAAAAAAATGGCATAAACTTGCGAGTAATAATGCGTGGATTAGACCTACAGGGGAAACCACGTCAAAAAGACGTGCCTGAAACTCTACCCCTGCAATGATGCGGAAAAGAATTTTATTTTGAATGAAGATATTTCGAGTTTTGTGTTATAGAAAGACATGTAATAGTCGAATGGTTCATGGAATAATGTTTTCACACCACTCATTACCGTATGCATAGAACCTAAAACATTGATTCTAGGAGGAAAAAAGTGAGGACCAAAGTGGTAGAGAATTGTATTCCCTACAAGGTTGTTTTCATTCATTTATGCGCTGATGTTTAAAATAAACGAGATAATACAATAATTTCATTTCGCCCCTTTTTTCAGATTTATAATATGTTAAAGAAATCGATCGTAGACCAAAAATTGTTATGACCAAGGTTGTAAAGAATTCAATTTCCAACAGGGTAGTCAGAACTATTTTTTAGTCAAACATTCGGAATGGAGTTATTTAACAAAAATAGCGGTCGACGCCAGTACAAAAATTAGATTACTAAACTAGATTAGAAAAAGGAAATTGTGGTATCGACTCTTCTCCATTTCAGGGCTTTTTTTTTACGTAGTGACTGGGCTAAATGTCATAAAAAAAATACAAATTTATTGGAATCAACATAAAAAAGTTTCGCGTAAAAAATATACGTGAAAATTATAATACTCCAACCCTCCCCGCCGTGATCTACCATGATGTTTTAATAGACCTCCCCCTACCTCTTCGGGCATCACGTGATTAATGGACGCCCCCTAATAAGCTGGGACTTATTACACCGCCTCGAGGATGCGGCTTCGATACGGAGTCTTATCCAACCCCAGGAATCAAACGTGATCTAGTTGGGACTGAATGATTTGGTGACGGCTCAAAAAGCTGCCATCCTGGTGGAGTTTTTTGTTAGGTGAACACAGTTTTCTGGCAAGACAGCAAAACTCCGGCCCGACGGTATGCAATTGTTCAATTGTTCCCATGGTGTCTTGTGGAACCGTTCCGCGGATCGTACGATGTACGATCAAAGGAATACGATGATTCACATGCAGCTTTCAACACGGTTTCACGCTTTCGGCTAGAGACAGTGCAAATAACAGTGAAATAATTACACGTGCGTACCAAAAGTTGTCCCTGATGACGAGGCGAGATATGGCTAACTCGTGGCAAACGCAACAGAGAGAAAAATAGAGAGCGTGAGCTCGTTACATCTCTGTCTATTGGAAAAATTTTAAATTTTCGAAACAGGGATGTGACAGTAGTCACTCAACTGAATATTATTTATTCCAATACCGTTGCAATAACTTGAAAAATAATCTGTATTTCCAAAACATTGGCCAGCATCTGATTTGAAAATTGTACTATAGAAGTTATCCCTTTATCATCACACAGTATCGCACAGTATTTATCACACAGTATCGCAGAAGACTGCGATACTGTGTGAATAATATTGTGTAGAGTGCGAAAAAAATCTAAACTTTTTAATAGTCGGTACCCGAACGCCATATGTATCGGTCAATTTTATTGGTCTTCGGATCCATTACCACCTTCTTCGCTTCGGACTTCCATGGATGAAACATTCTGTATATTTACAGCATATATGAACTTGAAAATGACTTTCCAAAAATCCGTTTGATTGTTTAAATAGCATAATTAATTTTCCAATTAATAATAAATGTAAAGTAGTTTGATCGTTCTCTTAATAAAATTATTAAAAGCTAATCAAGTAATTACGAGCTCATGCATTTATCAAGATATTGAGAAATTAGGTCACTGCCTACAATTAAAAAATCTCTGAAATCTCTAAAACTTGTGATAACAGGTCCTTTCTTATTTATTTATTATAATCTCCTGAAATATCCTGCGAATCCTGCAAATCGTTTTGTACTACTCACACCTAAATAATGATAAAAAAAAAAAAAAATGAGTGTATCGATAACTGTAACGAATTAATCATTTGTTATTATGGCCTTCTCTTATCGATAAAAACTAATGAGATATCACCATTATATCGTCGTGATATTTTTACTCTTTCAATATTTTTCCAATTCAGGAAAAATTGTATTTTTTTAACATCATTCTTCGTATTAAATATATATGGGGCATTCCACGCCAAATCAACCTACGTCAGACCTTTCCATTGTTTGATTTGGCTGCAAATTTTATGTGTTGTATGACTTTTTGAAAGAAGCTCTCTTGATTTTTTTCAGATTTTTTTGTCTATACACTTGTGAGATATGATTTTTTTTCAAAATTCAATGTTTTTTTCTTCAAATGACTGTAACTCTCTGAAAAATCGACCAGATGGAACTTTTTTTTAGAAAGGTTGGTTGTTTACCATACCGTTGGAAAAATAATACGAAAAAATGATTGATATTTGTCTTCCATATTTTTTCGCAACTTAAAGAAATTTAAAGACATTTTAATATTTTTCAAAAAATTAACAAAAAAACTTTGATCAATTAATTGATTTTTGAGACTAGTTCCATCGTGGGCAGATTTTTCATTATACTTTTTTCTCATTTTGAAAAAAGATTCATTTTTCTTTCCAGTCAATTTGGATCGAAACGAACTTTTTTTCTTTTTGTTTTGAAATGTAGGTTTTTACCAGACTCTTGAAAAAAATTACGAAATAATGATTGAAAATCGTCTCCTATATTTTTTCAATGTTTAAGCAAAAAGTCATTAAATTCAAGATGTTGGACACTTCCGATTTATTTCAACAAATTCACAAAAAAAAACTAACCAATTAAATGATCTTTGAGACCAATCCCATCGTGTAGAGATTTTTTTTCCTGTTTCTTTTCTTAGTTTCAAAAAAATGTCAATTTTCTTTTTTAGTCAATTCGTACGAAATAGGACTTTTTTTATATTAGAAATGGTGATGTGAAACCAAATATCAAAAAAATGGTTCGATTTGGTCCAAATTGACTAGAAAAAAAAATTATTTTTTTTTTCAAAATAAGAAAAAAAATATAAGGAAAAATATGCCCACGATGGGACTGGTCTCGAAGATCATACAATTGGTCAAAGTTTTTTTGTGAATTTTTTGAAATAAATTAAAAAGCGTAAACATCTTAAAACCAATATTTTTTTGCTTTGCACTGCTTTAAATTGAGAGAAAATATGGAATAAAAATATTAATCATGTTTTCGTATTTTTTTTTTCCAACGGTACGGTAAAAAATTAACCTTTCTAAAAAAAAATTCGATTTGGTCGATTTTTTAGAGTTACAGTCATTTGAAGAAAAAAACATTGAATTTTGACAAAAAATCATATCTCACAAGTGGATGGATGAAAAAGTCTGAAAAAAATCAAGAGAGCTACTTTCAATGGGTCATACAACACATTAAGTTTTCAGCCAAATCAAAGAATGGTCTGACGTAGGTCGATTTGGCGTGAAATGCCCCATATATAATTATTAAATTAATTGGCTCAGTAATTGTAGCGATATTTTGCAATAATACGTACTGTAAAGTAGAATGGAAAATTTTCCGAAACTCGAAAACTCAAATCTTATTGGGATCTTGAGACTAAATTTTCCAAACAATTGAAAAAAATGTGTAAAAATTTTTCATATTTAAACAGTAGAAATTGTTAATAGGATCAGTATAAATATATCCTCATTAAATATTGTCCAATTTTGAAAAAAAGACAAGAGTATTTCAACTGAGTTCAACACTCGTCTATGAAAATTCTCGAATCATATGAATTTTAGGGCAAAGGAACAGGTTCCGGTCATAGAACGTTGCTTTACGGCAATGCCATCCTTTTAAGGCATCTCAACAGTGACATGGTAAATAAAAAAAATTATTGAATCGTCCACAAAATTGAAACATTTTAGGAAAGTACATTCAATTTGGAAATAACAAAATGACTTTTTTTTTAGTATTTAGCATGTTTATCCACGAGTTCTTCCAACGACAAACTGGCATTTGACGTGGGTCTCCAACAGCAATCAATAGGTACAATAGTTGGGAGTGTTAATAACAAATTTACCGTTGTAAAGTAGTTATTAAAATAAATTAATAATTTTTAGTATTTTTCGTTATTAATAATGTTTCATTTTGTTTATAAAAAAATCAGGGGAGGCTTGTTGGTGGACGGTACATCCAGCATCGAAACAAAGATCAGAGGGTGAAAAAGTTCGAGTCGGTGACGACCTTATCCTGGTGTCTGTCGCCACAGAAAGATATTTGGTAAAATATTTTTTTAATTCTCAAAAAGGAAACTTTGAAGTAGTGGAAAAAAAAGGTTTTCAGATTTTTCTCCATTTTTTTCTAGAATTCAATATGCGTCACAGAATTTATTTAAACTCTGTTTAAGCATAACCAATTGATATTAATACTTCAACGGATAAAAATGATGATTTTTTTATTGTTTAGCACACGACGAAAGAGAATGATTTGTCAGTTGTAAATGCCTCGTTTCACGTAACCCATTGGTCTGTTCAACCCTATGGAACTGGAATAAGTCGAATGAAATATGTTGGTTACGTTTTTGGTGGTGACGTTTTAAGATTTTTTCATGGTGGTGATGAGTGTCTTACTATACCACCCTCATGGAATACGTCACCAGAACAAAAGTAAGTTAATTATATATTACACTAGAATCTATTTTTTCGAACGTAAACCCTGCAACGGTGTCGAAAACGACCCCAATCTTCTCTTTAGCATAAAAGCTTCTTCGTATGCGATAATAAGGTTTAATTATACACCCTTCTCTTAGTTTTTTGGTAACGAAGTGAATGGTGTATGACAAAGTCATATTTGGGGAATATTTAATTATGAAAATTCTATAAGACGATAAAAAGTTTCGGAAAAATGCAAAAAAAAAGTTTTTTATTAAAAAGATTGCAGTCGTTTTTGACCCCGTTGTGGGGATCTTGAATTTAATAAATAATTAAGTGATACTATTTAAAGTTATGTTGAAAATACTTTTCCAATGATTATTATGCAGTATAATGATTTAACACGATGAAATTTCGTGTTGTAAATATTCATGTTTCAATGAATTTACTCTGATTCAACGATTAAAAATCGTGTGCAAAACGTTCAAGTAATATTTTTTTTATTTTTATTTTTATTATATTTTCCCCCTGCCTAGAGGCTTTAGTCTAGGGTCGGCCCGGATCAGTAGCCAATCCCCCTGGGGGTCTGGTCCAGATCAGTAACCAGGCCCCCATGCGGCCGCATCTAACTTCCTCCTCTGTAGCGCATTCGCCATGGCACTCGATTCCATGGGCCCAGGGAAACTGCGGAAAACCTGTGCCACTACATTCGGTCCTGGGTTCGCCTCACGGTACCGGAGCTACGTGACGCCTTGTCACGAGAATGTAAACATGAACTACAGCTGTATACATGTGACATATACAGTGGAGTGCAAGAGTTTTGGGCCGCCCTATTTTTTTATGCACATTGAACAGTAATATGATGGTGGGAGAAAAACAAACGAGTAACGATAACACGTAATCACTTATATTTAGAAACAATAGGTTGTATACATTAATATCGATCTTAAATCATTAATTGTTCAACAATTTTTTATGACTGGCTGTGCAAAAGTATTGGGCCGCGTACTTTTGGGTATGAAAAAAATAACAAAAAACTTGAAAAATAAGAAAGCATGTCTTGGTCTTCTCCACTCGACTCAATACTTTGTTGCCATGCCCTTAGCAGGGATGACCGCAGCGCACCGACGAGGCATAGACCCAATTAGTTGTTTGATTCGTTTTTGTGGCAATTTTTCCCATTCACTTCGCAAATGGTTCCACAATTCCGTTTTGTTGGAGTAATTTTTCGTTCCAACACGATGCTTGAGGTCTTGCCACAGGTGTTCAATAGGATTTAAATCCGGTGACTACAATGGCCTGTCAAGAAGGCGGATTTTCCGGCTTTGAAGAAAATTTTTAACAAGACGCGAAGCGTTTTTCGGATCATTATCGTGTTGAAAAATCCAACCACGCGGCAAATTTTTCGTTGCAAATGGGAGCATACGATCTTGTAGTATGTCCCTGTACATTGCAGCATCCATATTGCCATGAATTTCCACCAGCGGACCAACGCCATCATCAGAAAATGCTCCCCAAACTTTAATGTTTCCGCCACCGTGTTTTACGGTAGGAATTTGGTACCTTACATTATATCTGGTACCTGCTGGGCATCTTACGTACTTCCGACCATCACTTCCGAATAATTGAAATTTCGATTCATCGGAAAAAAGTACTTTCCGCCAATCTAATACCGTCCAGCGCTGATATTTTTTCGCAAAGTCTAATCTAGCCTTCTTATTCTTTTTACTAATCAATGGTTTTTTTACACCAACACGCCCAATCAGCTCCGCAGCTTTGAGACGTTGAGATACCGTACTCCGACTAACATCAGTTAGATTTTCACTTCGCAATTCCCGGGAAACATCTGCAGCACTTTTTCGTGGATCTACAATGCACTTCCTTTTTATCATTTTGTCGACGCGATTCAAAGTTTTTCGCGGTCTACCGCTCCGATTTTTGTCACACAGTGAGTTTGTTAATTTATATTTAGTAATAATACGATTAACGGTACTTTTGTCAATAGATAAAGTCTCCACAACATCACGAGAACTTTTTCCTTCTGACGAAAGTTTTAACACGATTTCACGAAGCTAAATATTCGTTTGTTTCGGCATTGTGGCAGAAAGGAGACTGATTTTCCGTTGTAGGACATGATTTGAAACTAATGAGGAAAAAAATGTAAACAAACCGTGCGTACGAAGCCGCGGCGATATAGTGGCCCGATACTTTTGCACACCGACCAAAGTCATTCCACCTCAGTACACGAAAAATACGCCATAATTAAACGACGTTGTTACCTTCATTCTAACTCTCTTGAATATTTTGAACAATGAACGAATGGAGAAATAAAATATTTTATCAATTAACTAGAAAAAATAAGGTGGCCCGAAACTTTTGAACGCCACTGTACATGTACAGGTACTTGTGTATGCCTCATATATACATCTGGAGCTGGTCACGCTCGTATTTAATTTTCGTGAAAAGGCTACGGGGGACCGGGATTCGAACCGAGGACCTCCTGACACTCTGGCTTAGAGGCAAACACGCTAGTTACTAGACCAGAGCGCCGGTGTTCCGTTCAAGTAATATTTTTAATGAATACAAATGTTAGCGATATAATTTCGGGCGATAATAATCGCCAACGAGTGATTAAACTCACGGGAAGGGAGAAGGGAGAGGCTAATAAGCCTAAGAAGAAGAAGGGAGTTGTTCCCGAGACGGTGACGAGTTCGGGTCGTCGCCCGTGAGTCTCGTCGAATAAGAATTGTTAGATTATTTATTTTAAGTACATTGACGCGAATAAAACTAGGAATAATTATCGATCGCCCATCTGTAAGAAAGTCCCGTATGGAACTTGAGATTAATAAAGAAAGAAAACCGTGCCCCATAAAAATCTACGCCGTTTTAATTCTT
Organism: Rhimphoctona megacephalus; assembly: GCA_963989365.1. Taxonomy (NCBI): domain Eukaryota; kingdom Metazoa; phylum Arthropoda; class Insecta; order Hymenoptera; family Ichneumonidae; genus Rhimphoctona; species Rhimphoctona megacephalus. The sequence goes on along the minus strand of OZ022421.1, from coordinate 14,651,830 downwards.
CAAACCGTATATTCACTTCCTCACGAGCCCTGCCGTTCGCGGACAAATAAAACACCCTGACAAAAATAAAGTTTACAACAATTTCAGAACTGGGATTCGAGTGAAAAATTACGGTTTGCGTTTTGTGCGAACGCGATAACGATAAAATTGCGCGTTAAATAATTTCGAAAATAATTCGTTACTTCGAAAATTTCGGTTAGGCGTGTTTCTTTTTTTCTCATATTGTTCCGCTCGAGTGCTTATTCGAACAACAAGTGCCATGGCGAATAATGATAATATTCCTGCGAAATTTCCATCCGGCCTTCAACTCGGAGACACTCATTCGTCAAGCGGCTTTCAACAACAAGTCGGTTTTCAACCTGTATCTACAGCTCAAGGTAACAACGATATTTACCAAGATTCAGTATATGTTGAAGACGCTCGGCACACGGGTGCCCAGAGAGGTCCAAATTTCGCACCGACTGGCGTAAACACGGGAAAAACGACATCGAACGACTCAAGAATTATGATAGAAACACCGCCTGTAGACAGTTCGAGAGGGATAGGGACAGAAAATCAATCGGACAATCGAATTTTCGAAATGATGACGCAACTCTTACAGCAAAATATGATGATGATTCAACAAACTCGTGATTCGGCCCGTACGTTGCCAAACTTTCACGTGATGCCCGATTTATCGAAATCGGTCGGAGATTTTTTAGGACACGAAAGTCCAGTTGAGGCGCGACAATGGCTTGATCAAATCGAAGCGTCTGCGAGAGTTCACAACTGGCCAGAAGCCTTTTTATATGAAACGGCAAGGATGCATCTACAACAAGCAGCCAAATCGTGGTTCCAAACGCATCGTGGAGGTTTTACTAGTTGGCAAAATTTTCGTGAATCGTTTAAAAAGACTTGGATACCCCAGTTAAATCGAACGCAATTGTGGGAAAAAATGCAAAATCGTAAACAGCGAGACAATGAGTGTTTCGCCGACTATTTTCACGAAAAAGTTAAATTGTGCAAAAATCTCGGGCTGACATTCGACGAAATAAAAGAGCAAGTTTCATCGGGATTGCTCGCAAGAGATTCAGCAGTTCACGCGCTGTCAACAATGTACAAAGATGAGGACGCACTTTTTCACGGTCTAGTGATGTTCGAACGTACATTAAAATCTTTCGACCGTCAACGGTCGCGGAAAACAAAAGAAGCTTCCGAAAAACCAAAAACATTAACATCTTCGAGTTCGAGTGCCGAGACATCGGAAAGTAGCGGTGTTCCAAACGGTGACAACAAAAAAAAAGTGAGGTGTTTCAATTGTAATAAGACGGGTCACTTTTCCCGGAATTGCCCAGAACCACGAAAAGAAAAAAAGTGTACAAGATGTGGTGAATCGGGGCATTTTGCCAAATATTGTGAGAAACCGAAACCTTTGGAGAGAGCGAATGTAAACATCATATCAAATTCTTCTCCGAGTGTGCACGCTAGCAACGATACAACATACGAGAGCCTTAACGCGGAAGAACACGACGGTTCTTCATTTACGTTAAACCTCGCGAAATATCTGAAGCAAGTGAAAGTAAACAATGTTGAATTTGATGCGATGATAGATGCTGGAAGTTCGGACTGCACGATTAAGGCATCAGCTGTTTTGTGCAACGATTTACCTATCATTCGAAAAGTAAATACTTTAAGTGGTTTTGGAGGTGAAAACAATGTAGTGAAATCGTTCGGAGTGGTTGAAGCCACAATAAACGTTGACGGAGTCACGGGGCACGGAGTGTGGTTGCGCATTGTCCCGGATAACGTCCAGTCGTTCGACGTTCTTATTGGTAGGACGTTTACAGAATTGGAACACATTGTGTATATAAAGATTGACGATCAACTTATTTTTATCGATCGTTCTACCGCGGAGTTGGCAAAAATTATGCCAGACCTTGAAAAGTCAACAGACAAAAATACGATCTTGTTACGCGACGAGATCCTCCCTCCGGCAACTATAAATTTTGTTGAGATTCAATCGGTAACATCACAGCTGTCCGTCCCGGTTTTGAATCTTAGCAAACGGGCTGTAAGTTTAAAGGAAGGGCAGAAAATCGATTCAAAAATGATGATCGTCGAGAAGCAGCCCCCTCCACTTCAACCACGACGAGCAGCGATCACCGAGGATGAAGTCAACATAGACTCTGCGCTGACATCGAAACAACGGCAAGATTTGGTGACCTTGTTGAATGAATTTCGTGTGTGTGTGGCCCAAAATATTTTTGAAATTGGGAAAACAAATTTACTTGAAATGGATATTCATGTTAACCCTGGTAGTGTGCCTGTGTGTGCGAAACCGTATCGCGCAAATAATGCGGAGCGTGAAATCATGAAGAAAACCATTTCAGAGTGGAAAAGTGCGGGAATAGTTCGGGAAACTTCGTCGCCGTATGCGAGCCCCGTATTACTCGTACGAAAAAGTAACGGCGATTCTCGACTCGTTGTTGATTATCGTAGACTAAATGCGCAAACAGAGCGAATAAATTTTCCACTTCCGAATATTGACGAATATCTCGAAGTTTTGAGCGGGTCTAAGGTTTTTGCGACCCTCGATTTAGCGCATGGCTATTTACAATTACCTCTCAAGGACGAGGCTTGTGCGAAGACGGCTTTTATTACACCCGATGGTACCGGGGAGTTCACGAGAGCGATGTTTGGCTTAATGAACGCCCCTTTCTACTTTTCAAAAATGATGGATCTGGCTCTTGGTCCTTTGAGAAATAAAATCTTGTTATTTTATTTAGACGATGTGTTAATTTTGGCCAAAAATTGGGAAGAGTTGGTAGATCGTCTTCGTGCAACCCTCGAAGCATTGAGAAAAGCGGGTCTGACCTTGAGGCTGGAAAAATGTAAGTTCGGAATGAAACGCGTGGAATATCTCGGATTTGTTGTGTCGGGGCAGGGTATTGAGCCCGGTCCAGTAAAAATTGAAGCGATAGCGAAATATCCAAGACCGAAAAATGTTCACGAAGTCCGAAGATTCGTGGGAATGGCAAGTTTTTTTCGTAGGTTTGTGCCCAAGTTTGCGTCGATTGTTGCGCCGTTAACCGAGTTAACGCGCAAAACGATAGAATTTAAATGGACGGAAAAAGAAGATTTGTCATTTACTCGAATTAAGGAAATTTTATCGTCGAAACCGGTGCTCGGTATCTATAACCCAAATGCGTCAAAAACCGAGCTACATACGGACGCCAGTTCCGAGGGTTTAGGTGCGATACTTTTTCAGGAAAACGAGATCGGAGAATTACACCCGATATTTGCGGTAAGTCGAAGAACATCTTCGGTCGAGCGAAGTTACCACTCTAGTAAACTCGAGCTCATGGCATTAGTTTGGGCTGTTGAACGATTGCGAGTATTTTTGGTCTCATTAAAATTCACTATTATCACAGATTGCCAAGCTCTCGTGTATCTTAATGCGAATAAGACGGTAAATCCCCAAGTAGTTAGATGGTCAGCTCTGCTCTCCGAATATGACTTCGAAATAAGACATAGAAAGGGCACTGCCATGCAGCATGTCGACGCTCTCTCTAGAGCGCCAGTAGACGAACCGAAAAACGAGGAATTGGTAGAACGAGCGCATATTTTTCAAATCGCTTCGCGAGAAGATGAAATTTTACTCCATCAACATCATGACGTTGATTTAAAAAGAAAAATTGAGATTTTATCGAGTCCTCAAGGTCAAAGAACAAAGGCCGAGCTTGATTCTGTCAAGGATTATGTTTTACGTAACGGAATTTTATATAAAAAATCGGTAGATAGGGGAAAAGAAATTGAATTGTATGTCGCACCTGCCTCGATGAGGAAAGCAATTGCGATCAAATATCACGATTTGAGCAGCCATTTTGGCGTTGATAAAACGATATCGAGAATCAGAGCGTATTATTATTTTCCAAGATTGCGGGCGTATATACGAAGACATATTGCCCAATGTATCGAATGCTTAATGAGTAAAAAGGCTAGTGGTCCTCGGGCCGGTGAACTACACCCAATTCCCCCGGGAAAACGCCCTTTCGGTGTTATTCACGTAGATCATATTGGACCGTTTATTTCCTCGACCAAGGGGAGTAAATACATTCTGGGCTTGATTGACACGCTCACAAAATTTGTGATTTTTGAACCAGTTAAAAATACAAATGCGGCCCTCACAGTGAAAAAGTTAGAAGAATTCGTTGGTCGATTTGGAGCGCCAGATCGTATTATCAGTGACCGTGGTACCAGTTTCACGGCAAAAACATTTGAGGAATTTTGTAAACGTCATGGTATTCACCATACTTTAAATTCTAGTCGTCATCCTCAGGCCAACGGGCTTATCGAAAGAATGAATAGAACACTGTTACCCGCCATGATAATACGAACTGAGCAGGGAGATCGAACAAATTGGGATGCGGAGGTTAAGGAAATCGAACGAGACGTTAACTTATCTGTTAGTAAAGCGACCGGAAAAACTCCGTTCGAAAGTCTATATGGCTATCAACCACGTGTAGGTGATGGTCAATTACGAGAGTTATCAAAACATTGCGAATCTTATCGTAACCCAGTAGAAATACGTGAAGAAAATCGAATTAATATTGAGAATGCACAACAAAAGTACAAACAACGTTACGACAAGAATCGCAAAGCGTACGTAAATTATAAAATCGGTGACATAGTTTATGTTCAGATTAATCCTAATACAACTACGGGAGAAAGTACAAAACTCCAACAACGTTTTCGAGGTCCATGTGTGGTGACCGACGTTTATCAAAACGATACTTATGTGATTGAACGCTTAGCGGGCGAAAAAAAATTAAGTCGTCCTACCACAGCTCATGTCTCACAATTAAAACTGTGGCGAGGACATCCAGAAGTAGAAGAAAACATTTTAAGCGACGACGAATGAATAATCGTCAATATGGTAACATTATCGGTCAATCAAAATATTTGTAAAAGAAGATGGATTGGTAATGTAAGCGTGAAAATAAGAGAAACGTCTCTTAATATTATTTAAAAAAAAAGGGGGGAGGCGAATATGATCCACGATATAAATCGTACGACAAAATGTGAAAAATTAATTTTGAGGGTCCAAAATTACTCTCAGGATGGTCGAGTGTTAGCGATATAATTTCGGGCGATAATAATCGCCAACGAGTGATTAAACTCACGGGAAGGGAGAAGGGAGAGGCTAATAAGCCTAAGAAGAAGAAGGGAGTTGTTCCCGAGACGGTGACGAGTTCGGGTCGTCGCCCGTGAGTCTCGTCGAATAAGAATTGTTAGATTATTTATTTTAAGTACATTGACGCGAATAAAACTAGGAATAATTATCGATCGCCCATCTGTAAGAAAGTCCCGTATGGAACTTGAGATTAATAAAGAAAGAAAACCGTGCCCCATAAAAATCTACGCCGTTTTAATTCTTCAAACCGTATATTCACTTCCTCACGAGCCCTGCCGTTCGCGGACAAATAAAACACCCTGACAAAAATAAAGTTTACAACACAAATATATTGTATCTTCAATAAATATATTTCAACTGTAAATTGTAGCATGGTCGTATACGAAGGAGGAAGCGTTATGAGCCAGGCAAGATCTCTTTGGCGACTTGAATTAGCGAGAACAAAATGGGCAGGAGGTTTTATAAATTGGCTACATCCGATGAGAATAAGGCATCTTACAACAGGACGTTATCTCGGCGTCAAAGAAAATAACGAACTTCACCTGGTCGACAGGTGAGTATTTTTTTTTGGTTGAATTGTTAAAATAATAAAAAGAAAAAGATTCATGATAAAGACGTTAAAATAATTATGACTGATCGACTTTGAAAATAATTTGAATCCGGGTAAAACTTCTCGGTTGATTACACAAATAATGTATTATTTAAATAATTAAATAAATGAATTCTGCAGAAACGAAGCAACGACCGAGATCTCGACCTTCTGGCTTCGTCAGGAGAAGAACGATCTAAAAACAGCACAAAAAAATGATCAAAAAATCGATGACAAAGATCTCGAAGTAATTGGTAAACCGATAATCAAATATGGCGACTCGACCGTCATAATGCAGCATTGCGCAACGTACCTCTGGGTTTCGTACAAGGTCATTATATTTTCAAAACTTTTTTCTCAATCAACGAAACACACAATCAACAAAAAATATAATTTATTATAAATTCTGTGTTTAAATAACAGTCGTACGAAACTAAGAAAAAAGGTGTAGGTAAAGTAGAGGAGAAACAAGCGGTTCTTCACGAGGAAGGAAAAATGGATGACGGTCTCGATTTTTCTCGCTCCCAGGAGGAAGAATCTCGAACCGCGAGAGTCATTAGAAAATGTAGCAGTTTATTCACTCAATTTATCACGTAGGTATCGTCAAGAATACCTTCTCGGTGTTATTTTTTCACCATGAAATATCTCTGTCGAAATAATATCTAACGAGTGGAATAAATTGATGAATTTTTTTAGAGGCCTAGAAACACTTCAGATCGACAGGAGAGCCTCCATGTTTTTTCAAAATGTTAATCTTAATGAGATGGTCATGTGTCTTGAGGACTTGATTAATTATTTTGCGCAGCCAGAAGAAAATATAGGTAAATATTTATAAAGCATTGCAATCAATTTATTCAATAGTAATTCCGTATTCATTTTTTTTGTCACTTATAATACGCTATAATTTATTTACGTACAAATTGCACATGTTTCATAGCCAAAGATTTTATTGAATGAAAATTTCGTAACTTCACAATTGGACTGACATTTAAAACAATTCAGTCATCTTTCAAATTATCCGAACATTCATAACAATCATTTTAAAAAGTTTTGAACATAGTGTATAAAGAAAATAGGGGAAATGAGTTTTCACCACACATGCACCGAAAGTTCAACTTTCCGAAATCGGAAAGTTGAACTTTCGGGGCATGTGTGGTGAAAAATAGTATACGCTCCACGGGAGTGAAATTAGACTACCTCAAACCGCGTGCTTGTCACCCTCGCCTTCGGCTCGGGTGACAATTCTGCCCGCGGTTTGAAGTAGTCTACTTTCCCTCCCTAGGTGCGTAATATACTATTAATTTTTCTAAGTGCATGGGAATTTTTGTAGAATATTCTCTTCTTTTTCATTTTTTCTAAAAAACTTTAAGAAAATTAATAAAAGATCACGAATTTTTCACATGTTTTTGTAAAAATACTCAACATCGCATTTGCGATATTTTTATGACATTGAAGGAACAGTTTCACAAATATCACCGTCGAAAAAAGTGAAACAGAAAAATTTCAAAAAAGAAAACAAAATCAAAAGTATTCTAGGAAGTCTACAAATTTATTTCGTACGACCAAAAAAAAAATCGTCTGATTATTTGCTGAACGATTATTTTTTTGAACATATCAACAATTTTCGTCAATTTTGTTATTGCAATTCAATATTCATAACTTCTTAAAGACGGCTGAATTTTTTTTTTAGTTCTCAATTTTTTACTTTTATTATAAAAACGAATATTTGCTTTGAAATGATTTCAGAACACGAGGAGAAACAGAATAAGCTTAGAGCACTCAGGAATCGTCAGGATCTGTTTCAAGAGGAGGGAATATTAAATTTGATACTCGAAGCTATTGACAAAATAAATGTGATAACATCGCAAGGCTTTCTCGTTGCGTTATCAGGTGACGAGAGTGGTCAAGCATGGGATCAAATTTCTGGCTATCTCTATCAACTCCTAGCAGCTATTATCAAAGGAAATCATACAAATTGTGCCCAATTTGCAAATAGCAATCGATTGAATTGGCTCTTCAGTAGATTGGGATCACAAGCCTCGAGCGAAGGAACAGGAATGTTGGATGTACTCCATTGTGTTCTCATTGACTCCCCCGAAGCTCTAAATATGATGAGGGTAAATAAAATACTTAACATCATTTAATATTTATAAATAATTTTACCGACAGCGATAGATACGCGGTCGGTGAGTGGCTCCGGTGATCTCCAAAGTTAAGCAGCCTCGGGCGAGGCCAATACTTGGTTGGGTGACCGCTTAACCATGCACCGGCTCGCGCATCAATCGCTGAGAGGGAGGCAGTTTTTCTGAGTTTCTGACGGTGCTAATCAATTGAAGCTCGGTAAAAATATAGCCGCTTGTATCGACCGGGTTTTCCACAGTTTCCCTTGGTCCTCGTGCAAATACGATACAGTAGTGCATTAGGAAAGAGTGGCTGTGGGCAACACTCTTGGGGAGTTTCTCAGGAACATATAAATTAGAAAATTGGAAATTAGTGAAGTGAGGTTAAAGTGATGGGATGGGCTCGTAAAAACCCACAAGGATATACGCAGGAAAAATAAAAATAAAATACAAATAATTTTCTTTTTTTCATAATTTTTCCAGATTTTTTTAATAAAAATGTTCATTACTGTATTACTTATTATTATTTTTACAATTTATATACGTTTTTTTAAGAAAACTCTCGATTTTATCTTTTATTTTTATTTCCATGCAGGAGTGAAATTTTCATAAAAAAATATTGTTTTCCTTTCACATTTAACACTATAATAACCACCCAATTCTAGCACAAATGGATCTGTATGACCCAGAGTGTCTTTGTATGATATCTTTGAATATTATTTTCCTATTTCTACTTTTTTTCTCCATCGATGTTCGAGACTCTGAGGAAGATGAATATTTCATTAGGACGATAATGTATTTTTTTGTTTTTGCGAAATTAAAAAAAAATGAATAAATTTCAATTTTTTAATTCGATTCAAAATTGTTAATTTTTTTAGTTTTCTGAATAATAAATAGATTTTAAATTGGAACGAAACTGTGTTTTTATGTGAATGAATATCAACTTTTGAATCTGATTTAAAATTGTTAATTTTTTTATATTTTCTTGAATAATAAATAGATTTTAAATTCAAAGAAAATGATGTTTTTATGGGTCTCTCTGACCCGGTATAGCGTTTATTAATTCAAATGTTTTTATACACCAATGACCGAGAGTTTAGAAACATTTTTATTTTTTTGCAAACTCAATAATTTTTTAACACTATTTCACGAATATTTAAAATGGTCTTATATTTTTTATTGTATTTGCCATTGTCCAGGGTTCTCCCCTTTTTAGCTTGCCCCCCCCCCCCCCCCTTTCCAAAGACATCCCCCTGTGCGGCTGCAACCGACTTATCCCCAACTGTATCGCATTTGCCGAGGGCGAAGGGAAACTGCAGAAAACCTTGCCGATACAGCCGGTACCTACCTAATTTCCCCGGGTAGCAACACGAGCATGCTCAAGCACAGCTACCAGAGGCTCTTAAGAAAGGTACCTCCTCAGCTGTAATGCAATGAGCTAGCCAGTACACGGCTAGGGGACCACCGTCCGCACGATGAGAATCGTCCACGGGAGGCACCCGAGCCATACACCGACCGCTCAGGCATCACAGCGAGGTCTGGACATGATTTTTATAAAGGTGGAGTCCAAATCACCCGGGATTACAGTGGAAACCCGTGAAAAAAATCTCAATTTTTCATTGGTGTTTTGGTCGGGATTCGAACCCGGGACCCACGGCGTGCGAGCCCGAGCCCTTATCCACTAGACCAAGCGCTCTCCCTTCAAAATGATCTTATATTTTTATTAATTGAAATATCTTCGTTTCATATAATAATATAAATTTTTAATTTTCAGGACGAGCATATCAAAGTAATTATTTCTCTTCTCGAGAAACATGGAAGAGATCCAAAAGTTCTTGACGTTTTGTGCTCATTGTGCGTGGGTAATGGAGTCGCTGTTAGATCGTCACAGAACAACATTTGCGATTTCTTACTCCCGGGAAAAAATTTATTGCTCCAGACCCAATTGGTCGACCATGTTGCGAGTGTAAGACCGAATATATTCGTGGGACGAGTCGAGGGTTCGGCAGTTTATCAAAAATGGTACTTCGAAGTGACGGTCGATCATATCGAACGAACGACTCACATGATGCCACATTTGCGAATCGGATGGGCTAATACAACAGGGTGAGTTAAATTTTATAAAAAAATCAACGCTAAAAACCCAACACTTGAATCCAATTCTTGAGGCCTTTCTTTTATTTTATCGCCAATTTTGTAATTTGCATGTATTGAATAAAAAGAATCTTAAGGGGGAACTCCCATGACAAACTTTTGGAAAATCGATCTTTTTTGTAGAATACTTATTTTCTATGTCTCTAGAATATTGTGTTTGAAAAATTGCTGACTAAACTTATTAGTTATTCGGAAATTAAGGCTCAGAAAAAAAATTTTATGCATTTTTTTCGCAACTATATTTTGGAAATCGATTCCGGAGCAATTAAAAAACTACTCAATCGAATTGAAAAACCTTCCCGAATGCTGTTCGTTATTATATTTTTTTTCAGTTTTCATCTAGAATAACCCTTTAAATCCACTTTTAACCCTTTTTTTGCTTTAAATAGTAAAAAAGTGTTTTTTTGGTGTTTGGTAAAAAAGTGTTTGTTTGTAAAAACAAAGAATGAAAAATAGAAAAATTGTACGAGCTTAAAAAAAAGTACTTATGACAGATAAGTACTTTTTTTTAAGCTCGTGCAATTTTTCTATTTTTAATTTTTTATTGAATCCAAAGTAGCTGAAAAAATAGTTTTATGTATATATCTGTATATTTTAAAAATTTAATTTTGTTTTTTTTATTTCCGTCGCACCAAAATGAAGTTTGCTAGCATCCTAGAGAAAATAATAAACAAGAAATAGAATTAAAAAACAAATTTGTTCACGTAATTTAAGCATGTAATGGTCAAATGAAAAAAAAAAACTACATACCGTAAACAGACAAAACTTTTTGTTTGCAATTTACTAAAATTTGCAATTTTTTTACCATTTTCATGAAAATACTTTCTTAAATCAAATACAAGGGTAGAAACGAAAGAATCCAAATTATTTTCTTGATATTATACATTGAATTATTTATTGATGAGTGAATATTCAATGATCAATCAATTTTATAGGTCAAATATGAAAAAAAATTATTTTGATGCAAAAAAATAGAGAAATTACTTTTTAACTCTTTGAATATTCATAGCATACTGGGTGATTTAACCCTAGAACCCCACAATCTATTTTTTCCAACGTAAACCCCACACAGAGGTAAATAATTACCCTAATGTTCTCTTTAACATAAAACGTTCCTCGTATGCGATAATAAGGTTTAATTATATACCATTCTCTTCGTTTTTTGATAACGAAGAGAGTGGTGCATGATAAATTTGCATTCGGTAAATATTTAATGGTGAAAACTCTATAAAACCGAAGGAATGATTTAAAAAAATTGGTTCGGGAAGGAAATTTGACATTTTTGTGGAGTAACTAATTACCCCGTTGTGGGATTCTAGGGTTAAACGCGCGCTTCGCGCACGTCAACTTCTTGCCTAGCGTTATTTTTAATAACAAAATAAATTTCAACATTAATGGAACCGTCAGAATGAACTAAAAAAATATGATTTATACATAAAAGATTATTATTTATTATTTACTTACTTAAGTTTTAATAAAATCTGTCTTTTTTCGAGATGTATTGAGAATAATTCTTGTTCGCTATTCTTTTTGCCTGTTCGCAGCTTGTCAGAAACGAATTTGTGTTTTCATAGATATTTCGAACGACTAGCTGTCATTGTGACATTTTAGGGCAGACAGAATAAGTTCAGAGACATAATTTGACTTGAAATTTAGCACGAGATGCGAGCTACGTACAACGTGGCACCTTTACAAGCCTACCAAAAAAAAAGCCTACCCGTAAGAATCTCTACCGCTCGATCTCTACCAAAGAAATGTCAACCAATAAAAAAACACTATCAAAGCCTAAAACTACCAAGATTGTTCACTACCACGGTCATACTCTACCAACGAAGAATTACTAGTGTAATATAACTATATATTACACTGTATATAGATATATATGAGGTATTCCACGTCAAACCGGCGGACTTTTTCCCTGACCCTCGCCGACTTGGGTAATTATTTTTTATATAATTATATGAAGTCTAAAAGACACCCTGAAATTTTTTCAGATTTTTCTGAACAGCCATTTTTGAAAAAAAAAATAAAAAAAAAGCCCCTTTTTAAAAATCTGAAAAAATTCCTAAAAATCGGTGATTATATGCCAAACATTTTAAGCTACCGCCCGTAGTGGAAGTACGATTTTTTCTGTGTGTTAATCGGCTAATAACGTTAAAAAATTCCAAAAATATCAAAAAACACTTACTCCGGCCCAATAGTTGAATATTTTGGTGCCTAAAACTAATTTTCGTCACAATTTTCGAACAATCAAATCAAAATTAGAACACCGATCCCATAGGATCCTCAAAAAGAATTGATTTTTATAAAATATGAATGAATAAAGATGAATACCTCAACTTTTTTCCTGGCTCAATTTTTTTTGTCTTGTACTGGTCTAAAATGTCCCAAAAAATTTTTTGGGTACGAAAATATTCAACTATTGGCCCGAAATGAGTGGTTCTTGATTTTTTGAGAATTTTTTCAACTTTAATAGCTAAAAACACAGAAAAAATCGTACTTCCACTACGGGCGGTAGCTTAAAATGTTTGGCATATAATCACCGATTTTTAGGATTTTTTTCAGATTTTTAAAAAGGGGCTTTTTTTGGATTTTTTTTTTTCAAAAATGGCTGTTCAGAAAAATCTGAAAAAATTTCAGGGTGTCTTTTAGATTTCATATAATTATATAAAAAATAATTACCCAAGTCGGCGAGGGTCAGGGAAAAAGTCCGCCGGTTTGACGTGGAATACCTCATATACACTAGTAATTATTCGTTGGTAGAGTATGACCATGGTAGTGAACAAACTTGGTAGTTTTAGGCTAGGATAGTGTTTTTTTGTTCGTTGACTTTTCTTTGATAGAGATTGAGCGGTAGAGATTCTTACGGGTAGGCTTTTTTTTGGTAGGGTTGTAAAGGTGCCTACAACGTCATAGCGAACCAATCAGAATGGCACCTTTACAACCCTACCAAAAAAAAAAGCTTACCCGTAAGAATCTCTACCGCTCGATCTCTACCAAAGAAATGTGAACCAACAAAAAACACTATCCAAGCCTAAAACTACCAAGATTGGTTCATTACCATGGTCATAACTCTGCCAACGAAGAATGACTAGCGTATATATCTATATACAGTGTAATATATAATTATATTACTCTAATAATTCTTCATTGGTAGAGTATGACCATGGTAGTGAATAAATCTTGGTAGTTTTAGGCTTTGATAGTGTTTTTTTGTTGGTTGACATTTCTTTGGTAGAGATCAAGCGGTAGAGATTCTTATGGGTAAGCTTTGTTTTGGTAGGCTTATAAAGGTGCCATCAGAATAGCGAAAAAGCGATGGCAACACTGCAATTCATGCGGTACTCATGAATTTTATATAAGTGGATTTAATAAAAAATCAATGAAAAAATGAAGAAATTATATTTAATGAATATTTAATCAATTTTATAGGTCAAAAGAAATAAATTATTTTAAAGCAAAAGAATAAAGAAATTATTATGTAATTGTTTCAATGTTTATAGAATATTTAATCAAGCATAAATGAAAAAACGAAGACCTTATATTTATTGGATATTTAATAAATTTTATAAGTAAAAGAAGAAATTATTTTAAAGCAAAAAAATAGAGAAATTAAATTCCACGAATATTTAATCAATTTTATAGGTCAAAAGAAAAAAAAAATATTTGAAAGCAAAAGAATGGAGAAATTATTGTGTAATTGTATGAATATTTATCGAATATTTAATCAATTTTATAGGTCAAAAAGAAGAAAGTATTTTAATGTAAAATAATAGGGAAATGAATGTTTATATGTTTGAATATTTATCAAATATTTCGTGAAATATGAATGAAAGAATGAAGAAATTATTTTTAAATGATTATACGTGATTTTATTATTTTTAATTTTTTTTTATTTTTAATTAAATTTAATTAAAAATTAAATTTAATTAAATTTAATTAAATTTATTTTTAATTAAATTTAAATGATTATATGTGAATGACGTATACATCATTCACACAAAATTGATTGAGATTCCAATCGTGCACTTAATCACAAATGTATGATGCCATCACGAACACCCTGTGAAGAGAGTATGCTCGCCCATCGGACGTCGTTCGCTTCACGCGGCTGACCCGGCAAGATGAGAGTTGTCGAGTCACATCTCTGTCTCGTGTGAATCTCTGAAAAATAATTCACATTGTTGATCAATAATTAATCGATCAATTAATGGAAGAATCTTGAGTTACGAGACAGGGATGTGACAGCCACCCTCCCCCCTTTTCCCGGTCCCTTTCGTCGAGAGGATTCTCAGTTATTACGGCTATATATTCATAAATGGATGAATAATAAACGTCGATCAATTAGTCAGTTCTCCTATTACTATTTTTAATTGAATCATTTTTAACGATCAATTAAATTATATTTTTTTTCCTGAAATGAATAATCCAATTTCGAGGTAATCAAATAATTAGTTTCAAAGAAATTGAAAAAGTACATTAAAAAATGACGAAATTTTTTGGATAAGATCGTAAAAAAATTATAATAATTTTTAGATAAACAAAAATAGGAATTTTATAATTATATTAATAACAAATGGCTACGTTGTTTGATCAGCAAAATGATCAATGGTTCAATATTACAAATTAATTGTATATACCCATATGAATGATGACGAATGATGGTTGGTTATTGAAACGGCTACACTACCGTATATTTTTATTTTTCCTCAATTATTTCACCATTGAGCTGGCGAGCGCCACGACAGCCTCGCCAAGTTCGGCATAGGCGTTTTCGTCGTTATTCTTGGCTATGAAGACCACGAGTTTGCCGAATTTTGCACAGCGTTGTTGGTCCTCAGTGAGCGAGACGGGGATGGTCCAGAGGATATACCCTGCGTCCCCTCCGGGAACGAGATTTATCTCCGTAGTTTGGGTGGAAACGTTTTTCTGCGGTGTCTCCAATAGCTCTGCCTTCATGGTGCGTAAATTCCCAACGGCCGCCTTCCGCAAAGTCATCGTGAATCTTTTCTTTCTCGTCAGCCTTTCGCGAAGGATCGATCTAACGGAGGATGCGTCATTTTCCTCCTGATGGGAAGAACTCGGGGGTTCTTCCTCAGCAGGATGAAGACGCAAGGGCAGCTTTTCATCAATATCGTACAGAGAGGAACTCGCGAGTCCCTCTTTGATGATTTTAGACGCGGTCTGAGTTCCTGGGAGTATGAAATGTCCATTCTTTGTGGCATGGAACGTCAAACCGCAGGAGTTGGATATTCCGAGGTGCAAAAGAGCTGCACGGGTGAGGTTAATGTTATTATGGAGCAAGGATTTGCAGTTGTGGTAGCACATCAACTGCAAACCATCGTTCTCGACGCGGTCGCACAAGGGGCACCAGGGGAGCAGGCCTTTCTGGCAACGATCCGTAGAAACGTGCAATAAACACTCTCTCAGAGAATTACACTTCTCTACTCTTTGCAGACACGATGGACACTCGATGCGCGTGATATAGTGATGGATGACAGTTTCCATTTTTTAAACTCTTTTAATTATGAGCGTAGCTCCCGGTTGTCAGGGAAATGTCGACAGAACGAAAGTTTCGGCGTTAATGACGAGCGTTCAGCTTCTCGAAGCCTTCATTCAATTTCTTTTCTTTCGATCTCGTTATTTCATGGTGGGGGTTTCCGTAGGCATTTATGTCGGTGCGGGACTATGAGCGGGCGTTTCGGATGTCCATTTCGGCTGATGTGAAATCGGGTTGTTTCTTCAAGTGCCCGTGAACTTCGCGTTAAAGTGTTCACGTTGCATTGGTGTTGAAAGATTGTTTGGGCTGAGCATCCGGTCTCGCATCTTTCTTGCTAACACAAGACGGTTGAACTTTTCATTTAGTGTGAGAAAGACACTGAGTTAGCCTTGAGCGAGATATCATGTGAATATTGTCGTCAAGCAGCCCTGGCTGACAAAGTTAGCCAGCATGAGAGCTTCGGAATAATAATTTTCTCATCGGTGCTCACCGATAAAGCGCAGCTCGTTCTCCACGGTGATCAGATCTGCAGCGTATGCCTTTGAGCTCAGGTTACGCGTGGACCTTCTTGGTAAAGCTGTAAATAAACAAAGTCTTCGCCAGCTCAACGCTCACTCCATCCTCTTCGAGTTCCAGGCTCATAAGAAATATCCATATTAAGCGTCATATGAGATTCATGAAACTATTGCTCTTTAATCTGGTACGAATGCAAATTTTTGGCAATCTATTAAGGATGAATTGTACACGTTTCTCATCTGGACATTTTGTTGAATTAGAATTCCGAAACATTGTAATCGGATAAAAATCTGAAAAATATTCACCCATCTTTCAATTTTTACAAACATTGATTTTCAATAGTAATAATTCTAGAAAATTATTAACGTATTGTTTAAACGAAGTAATCGGCGACAGATTTTAGGAATATTTTTATTATTGATGAAAATGAACTCCTGAAACATATCAAAGTTTTGTTTTGAAAATGTCGTAGACTTTTGCTACGTATATTTTAGTGGATACAAGTTCACAAGAATCTAATACGTACAATATAATTGACGTATAAAGTTGATCGTATAATTGGTTATAAGTTGATAAAACAGTAAAAGTACATGGTTGATTATCACGATGGTGATAATGATGAAAACAATGTAGTTGAATAGTAATGAATAATAAATCGATAATCCGTCTGAATAGACTTGACAGCACTACGTCTAATTTTGTTAGAGTCTCGGACCCGAGGCTCCTTTATCCCTTGGTCGTCATCCCCCGATGACGACTTAGAACATTGGGCCTTTGTCCTAGCGTTGACGTCATTGCTAGCATCTAGTCTCTTAAGAATGTTTGGATGCCACTCGAAAGCCCAAATCCCACACCCTAGCCTAGCTGCGACGTAGTTCGAGAAAAATTCCTCCGACAAAAATATTAAAGTATTGTTATTGAAAAAACTATAACATTAAATTGTAATGAAAAGGTTAAGATCTGGAGGGTTCACGTAGCGAGAGTAGATTGAAGATCGCAATTGTTCTTTTTCCTTTGAAAAATTGGACCCACTCGAAGGCTTTTTTTCCTTTACGTAAAATGAATGGAGTCATTTTTTTTTCTAAATGCATATCATTTTTTTACATTATTCTCTTTTTTTAATTTTCTAAAATCTTGAAAATAAAGAATTCAACATAAAAATGATACATTTTGGACATGATTTTGTGAAGAGATTCAACTTCGTATATACGAAATTTGTAAGTCATTGGAAGAACAATTTTTTAAAAACAGCCTGCACCAAAAAAATCCGAAAGAGGAATTTGAGAAAAGAGAAAAGAATTCGAAAAAATTAAAAATTATTCTAGCAATTCTAGAATTTTCGTTGATTTTTTTTTTCATAACAACTTGTTAATAATTTTTTGATCATTTTCTTATTGCATATCGCCTTAATTTTTGCAAACCGCTGCAGGATCAAATTTGATTGGAATAAAATGATTGGCATGGCCTCTACGAAATCTTGAAATTGTCAGGGTCTTTTTCAACTACGGTAATACTTTGATTGAGGATTTGACTGTCTAAAAAGTGAGAAATAACTGCAAAAAGCGCATCGTTGAACTGCATTTTCGGTCCAGATGGAATCACAATGCAAAAATTCGAAAAAATGATTCCATTACTCAAGTTTTTGTCCCTGCTAGTCGCAGATATTTGCACACATTTATAGAAGTATTATTTACAAAAATAACCATTAGTTTCGTCATACAATATGATTTTGTAAAAATATAATTATTTTTCGTCGATTTATTGATGTAATGGCCAATTTTTTGATTCAATAACCTGCTTCTCAAAGTACCTGCTTCTCCAAATAATAATTTTGGAGTGCTTCAAATCTCTAAATAAATATTTGACAACAATGTGAAGTATTATTCAGCTTCGAAAGCAAACGATTATTTATAAATTTTTGCATTCAAAAATAATTTACGCTAATAAATTGTGCAAAATAACTGTGGGTAATAACTGGCAAAAATTATTATGTGCTAAAATCAATGTTTAATTTTATAAATGCTTTTTATATAAATATCCTATTACGAATAGAACGTCGTTCGCCACGCGCGGCTGACTCGTCGGTACAATATGTTGTCGAGTCACATCTGTGTGTATATATATGTGGAAATCAATTATTATTGTTTATTATTTCCGAATGATTAATTATTAGAAAAATTTAGGATTACACGAATGTGACACTTGTGATAAACAGAAATTTTATTTTAATTTCATTCGAATTTCATTATCTTTTAAAAATAATCTTTAGAAACCCGTGCTGTCTTCTGGTCACTGTAATTTTCTCGATAATTCCAATATCTTATAAAAATAATAATTCATTTGCTTGCAAAGGATCGTTTTTTAAAAGTAATTCAATATTAAATTTGTTCGTAGATACGTTCCGTATCCAGGTGGGGGGGAAAAATGGGGTGGGAATGGAGTCGGTGACGATTTATATTCGTTCGGTTTCGACGGTGCTTATCTCTGGACGGGAGGAAGAAAAACTCAAGTAATGCACGACGCCACAGAGCCTTACATCAGGAAAGGTGACGTCATCGGCTGCGCTCTCGACCTTACAGTTCCGATAATAACTTTTGCATTCAACGGTGCTCACATATCAGGTAAGGTGCTTCTTTTAACGGTAATTTTTCAATTGAAAAAAAAAAACATTGATCGAATAACGATATTGATACATATCAAAAGTGCTAGCGTCCATATGGCACTAATTTCTAAGCAAAATGCTAATTTTCATGAAAATAAAAATAAATTTTCTATATTATACAAAAGATTTTATTTTATTTTAATGAAAATTCATTTTTCATTTTCAATTCTCTTCGTGATATGATCGACAAAAGCAGAGTTATATCCAATCATTTTTTCTATAACAAAAAAAAAATTTATTGAAAAAAATTCGTTTATTTGAGAATGCATGCATTTGTGAATGTAATTGGTAAATGTTACCGAAAAAAAAAATTGTATAAACTTTAGTTGTTGTTTCCGTAAGACAGTTTTCGCAAACCGTAGTACAATTTATCTCAACTAATATATTTTTTCTCAACGTTGACAAAAAAAAACTAGTCCTCGTGAAAATACGATTTCGTCGAGGAATGTTTTCAAAAACAATATTTGGACGACATCGTATTAAAACCCTTTGAGCACCTTTCAAACTGAGATGCATTTTTTTTATTATATACGTCGTGTCAACAATTCCGGAATCATTTTATAGATAATACATAATGGGTGCGATCACTGGATAAAAATTTGATTGAAAAATCGATTTTTATACCGCCAAACATGTAAATATACTCTTAAGATAAAGTAGCTAATGCAGACTAGTCAAATGAGTGCTAAATTTTCAAAATACATTTATGCAAAGTTTAACCTTAGAACCCCACAGCGGGATAATTAGTTTTTCCACGAAAATGTTAAATTTCCTTCCCGAACCAATTTTTTAAACCCATTCCTTCCGTTTTATAGAATTTTCACCATTAAATATTTACAAAATGCGACTTTATCATAGACCATTCTCTTCATTATCAAAAAACGAAGAAAATGCTATATAATTAAACCTTATTACCGCATACGAGGAACATTTTATGCTAAAGAGAACGTTGGGGTAATTATTTACTCCAGTGTGGGGTTTACGTTGGAAAAAATAGATTGTGGGGTTCTAGGGTTAATGCACTAATTAAATGAATTGACGTTTAATTTTTATTACAGCATATCTTATTAACCTAAAAAAATATTAATAACAATATATTTGCAAACCCTTCAACTGATAAATGCAAAATTTCGTATTTTCATGGAGATTTTTCAAAGAATAATCCGTATTTTTCAACCGATTTTAATGCACCATGTCTTATTTTGTTTCCCAAAAGATCCTCTGTGAATTCGCCGTATGATTTTTTTTATGAGTTTCATCGTTTTAATGTTGCAGCCAATCGTTTAATTGGCTAAAAAAAATGTTCATAAACCAATTGCTGTAATTTTCATAGTAAAAAATTTTGAAAAAAACCTACACAGTGAATTCTTAGAGGATCTCTTGAGAAACAAAATAAGACGTGGTGCATTAAAATCGGTTGAAAAATACGAATTATTCTTTGAAAAATTTCGATGAAAATGTGACACGATGGAATTTTGCAGTTATCTCTTGATGCGATTTCGTAAATTCATCGTTATTAATTTTTTTTTAAGTTATTAAGATATGCTGTAATACACATCAACCTTCAATTAATTTAATTAATGTATCGAACTTTGCATAAATGTATTTTGAAAATTTAGCACTCATTTGATTCGTGTGAAGCAGCCGTAATACCTTAAAGCATGAATTTATTTATTGTATCAATTTTCTGGGTGTACAGGTTCATTTCGAAACTTCAATTTGGACGGAATGTTTTTCCCCGTGATAAGTTGTTCATCCAAATTATCGTGTCGTTTTCTTCTGGGGGGTGATCACGGAAGACTGAAATTTCAACCGCCTGAGGAATTTTCACCTTTAGTCGAGAGTCTTTTGCCTCAACAGATATTATCGCTGGATCCCTGTTTTTATTTCGGCAATATGAATAAAGTAGTGTTAGCTGGTCCATGGTCGGTGGAGGATGATACAGCATTCGTTCCAGCGCCAGTCGATACATCGATGGTCAATTTGCCGGCATATGTTGAACAAATACGGGACAAATTAGCGGAGAATATTCACGAAATGTGGGCGATGAATAAAATCGAAGCGGGATGGATTTACGGGGAGCAAAGAGACGATCTGCAAAAAATTCATCCCTGCATCGTACAATTCGAGAGATTGCCTGCTGCTGAAAAACGCTATGATACACAATTGGCAGTCCAAACGCTCAAAACTATTTTGGCTCTCGGTTATTACATTACAATGGATAAACCACCGTCGAGAATAAAAACTCTCAGACTACCGAACGAGCCATTTTTACAGAGCAGTGGTTATAAACCTGCTCCTCTCGATCTCAGCGCAATTACTCTTACCATTAAAATGGAAGAATTGGTCGATCAATTGGCCGAAAATACTCATAATCTATGGGCCAAGGAACGCATCAGCCAAGGATGGACTTACGGTCTCAACGAGGACTCCGAAATGCGCAGAAGCCCCCATCTCGTACCTTATCCCAAAGTCGACGAAGCTATCAAGAAAGCCAACAGAGATACTGCCAGTGAAACTGTCAGGACTCTTCTCGTTTATGGCTATATGCTCGATTCTCCAACTGGTGAACAGCACGAAGGTAAATTTTTATTTTTCCAGTTTTTTTATTCCTCTTATTCGTGGTCGTAATGAAATTTATTCTACTGCTCAAAAGTATTTGACCACTTATGTTCACAATGAAAATTCAAAAGCAATTCTAGTAATTTTTACTATTTCATTTTTTTTTTATTAATAAATTATTATTTGAATTCCTATAACTAGAAAATATAAATATACATTTAACTCAAAATCTTTAATTGCAGTCGAATTATAATCTTTGGAAGCTTTGGTTGATTAAAATTTAAGAATAATAATAACAGAGCTATAAATTAACTTTTTCAGAGGAGCCAAACACTTTTGGCATTAGCAGTTGAAAAGAAAAACATTCACCCAAACATTTCTTTCAAAAAATAAATTTCGCGTGGATTTGCAGTTTCATCAGCTATTTCGATTTAGATTAATTTTAGTGTGCAATATAAATAAAGCCGAAATATTGTGTATAATTATTTTGGCAACTCAACCCGCATCTTCGTGAGAGCATTTTGAAAATTAAAAATAATCGTTAAAATCTCATTTTGAAATAGAAAAGTATACCGCTCAAGTTCGCATCGACTTTTGTGGTTCTTTTTTTACTGCTTTAGCTCAAATCAATAAAATAACATATTTATGAAAACACTGTAGGTATTAAAAAAAATCCTAATTTTATTTTTGAAACACTAGGACTGTGTTATGGCAGCCATTCTGATTCGGAATGAAATTTCGTACATATTAATTGACCGGAACTTTCAAAATAATAATTATTACAATTTTTACCATAATTATCGACTTTTGTTTATAATTCATGTATCTATAAATTTCATTACTCATTAACTTTCGAACGAATCCTGTTATTATTCTTCTATCCCTTGGGACTCGATAATATTTGATGTTTTTTTTTATTATTAAATTGCAGCATTGCTACTTGAGGCAAGCAGATTAAGACAATTGTCCTTCAGAACGTACAGAGTTGAAAAGCACTATGGAGTCAGCAGCGGAAAATGGTATTTCGAGTTTGAAGTATTAACTGCTGGTCCCATGAGAGTCGGTTGGGCCAAGGCTGAGTGCTCACCCGGATGCATGCTAGGAAGTGATGAAAACACATGGGCTTTCGACGGTTACAATGTAGGTCAATCCAGCTTTGCTAGTTCCAAGCTTCTCTCCATTATTTCAACCTGGGCATTTTAAATTATTTTCATAAAAGATTTTTCGATATTTTTATTCACTTTTCCACATTTGCGTTTACATTTATTATGATAAAAATAATAAAGCAAATTCATAAAAATCTTTTTTATCCAATTTACTAGATTTCTCTCTCTATTAATTTAGTTTTTACCTATTTTCAGAAATTCTATTCGTTAAAAATAATAATAATAATAATAAATTACAGATAAAATTAATAGAGACTGCAAAAAGATTGTAATGAAGAAAGTATTTTGAATATAATTAAATGAAAAGTTTTGAAAAATAATTTAATCTGTCCAGCTTTGTAATATTTATGTGCGAAAAGGATGTTTCAATTTGAAGCATTTTTTGACTTCCACCTTCTTTTAAGAAGTATACACTTGGATTGAAAATCTCAGGAAAAGGAATCGTTCAAAAGATTCCTGAATTTTTCGAAGCCTCATTTTTACGTAATTTTCTTTCGATCAACTGAAGGTGGAAATTTAAAAAAATGAGGTTAAAAAATTGAAACACTAAAAAGTGCACCTAAAATAGAATAATTTCGCTAATTTCATTCGACGCGTCATAAAAAAAATGATTCGATACATAATACGGAGAATCTAATAATTCCCAAAAACTGATGAATTATGTGGGTTAAAAAAGTAGAAGTCGATTTATTGGTGAATTTATTAATTTACGAGTTATGAAGAATTTACGTAAAACGTGCGACCAGGATCAACGAGGCATGAAACAATTGAAATATTTTGCGTTTCAGACGCGAGAATAATTAAATACGTAAAACTGACGAGCGTAACAAAAGTTGAGCACATTTGATTCGAAATTTTGTAAATATTTTCATCAAATTTATAAAATAAATAAGCAATCTTTTTTTCCTTTCATGAAAAAGTGTATAAAATATTTTTAATCGTAATGAAATATCAGGTGACCAAAGTACATGGTGGTACCAGCGAGTCTTTTGGTCACAAATATCAAGTGGGCGACATAGTTGGCTGTTTCATTGACGTCGCGGACGGAACGATCAGTAAGAGCCCTATTTCCCAATAAACGATACAGGTTCACCCTGTGCATACATATATGTTTATACAATTATATATTTATATATAAAATGTCCCCGGTTAAATGCTCAATAATATAAATTTAAGTTTCAAACCGAAAAAGAATTCGAAAAGTCGAGTATCTTTTTTTTAAATCGATTCCTGGTGATGAGTTGTTGATTATTATCAAAGTCGACGAACCTTTATACTTCCATCACATTTGCTGTCAAAACGGTTAGAGATAGAGCCAAAATATATAGAACTAATCTAGTAAAGCATGAAATTTCCCACAAAATCGATTCTGACAACGTTTTTCTATCTTCCATAGCTTAGGCCTGAAAGCGCATCGAAAATAGAGCTACACGATCGACTTATGCGTAAACCTCGAAATCAGTTAAATCGTTTTCAGGGCTAAAATATTGAGGATAGAAGAACAACGTTTAGAACTTTTTTGTAAAAAAATCTCATAACCTACAATATTGGTCCTATGCATTTTTGCTCTATCTCTAACCGTTTTGACGGTGTGTACAAGAAAAGTTAAATTGACGAGTGGCTCGTCAAACTGTAACACATAATTTCTCATCCGGGGGCTTCGGGTCACAAAATGATATTAGACTCGTGGACTCAAAATTCAGTCTTGAACTTAAGTTTAAGGCGAGCAATACGTTTGGAACCTTTGGAAAAATTGCAAAATTTTCTTGTTCCATAAAATATTTATAATACATATCAAGAATATGCCAACGTCATAAGGCCCGTAAAAGCGACCCATATTCTCTCGGTGGACACGTTATTTTAATCTGTACAGAACTGTGTTTTAATAATTGGCGTAACCGATATCTCTGAAAATATTTGATCGATCTCGTTCAAATTTTGCTCACGTCTGAATAATAATATGCCATCTTAAATGAACCTATATGAGTTTGCAAAAATCGATGTAAAAAAGTATTTTTTTTATTACAAAATAATGAAAAAATTTATTGTAAAAATCAAACTTTTTTTCAAGTCGTCCCAGTTATGGAATTAACAATTCTTTTTTTACTTTTTGTGGTTCATTGACAATGTATGAATGTTAACAATAATAAAAAAATTGGTTGCTTTCTGTCAGGTCAATAGAACAGAGGCTGGAAGTAACGCAATTTTTGAAATCGCGTCATGACGTTCCGGGAAAACAGCGTCATCGGTCGGCTATTATGTAAAAGATTATAAAAAAATATGTCGTAATAATCAAAACTCATTACGATTCATATTCAAAATTTCAAAAACATTGAATGGACATTTTGCTTTTTAAATAATCAAAAATTGATTTATTTTAACCGGTCAAAGGTATTGCCCCCCCTTAAGGTTTGACTATTGAACCTGGGACATTCCATATACAAAATATATGTATGCATATACGAATTAGTATATGACACAAAGATTTTATGATCTTTTTTCGTTTTTTTTTTTTTTAGTAACTACTTTGTCTCTGTCTCGCTCTATGTTACTCTATGTTGATTTGGGTTTTTCTTTTTTTTTCTTTCTCTCTCTCTCTCTCTCTCTTTGCATCCCATCCTCAAAGAATGAAAAATATAAAGGTTTTCATTCGGGACTGTGGCTTTAATGTTGAACTCGAGGTCACTGGAATATCGAAAACTATCGATCAATCGAAAGGTTCACCACTTATTTTATTTGTGATGAAAAGCTTATTTTCTATTTTTTTTTGTTTTTTAAATATATTTTATTTTCTCGTTTTACGTTATTTTATTTATTTTAAATTTTATTTATACACGCGATCGACCGTTTATTTATATTTTCTTCAATGTTGTGATCCGTCCAAAAGTGCACTTTACGACGAGATTTTTGAAGATTGAATAAGCGAATAAATTCGTGCTCTACGAGAATGAAACGAAAATGCCTCTCTACCGTTGCAGTGATCGGAATTACGTATTTTTTATGATTAATAAAATCGCGCGATAATAAACGAAAGTGCGGGGCCATAATTCGGTAGATATTCGACTACTGAATTTGTTGAAATGTTTATTTTAAGGAGGAAAAAGTATACTCGAGCACGGCCGAAACATTCGGCAAGCAATGGCAGGTTGGAGACGTTGTCGGGGTTTTCCTGGATCTTATTGACCGAACAATTAGTAAGACGGATAATTTAAACGAAACACGCTTCTCGGCTGCAAATTTTTATCAAAGCTATATTTAATATATTATTGTTCGAGACAGACTACTGGATATCAGAACATCGAAACTATTTTTTTTTCTAAATCATTTTATTTTATTGTTTTTTGACGGAATATTAAGTTAAAAAATTAAAAAAATTCGATAAATTTCAACGAATCACAAACATTCTCTAGGCGAATGTTACAAAACCGCGAGATCATCGATCAACTAATGTAAATAAATGATAACGATGCGATGTAAAAATCGAGCCATTGACCCACGCATTAATATGAACATTTGCTCCGCTCTGTGAACATTTGTTTTCTCAGCAATCTTTCCCCTGTGATATGTTTTATTTCGTATCAAAATATCGTTATAGCATAATGAAAAATGACGTATAACGATGGATTGAAAGAACCACCATTGCTTCCTTTTCACTGTAAAATGTTTGCTTTCGATGTGATAATCGTCTCTGAACTGCTGCAAAAATCATACTCCAAATTGTTTACGAGCTTTCCCAATTTTTGTCCTATTTCAAATACGAGAAAAATTCAAATCAACCTCGACCAAAATACAACTCACCGAATCATCTCTCGCTTGTGATTCGATGGACGAAATCACACGCTTTTGTCATATTTTATCTTTTGGTATCCAGTATTCTACTCGGTATTATACTGTCAGTTGCCTAATTAAAAATAAAAAAAAAACAAAAAAGGAACATCAGTCAGTGCTTTCACACATAGTTTATTAATCACTAAACCAAGGGTGGCCTTCCATTATTTATCCATTAAAATGTATTTAAATCTCGACGTAACATTATTATCACAAAACTCACGAATCGATTATCATCGTATTTTGAATCTTTAACGAAACAAAATATATTTCCCATAGAATTTGTTATGAAAAAATGAAAATAAATAGTATCGTGCACACTTTTATGCCTTTCCAAATTTCCATTTATTATTCAATTCTTGAATATATATTTCTGTCTCTTTGGCACTAAATCTTCGCACGTAGTAACTGTTAATCCAAGATTTCAATTATTCGCCTCTACTTATCGTTATTTTATAGGTTTTCTTTATTTTTTGTTTGTTTTATTAACGCTGACATCCTTATACGAAACTCTCATTAATCTATGGCTAATTGAAGAAAATCGTGACCTTATATCTCGCCGCTAATATTGCGCCTTCTAGTGCTCGAATTTTTTGACTTTTCGTTCGATAATCTAAATCGCTTGTTTTTACATGTAATTATCCGCTTACCTACTGTATCTCGTCTTATGTTGCGTGTGGATAAAGCGAAGAACCAACGTATACCGTTTACATTTTTATATCTGAATCGAAGAAATGTGAATTTTTCAACAACTGTAAACGATCGATGTTGGCTCATCGTAATTCAGACTATTGCAAATACTGACAAATTATCGCGTGTAGGTTTTTCGCTAAACGGTGAACTTCTCATGGATGCACTTGGCGGAGAAACTTCCTTCGCCGATGTTCAGGGCGAATGCTTTGTCCCGGCGTTCACACTCGGTGTTGGCCAAAAAGCTAAACTGACTTTTGGTCAAGACGTTAATACGCTGCAGTATTTCACAACTTGCGGTCTACAAGAAGGCTACGAGCCTTTTTGCGTGTAAGAATTTCACTAATTTCGAGTTGTTAATTCTCCTGTTTTCTTTCGTATTTATTTATTTATATTTCGGCATTTTCTTAAAAATAATTTTCGCATTGGGCTCACACCGACTCTGATTAACAATCGTTTGCTTCCCTCTAAATTCAGTAACATGAATCGTCACGTAACCTTTTGGTATACGAAAGACCAGCCGATTTTCGAAAACACCGACGACATGGCCGACACTCGAATCGACGTCGCTCGAATCCCAGCAGGTTCCGATACACCACCGTGTCTCAAAATTTCTCACAACACTTTTGAAACGATGGAAAAAGCAAATTGGGAATTTTTGCGATTGTCCTTACCGGTTATTTGCCAATCTACATTCATTACCGAAAATGAAAAAATGCGGCGGTGGCAAGAAATCAAAATTCGCCAGAACAGATTAATGGCTGAACAGGTGGAACAGTCCCAACATACTGCACCTTCCGCTCATATGGAACAAATCATGAAATCAGGATTTAGTATGAGTGACATTAAAGGTAATTATTATTTTTTTTCTTTTTTACTCTTGAAAAAGTTGATGCAAAAACCTTTTTCTATCTTGACGACGAAACCATTGAAAAGTAGCTTAATTTTTGTTCACTTCTATTCGTTTTATAACAAAAATTAAGAAAAGTTGAGATAAAAACTATTTTTTTTTACCATAACAAAAGAATCATTTGAGAAAGGAATTATTTCTTCATTTTGATCTTGAGGGAAGAAAATATATTTTTTATAAACACGACAACGAAACCATTCGAAAGACTAATTTCTTCATCGTTTTTTTTTTTTTAATTAAAGTTGAATATCGAACGTACTAAAATCACCATAAAATTAGTAGCCGGATGAATGAATTTTTAAAGCAACTTCTCACTTTAGACGCTAAAAAAAGGCTATTTTCATGAATTTTTTTGATAGGTTTATATTATAGATATTGATATAAAAGTTGTTACACTTAATAAATACACTTTCGAAATACATAAAAAACATTTTTTTTTATTTATTTAAGTCACTATTTATACACGAAAATGGTAGTTTAAAAAATGCCCTAAGGAAATTGTAGGTCTATGCTGTTGATGAAATCTTGGAGATGGATCATCTGAAACAAAAAATCAAACGGTTTTAGATTCAGTATATTAATGGTTATAGCGTATATCATACGATTTTTGATATATGCAAAAATAAAAAATAGCGGCCATTTTTCGAAAAAACAAAAAAAATCGTTTTTTCACCGTTTTTGGCAAAAAAAAATAGTAAATATCAAAATTAAAAAAAAAAATTTTATAGTAAAGTAAAGATCACACAAAAATACAGTTAGACTCCTCAGATCTTCATAAAATTTTAGTATGATACTTTTGGATATGTATACTTTCGAAAAATGTAATAAAAAAAATCGATTTTTTGAAAATTGTACAGTGAGAAGTCGCCTCAAATTGAGAAAAAAATACAAATTTTCTTTTTCTCTTTGTTAATGACACATTGGAAACGTTAAAAATCTCATTAGAGTTGAGTTTCGAACGTGGTAAAATCACCATAAAATTGATAGCCAAAAAAACTGTATTTTTGAATAAAAATAAAATAATAATGTTGAATATTTTTTGAAAAATTGTTGCGCCGTAAAATGTAGGTTTGCAAAGAAATTATTCGGAGGACGCGGTCGAGGATGCCGAAATGATGAAAGAATCACCGTTGCCAATGCAACGAAATCGACCGTCGAGACCACCCCGGAAAAATTCACTTTACGATTCAAATGCCGGGGCTCTCGATAACACAATGAGCGAGGCCGAGATTAATGGTTATGGAGAAATGAACGGTGACGTCAAAGACGACAAGAAAAAACGGGGACGATCACCTTTTCGGTGAGTCGAATTGCGAATAAACAAAAAATTCATACGAATTTGCATGAGTATAAAAACATAAATAAATAAAAAATTAGAATGGATTTTAAACTTAAATTAAATATATTTTCGATTGACAATAATTACTACAATTGTATTTTGGTAGCAAGCTTAGCAATGAGGTGGAGGATGTGCCGTAAGTTGCGATGTTAATGAATTTTGGTTTTCTCGTTAATGCGCGCATGAAAAACTATTTAGTATTCATCGATAAATCATTTCGATATTTTAAATTCGTCAAAGTACCTGGAAATGTTATCCGAGGTTGCAATTGTTCATTTTCACCCTGGAGTTATTATTTGTTATTTTTTTCTATTACAGATTTTTCTCTCGTAAAGCAAAATCCCCTGATGCCAAATCGAAGACTCCCGAACCACCGATGCGCTCGGATGTTTCCGATAGCGATAAACCCATGCCTGGAAGACTTTCCTCCAGGTCCGCTCAAGTTCGTGTCTCAACGGTTTGTAATTTTCTATTTATTTCCAATTTTTTAATTCTTAATTTTATTCCTTCCTAATTTTTTTCGTAAAAGCGATTTTTCCCTTTATAATTTTAGATAAATTATTAGCTGTTTAATTATTATTTATTTATTTAATATTTTCCATCGAATATTTCATCATTCGCTATTTTATCAATTTTGAATTATTTTTATTTGCTTTATTTTGTTTAAATTTTGAATTTTTTTCATAACTAATTATTGCTGAAAAATCTCATGAATCTTTTTAGATGGATTTAAAAGTCGTACCGCCGCAAGTTCCTGAAAGAAACGCACCCAAAGCCATGTCCGTAAATTTGACCGGAAGTGGAGTCGAAGCTATCGGCAATGAGATTTTTGATCCCGAGTGTCTCAAACTGATGAACGAATATTTTTATGGTGTGAGAGTCTTCCCAGGACAAGATCCTACTCATGTTTACGTCGGTTGGGTGACATCGCAGTATCATCAGCATACGAAAGATTTTAATCCATCGAGAGTCCGAAAAGCTTCGGTCATCATCGTCGATGATTACGATCGTCCAGTCGAGCAGTAAGTCTTCATTTTTCAAATTTTCAAATAACTTTTCTCTCAATGATTATTTCAATTTATTTAATACTAAGACCATTTTCATTATGATTTGCTTTTTTAAATTTCTAGAATTTCTATTTGCATCAACTTTTTTCATGCTATAAAATTTATCGTCACAATTATTTGTTATTTGATATTCATTACTCTTGTTTTCCTGAATATAGGCTTGATTTTTTTTTTTTTTTTTTCATGAAAATTATTGGCATCGATTTTGTTGCCATTTACGCAACTTTTTGGCTTCATTCTTATTCGTTTATGACAGGTTTATTGTTGCCTCGACTTCTTTTGTTTGTCATAGGAATTATAGCATAAATTTTCCCTGCTAGCATCGTTCTTTGCTTCCATTCTGTTTATCCCACTAAATTATTAATTAAACCGACGTTTTTTTTGTTTAATCTGTTACATCGTCTTTTTTTTCTTCAATGAAATAGTCGAATTCTTCGGCACCGCGACAACTCTATCAAAAATTCACTCTATCAGGCAAATCTCTACCTGACCAAACTCTGTCAAGGAAATTTCAACTAAGAGGAAGACTATCATTCCTCAACTCTCCCAAAATTTTTCTCTACCATAGGCATTCTCTACCAATAAACAATCTCTATCGTAGGCATCTCTACCAGACCCATCTCTATAGAGATGGGTTTGGTAGAGGTCTACCAAAAAGAAAAAAAAGAAATGGTAGAGATGTCTAGACACCTCTATTATTTTTTTTAGATCTCTCTCTCTCTCTCTCTCTCTCTCTCTCTCTCTCTCTCTCTCTCTCTACATACATACATACATATATATATATTGTAACACGTTTCCCGTCAAGCGCTCCAAATTATATTTGCTCTCGATACTTTCTGGACGCCAGTTTAAGATAATTCTTAAACAAATTTTATTTGAAATTATCGAGAACAAAATAATAAGGTTTCCTGGTCGTAGCTGCATTTTAAACCAATGGTGATAGAGGGGCTGGGTCAATTATATAAAATAAATATTCACACCAACAATCCAACTCCGGAATTACAATAGCTTTTATTATTAAATGACATTAAAATTTTGAATAAAATAAGATTTCCGGAAAAATATTATATCAACAGTTTACAATAGTTCTCAATATTTGACATTCGATAAGTTAAAAGAATTTATAATTTTTAAGTGTTCGAAAATAATTTTATAACAAAAATATTTGCCTCTCGGCTCGATATTATAACAATTTAAAATACAACTATGGATCTCGAGATTGAGCTAAATCGAATACTAGAATTCCTCTCGGCAATTCAAAATAAAACTTTAACAACGACAATTCTCGAACGTTTTAAATCGCGGGACAAGACGTTACTAGAATTTTCCAAACGCGTACGTACCCCGAAACAATATCGCTCTTTTAAATCCCAAAATTCACAAAATATACTCGCGAGTACAAAACGGTACGAAATCACGACAAAACAAAATGAGAGCGAAACGACGGCTCACCGCTACGGTTTCAGAGATTGGAAATCCGGAAAAGGACCACGGATGCTTCCACTCGATAATTCCGATGGCGTCGGGTTCTTGATAGAAGATGGCTACGGCTTAAGAAAAGACGACCTCCGTCGCTGCTGCCCGAAACTCGAGTCCCCGATAATTTTCTCGAAGCGCGATTTCGCGGATTAGGGTCCTAGCCCCCCACCCTTCGTCTACTCACGGGAATCTAGAATTTTATCGAACCTTCGCCCTCTCCTTTTATTATTCGCCAACTATATTTGAATTTTGAATTTGAATTCGAAACGGGCGCGACGCTGATCAACGATGACTTTCGATACGTCCGAGGTTTACCGAAGATCCCCGATACTGATTGACGCATCGTCGAGTTCGACAACTCCGGGTGAGGGCTTCGAGCTAGCGACCCTCGCTCGATATGATTTTTTGCGTTCCGTCGATGACCTTGACGACCGAAACTTCTCAAGCCTTCCCTCTCAACGATACGACAATTCTGACAACGATGATAATTCCGATGTTCTCTCTCTCTCTCTCTCTCTCTCTCTCTCTCTCTCTCTCTCTCTCTCTCTCTCTCTCTCTCGCTCTCTCTCTCGATGTTTTTCGATGTATGAGACCGTCGTTCGCTCGTATAAAAAAAATTATAAAATAAAAGAAATTAATAATCAGTAAATACGCTAGCGTTTGGCCCTTCTAGATAAGCTCGAGGGAAATTCGTCAGCGACGAAAAACGCTCCTTTCTCGTGCTGCAAATTATATTTAGATCTCTATATAAAGATCTCTATAGAGATGGGCCTGGTAGAGATGTCTAGGGTAGAGATTGTTTATTGGTAGAGAATGCCTATGGTAGAGAAAAATTTTGGGTATATTTTTTAAATTTGGGTATAAATTTTGGGTACAGAGATTTCCATAGAGATGGGTTTAGTAGAAGATGAGTTGAAGAATGATAGAGTCTCTCTCTTGGTTGAAATTCCCTTGGTAGAGTTTTGTCAGGTAGAGATTAATCTGATAGAGTTAATTTTTGATAGAGTCGTCGCGGTGCCGAATTCCTCGATTTTTATCTGTTTCATAAAAATTCTTAGAAATAGATTAAAATTTTCCTTTTTATAATAATCAACTAGTTTTTTAGTGCCTCGGTTTGTTTTTCATCCATATAAATTATTGCATCTATTTCTGTTTTTCACCTCATTTCGTGCCCACTGTTTTGTCTTTTTATGTAATTGATTTTAACGATCTTTTTTCCATTCGCGTAAATCATTACTTCTATTTTTTCTTTCCACATGAATGATGATATCGATTTATTTCTTGTTGTTGTATTTATTACCTTGTTGTTTTTTTACGTGGATGTAAAGCCTCATTTTAGAAAACTCCAACACGTATTGCCTTAATTTCGTAGAGTGGACAGACAAAGTTGTTACATGGTTCGTGCCGATGAGCTTTACAACGAGGTGACACAAGATGCATCAGGCAAAGGTGCATCGCAAGGAATGTTTGTTGGTTGCTTCGTCGATACGGTTACGGGTTGGGTGTCCTTTACATGCGAGGGCAAAGAAACGAGTCACAAATTCAAGATGGAGCCCGACACGAAATTATTTCCCGCAATATTCGTCGAAGCAACGAGCAAAGAGATTTTACAAATCGAATTGGGACGAACATCAACAACATTACCACTTTCGGCCGCTGTACTTCAGAACTCCGAGCGTCACGTAATACCGCAATTTCCACCGAGGCTAAAAGTTCAATGTTTGAAACCTCATCAATGGGCTCGAGTTCCCAATCAATCGCTTCAAGTTCATGCACTCAAACTTTCCGATATTCGAGGCTGGTCCATGCTCTGTGAAGATGCTATCTCTATGCTCGCCCTTCATATACCCGAAGAGGACAGATGCATCGACATTCTCGAACTCATCGAAATGGACAAACTCTTGAGGTAAGTACATTTTTTTAAATCCGTAGTTTTCATTCATCATAATCAAACTAGGCTTAAAAACTATGCAATTGGTTATGTCTGATTAAAATATGATTCATATAAAAAACTTCAAATTTTTATAAAAAAAAAATTAGTTTATTCAACAAACATAGAAGAAAAAATGGGCCGATAATCGGACCAGCGTTAAAAATCGTATAATCGGTCATACTATTTTAGAGATTTTTTTGAAAAAATTAAAAAATGGCAATCGTCTTTAAAAAATAGTTTTTACTCCAGAAGCAGAAAAAACGTTGGTAATTATGCAGTTTGACCACTGTTCCGAAAATCGATGGAATATTTTTTTTTTCTGCATGCATTGCTTCTATTGGTCACTACTAATAATATTCTGACGGGGGAGGCTGACATTTCCCATAAAAACCATAAGTTATGGGGTTTTGAAGTTACCAGAAATACGTGATAAAATACGGCATTTCCGAATATTTCAATGCTTACGTCATGGAACACACACACACACACACACACACACACACACACACACACACACACACACACACACACACACACACACACACACACGGGCGCGCGCGCGCATGCACATAGAGAGAGAGAGATTTGTTTGTT
Organism: Rhimphoctona megacephalus; assembly: GCA_963989365.1. Taxonomy (NCBI): domain Eukaryota; kingdom Metazoa; phylum Arthropoda; class Insecta; order Hymenoptera; family Ichneumonidae; genus Rhimphoctona; species Rhimphoctona megacephalus. The sequence continues at coordinate 14,617,548 of OZ022421.1, read as the reverse complement.
TCCGCAAAAAGCATAAGTTATGGGGTTTTGAAGTTATTGGAAAAATGTGATGAAATAGGGTATATTCGAATATTTAGAAGTTCACATCAGGATAAGTGGACACACACACACACACACACAATTCTACGAATTCATTATCAGTAGAGGCGAAATTTTTTAGTCTTCAAAATTATTTGCGAGGGTGGTGAGACACAGCACACACCGTACTATTTCACGCACCCTACTATTTCACGCACACATCCCAAGATTTCCAATACACCCTACTATTTCACGCACACATCCCAAGATGTTCAGCACACACCCTACTATTCCACGCACCCTATTATTTCACGCACACATCCCAAGATGTTCAGCACACACCCTACTATTTCACGCACCCTACTATTTCACGCACACATCCCAAGATGTTCAGCACACACCCTACTATTTCACGCACCCTATGATTTCACGCATACATCCCAAGATGTTTAGCACACACCCTACTATTTCACGCACCCTATTATTTCACGCACACATCCCAAGATGTTCAGCATACACCCTACTATTTCACGCACCCTATGATTTCACGCATACATCCCAAGATGTTTAGCACACACCCTACTATTTCACGCACCCTATTATTTCACGCACACATCCCAAGATGTTCAGCACGCACCCTACTATTTCACGCACACATCCCAAGATGTTCAGCACACACCCTACTATTTCACGCACCCTACTATTTCACGCACACATCCCAAGATGTTCAGCACACACCCTACTATTTCACGCACCCTATGATTTCACGCATACATCCCAAGATGTTTAGCACACACCCTACTATTTCACGCACCCTATTATTTCACGCACACATCCCAAGATGTTCAGCACACACCCTACTATTTCACGCACTCTATGATTTCACGCATACATCCCAAGATGTTTAGCACACACCCTACTATTTCACGCACCCTATTATTTCACGCACACATCCCAAGATATTTAGCGCGCACCCTACTATTTCACGCACACATCCCAAGATGTTCAGCACACACCCTACTATTTCACGCACACATCCCAAGATGTTCAGCACACACCCTACTATTTCACGCATCCTATTATTTCACGCACACATCCCAAGATGTTCAGCACACACCCTACTATTTCACGCACACATCCCAAGATGTTCAGCACACACCCTACTATTTCACGCACCCTACTATTCCATCTTATCTCACCACCCTCGCAAATAATTTTGAAGACTGAAGAATTTCGCCTCTACTGATAATGAATTCGTAGAATTGTGTGTGTGTGTGTGTGTGTGTGTGTGTCCACTTGTCCTCAGGTGAGCTTCTAAATATTCGAATATACCCTATTTCATCACATTTTTCCAATAACTTCAAAATCCCATAACTTATGGTTTTTATGGGAAATGTCAGCCTCCCCCGACGAAATTTCATTAATGGTGACTAATCGAAGCAGTTCATGCTAAAAAAAAATTCTTGCATCGATTTTCGGAAAAGTGGTCAAACTGCATAATTACCAAAACGTTGACAAGAATGATTGATAACTTTTTTCTTTTTTTTTCATGAAAGTATGAACCGAAATGAAAAAAATCGATATATTGACATTTGTCGATATGTCACTTAGTTTAACATATATCGGCGTTAGAACGTTTCCGAACTTTCTAAAATCTGGATTTTTTGAAAAATTCTAACTCTTGAAAGACGTGAGATAAAAATCTAAAAATTGGTGTGGATATTCCTTCTATGGGGTACTATTAAAAAAAAATCACAAAAATTAAAAATGGTCGAGGCCACGGCCACGGCCACTCGAAATACCGTGGAATACCTCATATGTACAAACATAGAATATCAACAAAATGAAATCAACAATCAATTAAAATAAATGAATATTCACGTATATTTACTTCCTCACTAGATTTTTATGTAGGTTATTCAAGCTGTAATAAAACAGCCTGAATAATAATAAAAGAGCGAATGATCATTTCGCTCCATTGAAGCGATCAAAACTGACCAAATATGCGTTTGAGCATACGGAATTTTAGATTTGCACCATCATTATTCTTACACGATGTATTACAAACAAATTAAGTCCACGAAGCAGTGCTAAACACATTAAATTATACGGATACGTTCTTATAACTATTTTTTGGTTTATATTATGCTTTTCAATCGACGACTAAGTATAAGTACAACAATTTTTATTTCACGCGATACAATCATTTTTTAATTATTTAAACAGTAAATATAAAAAAAATACATCGCTTTTAACTATTGCAAAGTGGGCTATTTCTGATTGGAAATGTGCGTTTTGTATCACAATTGTTAAACCTTAATAGAAAAACCTCGATTTTGACGTCCATAACGTGCCCAATCTTCCACTCGTGATGATTTCCCTCGTTGAAAAATCAAGAGTTCAATAACAAACGTTAGAGTCGCGCATCCCAGTCTAAACCCAAGAATCGCAAACACAAAATCCAAGTCTTCAAGAGTTAAAATTTTGAAGACTTTATCACTGTCTTCATTTTCATTAGCCTCTAGAGTGCGAGATGCTTCTGCAAAGGTGAGATCTTCATGATAATCGAACAAACCAGACTCAGTGTAATAGGACGTATGTCGAGAGAATCGATCTTAAAATGGCCAATTTTTTCGATTTGGCCAACTTCTACGACTTTTAACGACCGGATATTTGGATATATGAAGTTTTGATTTGATGGCATCATCAATCAAAAAATTCCTCAAAGCCACACACGCAATCGATGAGTTTGCTAATACGAAATCCGTACACTTGGTTGGCAAGAGATTTATTTCGATTAAACAAAATTTAAAGGCTGGATTAGTAAAAATCACGTTACTATTGAAACGTCCATACAAAATGTGATGAGACTGGACGAAGTCTCTTTCATTATTAATGTTCGGATGTCGAACTCGCTTTGCCAGTTGTGCTGACAGTTGTCTCTGATAGAGAGCTTGTATTGTTACTACAAAGCACAATAAACAGGTCAGATATATTCTTGGACCGATATTATTCGGTAATTTAGTGAAACAAGAGTTGCAGATCATTCGAACTGTGTTGTGAATGGTTGATATAAACGACTGGCGTAAAGCAAATTTCAGAAAAATCACGTTAATGGCTGCCACGATACACACATCGATTCTTGCATAGTAATCAATTGCCGAAATAACTTTCTCCCATTGGATCGGGTAACCCGTGTACTGGGTTACCGCAAACATTTCGCCGGTCGGAAATGGATTGTTCCCCGGTATTTCCTTCAAGGCTGTTAGAGGCCAAGGCCAAGCCATAATGCCACTTCAATCGTTAACCAAGTCCCCTAACAAGCCATAGCCCTTTCCGTCTTCATTGACGTATCCAAGAGATTCATTTGACAATTGGAGCACCGCTTTGAACGTTACGTTCATATAGCTTGAGATCATGTATAACATTTTTTGAGAAAGGTGAAACTTGGCAAATTCTTCAAAATATGACGGATTAATCAGGCCAGTATTCCGAAATAGTGTTAAACGAATCTCGTATCCACCGGCATCCCTCGTCTGGTCAAAATCGATATTGTCACAAACATTTACACTTTTATAATATTTTCGTACGAATAGAGTCCATGGGTGGTTGTTTACGCCATTCTGAATCCGCTCAATTTTCCACGGCGCCGGAGCACATTGGATATAAGGATTGAACTTGTAAATCATTTGTCCTTCTCCATGGTGATTACAAATAAACTTCGCTCCTAATATACCCATCATCCATGCCGTTCATAAGAATCCAGATACTTCTGAACATCCTATTTCGTTATTGAGTGAGTCGAACATGTAAAATTGAGCCACGTGGTTCCACCATCTAGAATTCTTTATATGGACGAGATTTTCCTGGAGTTCCTGCAACGATGTAGCCGTAATAGCAAACATTTGTAATTTGTATCGATCCTTTTTTGACACCGCAACGTTTTGCACAGTATTTTCATCACTTTTCAGTAAAACGACACTAATCGGATCATCCATAAAAAATGAAGCAATGAAAGAATCGGAAACGTTCCCAGCCAGACCAATTTCTTTTATGCGAACACCATAGCAGGATTTAATGACTTTTGCCTGAAAATCATTATTGAAAAACATCCTGTAATTTGCATATAATCTACATTGAATGAATAGTTTTTTTCTTTTTTTTATACATATTATATAGCACTATTCATTGAAATAACAACGTATCAGTGAGTGCAGCGAGATCAAGCGTTTTTTGAGACACTAGCATCTTATTACGACTGGCTAATATTATTGTTATTTCTTGCAGAATTAATAGTGTGAGCCTCCAATTTAGGTTACTCATTTTTTCAAAAATTTGTCGGAGGTATATTGACACGAATGTTGACACAAATACATTCACTTCTGCAGTCTTAGTCAACGTTTTTGAGGCGTCCCTTCGATACCACAGGAATTCATTACCAATGACTGCAAAAACTCAAAACATGAAATACTTTGATGAATCAATATTAAGCACCCGTAATTACCGAAGAAAATTGCGAGGTAATGCAATTATATCGTTGCTTGTCAAGAAAATTACACGCGATATCCATTATGGAAGGACTTATCTGAGATCTTATTTAATGGCTGATGGTAATTTATATAAAAAAAGTATCTGATATAGAAATTACTTAAGGAATACACTTTCGTGAACTTTTCGGAATAGAATTTTTTACATTTAATTTTACAAATATGACACCACTACGTAATATTTCTTTTTAACCATATGATATCAATCAAATAAAATTAACTATCAACTATAATAAATTTGTATTCACCTATAATTATTTGCGGGAAAGATTTTAATGCAGGTTGTCCTGACAGTAATTACAATAACTAAGACATTGAAATGAGAAACTTGTTTGCAGATAACAGCCTCAAAAACTCTTTTTCTACTGTTCATTCGACCTTCAATCTATTATCATCATATTTTAATGCTTCAGCATTACAATATGGCGAAACAGCAAAGAGCTTAAAATTGACCAAATGTACTACATTTGAGCATACAAAATTTTTAATTTATATCGTTATTTTCACACGATATTGCAAAGGAATCACACCCTCAAAGCAGTGCTAAACACAAAATTTATTCAATGATTAGTTATAATTATCTTTTGGCTTATACAATTTTTACAATCAACCACTGTAAAAATTGTTGTAAGCACAACAATTTTCATTTCATGCAATTCGAAAGCTCTCATTCGTTCGAAATGTAAACATTTTCTCTCAATTTGATGGAAAGAAAGTTGAAAGAAAATCTATTACATTGTTATTACATTGTTATGCCAATCATGAATGGATATTCATTTCACACCGGTGATTTCGTATCAAGACTTTTTTGATCAGCTCTCGACCAGCTCTCAACCATTGGACAATTCCGTATCGAAGTACGAACAATAAAGAATAAACACACGGTCTTGTTCCAGCTTCATACCCTTCGCTTTACACAACACATATATTATTATATCATCGTTGAAACATCGAAGAATAAAAACGCTACAATTGGACAGAGAAAAATAATATTTCATTGGTAAAATCACATTAGATTTTCGATTAGTCGACGTTCTAAAGCGTATTTGACAGAGACTAGAATCATTGTGGATTGAACCATATGCCCTGAGTGTTGCCCACCAGCACTCTTCCCTTAAAGCACGCCACTGTATCGTATTCGCACGAGGGTCAAGGGAAACTGTGGGAAACTCGTCCTATATAGGTGGCTATATTTTTACTAAATTTCAGTTGGTCAGAACCATCAGAAACTCAGAAAAATTGCAAACCCATGCAGGCAACGATCTATGCGTGAGCCGGAGCACGGCTAGTCGGTCACTCAATCAAATATTGGCCTCACTCTTGATCGTTTAACTTGGAACATCAGCGTCCATAAACTAATCTCGCACCCAGTGCTGTCGGTATTATTTTTGTATAAAAATGCCTTTATAGGGAATGGTGTAAAAATCTTGAATTATATAGAAGCTTAAGTTATAGAGTACAAAAATTAAACTTTCAAAATGTTCATTTAATACAGTCTACTGTTATTGATAAATGTTTATTTTGTTTTTGATAGTTTTCACGCCCATACGTTGACCCTGTACGCAGCACTTTGCTATCAGTCGAATTACAGAGCGGCTCATGCTCTTTGCCTTCACGTTGACCAAAAACAATTGTTATATGCAATTCGTGCCGAGTACATGTCCGGACCACTGCGTCAAGGATTTTATGACCTTCTTATTGCCTTGCATCTGGAATCGCATGCAACCACGATGGAAGTATGCACCAACGAGTACATTATTCCTCTAGGTACGAATTTTCCGAGTTGTTTACGGCGGATTAAAAAATTGACGGGGAAAAAGAAATACACTGAGACCCCGATTCAAGGAATAACGGCGAGACCGGCTCCAAATCGCACTTGCAACAAATCGGGGTTGCGCACGCTACGTCTTTCCGTCTTTGCGCACCTGACGCAGGGCCGAATCGGACCGGGCACTTCCCCCACCGAGCGCAGACCGATCGATATTCGGCGTATTGTGGGAGGAATTTCATTAATCGAGGTCTCTTGAATCGGGGTCGCAGTATATTTTCTCACAAAATGAATTATTATTACTAAAAAAGAATTTTTTAAGATTGTTCGTTTTCTAATACTGCTCGGATTAATCAATAGGCCAAGAACTGAAGGACTTGTACGAGAATGTCGAAATGAGACACAGCTTGCGATATCTCGAAACCGAATCGGTTCGCCCTGAAATGAAAATGACCGACATCAAGTAAGTTTTTGACCTTTACACAAAAATTAGACGTGAACCCCTTAACTAATCAAAGAGGATCAAGGGATATTCCTTCCAGTGAGAATCAAAACATCGAGAACATCAGGAGTCTCTACAGTCCATATTTCCCACTGGACATCGTTCGCGATTACGTAATGATGGCGCTTAATGAAGCAGTCGAAGTCAACCAAGTGCACAATCGCGATCCGATCGGAGGCAGCAACGAAAATCTCTTTCTGTATGTCAAAACTGGCCACGTGCAAAAAAAAAAATGCGTTCATCGCTATTTTTCACATTTCAAAAGCTTCGCTCATAAATATTAAGCTGCCAACGTTGTCTCACATCGTTAGGGATGAATTTAACTTATTTACAGACCCCTTATCAAGCTCGTAGATCGATTACTTCTCGTCGGAATGCTGAGAAACGAAGATATTACCAAATTGCTTATCATGATCAATCCCGAAACGTGGGATCCAACTTTTGACAAAGGTAAGCATTGTTCAGTTATTTAGACAATAAACAGTAATCTTCGATTAACAAATGTTTCAATGAAAATTGAATAGGAGCAGTTTAGTTTCAAAATATGGGCTCGATTTGAATTTTTACTAAATAATCATCGCTCGAACTTTCACAAAAGATGTTAACGGAAAGGGAACAATTAAGGAGGTTTTACACGTATTTCCTTAGTTAAAAATTTGATACGGTTCTCATTTCGGTAAATAGAAATTGGACAACATTTTTTAAAAAATCTAGAAATCTTTGAAATATTTTAAAGAATTATTCACAATAACAGCAGTGCGGCAAAGTTAGTAACAAATTGTTTGAACAAAAATTGTTCAATTCATCAAACAATTTTTCTATTCGGTGTGAGAAATTTCGATTGGTCATTTTTTCTAAATATTAATCAATTATTGAAAATTGTTTCTGCATTTGAATTTTTCTTCTGGAGCTGAAAAAAATAATGAAAATACGCTAATCTCGGACACGTTTTTTGTAAAACGATTCACTGTTACAGCTAAATTTTCAAGTGATTGAACAACCAGCTTCTCAAATCCCCGATTTTAAAAGCTAAACATAGAAATTCCCAAACGAAAGATAAAATTAGTAAACAATTCACGAGGATTCAGAAGATGGAAAAGAATCATTAAACATGTCGAAAAAAAACATTATGATTAATTATTTAAGTATTTTTTATTTAACGAAAATGTCACGTTTTTTGGCAACTTTATTATAGAAAATCGATTTTTATAACACCTGAAATTGATTGATTTTTGATAAAAAAATTTGTTAATTGGCTGATTTTTTAAAAGATTTTTGTCGAATTTTTAATGATCCAAAATCTCGTTTAATAAAATGTTAGATTGTTAACGCACGAGTAGAATTCCTCTAAATCGTGAATTACTCTTACATCCATTTTGCAAGATGCTGAAATGCATTCAAGGTAATAAAAAAAAAAAAGAATTGATCTCCTTGAAACTTAGAGGGAAAAGACGAGCACAAGAAAGGTTTGCTACACATGAAAATGGCAGAAGGTGCCAAATTGCAAATGTGTTATTTGCTTCATCATCTGAACGATATACAACTGCGTCATCGGGTTGAGTCGATAATAGCCTTCAGTCACGATTTCGTGGGGGATCTTCAAGCGGATCAATTGCGTCGTTACGTGGAGATAAAACAATCGGATTTACCGTCGGCCATTGCGGCGAAAAAAACCCGAGAATTTCGTTGTCCACCTCGTGAACAAATGAATGCAATATTGAGTTTCAAGAATTTGGAAGATGACGATCCGGACAATATTCCATGCGGAGAGGATCTTATCACGAAGATGAACGAGTTTCATAGCGATCTCATGTCCTATGTCTCGTTGCACGCTCTCCAGGAAGCCGCGGATGCGGCCAACGAAGTTGTTGAAGTTGAGAAACCTGGCGCAATGAAGCGTCTTCTTAATTTCATAAACGCGGTCAAAGAATTCGAGGAGGAAGCGAAACCTGAACCGGAGCCGGAAAAGAAGAAAACACCGGAAGGTATGTTTGGATTAAGGTAAAATAGCTGATGCGGACTAGTCAAATGAATGCTATATTTTCAAAATACGTTTATGCAAAGTTTCATGTACTAATTAAATGAAGTGACGGTTGATTTGTATTACGGCGTTTCTTATTAACCTATAAAAAAAAAATATATATATATATATATATATATATATATTTTAATTATATTTTCGCTCTGCCTAGAGGCTTTCGCCTATTACAGGGTCGGCCCGGGTCAGTAGCCAATCCCCCCTGGGGGTCTGGTCCGGATCGCTAACCAGGCCCCCATGCGACCGCATCCAAATTCCCCCTCTGTAGTGCATTCGCCATGGCACTTGATTCCATGGGCTCAGGGAAACTGCGGAAAACCTGTGCCACTACATTCGGTCCTGAGTTCGCCTCACGATGCCGGAGCTACGTGACGCCTTGTCACGAGAATGTAAAAATGATCTACAGCTGTATACACAGGGGCGGTTTACGAAAATTGGCGCCATAGGCCTGACGAAATTAGCGCCCCCTGTCCATAAAATAGTCGAAAAAGCATTGGACAAAATTAATAATTTTTATATTTCAAAAATAATGTGACGAAAACATATACTATATAATATGAAACATACATATATTTATATGTAGGAAAGAAGCATCGATACTTGTGCACTAGCGTACGGAAAACAATGTGAATTCGCGTGTCAGGACGTGTCGCAGTGCGCATAAGATCGGTATTGGTGGAAGAGAGAACTTGCGAATCTCGCCAGCGCGTGGCGCCCCCTACTGCCACGGCGCCCTAGGTCTGGGCCTACCGAGCGTATAAGCCGCCCCTGTGTATACATGTGACATATACATGTACAGGTATTTGTGTATGTCTCATATATACATCTGGAGGTGGTCACGCTTATATTTAAGGATGCTCCTCTGTTATATCGATTTAATGCCATCGACTTGAAATTTTTACAGCCTATCAATATTGATTTTCTAAAAGTGTGTGCAAAATTTCAAAGAGATTAGGAGCCTCGTTGTCGAGATATTAAATATTAAAAACAATGCTATTTAACACGCGTTCTTATGGCCGTACATGAAAAACAGGCTGTAATTGTATTGTCGTTCGCGAACCTGAAATGCCAACACCTAAAAAAAAATACACAACCTAGTTCAATACATAAGGAAGCCGTGTGCAAAAGATTACCTTCATTAGGAGCTTTTTTGTCAAGTAATTAAATAAAACCTTACAAAAGTCTCGAACATTGGTCGAAAGCAGGCGCGACTTGGCAACACTGCGCCGGGCGCTACCAACCTCACCCCCTAAGCGATGGATAATACTGATATTAATGTTTATAACGTATGCAATGAGTTTGGATATATTTCATTAAACAATATTCCAAAAATTTGACCATTTTTACTTCATAGTACAGGCAGAAAACTACTTTCTTAATCGTTCAAAAGTAAGATTTCAAAGTTGGCTATGCTGAGCCTGGCCCGTGTATAAGCATAGGGACCCCCCTTGGACGACTCGTCCCGCAAACAAACAGAGGAGCATCCTTAATTTTCGTGAAAAGGCTACAGGACCGGGATTCGAACCGAGGACCTCCCAACACTCTGGCTTAGAGGCAAACGCGCTAGCCACTAGACCAGAGCGCCGGTCTATAAAAATATTAATAACAATAGATTTGCTAAACCTTTAACTGATAAATGCAAAATTTCACGATGTCATATTTTCATCGAGATTTTTCAAAGAATAATTTGTATTTTTCAACCGATTTTAATGCACCACGTCTTATTTTGTTCCTCAAGAAATCCTCTATGAATTCACCGTGTGGATTTTTTTCTGAGTTCCATCGTTTTACTGTTGAAGCCAGTTGTTTAATTGGCTGAAAATAATGTTCATAAACCAATTGCTGTAATTTTCATATTAACAAGTTTAGAAAAAAATCCTATATGGTGAATTCGTAGAGGATCTCTTGAGGAACAAAATAAGCCTTGATGCATTAAAATCAGTTGAAAAATACGGATTATTCTTTGAAAAATCTCCATGAAAATATGACATCATGGAATTTTGCAGTTATCAATTGATGATTTTGCAAATCCATCGTTATTAATTCTTTTTTTAAGTTATTAAGACATGCTGTAATATACATGAACCTTCAATTAATTTAATTAGTGCATCGAACTTTGCATAAATGTATTTTGAAAATTTAGCACTCATTTGACTAGTGTGAAGCAGCCATATTACCTTAATATTTCACCTTTATCGTAATGAAAACTGTCAAATTGGCAGATTCCAGAACTCTCGTTTGTATTACAGAACCTGAATTATAGAGTCCAAAAAAATATCGCTTTTTGCTGGAATCCAAATTTCTTAAATTGATGTACGAGATCGAGATAAATTTACTTGACCACTCGATTCGACCCGAAATTTTTTCGTTAGATAATTGCATTCTTTCCTATGTCAAATAGAGATTCATTGAAAAAAATTGAATTCAACAACTTTTTGAAACAATGAAGTTGAATTTTTGTTTGCAAAAATCATCAAATTTTCTTCAAAGTATTACATTTTGTTCAATTTAGGTGTTAAAAAAATGTCTATCTACATAAACGTCAATTGTATAAACGTGTAGAATTTCTTTGTTCTTTTTGGTTCAGGCAAAAATTACACACGCTAAATTGTACACCAATGAACAGCTTCAGCGTCGGAACATTTCAAACATTTTCAAATAATTTGTATAATGAAACAATATTGCTATATTCAAAATATTGTTTTGTAATGTCAAAGTATGTTATAAACATGCCAAAAGATTAGTTTTATTGGAGCCGGAAAAATCGCAAATATTACGCTTTTTAGTGTTCTCAATCAGGGGAGGCCTCCCTCAATTTTTTTTTATCGAAAATGTCAATTTGCGATAAAATTCGAAGATTTTGAGTGAGAGTAAAAATTTTAAAGCCTGCGATTTTCGTAATGTCTCGTTTTGCCCGGCTTTTCTCTACAAAACTTTCGAATTTTAGTAGTTTGAAAGTAAATAAAAGTGTACGAAATTGTTTTACATAACAATTTCGTACATTTTTATTTACTTTCGACACGCAAACCGAGAAATCTAGAAAACTGCAGACTATGCAATTTTCGCTGTCACTGAAAAACTTAAACATGATCATCCGATTAACCCCACAACGGGGGAATTAGTTACCCCACGAAAATGCCGAATTTCCTTCCCGAACCAATTTTTTAAATCATTCTTTCCGTTTTATAGAGTTTTCACCATTAAATATTTACCGAATACGACTTTATCATGCACCATTCTCTTCGTAACGAAAAAACGAAGAGAATGGTATATAATTAAACCTTATTATCGTATACGGGGAACATTTTATACTGCAGAGAAGATTGGGGTAATTATTTACCCCAGTGTGGGGTTTACGTTTGAAAAAATAGATTGTGGGGTTTTAGGTTTAAAGCAGAAGATGAATCCAAGGGGCCTTCAAATACTATTGGTCATTCATAAAAACTTCCTAATTATTTTTGTTATTTATATCGAAGCTTTTATTATCAAATAATTGAATTCAAGAAAAAAAAAGATTTCATCAATTATAAGAAAACATTTTTAATATAAATAACGGTCGAGTTATATTTTGCCCACGTCCATTTTTCCTAGCAATCAAATAAGAAACAAAAAATCATCGTATTTTACCAGTGTCTCAAATTTACCACAAAAAACGCATCTCGTCCCTTTATTTTCACTACCCCTGAAGAATATCTAGAAATTATGAACTTCCCTACTTTCAGAGGTATTCCGAAAAGTACTGATTTCAACGATCGTGGTATGGGCGGAAGAAAGTCAGATTGAGACGCCAAAATTGGTGCGTGAAATGTTCAGTCTTTTGGTACGTCAGTACGACACAGTTGGTGAATTGATAAGAGCCTTGGAGAAGACGTACGTGACGAACAGTAAGACGAAAATCGACGTGCAACAGATGTGGGTTGGTCTTAGTCAGATAAGGGCTCTTTTGCCTGTACAAATGTCACAGGAGGAGGAAGAGTTGGTTCGGGAAAGACTTTGGAAATTAGTGAACAATCACACCTTCTTTCAACATCCCGACCTCATAAGAGTGTTGAGAATTCACGAGAACGTGATGGCGATAATGATGAACACGTTGGGTCGAAGAGCGCAGGCTCAATCGGACGCTCAGGCCCAAGCCCCAGTGACCGAGGGTGGCGAAGCACCTTCCAAAGAAAAAGACACTTCTCATGAAATGGTCGTCGCATGTTGCCGATTTCTTTGCTACTTTTGTCGCACGTCAAGACAAAATCAAAAAGCGATGTTCGATCATTTTGACTTTTTGCTCGAAAACAGCAATATTCTCTTGTCAAGACCCTCTTTAAGGGGCTCCACACCTCTCGATGTCGCTTACTCCTCTTTAATGGAAAACACCGAACTCGCTCTTGCACTCCGAGAACATTATCTCGAAAAAATTGCCGTCTATTTGTCCCGGTGCGGACTTCAATCTAATTCTGAACTCGTCGAAAAGGGCTATCCCGATCTTGGCTGGGATCCCGTCGAGGGAGAACGTTATCTCGATTTCTTACGGTTCTGTGTTTGGGTCAATGGTGAGTGGAAAAATAAAAATTTCGCTGTCTCAAAATCATGATAAATTTCTTCAATCATCCTGAAATTAATAGAGAGTTTGCCATGCTCGATTTAAGGTATTACTATCACAAAACGACTTCATTTAGGGTCCTTGCAAAATTTTGCATAAACGTTCTTGGCACCAAAACTAACGGTTTTCTCCTATGAAGGAAAATTTTCTGACGTTTAGAATTTGAGATATTTAATTTGCAATTTTTTATTTTCTCCATCTAAACGCGTGTAAATTAAAGTCGCATTTCATTAAAAAGTTGCAAAAATCGAGTTGCAAAAAAAAATGTATTTAAGATTTTTCTTGCGGATAGCCAGAAAGGCCCTGAGCCGAAATTTTTAAAGAAAAATCCTAAACACATTTTTTTGCAACTCATAAACGATACGCGACTTAAATTTACACGCGTTTAAATGGGAAAAGTTAAAAATTGGAAATTGAATATCTCAAATTCTTGACGTCAGCAAATTTTTCTTCATACGAGAAAATTGTTAGTTTTGGTGTCAAGAATATTCATACAAAATTATTAAAGAATCCTAAATAAAGTAACTTTGTGATAGTAATACGTTAAACATTCTTTTTCCAACGCGCATGAATAATTATTTATTGGATATTAAAACTTTTCACATGGTCTGAAGATTGTTTTACACATCCATGTTTCTAGGCGAAAATATTATTTTTAAACAAGATTTTAGTACTCAGTGACTTGGGAATAATTTGTAAAAATTTAGTCGTTTTTGGGGGATTATGTGATCATGAAATTCCAGTAAAATTTCACAAGAGTCGTATTAGCAAATCGTTTGAAGAAACAATGATTCGCATAATAATAAAATAATTTTTTTCTGTCTTCACATCGCATCAAAGGCGATCTATCAGTCGTGAGTCGAGAAAAAACTTGCCGATTAATTTTCTTTGACGCAGTGGAGTTTTCGAGTAAAATCAAAATTACACGTTGTTTGCCATAAGTGCGAGACAAATTGCTGCAAATATCGAAAATGAAACTTTCTGTTAGTCGAAAAAAATGTTGCTAATCAGTTTTCTTGGACGTGGAAGTTTCGAGTAAAATCAAAGTTACACGTTGAGTGCAAGAGAAATAGCTGCAAATATCGAAAGTGAAAATTTGTCACACCGTTCGTCCGATCGGAATAAAAAAAGTCTTAGCCCATTTTTGCCATTTTCCTGCGTGGGCTGACTTTTTTTTTTGCGATCGGTCAAACGGTGTCGAAAAGTTGTACTTTTAACAATTCGAGGTGACTGGCTCGCCCCCATAAGGCTTTTCCACGTCATTTAGTAAATGTTTTCTTACATTCTTTTAACAGGGGAAAGTCATGTAAACATACGTTTTTTTCAAGATTTTTTTATAAAGAAATGGAATAGTTTATTGAATTAACATAAAGCATATCTCAAAATATACGATGTAAGGTATATTGACAAATTTTTTTAGACTAAAATATTTCAAAATGGCGGCGCCACAGCTGCTGGAAGCAAATTTGTGCCGTGCAGCTTACAGCTCTCAAATCTCTACTAAAATCAAAAAATAAAATTTTTGTTCTTAAAATACATCAATACGCTTTGCATGACGAAGAGAAAAAAATTAAAAATTTAGGACCATTTACAAAAATATAAAAATAAATGATTTTTTTTCAAAATGGTCCTAAATTTTTAATTTTTGTCTCTTCGTCATGCAAAGCGTATTAATGTATTTTAACAATGAAAATTTGATTTTTTGATTTTAGTTGAGATTTGAGATCTGTAGGCTGCACGGTGCAAATCTGAGGTGCTGATTTCTAGCAGCTGTGGTGCCGCCATTTTGAAATAATTTAGTCTAAAAAAATTTGTCAATATACCTTATATCGTATATTTTGAGATATGCTTTATGGTAATTCAATAAACTATTCCAATTCTTTATAAAAAAATCTTGAACAGACGTACGTTTACATAACTTTCTCCCCTTAAATTAACAATAAAAAAAAATATTCTGCAAAAATTACAGATTCGGAAGAACTTATAAGATCGTGTAATCGTAGAAAATTGTCTAATCATTTGTTTGTTCTAAATACTTTGTTAAAGGCTTACATACACTTAGAAAGGAAAAAAAATCGGTTTTTCAAAAACATTTTTCGACGGTGTTACCTTTTATATGTAATTTCTAAAAATTTTCCGGACATCGATAACATATTGCAGCTATGAGAAAAAAATTTCATCTCCATTTGACAGATGCTTAAACGCCAAAATGCTTTTTTTCAAAATGGTGTTTTTAAAAATGGTAATCGTTCTATCTCGAAAACTAAACGACCGATTTGGATAAAATTTGGTACAGAGGACCTTTACACAATTGTATGGTCTCTGTCTAGCGATTTTTCTTTTAAACATCATAGTTTTTGTTTCACAAGTACAAAAAGAAAAAAAACATTTTGGCAAAATCTTGATTTCACGATTCAAACCTCTGCCATTTTGCGAAAAATACATGAAAAAAAATTCAGCCTCGATAAAGACTGTATTTGTTTATCAACTTTAAGAAAAAAATTTTGTTTTATTTTTGGGTTAAAGCGTACAGTTGGAATCGTGGCTACCGCAAATAGCATTTTGCAAAAAACTGTTTTACAAAAACCACAACCGCAGCTTATGCAATTTATTTTTTTCA
This sequence comes from Rhimphoctona megacephalus, assembly GCA_963989365.1. Classification (NCBI taxonomy): domain Eukaryota; kingdom Metazoa; phylum Arthropoda; class Insecta; order Hymenoptera; family Ichneumonidae; genus Rhimphoctona; species Rhimphoctona megacephalus. The sequence continues at coordinate 14,601,461 of OZ022421.1, read as the reverse complement.
ATGAAATTTTCCGTTTTCATTCACAACAATTTGTCTTTTTTAAATATACAAAAAAATATTATATTTCAATAGATACATTTTTTCAGTATGAAAAAAATTATTGAAATTGACCCTATTTTTGGCACCTCTAGATGTGTGTAAGCCCTTAATAACTTTTTAGCATTATTATTTTTTCAAAATGATATTTATAACATCTCAAAGACGACCAATTTTTCACTATATTTCTGTCGATTCATCAAGCAACGAAATCCTAATGAAATAAAATGTTGGGCTCAAAAACATATGTAGAAAACATCTCTAATTTTATAATACGATTAAACGAGAAAATTGGCATTATTAACAGGCGAGAGCGTCGAGGAAAACGCTAATCTAGTGATTAGATTGCTGATAAGAAGACCCGAGTGTCTTGGACCAGCGCTTCGTGGCGAGGGTGAGGGTCTTCTTCGGGCGATCATGGAAGCCAACAAAATGTCAGAACGCATCGCCGACCGACGTAAAGTAAGTTTTATCCGAAGTTTTAACGATCGACGATCGTTAAAGAAAAATCGGAAGTCAAAATTCCGTGAGTAAGGTCTCCCTCTTATTTATCTTCATAGAGTTCTTTTATTTCTTATTCGTTTAATTGAGGACGATCGGTTTCATTTCCCAAAAAGACTGGGAGTTCCGTTACTTCATTGATTTCTATCATTGTTTGTGACTACTAGACATAAAAAACCAAATTTTTTAGACGTTTCGTGCATCACAAGACTTTTCTGTAGTTTAGTTATTTGAATGTCAATTATATCATTAAATCCACCCCAACCTCCCGAAGAAAAAATTGAAACTGTTTATCCAACGCATGTTAGATGTCCCAACACTAATAGTTCATCATATAGCTCTTTAATCAGGTACACGACGAGGCTGAGGGAAACGCCATTGTTGCACAATTCGAACATCCACTTCCAGAATCTGACGATGACGAAGATTACATCGACACCGGCGCTGCCATTCTCAATTTTTATTGCACACTCGTCGATTTGTTGGGTCGTTGCGCTCCTGATTCTTCAGTCATCGAACAAGGTGCACATTTACTTCTTATTCAGAGTTTAGGAACTTTTTCCTCATCAGTGTAAATTTATTTTTTATCATTTTTTTTTAATAGGAATTTTAATTTACTCCATATAATCTTCATACAAAGAGAATGCAATTTATATTTTTACGGAAATGCTGAAAGATTGTATCCAAAAGAAAAGTCTTAATTTTAGTGATTCCGAATTTATTTGGATCAGATGATTTCGGATGCACTTGGAATCAGAAAACGAAAAGTCACACCCTCGATGATTTTATTCATTCAAAATAATGTTTTATTTAAAGTTCATCCAATTTCTAATTTGTTAAATTCATACGAACTTCGTACAAAATCTTGGATACTAAATTTGTCTCTAAATAATTGAATTCTGGTTATTCTAGATTTGTTTCGTTGGAAATGTTTTTTCTTTATCAATCCATTACGCCAAACTCCACAGTCAGCGTCCTAATCTCCTTTTCAACTATCCATCAGCACTTTCTTTCAAATCCTACTCTAAATTCCTTCAACTTAATTCCTCTTCATATTATTATGCACGAATGCACGAACAGAATTTAAGTTAAATAATTACCTTGCAGTAATAGTAACGACGGGACAATCAGGAATGTTCGAGATTATTATTGAACCAAATGTAAATTTTCATGAAAATAAATTAAAATTTTCTGTATCATACAATAGATTCCATTTTACTTTCATAAAAATTTACATTTTGCTCAATAATAATATCAAAAATTCTAGGTTGTCCATTCGTTAGCATTACCGCACAGTAGTTTTTCAATTTTAATTCTCTCCGCGTGATAAAATCATTATAATCGTTGGTGCACTCCTTTGTTCAGAAAGTAAAAAAAAAAAAATTAAAGCCAGTTAATTCCAAGTACGTTAATTGTTGCAAACATTTCTTTTTCTCAAGGGAAAAACGAATCTTTGAGAGCCAGAGCGATTTTACGATCTCTCGTGCCTTTGGACGATCTTCAGGGTGTTCTTTCCTTGCGATTTACTCTCCTCAATCCGGCAGCTGGACAAGAGAGACCAAAGAGTGATACACCTTCCGGTTTGATACCCGGACACAAGCAAAGCATCGTGCTCTTTCTCGAGCGAGTTTATGGCATTGAGACTCAGGAATTATTTTTCAAGCTGTTGGAAGAAGCTTTTCTGCCTGATCTTCGAGCTGCTACGATGCTCGACAGAGTGAGCTATTTTCAATGATTTTTATTACAAAATATAAAAGTTCAAATCTAAAACTTACTTTCAAGTATTTTTTTAATTATTTTTTCTTCAATTTCAGAATGATGGATATGAATCTGACATGGCACTCGCTATGAACAGATATATCGGCGTCAGCATTTTGCCATTATTGATACAGCACTCAAAGTTTTACAATGAGGCTGACAATTATGCGAGTCTTTTGGACGCGACCCTTCACACCGTTTATCGACTCAGTAAAAACAGAATGTTGACCAAAGGACAGAGGGAAGCTGTTTCAGACTTTCTCGTTGCATTGACCAGGTAAATGTAAAATAAAAATGACGATAAAGAAGAAAGTCGCAATAAATAACAAAATGAAAATAAAGTATACAAATAAAAATGAAATAAATGAAACAAAAAAATTTTCACGCTGATTGTATTTTACTTGTTTTTTATTTTTTCACAGCCAAATGCAACCAAACATGCTCTTGAAACTTCTGAGAAAACTCACGGTCGATGTTTCCAAATTGTCTGAATATACAACTGTCGCTCTCAGAGTACGTACAAATTAAAAAAAAAATCAAAACAAAAAACAATAATAATAACGACTGGTGTTAATTAAAGAATGTAAAAATAGCCGAGAAAAAAACTGGACATTCCGAATTATTCCCATAAGGAAAAAATACAAAGATTAAAACGTTACAATTTATTCCATGTTTCACTATGTTTTAATGAGTGTTGTAAAATAAAAAAAAAAACAGAAGTATGTTACTACTGTATTTATCAGAATAAAAAAATCTAATGGAGAAAATTGAAGAAATATCATACAATTTTTATGAATAATTCTTTAAAATCATAAATAGAAAATATTGAACGCCGTTCGAGAGTTGGTTTAATCCTTACCATTTACTTCGTTTTTTCAACTATTCTAAAAACTTTTTAATCGATGCATTATTTGTATTTAATTTTTGAACAAATGTATAATTGTGGTATTATGGGGATGAAAAAATTCTGGAGAAGTAAATTGAATTTTCTTGTTAGAAAAATTTATCATTTATTTAATGTTGTTCATTACTGAATTTCACAATTTCTAATTCGTTCAGATTTAACAATATTTTTACTTTAAATTTGATAAATGAATTTTTAATAGCTTTTGACGCTTCATTACGAGCGTTGCGCAAAATACTACGGTTCAACGGGAGGTCAAGGAGCTTACGGAGCTTCGAGCGACGAAGAGAAACGTTTGACAATGGTGCTCTTCAGCAACATATTCGATTCTCTCTCGAAGATGGATTACGATCCAGAATTATTTGGCAAAGCGTTGCCGTGTTTGACAGCGATTGGTTGTGCATTGCCACCGGATTATTCGCTCTCGAAAAATTACGACGACGAATGGTACGGCAGCAAATCGGCGTCGACGCAATCACCCGACGGTCCTTACAATCCTCAACCAATAAATACTTCGAGGTACGTCACTTTTTTCCCAATTCAATTGAATTTTCAGATTCAATAATGAAACAAACTTAAGGGTTAAAACCACTGTAACGGCCTCAAAAAATGCCTTTTTTCGACAATTTTTTTCGGGTGGAAGGAAAAGTAATAGAATCATAATATTCGGGGGAGTTATTGAGCATATATTTAATTGTACAACAAAAAATTATGATTGAAAAATATTTAAAAATGGCGACATCAGAGCCATTCCCGCGAGGCTTGTTGAATTCGAGGCACTCTGCGGCACGCAGTGTAACTGGTGTAAATGTTGATCTGGAATTAAAAAAAAAAACCTTAATCTAGACACTCATAGCTAGTGAAGTACGTAGGGGATTTTGAAAATATTCATTTTTGTATTATTGGCGAGTGTTTGAATGAAGAGGTTCAATTTTCGGCAGAAAAAAGGGGTGATTATTTGTTGATAAAAAATGTTTAAATAAACTTATCGAAAATTCCGTACGTATTTCACTTCGAAATGTTATTTTTAAGATATTATCAAAAATTCAAATGAAAAGAATGACAATTGTTGGAGTTACGCTGCGTGTCGTTTTGAAAAATCGTGTTTCGAGAAAAACGCGTTTAAAGTTTTGAAACGTGGTAGTGAAATGACCGACGCGCTCGGGAAAGAGCCTGAAATTACAATGAAATTTTTTTTTTCCGGTATAAACCTTTTTGCTTCATATTCAAGAGGGTTCAACGTATATTTTAACGGACAACACCACTGTGACCCCCTATTTTTTTCACATTTTTCAAGAATTTTTTTTTGTGGGAAAAAAAGAGATATTCGAAAAATTTTTTTTGGGTTTTGTTCCTTGTTTATTAATGTATCAAAAAACATTTTTTTCACATTTTTCACGCCGCATGGTGGCGCTGGGGAAGCTCTCGCGTCATCTCCGCAGTGGTTCGCGGCACGCAGCAGAACTCTCTTCAACGTCGATCTGAAAAAAAATACCGAGTGTTTTCGTTAATAATATGATATTTTGAAGAGAAGTACATAGGGATTTGGAAAAATATTGATTTTTAAAAAATAGGCACGCCTTTGAAATTAAAGAATGATTTTTGAGCAAAATTTATCGTCGAAAATAGGCTATAACTTTTATAACTATTGAGATATCGAAAAAATCTTATGTACTTCTCTAGATAATCTACGTCTATTGATACAGTAAAAATTTGAAGTCGATCGGATAAAAATTGCTCGAGTTCTGCTGCGTGCCGCACTCAAAAAAATGGTTTTGAGAAAAACGCGTTCAAAGTTGGGACCCCGAGCGTCGCGGACAGCTGCACCGTTCCACAAAATATTCAATATCGACGAAAATAATTATTTTTTCGACCTGGGTCCAACGGCATTTCAATCTTAAAAGTATTTTAGATTTTTTAAAATGGTTTTCAAAAAATCGATCTTTTGAAGCCGTCACAGTGGTGTTGTCCGTTAAGCCAATAAAAAAAATCGATTTTTCGAAAATTCTACAGTGGTTTTACCCGTTAATAGCAAGTGTTTATTATTTTTTACAGTGTTGTCCTGAACAATGACTTGAATCAAATCGTCCAAAAATTCTCCGAGCACTATCACGACGCTTGGGCAAGTCGTAAATTCGAAAATGGCTGGCAATACGGCGAACAATGGTCCGATACTAATAAAACTCATCCAAGACTCAAACCTTACGACAAACTCAATGATTACGAGAGAGAACGCTACAAGGAACCTGTCAGGGAAAGTCTCAAAGCTCTTTTGGCTATTGGGTGGAGTGTCGAACACGCCGAAGTCGATGTACCATCGACCAATCGTAGCTCTTTGAGAAGATCGTCCAAAAGCCAGGTAAATCACATTTATTGCCAATGTATTCCAATTATACGAAATGCCTTTTTTCTAAATGTTGAAATTCTTTTAAAGCAGTTAGAGAACATTAAGATTATCGCAGTAAATCATTTGAATTGCTCAAGGGGAATTCTCACGACGATCTGTAAAAAAATCGATCGTTTCTTTCACATAATATTACAATTTATGTAAGCAATTTGGAAAGTTATTGTCAAAAAGATATTTAAATGCATTTTTTTTACTACAATGTATTTAAAATTGGTCCCAAGGATTCAAAAAAAAAAAAATACTCAACCGAATTGCAAAATAGCTTTGCATAGTCTCTATAATTATATTTTGGAGTCTTCCATCTGGAACGAGCTCTTTGTATTCATTTCCAACTCTTTATTTTGATGGAAAAAGTACCAAAAACATTTTTTTGGCTGGTTTTGGAACTTTTTTTAAATCACGTTTTATTAATTTTTTTCAGTCTGATAGAAAAATAAATGAATATAAAAATTGATAATGAATAAAAAGAATGAAAAATTAAAAAAAGTGTATCAATGTGGACTCATTTTTTACCATTTTCGGGGAAATTCTCCAATAACTGATTTTTTAGAATATTATTAATAATTAATAATGAAATTTATTATTAGAGCGATTCCGCCACGGCTTTCAATTACAATCCCCATCCAGTCGACATGACGAATCTGACTTTAAGCAGAGAGATGCAAAATATGGCGGAGAGACTTGCTGACAATGCGCACGACATCTGGGCGAAAAAAAAGAAAGAGGAATTAATCGTCAATGGCAAGTAGACAAAAGCAAAGTAGATAAAAATATTTTACGCATACGTTTCCAGATTTTTTTTTATTCTATCAGAATTTCGTTGCTAAAAGACGTTGCGATAATCGAAACAAATTCAGCCCTCTTTGGATATTGCAAACATTGATTTTTAACAAAAATACCAAAAATCGGTTGACGAATGTTCAAACAAAGCGTTGATCAACAATAAATTAGATCACTTTTTCCTTCATGCGAAGTGATTTTCTTTATTCCTATGAATACACATTTCAAAAGAACAATTTTGATCCCTTTGAGATATAGATATTTGAAGCAAAAATCGGAAAATTTTCAAATATCGGATTTTATGCATTGAGATAAAAATATAAAAATCTGAATCCGAATTTAACAAACTTCATTTCCATCAGATAGAATTTTTGGTTAGGAACGTAAGCGTAAGACATCCTTAAAGTGCGAGAGAAAAAAAATGAAAATGTCTGCATCGATACATGTTGAAGTTCATCATATAGCAATCTGATTTATTTTCTTTCAAATCCAGGAGGAGGAATTCATCCACAATTAGTACCGTACGATCTTTTGACGGACAAAGAGAAGCGAAAAGATCGTGAGCGTTCCCAAGAATTTCTCAAGTATCTTCAGTACCAGGGCTACAAGTTGCACAAGCCAAACAGAGGTGGTGCTGAGACGGAAGTCGCGGGAACCGGAGCTGCAGTGGAGTTGCGTTTCGCCTATTCGTTGCTAGAGAAATTGATCGCTTATCTGGACAAAGCAACGATAAACATGAAATTGCTCAAGCCATCGGATACGTTTAGCCGACGAAACAGTTTCAAAACTTCCACGCGTGACATCAAATTTTTCAGCAAGGTCGTTTTGCCCTTGATGGAAAAATATTTCAGCACCCATAGAAATTACTTCATCGCGGTTGCAACCGCCACGAACAACGTCGGCGCTGCATCCTTAAAAGAGAAAGAAATGGTCGCTGCGCTATTTTGCAAATTAGCCAGTCTTTTGCGGTCGAGACTCGCCGCTTTTGGCGCTGATGTCAAAATCACCGTTCGCTGCTTGCAAGTTCTGGTCAAGGGCATCGACGCCAAATCACTCACTAAAAATTGCCCTGAATTCATCAGAACTTCCATGCTCACCTTCTTCAACAATACCGCCGATGACCTCGGCCACACTATCCTCAATCTCCAAGAGGGAAAATATAGTCATTTGAGAGGAACGCATCTTAAAACTTCGACCTCTTTGTCTTACGTCAACAGCGTCGTACTTCCGGTTCTTACCGCCATGTTTGATCATCTTGCGGCTTGTGAATATGGAAATGATCTTTTGCGTGAGTATTTTAAAAACATTGAAAACGCAAATTTCATAATGAAATTTTATACCAATTATCAAGAGCTGCGGTAGTGACTCGGCGCCAAGTATTTTTATTTACCGGAACGTGGAATCAAATGTCAAAATTTTATTATTTTTTTAAGTTTCATGTTTAAAGTTGAAAGATTTTTTTACGTTCATGACTTGTCAAGAATCAAATGCAGATGTACACGAAAAAAAGTTTCCATCTATACTTATTAAAATTGTCTATAAAATTAGAGTTTTTCACATATTTCTGGGATTATGTCAGGCGTCTCATTTCAGTTTGCAGAATAACGAATGAAGAGGAATAAATTTCAAATATAAACAATATTTTCCGCGAATGACCTGTTTAAAATTTAATGCCGGATCGAATTTAAAAACAAAAATTATTTTCTATTTTTTAAAGTTTATATTTTTCATTTTTCATAATGAGAAAAAATTTGATTATTTCGCAGTTGACGAGATTCAAGTGGCCTCGTACAAGATGCTCGCGTCTCTCTACACCCTTGGAGTGGATGCGACCTTGACCCACGATCGAAAGTACTTGAAAACGGAGATCGAGAGAAACAAGCCAAATTTAGGATCATGTTTGGGAGCATTTTCAAGTTGTTTTCCAGTTGCCTTTCTCGAGCCTCATCTGAACAAGCATAATCAGTTTTCGTTGCTCAATCGAATAGCCGATCATTCATTGGAGGCTCAGGACATCATGACCAGGATGGAATCGAGTATGCCAACGTTAGAGACGATTTTAACGGAAGTCGATCAGTTCGTCGAGTCCGAGAAGACTTACAGCGATGCGCCTCACGTGGTAGACGTTATTTTACCACTTCTCTGCTCTTATTTACCATTTTGGTGGGCTCAGGGACCTGACAACGTAACACCTACCGAAGGAACTTACGTGAGCATGGTAACGAGCGATCACATGAATCAGCTGCTTAAAAACGTCTTGAAACTCATTAAAAAAAATATCGGCAACGAAAACGCACCTTGGATGACTCGGATCGCGGCTTACACTCAACAAATCATCATCAACTCGTCCGAGGAACTTCTCAAAGATCCCTTCTTGCCTCTTGCTGAAAGAGTCCGAAAAAGAACCGATAACATGTTCCACAAGGAAGAATCTCTTCGTGGCTTTATCAAATCCAGCACTGATGACACCTCCCAAGTCGAGGCACAAATTCAAGAAGATTGGCAACTTCTCGTTCGTGATATTTACTCATTTTATCCATTACTCATCAAATACGTCGATCTTCAACGTAATCATTGGCTCAGAAACAACATATCCGAAGCTGAAGATCTCTACAATCACGTTGCTGCCATTTTCAATACTTGGTCCAAATCCCAATATTTCCTACGTGAAGAACAGAACTTCATTTCTGCTAACGAGATCGATAATATGGTCTTGATCATGCCAACTGCCACTAGACGAACCGTTACTGTCACTGATGGCTCAGCTCCACCTGGTGGTGCCAAGGTAATTTTTTTCCTTCGTTTTTTACACTTTAATCAATGACAACTTTACAGGGCGAAAATATTTCATGACAGATTACTCTGTAACCATAGTTTTGCAGAACCTTGTCAAACAAAACGAAAAGATTTAGTTTGTCGTCATATTTTCTAACGATCACAGCCATTTTGTATGATGAAAATACAAAAATTCACAAGTTGGGAATATGGTAGTATGTTACAGTCAAAATACGTTACTGAATTTTTAATTTTAACTGAACAGCGAGGTGAAAGATTCGAGTACTCTGTTCCGTTAATACCATTCCATTTCGTACACATGAAAATTTACAGAGGATCATGGTAATTTCTTGTTGGTATGAATAAAATACAATTCATTGTACGAGTACAAAACAATTCATTCGTAAATTGTCCTGCTGGAACATAGTAATAAACCGTTTGAATTCTAGTTAATTTTTCAGTTACAAATTTTCACTGTGTTACTCTGTTAATTAAAATAGAAGGCCGGGCATAGTCCCACGGAAATATATAACAGAGTAATTTTAACAGATATTTTTGGTGAACCTAAATGTGGAAAACTTTTGCCGTGTACTTTTCATTCAAAACAAATAAGTTTATATGTTATTTGTAAATCTGAAAACAAGAATGATGAAGAAATCTCGAAACAAGTGTACATTAAAGACTTTAATCTTCAAGAAATTCTGTTCAAATTTAATTACGATTGGGAAACTATTGAATACTATTGAACACTTATGACTTACAAATTAGATGTAATTTTGTCAAAAGTACAGCAATTTGACTAACCAAATTCAATTTTTATAGCATTTTGAATAATTACTCATCAACACAAATTTTTATAGCATTTTTAATAATTACTCATCAACACAAAGTCGTAATGAATTTGACGTCCTTTTTTAGACTCGATTGAAAAGTTTGTTCCTCAAAAAATAAATTATAAATACACGCTAAATTTAACTTCAGAAAAGTTGCCAGAATGGCCATGGTGCATCTCTAACGGATCAGCGAGTCCCAAAAAAGTAAAAAAAAGTCCCATTTGCGACTCGGGGCTTAAGTCGACAAAAGTAATCCCAAATGGAGTCCCAAATGGGCCTTTTTTCCCCTCGCTCGGTGTGAACCGGACGTGATGTCACGAGTCCCAAAAAGGGACTTTTTTAAAAAGTGAAATCTCAAAAAAAGTCTATTTGGGACTCTGAGCCCCAATTTGGAACTTTTTATTTGCTTCTCGCTTCAGCCGCAGCGTGGCGCAGAGTCAAGCGTTTTCGCGAGCACGCACCATCCGCCGGGTGGGCATATATTGCCGGAGCCGTAACACTGTGATCGTCTGAAAAGACGGTCTCGTACCAGAATACAAATAAGAGTATACACATAGCGAATCGCTTGTTCCGATTGTCTCGCTCGAAAAAGTCCCAAATTGGGGCTCGGACTCTCAATAAGGACTTTTTTTTTAGTTTTCTCCCCTAAAAAGTCCCTATTTGGAACTCCGAGTCCCAGTTTGGGACTCATGACGTCACGTACGGTTCACACCGAGCGAGGGGAAAAAAGTCCCATTTGGGGTCACTTTTGTCAACTTAAGCCCGAATCCCAAATGGGACTTTTTTGGGACTTATTTAAGGAACTCGCTGATCCGTTAGGGATTTATCTAAATTGCAAATTAATATATTCTTTGTAATTTGAATTTATGTTTCATGAATCAACTGTCTTAACGTTTGAAACAATAATATCTAATCTTTAGCGAAGTTTCAACATGACGGTGTGTTTTAAACTTGAAATAAAGAGCAAAAAATGAATTTAATATTTTTAAAAATAATACCGATTTGGTTTTTACGATTTTGTAGAAAAAAAATCGACACGCATCTTCGGTAGGAGATGAACGATAAATAATTTTTTTTTATTGCATATTCAATGTGACTCTTATGATTTTGTTTAAAAAAAAATACCTAATAATAATCTGGCATATTCAGAATAAGTAAAACAAATAATATATTCGTTTTTGGGCCTTCAGAAAAAGAAAAAACATCGAGACAAGAAACGAGACAAGGACAAAGAGGTTCAAGCGTCCTTGATGGTGGCATGTTTGAAAAGATTGCTGCCCGTAGGTCTGAATTTGTTCGCTGGACGTGAACAGGAACTCGTTCAACATTGCAAAGATCGTTTTCTAAAGAAAATCGCAGAGTCTGATATCGCTGAATTTGCGAAAATTCAGCTCACGTTGCCTGATAAAATCGATCCAGGTGATGAAATGTCGTGGCAGCATTATTTGTACTCGAAGCTAGGACAAAAAAAGGATTCTATGGAGCCCGTTAAAGCTCAACAGATCGAGGACGTCGTGGCAAGAATTACGGATATGGCGAAAGTTTTGTACGGTTTACACATGGTGGGTTTAACTTGTAAAAATTCTTTCTATTGAAAATTTCATTTTTGATGCATCAAAGGCTCCAATTTTTCATCATTAGGCCAAGATTTCATCACATTTCTCTTTCTTTCGACCGTTAGCTTCTTTTTTTAAATAGCTCCCTAATTTTCTTTGCTCCTCCAACTGTTCTTCATTTTTATATTCATTTTAAGGTAGTTGTCTCGCTGCAGTCATCCTGAAAAGTTAACTATCCGGTCAATGTATGAAAACTTAGACATAATTCACGGGATATTTTCATATTGAGAGTTGTCATATTTTATAAGAATGTAAAACCTTTTAAATTAATGAAAAAAAAAAAAATGCCTGATATAAAGTTTAGTTTCAGAAATAACAACGTTCCCCGCGTCTCCTAATTCTCACTTTTACTTCCCGTCCCTCGAGCTTTGAAACTTCACGACCAAAATCCTAGTTATTTTTACCAACTCAGTCATATCTTTCTCTGTAATTGAGAATTTTAGAATAAAAATCTGAAAAATGTGAAATTTTCAAATGCTCTCCATAAAAACAAATGTGAATCTGCGCAATTTTGATAAAATATCTCAAATCCGGAGCGTTGAATCCTTTTGAAATTTAGCGAGTAATCACAAATTCCTGTGCTCTGAACGTCTTTTTTTATTTGTCTTTTTTTTTTAATTGATAGAAAAACGCTCTGGTGAGATAACTACCATAAAATATACATTTTATAATTTTATTATTTATACGATTATTTGGTTATTTATGTTCTGGCAAGTAGATAGATCATCCGCAACAGCAGAGCAAGAATATTTATCGTTCCGTCGTCTCAATACAGCGGAAGCGAGCCGTCATTGCTTGTTTCCGTCAGCTCTCCCTACATTCCTTACCCAGGTAGCTTTGTTTTACTGTTCGTTCTGTTTTGTGGTTTTTCATTATGGATTTTCGATCTGAAAACATAATCTGTAGATTGACATTTGAAATGTGTGATATTCCCTGAAATTTCGAGTTATTCAATTTCCTACGTTTTTTTTGAATGTCACAATAATCGTCCTCACTCCATTTGGAAAATTGTCAGTAAAACAAATTGCCTGCCTACAATTTCTAGGCTTTAACGTACCTTAAGGAGGCATATACACCTAGAAGACTTATAAAAGACTAATCAAACAGTTTTTTGCATAACATAAATTAACATTAAATCATTACAAAATACATTAAATAATCCGAAATAAATTAAACATCAATGGAATGTAACATTAAACCATTTTTTTAACACCTGAATTGTGACAGGTGTCCCTTCACCATAAAACGTCAAAAAAGCAAGATTTATAAAAAAATCATACGATACCAAAAGTTAAGGTAAAATAGCTGATGAAGACTATTCAAATGAGTGCTAAATTTTCAAAATACATTTATGCAAAGTTTAATGCACTAATTGAATGAATTGACGGTTGATTTGTAGTACGGCATGGCTTATTAAACTAAAAAATATTAATAACAATAGATTTGCAAAACTTTCAACTGATAAATGCAAAATTTCACGATGTCATATTTTCATCGAGATTTTTCAAAGAATAATCCGTATTTTTCAACCGATTTTAATGCACCACGTCCTATTTTGTTCCTCACGAGATCCTCTACGAATTCATCGTGTAGTTTTTTTTTTCTAAACTTGTTAATATGAAAATTACAGTAATTGGTTTATGAACTTTTTTTAGTCAATTAAACAATTGGCTGCAACAGTAAAATAATGAAATTCAGAAAAAAATCCACATGGTGAATTTGTAGAGGATCTCTTGCGGAACAAAATAGCATATGGTGCATTAAAATCGGTTGAAAAATACGGATTATTCTTTGAAAAATCCCAATGAAAATATGACATCGTGGAATTTTGCATTTAACAGTTGGAAGTTTTGCAAATCTATTGTTATTAATATTTTTTCAGATTAATAAGATGTGCTGTAATACAAATCAATCAATCGTGAATTCATTTAATTAGTCCATTAAACTTTGTGTAAACGTATTTTGAAAACTTAGCACTCATTTGACTAGTCTGCATCAGCTGTTTTACCTTAAGAAAGTTCACGCGAATCTAATGATAATTCGAAAATTTCAACTTTGAGGGTTGAAATTTGGAAATATTATAGAAAAATATACAGTACAACTATTACCGGAATTATTTTTGGATCCACCGTCTGTAGTTGTCAAGAAAACAATTTATGAAAATCACATAAGAGCCTATGGTATAAGGATTCAAAAAATGTGATTTTCATAAATTGTTTTCTTGACAACTAGACGGTGGATCCAAAAATAATTCCGGTGATAGATGTACTGTATATTTTTCTATAATATTTAAAAATTTGAACCCGCAAAGTAAAAATTTTTAATTATCATTAGATTCGCGTGAACTTCCTTAATTGTATTAAAGAACAAAATAAATCAATCGAATAGTTTTTGACATATGTATTTTGGGTATAAGTTTGAAAAATGCACTTTCGAGAAAAACGTGTAGAGTCTGACGGTTTTTGATATGTTAAATTTCTGAAAAAATAAAAAAAAAATCGGAAACTCAATTTCCGTTTTTTCTGTTGGGTGTATGTGTCCCCTGAAGGAAGAACACCACTGTGACGGTCCAAGAAATTGTCAATTTTTGGAATTTTTTTTTCACAAGTATAAATAATTATTTGAGGATCGAGTAAAGGATACTTTATTGAGTATATATTCAACCTTTTTAATACCAATTTTTATTGAAAAATATTAAAAATTTACAACGTAAAAAAAAGCTTCCGTGTGATGATAAAAAAAAATCCTCTTCATTGGTCCATGGAAATCCTGGTGAGGGGTTATCTGACAATGGGAAATAAAAAGAGTTTAATGTCTATATGAATGTAGCTATTGTTGTACGTTGCCGTTTTTTTTTAAATTTTTTTTTCACGAAATAGCGACGGTCTGAAATTTTTTTCATAATTTTTTCGATTTTTTTACCTTTTTTGTTATGTATATATATGGGCAGATCCATTACTTTTCGACCGCAGCCTGCGCGCTTAGGTCAGCGATTTCGCTGCCGATTTTTTCTAAAAAAGTAGGTTATAAAAGAAAACGGTCCTCCAAATTTGAACTCAATATAAAGAAATTTGATGGCTGTAGAAATTTTTGAAATGTTTAAAAAGAGATTTTTTATCTGAAGCTCTATGAAGCTTAAAGACTCGAATGGAGTGGCATTTCTCTTCTTTAATCTTGCATTTTCAAGAAAAAAATAGTTTTTCACTATAAACCAAAATCCGGTTTGATTAGCACCCTTTTCTTGAATTACTATTTTAACAAAATTTCGCGTATTTTTGAAACGCTGCCAGGGCGAGAATTTTTCGAGTAAACGGCTATAAGATGGCTTAAATTTTTCGTCTAAGTACAATCTACCACTACCTATACTAATTTTTATATATCACCACGTTCCTTTTTATATACGGCCTCTCAAATCTAACTGATTTCTGAAAAATCTCTGTTTTCAGATAGCTGTTACTTTTTTCTATTAGAACGAAATTGCTTGAAATTTTTAGGGAATATACTTTATTCTATCCCCAAACAACACTGAAAATTTCAAGAATGGGTTTGAGCTGGTTAGCGAACTGTGAATTTTTTTGAATGCTCAAGTTTTTCTCATTTTTCTACATGTTTATGGCATTATCAATATTGCCATACACATGAAAAAAATGAATTATCATTTTAAATAAAATTTAAATCATTCAAATGAACATCATAAATTATAACTTTTAAACATCAAGATTATTAATAATGCAATAAACATGTAAAAAAATGCAAGAAATTTGAACATTAAAAAATTTACAGCTCGCTAACCAGCTAAAACCCATTCTTGACATTTTTAGTGTTATTTGGGGATAGAATAAAGTATATTCCCTGAAAGTTTCAAGCAATTTCGTTCTAATAGAAAAAAGTTACAGCTATCTAAAAACAGCGATTTTTCAGAAATTAATCAGATTTGAGAGGCCGTGTATAAAAAGAAACGTGATAATATTGAAGAATTAGTGTAGGTAGTGATAGGATATACCTAGATAAAAAATTTGAGCCGTTTTAAAGACGTCTACTTGGAAAATTGTTGCCGCGGTAGCTTTTCAAAAATACGCGTAATTGTATAAAAATAGTAATTCAAGAAAAGGGTGCTAATTTATGCGGATTTTCGTTTGGAGTAAAAAACTATTTTTTTCTCGAAAATACAAGATTGAAGAAGAGAAATGCCGCTTCATACGAGTCTTTAAGCTTCATAGCGCTCGCATGAAAAAATCGTGAAAATTGCTAAAAAATTGATTTTTTTTTATTTCAAAAATTTCTACAGCCATCAAATTTCTTTATATTGAGTTCAAATTTGGAGGATCGTCTTTTTTTAGAACCTACTTTCTTGGAAAAAATCGGCAGCCAAATCGTTGACCCAAGCCCGCAGGCTGCGGTCGAAAAGTAGTGGATCTGCCCATATATATATATATATATATAAAAATAGTAATTATCAAAATGGCAAAAATCGGCCACGTACAACCTTAGTCATTGCGATAACGGATATTTGAAAAAAAATTCAAATCGGTTCATTGGTCTTCGTGTATTCGTTGGGACAAGATCGAAAACAGTTGTTTCGAGGAAAACACCTTACAATTTTTCGTTTCTTTTTTTTTACATTAAATGAGGTGTTAACTTGAATGTTGATACTTACACTGAAAAAAAATTAAAGTATTGCCAACTACGCGATGAGGTTGGACGAATTTCGTTGCGCCAATAGTCATATTACGTTTAGTTAATCACCCGGTGGTTGATCCATTGAAAGTCATGTCGTTGAGACAACTACGCCACGATTTTGTCGCTAAATTTTAATTTATTTGAGTTGAGTGTATTTCATGTGATACAACCGCAATAAATGGTTACATTGAAAAAAAAATGAAACTTGAGACACAAAATCGATTGAATTTGAAATAATCACACGGAGGTTGAGTTGTATACGGTTTGTCCGTGACTTGATAAAATAATAGCATCGAATAAACTTCTCTGCGAGAATTGAATTTAATGACACCATAGATCAACGGAATATAATTTGTGATTAAGCTAATTACCTAGTTGTAATTTGGATAAAATCTTTTGTTACTATTCAAACAAATAAACCTTTTGCTAAAGCTACTAAAATTTCGTTGCGCAAACAATAAGTTTTGTTTAACATGAATTATATATATTGTAACCGGACAGCCTTATTCCTTGGCTGGATTTCTGGTGTGGCAGAAATCCGCTAGAGGGCCACGGGCGGAGCGCTCTCGCGTAAGCGTTGCACCGCCCGTGTGCCCATAAGGCTTCGACATTAAATCGTTAAATATCGATCACGTTGACTGATGGTCGTCGAGAAAACCCAAACCCTTGTTATACGAGGTAAAAAGGCTAAGGCCTTATCGTACAATTACAGTACGCTGATATAGAAAGGTTTTGCCACCTAATTATGTCAGGATAGGCGCTCTTACCAGAGAGTAAAAAATCGGTTAATCATATTTACTATTGAAAGCCACAAAATATAAAATCAAAAATATCAAACAAAAAATATTTCAAAAAATATATATATCAAAAAAAATTTCAAATATTTCTTACAGTCATTTCAAAATCATAATTGTTCGGTACAATTATTATACGTTTCTTTAATTACACAATGCAATAAATTCAATCCAAACACGATTGATACAAATGATTGAAATACTTTTCCGCATTTCCCGAGCAATGCGATGATACTATTTCACATATTTATTGAATTTTATTCAAAAAATGTTTTGGTTCTATTGAATATTTAAAGTTTTACCTCAAATTGCGGGCATAGTTGGCTCAACAAAATACCTTCAACTACGCTCGGAGGTTGCGTCAGCTACGCCATTGGTTTCGCTGTATCCAACCTCAGGGCGTAGTTGAGCCAACTATGCCTCCGTTCTCAACACTATGCCTTTTTGCAGTGCACTTATGACTTAAAAAATTTGTTTACATAATTTTGATCATGTATATTGCAAGAAAAGGCAAAAAAATATATTTAGAATTTTTTCACCCGTCACAGTGGAGTTCCCCCTTAATGGTGATCACTATAATTTAAGACCTTAACCAGAATCCAAATTCAATTTTCATATGAGGCCCAAATCTTCGACTTTCAAATAATCCAAGTCAGAACTTTTTCCTTCGTGAATCGTTAACAATAATATTCCTACGTTTGTTTTTGTGAGTGTATTTTTGCGTGTGCGCATGCTGCTGAAAGGCGACAAAGCCGGTACCATCTCGAGATGGATGGAATCGAGTTTTATGTGCGGCGAGAAAAAGAGCAGCCATTGCATGTTTGCGTAGCGAACCGCTCTACAAATTGAGAAGGTAACCAACGAGTTCCCTAAAAAGCTCACCATTTTTTTGTCTTCCGTCTAATTGAGTTTTTCAATCATTTTCTTATTTTTATCTCTAAAAATTTAGGCACAGAGCGATCAACATTTTTGCGAGGACGTATTACGAGCTTTGGCTGCAAGACGAAAATGTCGGACAGGAAATAATGATCGAAGATCTTACGGTAAAATCACAAACCCAAAAAACATTAACAATCAAAATCGCATGTTTCATTCTCATTCAAATTCGTTTATTTTTTCGCAATTATACGATCACAGCAATCATTCGAAGATGCTGAAAGAAAGAAAATGGACAAACCGGAAGACGAAAGCAAACCGGATCCACTCACTCAATTAGTAACTACTTTCTGCCGTGGCGCGATGACCGAACGTTCCGGCGCCCTTCAGGAAGACGCTTTGTTCATGAGTTACGCTCAAATAATATCGAAATCCTGTGGCGAAGAAGAGGAGGAAGGAGAAGGTGAAGAGGGCGGAGGTAGCGAAGAAGAGGGCGCTGCGTCCATCCACGTGAGTCTCAATTTCATCGTCACGTTAATCTTTTGTTTTAATTTAAAAAATGTATATGTATTTATTTAATGTTTTCCGGCATCCCTTTTTGGAATTTTGCGATTTTATCACTTTTACCCCAATTCACTAATTTCAATTTTTCTGCAAGACCCTTTAAGGGGAGAAATATCTTTGGAACCTTTAAACATTTGACATTTTTTTTCTCATCAAATGTTTATATAATATCTTAAGAGTATGGTTGCAAAGTTTTACAGTGAATTTCGAAATACTCTTGATACATTCTAGCCTAGGAATGCGAAGCGCTTGGTGTTGGAGCACGCTGCAAACATTTCAATTAATCTAATTTCTCAAAACTGTCTTTTCGAAAATGGCGTAAGCGATAACTCGGAAAATGTTTGATCGATCTTCTTGAAATTTTGCACACATCTAAATAACAATATTACCTAGTACTTGAACCTACGAGATTAAAAAAATGATTGAAAAGAAGTATTTTTCTTTCGCAAAATAACGTGAAAATTTCGGTGTTAAATTCGAATTCTATTTTTAAAAACGTGCTATTTTTTAGATTTTCAACTTTTTACACTTTTTGTGGTTCAAGCACACCATATGAATCTTTACAACGAAAAAAAAATATTCTAACTTGGTTCATACGAATACAGCAAAGGCTAGAAGGCCTTACGCTATTTTTACATTTCGCGCTATAACTTTGTCAGAACACAGCCGTATAACTCCGCCATTTAGAAATATATTGTTAAAAAAAAAATACACTGTAAAAAGAAAAACTAATAATAAAAAACACCGAGATCCTCGTATTTTTCCTGATCCAAAGGTATTTCTTCTCCTGAGGCTGGATTTTTGTCTAGAATTTTATTTTTGGAGATGATTTTTAGGATAGAATAAATTTCACACTTTTCGAGTTTTCTTTCTGAACAATTATGCACATCTCTGGTGATTCTTCAAGAAAACGTTCAAATTTTCTCGGAAAAATAAAGAAATATTGAGAAAGAACTTCAGAGAAATTGTCTCAAGAGTATACTTTTTAATAGGTGTGCAAGTAGAAACTCGACTCTGAAGTTGGTTGCATTAAAAAATATACTTGAACGCATTCAATTCACCCGCCATTTTGGATATATGTAGCTTAGTCATTGCTATTTTTATGACATAAGTTTCAGTCATTTACAAACTGTCATTCCGTGTGTATCAATTTTATAAGAGATGGATGTCGTTAAGCAACATTGACGCCACTGTACTCTATTCTGTTTTCAAATGAAAAAAATACTGCTCAAGCTATGGAATTGATTAATTCGACTTTGGGTGAACATTCTGTGAGTCATTCAAACAGTAAAAAAGTGGTTTGCAAGATTTCGTGATGGAAATTTTAGTCTTGAGGACGATCCACGTCCAGGTGCAGTAAAAAAATTTGAAGACGAAGAACTTCAAGTTTTACTGGATGAAAACCTGATAAATTGCAAAAGACCATAGATAGTAATGGCGAATATTTCGATTATTAATCTTTGTAACAAGTATCTTTTCGATAAAGTTGAATTTGATAAAAAAAAGCCGAGTTTCTACTTGCGCACCTATTGACTAAGACTTAAAATGTATAAATTTTTTTCAAAAATCGTATTGTTTTAGAGTTATTTTATCCTAATTTTATCCTAAAATGACCTCCGGAAACAGCATTATTAACAACAGTGCGGCCTTAGAATGTTACCCAAAGCCACTTCTTTCTAATGCCCTTTGCGTTTGCACGAGGGCCCAGGGAAACTGTGGGAAACTTGTGTCGATACAGGTCGTTTGCATTTTTTTGAATTTTAGTCGATTAACATCATCAAAAATTCTGAAAAATTGATGATTATTTTGGTCCTCGTTTCCTCTTCCCTTTTTTTAGTTTTTTTATTTCTACGTTTTTTAATTGTAATTCCCTTTCGAATATTCAAAGCGACGATGCACGAGTTAATCCACGTTTGATTTTCTTTTTATCTGTCTTTCTTACTAATCGGCTCGCAGTGTACACATAAACTAGTATTGGTAAGATTATGCAGTTGAAAGTTTGAGTTTTTTTTATTGACATTTACGATTTATTGATAAGAGATGTTTTACGTGACTATATCCAGCTCAAAATTGAATTTGTATATTTTTATATGCAATTTAATTATTTGTAATTTGCTATGAGAAAAAAAAATTAAGTTAAATGATTTTTTGGATGTCTTGGCTCACGTGGAACGTCTCGAGTATTTATTTTTACTATTCTGTTTCATCGCCCTGCAATAAATAATTTTAGATCATAATCGTACATCGGAAATTGTTAATTCCGCTTAAGAATAACTGGGTTATAACGGTATGTGGTTTTTCATGCCTAACTTAAAACCTCAAGAGGCCGATGCATCAACTCATGGTAAGAAAGTACAAAGAAGTTGAGGATTTTACTAATGAAACTGAATAAATAAATATTACCATTTTTAGTTCTTTTTTTTTGTACACGGACAAAACAATTTATGACAAATTATTGAATTACTACATATTCGCGGGACTATGTCAGACAAATCGAGAAAACAAATAGTGTTTATCATCTTTTTTGGAGCTGGTTCATGCTTACTTTTCGTGATGAAAACGCAAAAATTAACAAGTAGTAAATATTCCAATGTATTACAGTAAAGCTACGTTGGTGAATTTTTAACGATTTATTGAACTGCGTGACGAAAAATTTGAGAACTGTATTCCATTAATACAATTCCCTTTCATTTTCACGCAAATTTATTGAGGAACACAGTGATTTTTCATCAGTACGAGTGGAATGCAATTCATTGTATGACTACGAAACAATTCATTTGTCAATTGTCCTGCTAGAATACAATTATAAGCCGTTTAAATTTTATTAAATTTTCTAAATCTGAATTTTTACTGTGTTACTCTCTAAACTGAACTGAAACTCCCCTGTAGTGCACCCAGAAAAAACATCTAGTTGATTCAACTAGAATCTAGTTAAATCAAATATTTTTTTTCCTTGTCTCACTGCCAAATAAAGGTCTATTTAGCTTTAAGAAATTATTTTTTTTAATCACACTATTTTAATATTCTTGCAAAATTAATATTTGTTTTATAATCGGACATATTTTTATCTTAAAAATTAAACGAACACGAAGTTGAAATAAAAATAATATATTATTATTTATAACATTTAACTTAATAATATTTTCATGGGTTTGCGATCCTAAGAAGATACAAAAATTCATGTTCGGCTTCTTAGATGTAGTGAGTCAGAATAATAAAAGTACTTTGGTTCCCGCAATTTATGCACATCCAGAGCGCAATTCGTAAATGAGATATGCCTCGATGCTCTGCGACACGTGGTGGCCGGAGCGAGAAGCTTCAACGTGGGTACTCGAACAAACGGATCCAAATAGCTTTATCTATTTGATTTAAATACAGCTTTCTAGCTGAAGCGAATAGAAATTTTGTTAATTAAAATTTTAAAAATTCGTATAAACGATCCTAGTAGATTTGTATATAATTTTTTTTTGGGTGTGCCGCAGAAATATGCAAAACTGTAATTTTTATAGATATTTTAAGTTGATACAAATAAAAATTTTTCTCTGCGTAAAATTGATGTTAAATTGTCACAGATATTTGGCTATAAAGTCTTGAAACTTTATTGATGTTTAATTAGAAAAATACAGTTACGTTTATAAAAATATTATCGTTTCGACCGAAAATTGATAAATTTATAAAATGTTATAATTCTTGCCTTTGACCTTGATCGCAGGAGCAAGAAATGGAAAAACAAAAGCTTCTCTTTCATCAAGCGAGACTAGCGAATCGTGGAGTTGCCGAAATGGTTTTGCTTCACATATCAGCGTGTAAAGGTGTGCCCAGCGAGATGGTTATGAAAACCCTTGAGCTTGGAATTTCAATTTTACGGGGTGGTAACATCGACATACAACGAGGAATGTTGAATCATTTGAAGGAGAAAAAGGACGTTGGTTTTTTCACGTCCATAGCTGGACTGATGAATTCTTGTAGCGTCTTGGACTTGGACGCTTTCGAAAGAAACACCAAAGCCGAAGGTCTTGGTGTTGGCTCGGAGGGCGCGGCGGGTGAGAAAAATATGCATGACGCCGAATTCACTTGTGCACTCTTCAGATTTATCCAACTCACTTGCGAAGGTCACAATCTCGGTAAGTACGAAAAAATAAATGGAACGTAGATCGATTTTGAATAAAAAGGGCGAAAATCGAACCCGAAAAACAAGAAAAAATAAGAAGTTGTTAAGGGGTTACATACGCCTAGGGTGCAGTGAAAGCGGAGCAAAATTTGATCATTTTTTTTCACTAAACAAATTTTTTGACTAAAAAATTAATGAACGTTTCTTAAAGTTGATAGTTTTAAGTGTATTCCATCAAATTTTAACAAATAAATATGGAACAATGCGCCGTGTAGACGTAAAATTCCGTAGAAGCTGGTTGCTAAAAGTGCTTCTGCGGCAACCATCGTAGCTACAACCTTTTTCACCTGAAAGAGAAACCAAAAGAATCTTCTGAAATGACATGAAAACAGGAAGAGTTTGTCATGGCCGATTAAAAAAAAAAATGATTTTTCGAAAATTAGCGACCGTTCGAATGTAAAAATATGTTTTTTGAATAAAAGAAATCGATTTCTTTTATTCATAAAACGAAAACTATAATGTTAAAAAAAAAATCCCATGACGAACTTTTCCTTTTTTTATGCACTTTCAGAAGATTTTTCTTGTTACTTTTTCAGGTGAAAAATATCGGAGTTAGGATGGTTACCGCAAAAACACTTTTTCCAACTGGCTTCTACGAGATCATGCGTCTACACGGCGCATTGTTCGATATTTATTTGTTAAGACTTGTTTCAATACACTTAAAACTATCAACTTTGAAAAACATCCATTAGTTTTCGAATAAAAAATTGTGTTCGATGGAAAAAAATGGTCAAACCTTGCTCTGCTTAACCCCTTAAGCAATTTTATGAATACTAAGATAAAGTTTCTTCTCTTTTCGCCAGATTGGCAGAATTATTTAAGAACGCAAGCCGGTAACACGACGACGGTAAACGTCGTTATTTGCACCGTCGATTACCTGCTAAGATTGCAAGAATCGATAATGGATTTCTACTGGCATTATTCGAGCAAAGAATTGATCGACCCAGCTGGAAAAGCCAATTTCTTCAAAGCCATCGGTGTTGCCAGTCAAGTGTTTAACACCTTGACCGAAGTAATTCAAGGGCCCTGTGCCCAAAATCAGCAAGCTCTCGCTCATTCGAGATTGTGGGACGCGGTCGGTGGTTTCCTCTTCTTGTTCTCACACATGCAAGACAAATTGTCCAAGCATTCGAGTCAAGTCGATCTTCTCAAGGAACTTCTCAATCTCCAGAAAGACATGATTACCATGATGCTTTCTATGCTTGAAGGTATATTTTCTGGGCTTAAAAACAATACCATGATTTTTTTGAATTATCATTTACAAAATTCCTGGGCTTCCTATTAAAAAAAAACCGTAAATATTAATATATAATATCTATATCGATAGTAATGTATTAACAATACACTAAATGTTATTTTCGTAGTTTGTTTATATTTATTTCTCTACTCCAACATAACGCTGCTCTTAAATCATCTACTTCATTTTAAAATAATTTTTTGACAGTAGGACAACTCTGTTCTTTATTTCTCTATTCTTAAATATCTTTATTCTGAATAACTCTGTGGTTAATTAAACTCTATTTGTAAAAAACTCTATTCTTAAATATCTATATGTCAAATTATCTCTTGGTCGAGGACAACTCTGTTCCAAAACATCTCTATGATTGTTAAAAATAATAATATTGTGCAGCTTGATTGTCAATTGTTTTTGACAAGCATAGAGATGGCTTGGAATAAAGTTATCTTCGACCATATTTACAAATAGAGATATTGAAGAATAGAGATGTCTAGGGTAAGACATATTTATGCATAGAGATATTTAAGCATGGAGATGCCTTGGAATAGAGATAATTTGGCATAGAGATATTTAAGAATATAGTTTTCTATGAACAGAGTTTAATTAATCATAGAGTTATTCAGAATGGAGATGTCTCGGAATACAGATTTTCACAATAGAGTTATTTTAGAATAGAGAAATAAAGAATAGAGTTGTCCTCCTGCCAATTATTTTACCGTTAAATCTCTACTTTAAAATCTACTTCTGGCTCATTTCTAATCGTTAAAATCTTTAATCATAATAAAACACGTTCCAAAACATTTGTACTCCGAAATATCACTTTTCCAAAATGTCATTACTGTATAATAGTAATATTTTAGACTTTTTGTACGAAGAGAATGTTAAACGAACAATTACTATGTTGACATAGCAGCGTTAGTCCGTATCATCACTTTTGAGGAAAATTTACTTCGTTTTGAACAGAAACTGCAGTAAGTTTCCTCATAATAGTAATATGGCCCCACATCACAGTGTGAACAAAGTAATCTTTCGTAAGAAATTCACTAGGTGTAATAGTATAATTGGAGTGATACAATTTTTGATTCTATAATATTAAATTATTTCAATATAAAATCATTTTTGACCGGAGATATTTAAGAGCTGTAATATCATTATCAATACGTGTGAAGTGAATTGACACTATGTAGATACGATAATTTCTTGGATGTTTATTAGATTATATTTACTCTCGTTACAAGGCAAGAAGGTGTGGCTTTTACTTCCTTAGGTGTATCCATACTATTACTACTTTGTACCCCTAGTACCGTTGTATGCCGCTGTGGCGCCAACGCCTCGTAGATATATATGCACATAACATATCTTCCCCTTTAAGATGTTATAAAATCTTTCAAATGGGCTGGAGCTCGCCTTTCTCTGGTTGATCTCCTTGGAGTATTATGCTCCTTATGTTCGACCCTTGGATCTCCGGACTCTTTTACCGGTGAAGAAACAACCGGTGCCATTGCCTCCTTGCTTTGCTCTCTTGCGTTTTCGGCATAATTTCTTTCATCCACTTTCTCTTCCACACCTCCCATATATGGTGTGGAAATTCTTCTGGATTCTCCTGCTGTCGTTGACTGCCCGCTGCTGCATCCTCCCGCTCCTCTCCCGTAATATTTTCCTTTGTTGGCAGTTCCTTCTCCATTCGTTGGTTTCCAACTATTTTGATGATTTGATCGATGCATGTACCGACGCGCTATTCCCCTTCCTACTGTTTCTGTAACGTAGTATGCCGGTCCCGTAACTTCTATAATTTTTGCTGGTAACCATTTGGCGTCGTGGGTATAGTTGCGTATGTAAACTTCATATTTGACGTTGAACGACCTTGAGGTGCTTGCAGGTTCCATTGAGACCTTTTTTTTAGTCAAATTGTCCCGGTGCAATTTGTCCATAGCTGTCCGTAAACGTCTACCCATGAGAATTTCTGCTGGAATCTTGTGCGTTTTTTAATGAGGTGTAGTATGTTGCCGAAAAAGGAATCTTATGGAAATCTCTATAGAGATGGGTTTGGTAGAGATGTCTACGATAGAAATTGTTTATTGGTAGAGAATGCCTATGGTAGAGAACAATTTTGGGAGAGTTGAGGAATTATAGAGTAATAGAGTCTATCTTTTGGTTGAAATTTTCTTGGTAGAGTTTGGTCAGGTAGAGATTTGCCTGACAGAGTTAATTTTTGATTGAGTTGTCGCGTTGCCGGTAAAAAGGTGTTGCTTTTACTTCCTTAGGTGTTACTACTACTATTACTTTGTACCCCTAGTACCGTCGTATGCCGCTGTGGCCAGGCTTGCCAAATTCTACGACGCCGCTGTGTTCAAAGATAGCAAATTGGGCGATTTTTGGCAACGCTGGCTGTGACGCCAACGCCTCGTAGATATATATGCATATATAACAAGAGCGAAGCTTTTTTAGAGTGGAGAAACAAAAACTAGAGTTGTTCTACAGCCGTTATTTTTATAAAGCCATGATAATTATTTGTTATTACTTATTACATAAACAATAATGATAAAAATATTACAGTATTGATTAAAAAATACCTTGTCGATTTATATAAAAAATATATATGTATTTATTTAGGTAACGTCGTGAATGGCACAATCGGTAAACAAATGGTGGACACGCTCGTAGAATCTGCGAGCAACGTCGAGCTTATATTGAAATATTTCGACATGTTTATCAAGCTCAAAGATCTCGTGTCTTCACCGAGTTTCCTGGAGGTTGATTGTAACAGCGACGGTTGGGTGTATCCTAAAGACTTTAAGGAAAAAATGGAACAGCAAAAGAGTTACACAAGGTAAAGAAAATAATAAAATTTGAAATCCTGTCACAATTCTTCACTCGAAGGCTTTTTTATATTGTTTATTAATTACTCAACATTTTTTATACTTTTTTTAGCGAAGAGATAGAATTTTTATTAGCCTGTTGCGAGACGAATCACGATGGAAAAATCGATTACGTTACGTTTATGGATCGTTTCCACGAGCCAGCGAAAGAAATAGGTTTCAATCTTGCTGTCTTGCTGACGAATCTTTCGGAGCATATGCCAAACGAGCCGAGATTGGCACGTTTCCTCGAGACCGCAGGCTCGGTCCTTAATTACTTTGAGCCATTCCTCGGTAGGATCGAGATTTTGGGCAGTAACAATAAAATCGAGCGAGTATATTTCGAGATCAAAGAGTCAAATATAGAGCAATGGGAAAAGCCACAAATTAAGGAATCTAAAAGGGCGTATTTTTACAACACGGTGGTCGAAGCCGGTGAGAAAGAAAAGCTCGAAACGTTTATTAATTTCTGTGAGGATGCTATTTTTGAAATGCAACATGCGAGTGCCTTAATGGCGGTTGAAGAAAGTGGCGGAATTGGAAAAGCCCGAGAATCTTCCTACACTTATATGACCGAGGACGATGAGGAAAGAAACAAAGATCCCATCAGAAGAGGAATCCAAGCTTTCAAGGATGGCGTTTATTTCTTCTTCTCGATGTTCTCGCCTGCTAATATTAAAAACAAAATATCAGAAATGCAACAAATGACGATACCCGAACTGTTCATCGGTTTCTTCAAAATGATATTCTACGCTTTTTACTATTCCGGATTTGGCGTTGGCTGTGTCATTAATTACTTCATGAGGCTACTTTTGACACTCATGAGAGGACCCAACCTTGAAGAACCCATTGTCGAAGTCAAAGAAGAAGAGGAAAAACCGTCGAGGCACTTACCCGCACTTCCTCCAACACCTGACGAATCCAATTTACAAGTAAGCTAAATAAATTTAATATTATACACGGGGTGAATAAGAAAAACAAATTTAACACTTAAATTTGTGATAAAAATTGTTTAAGGTAGTTCGGTAGGGTTTGATCGAGTCCAAACGTAGTCTATTTTTCAAATTTGTAAATGGACGATTAAATTAGCAAAATCGATTTTAAGAATCATTTTCATTGAAAATAAAATTTATCAAATCGCGTATACTCTTATAAATCATCTAAATGATAATTAAAATTTAATAAAATCTTGGCTTGACTCGTGTAGTAACAGATCCGTGGATCGGTGAGAATGTAAACATAACCTTGAAAATTTTGCCGCACGATGAATTGATTACGAGCTCCTTCGGGCAGTTTTATTAAAGAAAAACAACTGAACCAACGTAAACGTTCACTCGAATGGCTTTAGAAATATGCAATGAGTGGAACAAATTTGGAAATGAAGCAGCTGGTGGCTAAGAAAGGCACTCATCTATGCCATCTTGATTGCCTACTGATTTGCGAGAGAAAGAGAGAGAGTGAGAGAGAGTGAGGGGGGTAGGAGGGAAACAGAAAGGGAGAGGGAGAGGGAGAGAGGTCCGAATGAAGCCGACAGAATTTTGCTATGTGTATAATTTTATTCGCGATTTCTCAATAATTATACGGTGAATCCAATTCAATTTCTCCTGGAAGATTCTTCACATATCGTAGATTAGACCAATAATTTTTTTTCATAGGTAGCATGACAAATTTTTGAGAATTCTCGAACTGAAAATTCTAACCTATGCTGTCGTCTGCGTTCTCCCATGGTCGCAATGTATTTTTGAAAGCTAATATCTCAAAAACTACACGGTAAAAAGAGTTTAAATTTCACCAACACATAAAAATTTATCTTCTTTCGATTCCATGCAAAAAAATATATGATCACACGTGGACCCCAACTCTTCCGAACTGGGCACTCGAAAGTGGTAACGAGTGGAAAAAATGTATTTATAACGATTCAATATTAGAAAACAATTACTTATTATTAACCTTGGATCTCTACAATAGGGTCGAAAACGAACCTTAATTTTTATCAGTTAAAAAACTTCTTTTTTGCATTTTTTCGCAACTTTTTTTCGTTTTGTAGAGTTTTCATTACTAAATGTTCACCAAATGCGACGTTGTCATACACCATTCTCTTCATTATCGAAAAACGAAGAGAATGATGAATAATTTAATCTTATTATCGCGTACGAGGAACACTTTATGGTGAAGAGAAGATTGGAGTCGCTTTTGACGCCGTTTTAGGGTTTACGTTTGAAAAAATAAATCATTCGGGTCGAGGGTTAATCGTATCAATATTATTAAGGTATTCCTTTCGCGGAGGGCCGTATTTTTTGGGCGCATAGGCAGGGCCCTCCATGTTTGTTCATAAATTAAGCTGCATTTTGTTTAAAAAAGTTATAACCAATTATTAGTCCGAACTGTAAACATAAATCGAAAATTTCAGCTTAATTGTGTAAATTATGAAACTATTTGATATTTTTTGGAGAGCTACAAATGTCAACAACTGCACTGTCAAAGAGAGAAGCTGGACTTATTGTATTTGGTTAAAAAAAATAGTAAAATATGAGTGAAAATATGTATAAAGTACGCAGTGACATTGGTAAAAATGCGAGCCAATTTGTAACGGGCAAAAACAAGAATAGCGTTAAAAATATTGTAAAAACTGCCGAAGATAACATAACCTCTTGAACGTCATGGCTACGAAAAATCGTCTGCTGATCACATTCTTTCAAGTTCTATCGTGAATATTTTCTTCAAACGTCCGGTGACTCTCTGTTTTTATCGTTGCTACGGAATCTTTAGAATTTAATTTACCGCAAGATAGTTTATATAAAAGATCTATCATTATTTAATATATGAATTATTAAATAGAAATGTGAGCAACAGGTAATCTCCATAAAGTGTCGTGTAAATTAGACGATTTTCAAAGTTATAATTCTTTTCTAAAGTTTCGGTAACCTGGCTCGATATTTTTCCAGTGGACTGGGATGTGCTTTTACTTTTATGTACAAAAAAATCTGTGAATTGTCAAATATTCGAATTCGTGAAAGGAATACCTTAATTACAATATTTGTTTGGCTATAAATAAAGATAAGAAAATTCAAGTGTATGCACACAAATACAAGATAAAGTACCGCATATGAATTACTACTTCATTTGTTTTACTTTCCACTACTTTTTCGAATTGACAAATTGAAATGCATGCTGATCTTTCATTAAGGGGCCAGTCCACTTTGGAGCCACGAAAAAAAGGCTATTTTCGCGATTTTTTTCGAGGATTTTATAAAAGATATGAATATAAAAGTTGTTGGGCTTGATAAATAAAGTCTTGAAATACATAAAAAAAAATTTTAATTCATTTTTATTCATTTTTAAGTACAAAAACTATAGTTTAACGTAACGCCTCAAAAATAGGTGGGCTAGGTAGCTCCATCATAACTCGGCAACGGCTTGTCTGAAATAAAAAAAACCAAAGTCCATTAGATTCAGTATGACACCAGCTAGAAAAAGACCCTCGGATATAAAGTTTTATCAAAAAATAAAAAAATGGCAGATGAAAAACGGAAAAAGTAAAAAAAACGCGTTTTTTCGCAGTTTTTCACAAAAAAAAGGGTAAAAATCAAAATTTTGAAACCATCGAGGGTCATCTTGTTGCGAATCATGTTTACAATATGTGGTTCAAATTTCAAGAGAATCGGTTTATTAGTTTTAGAGATACGATGGAGCTAGATTTTGAAAACGTTGTTTCGAGAAAAACGCGTTTGAGCGCGCTATACGCTCAGGTAGACGAAATGAGGTCCTGACGTTCAGGTAAAAAAAAAATACTTAGAGAGCTCGGATTTTCATAAAATTTTGACACAATATTTCTCAATGTATGTATTTTCGAAAACAGTAAAAAAAATCGATTTTTTGAAATTTTCAAAGTGGACTGGCCCCTTAACGATAAAAAACTGCTTCTTACAATTTTTTACAGATATAAACAATGGACTGTACAGAAATAATAATTTCTTCCATGTCATTTTTAAATTTGTGTATAAATGAGATAACAGGAAAATAATTTGTTAGTCAGTCCCGGAAATAGTTTTATACGAAATACCAATGAAAGTAAATGAATGAAAATAAAATCACATTGTACTAAGCTCTACTTTCATAAAAAATTAATTTTAGTTTAATGTGAATGTTGAGACGTTTATATTGTTGCTTCACTTCTTTCATTTTACGATAATTTTCAAAACAAAATTTAGTAAGAGCATTTTTTTGTATTATTCTGTTAACACTCACCATATTATTGTTTATTTTTTATTTTTTTTTTTATAAAGGTACAAGCGTTTGGAATGGATATAACGAAAGAAGAAGGAGGCCAGATAAAAATAGCGGCCCACGAATCAGCAGCTTCGACGCCTCAATCGAGTATGGAAGAAACAGGCGAAAGTACACCGGAAGAAGGAACCGCGGAAGATCTCGCGAGAGAAGGCGTTTCCGGTGAAACGGAGCCCGTCACGTTGGCAGACTTGCTCGGGTAAGAAATTATGAGGAAGAATTAATCTTAATTTTGGTAATTATATAGAATCACGGCTTCAGCTCAAAATTAATCTAATTTTTTTTCTAAACATCATTATCATGAAACAATGGTATAACACGTAATATTAAGGTGGGGGAAGCCTTTATATGGAAAAAAAACATAAAAAAGCAAAAAAAATCAACAAAAAAGTATCAATAGGAAGGATTGCGGCTTTCATATTAAAGTCGTAAGTGACACACACACACACACGCATACCCACCAAAGAATTGTGTGTATACATGTAAAACAAATATAAACAATGATGTCTACTAACGATGAGTAACTGAACTGAAGAAATATAAACAAGAGTATCAATAACCCTGTGATGTTTCTAAAGAAAGTGTATATTTGAATTGAAATAATAGTATGTACGTAACAATCATGTGGAATCTAGGAAAATTGATCCAAGGAAAATTCGTCCCGGAAAATTTGCCCCCGGAAAATTAGTTCCCAGAAAATTCGTCCCCGCTGATTGAATTTTCCATTGTATAATTTGCAAATGGAAACAGGTATTAGCGTAGAATAGTGGGGTGTGTAGAATCGCACGGTGCGTGGAATCGCGGTGTGTGTGGAATAGTGGGGTGGGTTTGTATCATCTCGGTGCGCGTGCGTGGAATAGTGGAGTGTATTTTTATACAATCCACTATTCCACGCACACGCACCGAGATGATACAAACCTTACAGATCGCAGGGTGCATCGAATCTCGGTTTGTGTGGAATAGTGGGGTGGGTTTGTATCAACTCGGTGTGTATATGTGCGTATGTGTGGGGAATAATGGGGTTCGTAAAACTGCAGGGTGCGTAGAATCGCGGTGTGTGAGGAATAGTGGGGTGGGTTTGTATCATCTCGATGTTTGTGCGTGGAATAGTGGGGTTTGTAGAATCGCAGGGTGCGTGGAATCGCAGTGTATGCGGAATAGTGGAATGGGTCGAATTCCGGGGGTGGGGCAAATTTTTGAGGGGCGAATTTTCCGGGGGATGAATTTTACGAGGGACGAATTTTTCTTGGATCAATTTTCCTGGTACCATCATGTGTGACGGGTGTACGATGTCACACACTGAAACGATTATAAAATTTCAATCGCGAGGAGATAGTATTGCTCGTTTGCAACATCATGGAATATTGCAATTTGACATTTTTATATGTTTTTTTTCCGTATTGATACTTTTTTGTTTTTTTTTCTATTCGAAGGCTTCCCCAATCTTAATATCTCATGTTACATCATTATTTATTCATAATAATAGCTAGAAAAAAATTTAAACCAATTTTGGGCTGGAGCCGTGATTCTATATAATTACTACAAGAATAAATTTTACAGTAAAGTATAACGATAAAAATTATTGTGCAATTTTTGGAATTTGCACAGAAATAGCTGTACAAAATTTTCAAACAAAATACGATATTCTTTGCTCAGAATATTTTATAGATACACAATGATGATCTGCACATAAAGATTTTACTTGTACCGCACATTCTTTTAATTTTTTTTCTAAATAGGTTTCAATTTAGTTGTCAATTCGGGATTCTTTTCATAATGGAATTTTACTTTAGAACTCATACAAAATATTAAAATTTGGTTGTAAAAAAGAATTTCTTGGACTAAAACGAATTGTCACTTTTTTCGTTATAATTAATCATATCTAACATTTTTGTATAGTTTCTTTATTGTATACGCTACTGTAGGCATTTTTTTAATCTAATATTCTTACATAATTAATGTCAAATACCTTATTAAACTAATTACGGATTTACATCACTCTGAACGTCTGAAAAAAAAAATTTTAATGCCGATTATGAAAAAAAGTCCGATTAAAGTTCCAGTTTACATTTTATTGTATCACATTTTGGTCCGATGAAAACAGTTATGAAATTTTGCAAAATATTTACGTCAGTCCCGTCAGTCGCTGTTATACGATGTTTATTTTTTGAAACGGTGTACACGATTTTTCAATTTCTATTTTAATCGCAATGGCACTTTACATATTTCTTTGTCATAATAGTATTTACGAAGAATTCACGGACTATTTTATTAAACAAAAATTTGTCGTCCGATTTATAAACAATTTAGTTACAAAAAAATTCTCGCAAATTTACGTTCTTTTTATATTTTTTATTTGATTAATTTTTGCATAATCAAAATTACGTGCTAACAGGATTATTATAAATTTCTTCGTTTTTTTCTAAAATAAAATTGTGATTACTTACCGTCGAAACCGTGTTAACACACAGTTCTCTTCCGTCGATAATTTTTGGGCTAGTGGTTCAAAAAATTGCCGTTCGAACCCTGACGCTAGCGGCGAAAATCCAAAGCTTCCCTATGCGACGGAAGTACTATGCGTTCGCCGTTCTCCCTGATCGCGTGTTTTCCCCATCGCCGAACACAGGGGGACTAGAGAGAAGGAGTGAACACACCATACTTAAGAAGTGTACCCAAAAATCGGTAAAAAATGAGAGACACTGCGATCGCAAAGTACACAATCAGTTTCACGTCGCTGAGGATTATTATTACTATACGCATTGCTACTTTCGATCACGAGCGTTACTAGTGGCAAAACCAGGAACTATAGCATCAACGTATTCTGGGGATGCTGGAACTACGAATTGGCCTATGCTGTGTTCACTCCTTCTCTTTCCCCTGGCCGAACAGCTCCGGATCGGGTATAAAAGGCGGTGAGCAACCACGCATCTCAGCATTTGCTGCTCTGATCCCTTTCGGTCGATTGCTGGTCTCTGAATATTCTGGTCATCGAACGGTGAATCGTCAGCAAACAGCTAACGCCAGAACTACTGGTACCTTTGGTCTGATCGCTGGCTACGCCATCCTGATCCTCCAAACTTTAATCGATTGGCTAGGTTATTTTGATACCCTCGGTAAATCGTCTAACTACGCTACCCGGGTATACCGAGGTTAACCGCTGAACCCTTTTTACCGTATTGTTAAATATAATTGAGTAAATAATACGTTACTGGATATTAAAAAAATCTTTCGTATCTGTAAAATAAAATTAAACAGTAAAGCTAATTGTAGTGTAGTAATCTTGAAAAATTGCTAAGTAGTTGTTTATGTTCGTAAAAAAATATTAGATTACGAACCTGACATAAATTCACCGAATGCGGTCACTATAATGGCAATATACCGAAAATGTATTTCCGCGTTTTTTGCTTTTACTCTGGACCAAATTTTGTTGTGACTTTTTTGATTTTTGAATGGTTTTCTTTCTATTATAATTTTTTCTTACATTTTTTTCATCAATCTGTTTTGTGCACATTTCGTTTCAGTATATTTATACTTATAAAAACTGGCAAAAAGTCGATATTTCTCCATACGCGATCAACCGGCGCCCGAGCTTCGCGCTCTAGCCGCCGGATGGTGTTGAGCGCCGAGAAGTTTCTCGCATACGGTTTGCCCTCCAGACCTTTATATATTCCACTTAGATGCCAATATTAGTACCTTCCATTCTCCATATTCTACTCTTACTGTAATCCTACCTTTTGTTGTGTTAGGCTGTTGATAAGTTGCTTGCCCCAGAAAACAAGTTCTCTTTAAAAGATTTTGATCATGTTGATTCTATAATAAGATTATCAGTTTTGAAGTTCGTTTATTTCGTTTAAGTGAAAAAATATATTTTCTCCTCAAAAAAAAAAAAAAAAAAAAAGTTGCATCAAAATGCAACTTTTTGATATTTTTTCTTAAGTTTATTTATTTATTTTTATTTCATTCAGATGAGAAGTCATTTTATTTCTTATTTCGTATCTAAATATTTTATGGCCTGTTTTTTCTCGATTTATCCAAGTATTCAATAATCAAAGTTTCTTACCCGACTTGAAGAGCCTTTCCACATATTGATTAAATTTATTTAAAATTATGTCCTTTTTACATGCCTTCTAAAAGTGAAAAATCCTATAAAATTTTTATTTACAAAATGGGTTGGAATTTCCCGTCTTTGAAGAATCAAATCAAATCGAGTAATAAGTCTTTGGTTTTTTTATATTGTTGAATTTAAGTTTATTGTTTCTATTCATTTTGTACAAATTCATGTCGAACAAACGCGAACTTCCTTGTAAGCCGCGTCGGAGGTTACGACGTGCCGCTGCAGCAACCGCGCAAAATCCCACGAAACTCCTTGCCATAATTCGGTGCGCACCAGACCCTCGCCTATCCCGTGGGTACAAAGAGTATTCGGCTCATTTACAAGCAAACTTACAGCAATTTCATGTGAACGATCCTGTTCCTTCCATACCGCAAACGCTTCAAACAACCGACGAAGAAAGCAGAAAATACGCAGAGTGTTTTCAATCCGTCAAACGGCGATTTAATTAGGACATTCCTGATCCTCCAATTCCTCAAGCCCTTGCACCTTGCCCTCGGAGGCTTCGCAGGTCTCTACTCCCAACCCACGAAGAATCCTCTTGGAAAGAAATGAAAACATCGTCGAAGAGCCATAGGAGATTCCGGAAAAGAACTCATCGGAATCCAGGAATTTTCCGATCCTCTCGTTCGATGACTTGGACATCGAGGTATTTTAAGTCGAAACACGAAAATCGCGGAAAATATTCAACAAAAATTACGACCCTTCTGCAAGCTCAAAATTAATCCCCGGAACCGATTAGCGTTAATCTGCATCTCTGAACTTAAATGGCTCCATCAAATCTTCTTCCAAATGACCCTTCTAAGAACTAAATAATTGCATCGTCAGAGATACTGGCGAAAAAATGGCACAGTTCCTCCAATAATGTTATTTTTGCTTTTTTTATTTATGATAAATAGTGGTGAACAAGCGAGGGCGCAAGCCGCAGCATCCGCTGAAGCTGCTGCAGCTCAACAGGCTGCAATGGCAGCTGTTGAGGCCGAGGCCAAACACGAAATTATTGTCGAACCATCAGCAAGCTCAACTATCGATTTTTCCAAGTATACTCATCGGGTCGTCTCTTTTTTGGCTCGAAATTTCTACAATCTCAAATACGTTGCTCTTGTACTTGCTTTCTGCATCAACTTCATGCTGCTCTTCTACAAGGTAAAACCAATAAAAAACTAGTGATTTTTCGTCAGGAATTGCCCCAACAAGAACTGTCACCAATTCATTTAACCTTAGAACTTAAGTCCTATTTCGTTTTTATATTTTCTAACGCATGATCGCTGTCGTTATCGACTCCATAGTTTTTTTTGCTGTAAAATCGTCTTTACAGAGATACAGAGACTTGCCAGCACACGAATATCTTCGTTTTTTGATAACGAATAGAACAATATACAAGGAATTAAATTTCATCAATGTTAAGTTGACGAAAAACTCCTTTAAAAACTAAAGAATTGTGAAAATCGACAACAAAGATCATTTATTCGATATTCATCTTGGGTTGAATTCGACCCCGGTCATAAGTTCTGGCGTTAAAATAGAATAATTGACAAAACGTTTCGTTAAGTAGAGGAAAAGTTAGAAATTTGTAATTTCATTTTTTGGCTATTTCATTAAAAATAACAGACTAATAATTATATTTTTTGACTATTTGATTAAAAATAACAGAGGAATAATTTTAGAAAGTCGTTCGACTTCAAGATTTTTTTAATAAAGAAACGGAATAGTTTGTTGAAATAACATAAAGCATATCTCAAAATATACGATGTAAGGTATGCTGACAAATGTTTTTAGACTAAAATATTTCAAAATGAAAGCGCCACAGCTGTTGGAAGCAGATTTGCGCCGTGCAGCCTACAGGTCTCAAATCTCAGCTAAAATCAAATAATAAAATTTTCCTTGTTAAAATACTTTAATACACTTTGCATGACGGAGAAAAAAAAATTAAAGATTTAGGACCATTTACAAAAATACAAAAATAAGTGATTTTTTTCAAAATGGTCCAAAATTTTGATTTTTTTTCTCTACGTCATGCAAAGCGTATTAATATATTTTAACAATAAGAATTCGATTTTTTGATTTTAGTTGAGATTTGAGACCTGTAAGCTGCACGACGCAAATTTGCTTCCAGTAACTGTGGCGTCGCCATTTTAAAAATTTTAGTCTAAAAAAATTTGTCAATACATCTTACATCATATATTTTGAGATATGCTTTATGTTAATTCAATAAACTATTTCATTTCTTTATAAAAAAAAAATCTTGAAAAAAACGTGCGTTTACATGACTTTCCCCCCTTAATATAAGTGTGAGAAAAAGTCTCATACTGCGATCGCTGACGGGTTAAATATTCCACTACTGTAATATTTACTAGTTGTGAATTGTCGTCTTGTAATCATGAAAAATTACCGTCGACTACCTTTAAAAAATATGAAAAACCTCAAACTTTTCTCGTTTTACAGTAATTTGTCACGAAATATTTTTTACGTCTTCTCCATCGTTGTTTCTGATGCATGATTTTTAACCGATTCAAGATTATTTTAATTAAAAAAAAATTCACAATTATTTCCAGGTAACGTCACTCGTCGATGAATCAGAGAACGGTGAAAGTGGCGAATCAATCGCCAATTTGTTGAACGAAATGTCGGGTGAAGGAATTTCTGGTTCCGGTTCGGGTTCCGGTGCCGGTGGTAGCGGAATAGAAATCGGAAGCGGAGGAGAAGGCGATGGTTCTGAGGAAGAGGAAGATCCTCCGGAATTTGTCGAAGTTGCCGAAGATTTTTATTATATGGCTCATGTTATGAGATTAATGGCAGTTCTCCATTCTCTCGTTTCGTTGGCTATGCTCGTTGCATATTACCATCTCAAGGTCAAACATTTTTTTCTATAAAAGTTTTTAATAAAACACTGCATCTGTTGTCTTTGTAATAATATTTTTGTTTATTTCTTTATCAGGTGCCATTGGCCATTTTTCAACGTGAGAAAGAGGTCGCTCGTCGCGTCGAATTCGACGGTCTTTACATATCGGAAACTCCGGAAGAAAACGATTTCAAAGCACTCTGGGACAAAATTGTCATCTCCGCCAAAACTTTTCCTGTTAATTATTGGGATAAATTCGTCAAGAAAAAAGTACGACAAAAGTACAGTGAAGCTTATGATTTCGATCACATAAGCAATCTTCTTGGTATGGAAAAGACGTCGTTCAGCCAACAGGAAGTCGAAGGCTCCGGAGCATGGTATTTGTAAGTATTGTCGCGATTTTCGTTTCGTTAGAAGTTTTCGTTCGCGGGGAGATAAAAAATTAACAATTTTTGTCATTTTTTTTGTTTTCACAGCATTATGAATATCGATTGGAAATATCAACTTTGGAAAGCTGGAGTTACTATCACCGATAATGTAAGTTAATCATTTTTTTTTAATTTTCTTTTTTAAAATACTGAATAACTAATTTTTTTGGTAGTTATGTACTTTAGCGGCTTTTCCGAAAAACGATGGAACATTTTTTTTTTCTTCTCCGTACTTCTTTCCGTATTTCCGACAATTTCAAAACCCCTTAAGTTATGGTTTTTATGGGAAATGTCAGCCTCCCCCGACGGAATTTCATTAATGGTGACTAATTGAAGCAGTTCATGCTAAAAAAAAAAAAATATTGCATCGATTTTCAGAAAAGCCGCTAAACTGCATAATTACCATTTTTTTGTATAACTATTTCTAAGTAATTCAATTTTTGTTCAGAATCAAATTCTAAATAATTCAATTTTCGTTTGAAACCAAATTCTTAATAGTGCAATTTTTATTTTAAAAAAATTCTAAATTATTTAATTTTTGTTTAACAGAAAATTATAAATAAACACATTGATCATTGACGTGAAGAATGATATTTTATATAAATAAAAAAATTATTTCGTTTCAGTCCTTCGTATACAGTTTGTTATACTTTGCTTTCTCCGTAATGGGAAATTACAACAATTTCTTCTTCGCGGCTCATCTGCTCGACGTAGCCGTTGGATTCAAAACACTCAGAACGATATTGCAGTCAGTAACGCACAACGGAAAACAGCTCGTCCTCACTGTGATGCTGTTGACGATTATCGTCTACATATACACTGTAATAGCGTTCAACTTTTTCCGCAAATTTTACGTCCAGGAAGAGGATGACGAAGTCGACAAAAAGTGTCACAGCATGGCCACGGTATTACTCGAATCTTTATCACTTTGTTTTTTATATGATTTTCAATTTTTCGCCAAAATTTGTCGAACAACCTTCCAGCAAATCCAATTCAGTGAAATTATCTAACTATTAAATAAATAAAAAATAAATATAAAAAAAGAATAATTAAATTTAAAGAAAAAATTTAAAGAAATTCAGCGAATTATCCAGCGATTAAATAAATGAAAAAGAAAAATTTGATAAAATCCACTGAGCGAGGCTCAGGCAATAAATTGTTCTTCTCGATTGTCAATTTGCATTAAATTTTCTATTTAATAAATTGTAAAAAAATATATGAAAAGGATAATTTTTAGATAAACAGATCGGTACTTTTTTCATTCTGGTGGTCAGTTTTTCAAAAAAGTGAATCCATTTCGAATCTTGAAGAAGAATCTATTTTCAAAATGAAAGTTTTGATAATTTTTTTTTCCAATGACCAACATATTTTTGTTTGTCCGGCAGTGCTTCTTGTTCCATTTGTACAAGGGAGTAAGAGCAGGTGGTGGAATCGGTGACGAAATTGGTGAACCGGATGGCGATGATTATGAAATATATCGGATAATGTTTGACATTACCTTTTTCTTCTTCGTCATCGTCATTCTTCTTGCTATCATTCAAGGTACCATTACAATTATAGTGTCTAAATTAATATAATCAGTGATAACTAATTAATTTGATAATTTATCAATTTAAAAATCTTTCAATTATTATTGAAAAATCCAATTTGAAGTTTATTAATTCTAAACTGAAACTTTTTAAGGTTTGATCATCGACGCTTTCGGAGAGCTTCGTGATCAATTGGATAGCGTGAAAACGGACATGGAGAGCAAATGTTTCATTTGCGGATTGGGCAAAGAAACGTTGGATACTGTGCCTCATGGATTCGACACGCACGTTCAACAAGAACACAATCTTGCGAATTATATGTAAGTTTTATTTATAAAAGAAAACATCATTTTTATACGAATCATTTTTATTATCTAACAAATAAAAAATTTAAATCTTAAAAAACCAAAATTCAAGCAAAAGAAAAAAAAAGTCAAGCAAAAAAAAGAACAATTAAACCATACCGTTATTTCCTTTTGCTGAGAGTTTTGCGCTTTTAGCACTCCCCTGCCCTTTCCATAAATAA
The DNA here is from genome assembly GCA_963989365.1 of Rhimphoctona megacephalus. Lineage (NCBI taxonomy): Eukaryota > Metazoa > Arthropoda > Insecta > Hymenoptera > Ichneumonidae > Rhimphoctona > Rhimphoctona megacephalus. Next base: position 14,560,948 of record OZ022421.1, on the reverse strand, counting down.
TAATTTAAATGATAATTCATTTGATATTCCTGGTGATTTATTATTAGTTTTTGTTTTTAAATTGAAAAGTAATTAAAAAAAAATTCAAATCATAAATCGGTTTTTTTCGACCCTAGCTACACAATATAATTTTTAGTACCTTACTTACACACTATCGGTCTATTGGACCGACGACTTTTATTGCTCTATAACATTGTAACAAACGCGTCTATTAAGGTTTAATTGTAGTGAAATCGAAACGCCAGACTCCGACCAATCCGGGGAAGGATTAAGTAATGCCAAAAAGTCGTTTGATAAAAAGTTAGAACGTTTATGAAAAGGCGTGAAAAAAAGGTGAAAATGTAGTGTGGCTGTCAACCCCGTAGTGTGTAGCTAGGGTTAATATTAAAATCGCATTTTTTCTATCTTATCTCACAGTTTTATCAAATTTGATGTTTTAGTTAATAATTGACGTCGATATTTTATCAGTATTTTAAAAAATTTTTACTGTTTATTCGATTTTGAGGTTTTTCCTGATGCATCTGATCAACAAGCCGGACACGGAGTACACGGGTCAGGAGACATACGTTTGGAATATGTATCAGCAGCGTCAATGGGATTTCTTTCCAGTTGGTGACTGTTTCCGTAAACAGAACGAGGCTGTCGAAGCTTAAAATTTTCGTAATAGCTTGAAAATGCATTGAACAGAGAAAAAAAAAGAACAAAATCAACAAACAGAAAAGAAAAGAAAAATGGAAGTCCGAAGTGGAGTATAATTGCTTCCCGTAGCGTGCCGATAAGTAGCGCAATCGACTTTATAGTCCAAAAAAAGACGAAAAAAATTGGCGAGTCGTACGTCGCATGAAAAAAAGAAAAAATCAAAAAGAACAAAAAAAAATACAAACACACGTAAAAAATCAACTTTTTAAACCTCTAGATTTTTTATCGTGTCACACAGCAAATTACCTCGTGGTTTTTTAGGAGTATAATGATATAAAATATTAATATAGGACATTTCCTTCGGCGATCGATCGCGCTTTAAATCCAGCGACCGTTAATTTTTTGCAATCCCGAAAAAAAAATGAGAATCGACGACACACAAATACAAACACACACCGATCGCTGATATAGGCAAAAAAAAACACAGTTAGAGCGAATCTTCTTAAAAATAGACCAATCGAGAATCAAAACGTACGAAAGACGGCCCCGAGAATAAAAATAATCAAAAAACCAAACAAAAAAATAATCTCGATCGACGAGATCGAGGCGGCGACGTCTGTTTTTCTATCCTCGTTAAAAATTTACCTATTTTTCCAACTTTATAACGGTGCGGATGACGAAGAAGAGAGAGGGAGAAAACCAACAAAACAAAAACTTGGAAACTAAAATATCGCCGATTGTGCATAGCCCTCGAGAATAATAGTAATAATAATAATTTTTCTTTTTTCTTTCAACTATAAGTAGATCTTGTTCGAAGAATAAGAATTTATGAAAAATGCACAAATTTAGTATCCCACAGTGTGTATCTCTACGAAAAAAATTTAATCATTAAGGTGCCTTTTCATGATGACACTAGACGCTGGCTTCAAGCGTCAAATCGGGTCACGTCTCTTCCCCTTCCAGAAATCGAGCGTCAAAATACGGTCAAACGCTTGACCGTGTTTTCAAGCATTAAAACGCTCGGTCCCAGCATCCGATCGTCACGTGATCAGGCTCTGAGTATTATGAGACCGTGTTTTGTAGAGGGGGAAATAGCGTAAAAGCTAAACACGATTAGCTTTTATGCTATTTCCCCCTCCACACGCACGTGGCTGAGCTGACACTTGAAGCCAGCGTCCAGCGTCAGTATGAAAAGGCACCTTTATGAGGAGTTACCAGACAATTGGAGCAATTCGACTTTTTTATCGAATACGATTTTCGAAAAAATCGCATTTTTTTTCTCGACTCTTACAGCGCTGCTTCAACAAATATACAAATATATTTTTTTGCTTTCCAACGGTAATATTTTACCAACTTTACAATGTCCTAAAACTCCTTCTTCCGACTGCTGAAGATACACATTTCGTATTTAAAAAAATAAATAAATCAAAATAAACGACGAATCAAATAAAAAATATTGCCCGCATGCTAAAGACACTCGTCGAAAGTGCTTTGCATGTTACAACCTGGCAAACAACATTAAAAAATGGCGAAGTATATTTATTATTATTATTATTATTAATTATTATTATATAAGTTAAATATATCCAATGTTTATAAGAGGATGCAAGTTTTTGCTTCCATTGTAAAATCGTTTGATCACTAATATCGTTGACTGAGTTTATCCATAATATATCATCTGAAAATTGTCAATATATATTGTAAATAAAACTCTTCGGCAGAACTACCCATAATGTCTCAACAAATTAATCACTTTTTTTCTCAGAAATGAAATTCCTTTCGTTAGAATTCTATCGATCGAACCCTTACAACTTTTAAGGGGAAATATACATCTCGAAAGAGTAAAAAAAAGTAATAGGATTTTTTTTTGGAAAGCCATTGGAGCAATGGGACGAAGGTTTTTCGTGACTAAAAACACACATTTCCAGAAGTATTTGCAATTTTTTTCATGCAGAAAAAGTGACGCAGAACCGTGACGGTAACAGGAAAATTCACCTCCGGAAAATTCGTACCGGAAAATTCGCCTTTGGAAAATTCGCTCCCGGAAAATTAATCTCCCAGAAAATTCGCCTCCGGAAAATTCGCTCCCGGAAAATTAATCTCCCGGAAAATTCGTCTCCGGAAAATTCGCTCCTGGAAAATTCGCCCTCCGAAAAATTCGTCTTCAGAAAATTTGCCCACACACATCACCGAAGTGCTCAGCATCCACCCCACGATTCCACATACATCGCGATTTCGCACACCCCACGATTCCACACGCATCGCGATTTCACACACCCCACAATTCCATACACATCACCGAACTGCTCAGCACTCATCCCACGATTTCACACACATCGCGATTTCACACACCCCACGATTCCACACACATCACTGATTCCGAATTTTCTGGGTGGTGAATTTTCCGGGGGCGAATTTTCCGGGGGGGGGGGTGAATTTTCCGGGAGTCAAATTTCCGGAGGCCAATTTTCCTAGATTCAACCGTGACATAGCTTCGTAAATAGACTATCGTTTAAAAAAACGCGTAACGGACGAATTTCAAAAACCATTTGACCGATTTGCTAAAATATTTTCATGGTCATTCTATACCCAACAATTTATTGTGTACCGTAGGATTTTTTTTCTATATCCCTTAGTTTTCTTGTTTTTGATAGAAAACCAAAAAAAGTTGACTCAGAAATAGCGTTTTTTTTGTTCAAAGGTTCGTCGTTTGGTGAAAAATGAATCTTTTTGAAATCGGCTACGCTACACTAAAGATATTAATACCTAGGTTAATATCCCACTCCATTTTTATTGTCAGTCGATTTTTGACGAAGGTACACCCGTTATCGTTTCAGATTTAAAAAAAAAGGAATTTTTTTGACGACGCCGTATTGCAGCCTTGTTCCATTTTTTAGAATAAAAAAAATTGTAAATGTTTCTCACAATGTATATATTTTCAATCATGAAAAACCTTCATTCGATTGCTCGAATACACTGAGAAAAGAAGTTTGTTGTTTGAAGAAAATTTTTGTTGAATCAACAAATTGCGACGAACAAAATGAAATATGTTAATTCAACAAAAATTTTGTTGATTCAACAATATTTATTTGAGCCAGCAAATTAAGTGGTTGAATTAACCAAATTTTTATTGAGTTTACGAATTTCATTTTGTTCGCCACAATTTGTTGATTCAACAAATTTCTTTTCTCAGTGTAGCTTTCCTAAAAAAATTTTTTTTTACTCACTTATTTTTCGAGTCTTCTAGGTGTATACGTCTCTTTAATTCAAATTAATTATAGTACTACGAATACCGATAGCGATAGGTCTGCGGTCGGTGTATGGCTTCGGCGATCTCCCAAGTTGAGCAGCCTCAAGTGAGGCTAATACTTGGTTGGGTGACCGCTTAGTCATGCACCGGCTCATGCTTCAATCGTTGAATGGAAGGCAGTTTTTCTGAGTTTCTTATAGTGAAACCAACTGAATCTCAGTAAAAATATAACCGTCTTTATCGACTGAGTTTTCCACAGTTTCCCTCGTGCAAATGCGATGCAGTTGTGCGTTAGAAAAGAGTGGCTGTGGGCCATAATCTTGGAAAAGTCTCACAGGAACATGTAATTTAGTGAAGTGTGCGAAAAGTAAGATCAAAGTGATGGAATGGGCTCGTAAAAACCCCCAAAGGTATAAGAAAGAATATTATAAATTATGGTTACGATTTTTAAAAAAATCACAAATAACAAGATTAAACATTATTCGATAAATAGCAGTTTTTGATGTTGTCAAATAAAATATAACACCAAATGAACAATATTTTCAGAGATTTATGTTTATGTGATGAGATTCATTGACAAAAATTGGTTCTTCCATCATACTAATTTGAAAAGAATGAAGATTTGTTAATGTTTTAGATTTTATTTTTTTTTAAGTAGATTATTAGTAGAAATTAAGTAGTTATTCAATAGAACGACTCTCTTCATCCGTGCATGAATTAATTATTTTTTCATTAATAAAACTAATTTGATTGAACTCGACAGTTTGAATCATCGAGAAAAAGTCTTTTTTTTACTATCAAAATTAAATTGGTCAAATTTTCACACCCTTTATCCAAGATTATTGATATTTCTACGACGAAAGAAAAATAATAAATACCAAAATTATACTCATTCAAGAAAATGCAGACTGTGACATCACCAATAATGTAAATGTACATAAAATGAAAACGAATTGTTTTCGACTGTGCCTCAACCAAAAAATCGAAAAAAAAAACACAAATTGATTCTGTCAAAATTGCATTAAAAGAAATTTCACAACTTTCAACTGACGATATTTATGTCGTCACGATTTAAACAAAAAAAAGCAAAGATCAAAATCATTCACGAATTTGCAAATTTTCATATCGCCAAAAAATATATGAAATGGGGAAAAAAGTATTTTCAACTATTTCGCCACAAAAAAAAATTCGAAAAAAATAACAAATTAATTGTATTAAAATTTCATCAATTATAACTTTACACCCGTCAATCGAGGTTATTTAAATTGTTCGATTAAAAAAGGAAAAAAAACAAATAGCAAGATTACTCAATGAAGAACTTGCAGATTTTGGTATCGTCAAAAACAAATATATAAAATGACGATAAAAATATCAAAAATTCTTCCTCATTCAGAAGAAAAGAACAAAAAAATCAATGCAAACGTGAGAAGTTGGTGGATTTTAAGAATCGTAAATGGTTTCAACCCTTTCACACTAGTTTTTGGAGTGACTGTACGCGAGTGCATACGCAGTAAAATGAATATCCTTCGATTCAAAATGGTAGGAAGTTCTGGGTGAAAATTCATCTTGTAAAATGAATTCGCAAGAGGATCGACACGGAAAAAAGGAATAAAAAACAGGAAGCGAAGCGAGTACTCGACGTTGGAGGATTGCTCGAGCGATTCGAGACTGGAGGGTGAAGTTTCGCGTGGCGTCTGATTAGGGGATGAAAATGGGGTCGCGCGCAAGCACCTCGGTCGTCACGCCGTCGTCCGTGAGTCCGGGTGAAAATGCACCCTTGCATGGGAGTGTCAGCGGGCGGTCGTTATTGCAATCAAAATTCTAATATGCAACCGAGAAATGGAATATGTGACAAAATCGAAAATTACATATCGGAGCTGAGCCAGTGGTGAGTGAATTTCATCGACCCTTCGTCGACGCTTTTCTCCAGAGATTCGATCGTTTGTTTGTTTTTTTAGTTTTTTTCTTTCGTGTTTTGTCGGCGTGTATCCGGTGTCTCTCTCAACGAGGGGTGTTTCCCGGGTCAAAGTGCGGCCGTTGTTTACTACGAGGTTTTACGATCATCCACTGTTTCAAACAGTAGTGCGTATCAACGCGATTTTTTCAAATAATTTTTCATTTCTTTCTTTTTCCTTTTATTCGAAGTAATTTCGAAGAAAATTTGAGCTATTTTCCTTTAGTACTTTTATTTTCAGCTGCCTGTAGCCGGTACCCAAATCCGTTGGCTTCTTTTTTCTAAATTATTTTATTTATATCCTCAGTGTTACTTTTTGATCGTCACAATTAATCAGATCGGTTGCATCTGGAGCCAAAGAGTCTTCCGAATTATTAGAATACAATAAATAATTTACACGCTATTTTTTTGTATTCAAGACCCACAACTATTGTCCTGCTTTTAATTAACTCTTAAAGTATATTTGGGGTCTAGAATATGCCAGATCCTTGTGTGTTCTCCAGGGTAGTGTTCAGGGTAGCTGAGGGGCTGATTTTGGAAAATAAAAATGATTTTTTACAGGTCAGTATGGAGGACTATTATTCTTGGGCAATTTCTGTCGATAGTCCTTTATTCGATGACCCAATTGAATCATCACATAAACACAGTCTCCAAACTGGGTCTACCAACAGGTCAATCATTTTTTTCAGTACGAATTTATTTAAGGATGAAATTAAAAATCGTTTTTTCATCATTCGTTTTTGTTGTTCGAACAGGTCAAAATTTGCCGCATTATGCGATGATGTGTCTCGTTTACACGACGTGGATGTCGTGCAGAGGCTCCGGAAATGGACTTTTGTCCGTTATAAAAGCTCGCGGATGGCGATATTTATTACTCGCTTTGATAGATGTCGAAGCAAATACCCTTATTACAGCCTCCCATCGATTCACAAGCCTGGCTAGTATACAGGTTCGTCAAATTTATCAACAATTTTATTTTCCTATTTTTTTTTTAAACCACTTATTTTTATACCAAGTATTTTTTATCAGACGACGATCTTGTGCATTTTATTTTCTCTTGAGACGATCCAGCAGTCGTTTTTAGTCGGTGAAAATTCTGCTGGACATTTTTCTCCAACACAGTTGAGTTTTCGACGAAAATAAATGTTACACCTTGTTCCCTTTTCATCAGAAAATAAGATGTAACATTTATTTTTCTCGAAATATCAAGCATCTCGAGATAAAAATGTGAATCTGCTTTTCGGCTGTCTCACTCGGACTGACGCAACTGATAGAGCGCCTTAAAGCATTTTTATACATTTACATACCATTTACATATCGAACATTTATTATTTCTAAAAAAATTTTATAATTGTTCGGTTACTTTAGATATTTTGATATCTAGACAATTGTATATATTCGAATATAGCACTATTAAAAGATATCCAAATTCCGAAAGGTTTAACAAACAGTTTTTATCAAATCAAATGTTATCAAATTTCATGGCATCTGAAATTATGTTCTTTTTTATTTTTATTTATATATATTTTTTTAATGTTCTTGTGAGCCCTCCAAGATCGTTGTCCACAGACAGTCATTCCTAATGCAGTACTGTATCGCATTTGCATAAAGACTCAGGGAAACTGTGAAAAATCTGCACCGGTATAGTCGGTTACATTTTTACTGAATTTAAGTTGATTAACACCATCAGAAACTCAGAAAATCTGCCTCCCGCTTAGCGTTGAAATTTTTATTTTTTCCATGATATTTCAATCAATGTTTCGAGGAACTTAAACACTTTTTTCTTATTAAGCTTTTAGATTGTGTCGCTATACCAGTGGCTCTGGCACTTTCGTGTCTAGTTCTGGGTGTGCGATATCGAATGGTTCACATAGTTGGTATTTCCGTATGTCTCATGGGCGTTGGATGCCTGGTTTGGGCTGGGATTGATGACAATAAAGATCTCAGCGCGAATGGCAAGTTTTTATTAACATTTTTAATACAACAATTATATGCATCATAATTTAATATAATTGAAATAATAATAATGATAATCTCGAGACGATATTTCGATGTGAATATATTTTGAACAATACTGAAATCTTGATATTGTTACTTAATAAATATTGATGTCGATGTGTTTATAATCATTTTAGGAAAAAATCAATTGGTAGGAGACATGCTTTGTCTTGGAGGTGCTGTGCTCTTCAGTGTTATCACAGTTCTTCAGGAACTCGCTGTAAAAACCGTTGATATAATCGAGTATCTTGGGATGATTGGATTTTTTGGAACTATACTGAGCTGCATACAAATGTAAGACGAGAAAAAAAGAGCTTTACTTAATTATTTCATCTCTTTATTCAATAATTCCTACCAATATTTAATCTTTATTATTATTTATATCTACTGCTTATTTCACGCCACTTGTACATTTCGAAACACTTGACTTCTTAAATTCATACAAATTTTCTATATATTTTTTTTTATAAGAAGAAAGTAAATACGTACGTCAGGAATTTCATCTTCGTCAATTAATCGATCGTACGTAGAAACTGGAAATTAAAAAAAATACGATTTTTTTAGAAACATTGACTTTTCGATAAAAAAAAGTGTAAATCTAATGGAAAATATTTTTTCTGGAGGCTGGATTTATTTTTTTTTCTCGAAACCCTATAAAAACTGTAAAATTTCTGGTAGTAGTTTTTTGTACTACCCTTAGTTTTCTATTTATCATGGTCTGAAACTAGAGATGCAAAACAAAACTCAAAAATTCAACCGACTGTAACAAAATTGAAAAAAAAAACGGTCAAACCGAAAAACCCCATAATCTAATTCTATTAATTTCTCGTTAGAAAAGTAAATAAAATTGTACGAATCCAAAGGGATCAGGGTTTCAAACTTTTGAAGTGAGATCAAATATCTTAAATAAATAAAATAATAATTTATTAAAAAAACAATATTAAAAAATATAAAAATTTAATAAAATAAAATATAATAAACGATAATAAAATTATATTATATCATATAATTATATTAGGACCGACAGCGATAGGTGCACGGTCGGTGTGTGACTCCGGCGATCTCTAAAGTTAAGCAGCCTCCAGCGAGGCCAATACGTGGTTGGGTGACCGCGCTTAGCCATGTACCGGCTCGCGTATCAATCACTGAGCAGGAGGCAGTTTTTCTGAGTTTCTGATGGTGCTAATCAATCGGAACTCAGTAAAAATATAGCCGCCTGTATCGACCGTATTTTCCACAGTTTCCCTTGGCCCTCGTGCAAATGCTATACAGCGGTGCATTAGGAAAAGGTGGCTGTGGGCAACACTCTTGGGGGGTTTCTTAGGAACAATGAAAATAAAAATAAATATTAATTAAATTAATAAAATTATTTAAAAATTATGAAAATTATTGAATAAAAATAAAAATATAAAATATCTTTATTTTTTAATAATTCCTACGAATATATTTCTGATTTAAGAGCCGTACTGGAGCGTTTACAAATTGAATCGGCATCGTGGGGAGTTGCTGCACCGGTTTTGATATCAGCTTTAATTTTCTATTGCATAACCCAGTTTGTTTTTTTTTCACTGGTTCCTGTGATATTATTTGAGTCAGGGGCGACAGCACTGCAATTGGCCTTGTTAACAGCCGATTTTTTCAACGTTCTCATCGGCATGCTCACACATCAATACAGAGTAAGAAAAATAAAAATAAAAAATTAATCCATTTTTCGATCGATCTTTTTTTTCATGAAACAAATTGAAAGAAGAGTCATTTTGTATTCTTTCTTATCATTCCAGTTCCATACCTTGTACTTTCTTTCATATACACTCACGATGACCGGTATATTTATATACGCGATCAAAAGAACGCCAATGTCATCGAACTCGAGAAGACAACATGTCGATGCGCCTGTACCCGATTACAGGTAAAACTTTATCATTTAAACTTTACATCAAATGTTTTTTTTTATGTAAAGAAGATTTGAAGGAAAAGGTCTCTTATGCAAAGTCTCATTAATTCTAAGTAGTTTTCTCTTAACACTTGAACTTTTCTGTAGCAATATAAAGGCTACATGGGGTCCATACTAATCCTTGATCTTTAACCCTAGACCCCTACAACAGGGTTGAAAACGACCCCAATTTTTTTCGCAAAATATGACTCTTTCGCATTTTCTCAAAACTTTTTTCATTTTATATAGTTTTTATCATTATATTATCATCAAATGCGACTTTATCATACATCATTCTCTTCGTTATTAAAAAACGAAGAAAATAATGTATAATTAAACTTCATTATTGCATATGAGAAACATTTTATCCTTAGGAGAAGATTGGGGTCATTTTCAACCTTGTCGTACGGTTTACGTTCGAAAAAATATATTGTAGGGGTCTAAGGTTAAACGGTTACCTATAATCTATTTCTCTGAACGTAAAACCCTACGAGGGAGTCGGCAATGAGTCCAATCTTCACTTTGGCATAAAATGTTCCCCGTATGCGATAATAAGGTTCAATTATACACCATTCTCTTCATTTTTTTTATAAAGAAGATTATTCTCTTCATTATCAATAAACGAAAAGAATGGTGTATGATAAAGTCGCATTTGGTGAATATTTAACAATGCAAACTCTATAAAAGGAAAAAAAGTTTCGAAAAATATAAAAAAGAAGTTTTTTGCTAACAAAAATTGGGATTGTTTCCGATCCCGTTGAAGGAGTCTAGAGTTAAGGCTTGAAAGAATTTGAAAATATGTTTGGTCGATTAATAATTTTATTTCTAAACGTTGACGAGTGCACTTCCATGTAAAAACACGAAGGTTCCATGGGGTGTAGACTACTCCAGCGTTTATACACTATTATCAAGTTAAAAGTAATGGAGATTAAGGGTAAAAAAATGGTGTATCATTGTCAAGTGTTTCTAAATGGAAAATTACTATTTAAAAATTAAAAAAAAGAACACCAAGTACTAAAAAATTGTGTCCTAAGTTATTGAATGGTCACCGTGCATTTTTGTTCTTACTTTAGAAGAAAAACCCAGGCCCATTTATTTATACAAAAAAAATGCATTAACAATTATTGTACATTTTCATAAAACTACGTGTTGAAATTTGGGTCCAAAATTGGCCTGGGCTTTCCAGGTCTCAGGTGAACTTTAAGGTTGAACAAAACTTTATCGGTGTTCATTAGAGACCCTTAAATTAGTACAAACTAGAACTAATTACTCAAAATATTATCATTAAATTGTAATGTTTCCTTTCATGACTTTCATCATCGTTTCATTCTCACTGGATCAAAGTGACGTCATTTTAAGACGGATGTCTCATCCAGACGGAGGTGAGGTGGAAATGGCGACTAGCTCTGGAATGTCTGCTGTGAGCGGTACCCTCGATATAAAAGCTTCGACATTAGGAAGCGAGCGTGAAACGATGGAAGCTACGAGCTTACCACTTAGCGTAAGCTCCGACACGGCCTTTACCTCTTTCTACGGTAGCCAAGCGAATTTGTAGATAGATAGTAAACACTTGAATATAATTGCCAATAAACGAGGAAGAAGACGGAAGAAAAAGTGATGAATCATGCGACGAAAGCATTGCGATGTATAATCTTCGATATAATCGTGTTACGAACTTCCACAAAATACTCTCTTTAACTCTTTCTCTTTCGCCCAAGGTCTCTCACTCATTTTTTCATGATAATTCAACCGAGCAATATTGTAAACTCTATAAATAGTGTTTATTAATTATTTAAACACCAAATAGTGTTTATGAGTTATTTAAACAATAAATAGTGTCTATGAGTTGTTTGAACACTATAAATAATGGTTATGAATTATGTAAACACTATAAACAGTGTTTATAAAGTCTATAAATAGTGTTTATGATTTATTTAAATACTATAGATAGTGTTTATAATTTGTTTAAGACGAGCAATCACTTTAGGAGACCGAAAATTAGATGATTTTTTGGTTTTTTTTTTATTGTGAAAAAAAAACGGAAATTTCCGTAATTCTGACAATAATTTATTCATATTTCCATACATCTCTGGTAATTTTTTCAAGTTACTTCATGCATTAATTAAGATGTAATCCGCTATGTCCCTTGGCGTGTCCTCATCGTCGTTGTCGATTTGCGGGAATTGTGCAGCTCGCAATTCGCATTTGAAATAGTTCAACAAATTTTTATACATTCTTGAGATGTTTTTTAAGAACATGAACCTAAATTTTGAAAAAAAAAAACATCGAGACTCGAATGTTGGAACGTGTTTGAAAAAAAATCATCGATTTTCAGCATTTTTTTCCCCGACATTTTGCAATAATAAATATGTTTTAAACAATCTAATCTTTCCAACTTTAGGTTCATGTTTTAATAAATTATATTTTGTAAACGTGTTCCAAATTTGAAGATGATCCATCAATTATTTTTTGAGTTATGATTCCCTCAAATTGAAAAAATGTCGTTTCGAGAAAAACACGTTTAAAGTTTGAGCGCACTTGGGAGTCGAGCGGAGAGTCCTTATCATTTATATACATACCGTTAGAAGGAATCCGAATATCGTTTTGAAATTTTCAGGGTGTATTCTTAAGATATTTTGCTAACGATTTATGAAATAAAAAAAATTGATTTTTTGAAGCATCTAAAGTGGTTGCTCGCCTTAAACCCTATAAATTGTGTTTATGAGTTATCTAAGGGGAACCAAAATTTTTTAATTGTCGGAACCATTTCCAACAATGGTGATACATTGGCTGATTATTTGAAGTGTCTAAAAAGAGAGACAAAAAAGCAAGACCCGATCGGCTGAAGCGTATTTCCGATCCAGAACGCGAAAACTCGAAACCAAGCCCTTAACTGCCCAAGTTTTTGTCCTTGCCAGTTGTACATTTTTTGACACATTTCTATAAGTACTATTTACAGAAATAAACATTAGTTTGATCATTAAATATTTTTTTTTTGCAGAAACACAATTATTTTTCGTCGATTTATTGATGTTAATTTAAAATTTCTCGATTCATTGAAAGTCGTTGCTTTTCAATAATAACCGTTTTGATGTGCTCCAAATATCTGAATGGATATTTGTAAAAAATGATAAAAATTAATCAGACTCGAAATCTGTCGATTTATTGCAGAATACCGGATTTTAAAGAATAAGTCAACAAAAGAATAGAAAAAAAATTCTATTATTTCTCGTATTTCCGCGAGAAATGTTTGTATGATAAAACCGATGTTTATTTTTTGTAAATAATACTTATAAAAATGTGTGAATAAGTTTGCGACTTGCAAAGACAAAAAATTAAACGGTTGAATAATTATTTCGGGGTTTTTACGTTCTGAAGCCATCTCGACCGGAAATGCTATTCGTTGGTTCAGTTCTTGCAGTTATTTCTCACTTTTGAGCAGTAGAAACATTCAACTAAAATATATAATATAAAGTATATATTCAAGTAAAGTAATAGCTGGCGCAGGCCTCGATGGTTTCAGGCCCCTCTTAAACACTATTTATAATCTTTATAAGTTAGTTAAACACTACAGTGTTTATAAATTAGTTAAACCTTATAAACAGTGTTTGTAAGCTCTTCGAACATTATAAATAAACAGTGTTTATTAAGATTTCGTTCGGTGGGAGAGTGAGTGCCCAAAAAAGGAGAGAAAAAGTGTATATCAAACAATAAGTAACAATTAATAACGATAACAATTTTTTCTATGTAAGCTCGTGAAACGATAAAGTAGTATAGTTATGTATAATTAGGAAAAATAATGGGAGATATTATCGCAGCGTGTCCAAGGATCAAATTCTCTTAAAACTGCAAATCTTATTCGGTAGTAATTTTTTTTTCTCGATTTTTTTCCTACTCGAGGAAAAATGTGCCAAAATTTTGTGAATATTTTATTTGTTTGTTGATCGTGAGAATGAGATAGGAATATCTGTCGTTGATTGCCTTTTATCTTGACGAATTTCATTTGAATCTTTGTTTGAAGAATCATACGAATTGTCTGTGATTTTCGGGAGTTCAGAAAACTTTAATCGAAAACATATTTTTTATATCGTTTACTCTCACGTTTCGGAACGAGACATTTTTTTAATAATAAAAAAAGCGTAGAAATACTGCTCTTTTGTGGTTTCAACAGACGAGTAATTATTTATACATTTGGTATTATTGATTTTTTCGCGCACAAAACAATAGGTTACTCGCCGTTATACCGATACTTTTTAAATAAACCAAATAAGCGAAATAAACAAATACTACCCAATATTATTTACTCCTAATTATTAAAAATATTCACTAAATCATTTTCATTTAGAATTATTCATTCCTAAGAAGTATTCTTGCCCGAATTTGGACGATCAAAATCCCCGGTTCTCCACGACATTGGACTCACCTTTCCGTACTTCAATTTGAATATCACGGATTAACCCTAGACTCCTACAATCTATTTTTTCGAACGTAAACCCTGTAACGGTATCGAAAACGACCCCAATCTTCTCTTTAGCATAAACTGTTCCTCGTATGCGATAATATGGTTTAATTATGCACGATTCTCTTCGTTTTTTTATATCGAAGAGAATGATGTATGATAAAGTTGCATTTGATGAATATTTAATGATAAAAACACTCTAAAACAAAAAAAAATCTAAAAACTGCAACAAAAAGTTTTAAAAATAATTGGGGTCGTTTTCCACCCCGTTGTAGGGGTCTATTAAATAATATGATTCAATACAAAAGTACATTGAAAAGGGCATAGTGTTGAGAATGGAGGCGTAGTTGGCTTAACTACGTCCTGAGGTTGGATACGGCGAAACGAATGGCGTAGTTGACGCAACCTCCACGCACAGTTGAAGGTATTTCGTGGAGCCAACTACGGCCGCAATTTGAGGTAAAACTTTATATATTCAATAGAACCAACACATTTATTGAATAAAATTGTTTATGCCATCCTCTGATCCTCTTTCTCTCGTAAGAGCGCCTATCCTGACATGATTATGTGGCAACCTTTTTATATCAGCGTACTTTAATTGTACGATGAGCCTTAGACATTTTTAACTCGACTCGTAAAACAAGGGTTCGACTTAACTCGGCGACCGTTGGTCGGAGTCGTCGTTATTAGTTGTTTAATGATCCAATGCCGGAACCTTATGGGCACACGGGCAGTGCGACCCTTATGCGAGAGCGCTCTGCCCGTGGCCCTCTAGCGGATTTCTGCCACACCAAAAATCCAGCCAAGAAATAAGACTGTCCGGTTACGATATATATAATTCGTGTTAAACAAAATTTATTGTTTGCGCAACGAAATTTTAGTAGCTTGAGGAAAAGGTTTATTTGTTCGAATAGTAACAAAACATTTCATCCAAATTACTACTAGGTAATAAGCTTAATTACAAATTATATTCCGTTGATCTATGGTGTCATTGAATTCAATTCACTTGAAGAAGTTTATTCGATGCTATTATTTTATTAACAAGGAAACCTTCCCAGGTGTACCCCGCCGATTTTGTTCCGCTTGGAGTATGTTATTCTACATTGAAATCTAAGAGACACATATTTTTTTTTTTTTTTGCGGAAACTCATATTTAAGGGGTGAAACACACCCCTAAAGTTGAGGTCTCCTAGGGGAGGTTGTTCAGTTCCATATATATGCAGACAAGGGGGCAAAATCAAACCAATTGCATTCAATGCTTCATAAAAAGTTATGACTACTCGATTTTTTTCAGCCCTGAGGGGGTGAATAAGCCGAAGTTATAGGGGTTGAAAATTAAAAAAACGTTATAACAAATAGAATATGCTCGATATGGTAGTGAAAAAAATTGCATAATTAACAGTTTCAAAAGTTAAGAGATACATGTTTTTGCATTTTTTGAAAAAATGCATCCTTAAGGGTGTACTACCCTTACATCCGAATACCTTTAATTTCTGTAGATACGTATTTTTTTAAGTATCTATCTGCTAGAAAATATTCTTTTGGATATAGAATATATCGTGAGATTGTTTAAAAAGATTGTTATCAACATAAAAAAAAATCCCTTGAAAATAATCGATAGAACATATGATTCAGGCATTGCAGATAATGAAAATTCTTTTCTTGAGAGATCGAAAAGTAGCTTTTTTCGCGATTTTGTTTCAACCAAGTTTTTGATGTTTCATTAAATCACTCTTAAAGAATAGAGGATGAATACTTAACGTTATTTTCATTTTTTACACTATTTTTTTTTCTATCATTGAAAATGTCCTATAAAAAAATGATGTGCACGATTCTAGCCGTAATTATTGTCTGAAACAAAATTTTAAAAAGATTATTAATTTGCATGTGTGTCACTATTTTGCTATGGAGAGTTTATTTTTATTTTTATTTCTTTATTTTTTATTATCAAAAAACTGTTGCAAAAATCGCCGAAATTCGTTCTCGTTTTGTTAGAGAAAAAGAAGTTTGTTATACACGTGATGTTTGTTGTTACAATCACGTAGCAGTAAATGAACTGATATGTTTTATCATTTCGAACCTTACTTTGTATATGTTCGTTAGCCCTGCTTATTAGCTATCTAATTATTCGAGTTGATATTCTACTTCACCTATCATTGAAAGAAGTTTCAAAATACGTTGATAAGAAATATATAACTGTTATCTGCCTCTGCCTCTCTTATTTGACATATGATGGCCTGTGCTACGCTTATAAGTCGCGTTCTTCAGAAATTGCTTCAATTCGATAAGTGCGAGTTAGAAGGAATTTATCTCGTGATAAAATAATATCAACAATCAAAGGCGTGTATAGCTCTGTGTTTTGTTTGCAATCAAAAGTTGTTAAAAGTTCCATAAGTTAAGAAATCAAGGGTATTTATTATCAAAAATGAAAGTGAATCCACTTAATGTGATACGATTAGTTTTGGCACATTTTCAAGCCCTATACATACCTGAAAGCCCTATAAATAATGATGAAATACAATTAAAAGAAAACATTGAAAATATATTAACGAATGCTATGCAAGATTACATGGGCGTCGAAACAATCGTAGAAGATTCATTATATTTCCAAGAACCTTACAAAGATTGGATTACAACCTTACAGATTGATATGAAAATAGTAGAAGATGAAGAATGGGGATTGGCAATCAATGATCCGGTACTACCCCCGGATGTTTGTACTACTGATGATGAATCTGTTTCGTACGAGTATAAATCGAGGGCAGTCAACTATTGGAGAAGTGGCAAAACTAAAAATTTGAGCCTATCAAGCGTTAGACAAAAATTTAGAAAAGTACAATCAGTGACTCAATTAAAAAGATGGGCTAAATATTTAAATAAAGGTGGAACTTATAAAGAAAAAATAGCTAGAATTTGCGAGTACACTTTAGCCAATTTTAAAGCTGCCGTTGATGCTACATGACATCGACTTGAAAAAATGGGCAATGCAAGCACAAAAAGAAATCGGTCATGAAGATGTTCGTTTTAAGGCGTCAGACAAGTGGGTACACTCATTTAAGAAAGCTCATAGGATTGTTTCCTGAAAAATTAGTAAATTTATCACAAAAAAAAGTATTGAAAATGCAGACAATCTGCGAAAGCTTGCTGAACAATTTGTTTCTGAAGTGAAGAACGATATAGAAGAATATGGGTTATCAAACGTCTACAATTCGGACCAAAGTGGTTTCCAATTAGAAATGCATTCTGGAAGAATATTAGCGGTTGAAGGAAAGAAACAAGTTGAATGCCTTGTACAATCAATTGCTTCTACAACACATAGTTATACGATTCAGCCCATTATAGCAGGTGACGGAAGGCTTCTTTCTCCGCTATTCTGGATTTTGAAAGAACCAAGTGGTAAATTTGGTCCAATAGTGGAATCGTCACTATTCAGACCAGAAAACGTTTACATAGAAGTATCGAAATCTGGAAAACTCACTTCAGGCAATAATAAAAATTATTTTTTTAGAGAATTTCTTATATTGACACATAAGATACTGTTTATTTCTTGCAACGAAGCAAATTGAAAAATTAATTCATACTTTCAGAACATTTTAAAACCTGGCTACAAGATGTCTTCTTCCCCCAAGTTGGTTCAAACAGTATTTTATTAATTGACTCCTGGACTGGACATTGCCCTCGAGCTGTTGACGAAGCGAAACCTCGGGATAAAAATATAAAATTAAGAAAAATACCGCAGGGTACAACGGGAAAGGTTCAACCTTTGGATGTTTTTGGCTTCAGGATACGGAAAAATTATGGGAAACATTTTTCTGACAATGTCATATTAATGGATTATGATTTAAATTTGCATTTACGAAATAATATAATTAAGCTTCAGTCACTTGTTCACAACCAATTATCATCTCCACGATATGTAAACTTATTTAGGTATTCATGGTTCAAAAGCGGTTATAATGAATGGCGACCGGAGAATTTTGTAAATCCTGTAGATTTTAGTTTTAAAACTTGCAAAGCGCATTGTGATGTACCCGGATGTCAAAATATTGCTGTTGTTAGGTGTTCATGGTGTAAAAAATCTTTATGTTTCCAACACTTTTTTGACGATTTCCACTATTGTAAAGAATATAATGAATAATTTCATTTGTCAATCAAAAGTACATCTGTACAAAATACAGCATATAAAATATAATAAAAACAATGATACAATAATTAGAAATATTAATATGGTAACAATGTGATTGAAAAGAATTTTTATTATCTGCGATACCTAAATCATATGTTGTAACGATTATTATATATAACGAAGACGAAATCGCAATTTTTTTATTAAAACAATTTTTTTCAAGGGATTTTTTTTTATGTTGATAACAATCTTACATCCATTAATATATCCAAAATATATTAATATATCCAAAAGAATATTTTCTAGCAGATAGATACTTAAAAAAATACGTATCTACAGAAATTAAAGGTATTCGGATGTAAGGGTAGTACACCCTTAAGGATGCATTTTTTCGAAAAATGTAAAAACATGTATCTCTTAACTTTTGAAACTGTTAATTATGCAATTTTTTTCACTTCCATATCGAGCATGTTGTATTTGTTATAACGTTTTTTTAATTTTCAACCCCTATAACTTCGGCTTATTCACCCCCTCAGGGCTGAAATAAATCGAGTAGTCATCACTTTTTATGAAGCATTGAATGCAATTGGTTTGATTTTGCCCCCTTGTCTGCATATATATGGAACTGCACAACCTCCCCTAGGAGACCTCAACTTTAGGGGTGTGTTTCACCCCTTAAATATGAGTTTCCGCAAAAAAAAAAATATGTATGTCTTAGATTTCAATGTAGAATAACATACTCCAAGCGGAACAAAATCGGCGGGGTACACCTGGGAAGGTTTCCTTGTAAGTCACGGACAAACCGTATACAACTCAATTTCCGTGTGATTATTTCAAATTCAATCGATTCTGTCTCAAGTTTCATTTTTTCTTCAATGTAACCATTTATTGCGGTTGCATCACATGAAATACACTCAACTCAAATAAATGAATATTTAGCGGGAAAATCATAGCGTAGTTATCTCAACGCATGACTTTCAATGGATTAAGGCGTCTTCTCACTTTGGAAATTTAAAAAAATCGATTTTTTTTTTTTTTTAAATTTTGAAAGTACATATCTTCAAAAATGTCATCTCGAAATTTCATAAAGATCGGACGAGTCTAACTACATTTTTTGGCGACCGTTAGGTGACTACCTGAGAGTACCCGGCGATCCCTCCAAAACTTTAAACGCAGTTATCTCAAAACAAGGTTTTTCGGTGCTTTGTTGATGAAATTTCGGAAACTATCCGGCCGATTGTCATGAAATTTGAATGACATATGCTTCATAGTTATGGCTATAGCGCATATCATCAGATTTTTTAAATTTTGATTTTAAGAATTTTTTTTTTACAAAAAACTGCAAAAAAATCGTGGTTTTTTTTTACTTTTTCGAAAAACGTGCGCCATTTTGTTATTTTCGCGAATATCAAAAATCTGATGATATGCGCTATAGCCACTGACATACTGAATCTAAAACAGTTTTATTTTTTTGTTTCAGACGACCCGTCTCGGAGATACCATCAACAAGCCACGACCATAACATTTTTACACGGGTTTTTCAATGCTACTGATGTATTATAATAATTGTTTAAAAAAATAAAATAAAAATTTTTTCATGTACTTGAAAGATGTGTTTATTACATAGGATCCGTTTTATCCCATAATTTTAAGCAAAAATCCTCGAAAAAAAATCGCAAAAACAGCCTATTTTTGAGGCGCTTAAAGTGAGAAGATGCCTTAAGATTAGCTGAACGTAATATGAAGATTAGCTGAACGTAATATGACTATTGGCGCAACGAAATTCATTCGTCCAACCTCATCGCATAGTTGGTAATACTTCAATTTTTTTTTCAGTGTACCAAAGATTATAATTTATACAAATTTTTTTTTCCGTTACAAAATTTACTGGTAGGTTGAGTTCTGTAATTGCGCGTGGCGATTTCGTAAAAATGTACGATTATGAAGATCTATATTATTTAAGATTTGCACTTTCGCGGTTTTCTTTTGCAAAGGGAATTAGCGCACTCTAGCGACAAATTTCGCATTCGTCACAAGCGTTGAATGGTGCTGCCAACATTAGCGGTGTCCGCGCGAAACATGGAGCAAAGTTGTCAAAAATAAAAGAAAACTTTGTAATACCAACGAAGTCAGATTTATATAGAAGCCCAGTTCTTATGGGCGCCTTGAAGACAAACTTTCTGCGACCCGAACTGCCGCTCCGCGGCGCGGCGTTCGCTCTGTGACGTCACTAGCGACCAGCTGCCATGTTGCCATGGAGACGGGGAAGCGTGGAGTGACGTATCTCTCTTGCACATTTAAAAGCAAGAAGATGCTTGGACTGAGCGCGTGGGGTCAAGTGATCGAATCCTACAATTGAAGTTTCTTTTTTTTATGTAAAATGTATATAAATATTTGAGACCACTTTCTTTGTAATATAGTTTTTTTACACAATGAATGTCTTTAAGAAAATGACGCAAACACGGACCATTCAGATAAGCGGTATGAGCTCGACGTGGGGTGAAGTGTTCAAACCCTGATTTTCTTTTCTTTTTTTTTTTTCAAGTCCGCGACACACTATACCCGTAAAGCAGCTGGAAACGATAAAAATATTTTGAGTAGAAATTTCTGATATGAAAAATACATTAGCCTGATATAAATAAATATAAGGTAGATGTCTACATTTTTTAAATTTAATTGAAATCAATTTATTTTTCGGATGAGAATTTCGTAATTTCGAAATGGAAGAATAATTCAGTCATAACAGGAAATGGCGAACACTAATTTGGAACGAAAAAATCTTGACATAACCGAACTATTGTTTGTGGCATCATTAATTTTTTTCCAGTATCGACTATTTTTTTCAAAAGCTTTCGAAAAAGTCCATAAAAATTTACAATAGTTTTGAAAGCTTTTATAACGATAAGGCATTGAACGAACAGTTTTTTGAATACTGTCACCTGAAAAAATTAAGGTGAAGATCGATGGGAAAAAGAATAAGGAACAAATTCAAAGTATGCTAGAAGAATTTCTTTTGTTTTTTCAACGAAGAAATATACGGTTTTTTCGGCGAATTTATATAAAGTCTCGATAATATCAAAAATTGAACTCATTTTTCCGACAAATGCCTGAATATGAAAAGTATTCAGTGATCTCAATTCATGTAAAAAATTGGCTCCATCTTCTTTTCTTCGTGGAAGTGTGTGTGGGTGTAATTGTTTTTAATACTTGGTAAAAAGCAAGCATAGGAATATTTCATGTACCCACTCTTAGTTAATTTTAGTTCACGTATAGCAGTATTATTGAAAAATAGACAGTGCATTTTAGAGCTTTTGTGTCAAAAATAGAAAACATGCGTGAGCTAAAATTATTCAATGGAAACCACGGGAAGGTGGCGGGTGTCTTTCATCGGGACGGGGAGGATGTACTGGAAAGGGTGGGTGTGAATGGGGATGTAATTAGGTATTAAGGAGTTTTCCTACTGTATTGTTGAAAAAAAAGAGAAAATAGTATCTGCTGAGATCGGGAAAAGAAAAAATTAAAAAAACATGCTGGTAACAGTAGGATCACTCTTTAATATAGGATATTTTTCAGAACCTTTCACAAGGTTGCAAAATTTCGGGGAAATATGCCTAAAACAGACCCCTGGTTTATTACTACCATCAAAAATGAGAAAATCCTTCATTTGACCCTTAACGCCGTTATCCTGCGTAGACTCTTTTAACACTTTTTTTGGGAACTTTTACTGGTGAACTAAATTAAGATACGACTGTGAAATTCTTACCACATATTTCTACATTTGAAGCAACTTTACAATTTTCTCACCCTGAAATTGTCTGAGCCGGGTTCTAGCCACTTTGTTTCAAAAACTTTTTTTCTGTTACCATGATTACAGACGTTCTGCTTATCTGATTGTGGAACAAAACAATCATAAGGTATTTTGATCTGCAAAATTTAAACTAATCGTAGATTTAGGAATATTAAAGACCATTGAAAAGTTAATTTACGGCAAATCGTTGAACTCTTATCATCAATTTTGATATTTTTTTCACCGCTTCTCCAAGTTGCCAAAAATTAATTTATCAATGTCTTTTGACTCTACTTCAACCTTCCCAGATTAAAATCTCATTTGAGTCTTTTCTTCAGATAAGCAGAACGTCGACTATCGTGGTAACACGAAAAGAAACGTTTTTTGCGAAAATGAGTGACTAAGATGCTGTGTAGCTCAGCAGTGAGCCACGATTTCGGGCAAACAAATTGTAAGGTGTGCTTAGAATGTGAACAGATATGTGGTAAAAACTTCGCAGTTGTTTCTTATTTACTTCGCTCAAAAAAATTCCCAAAAATCGTCTCCTCATGGAATTTCGACATTAAATGCCATGCTATGCTGGAAGGGATCATTTTTATAAAAGAGGAGAGAGAATATAAATTAACGAAGATAAATTACGAAAATTTGGAAAACAATTCAGAAAACCATTCCAGGATACAAATGGAAAAGAATGGAAAACAGAAACTGTAACATTGGTGCCATTAAATAGAAAATAATTGTGTACAACAGTATAGAGGCTTGGAGTGAATAAGTCGGTTGATTTCATCATTTTCAATGTTTGGGCACTGATATAATATATTGTTTGCCATAAGGAGTAATGGAGTTTTTCTAACTCGATCAAATATTTCTTAATTGCAAAAATGAATCCCCGAAAAAATTCAGAGAATTTTAAAAATTCTCTGACTTTTTCCTAGTTTTCTCAGGTTTTCCCTGTTTCCCAGATGTGAAACAACCCTGTTATTGATCTATAAATTATCGTCATTTATTTTACTAACTATTATCAATAATCGCAACCCATATACACTACCGGCCAAAAGTTTCCGGACAAAAGTCCAGAAAAGTTCTAAAACGTTTTGTTATGCTATTTCGCTGGTAATCAACGTAAACAGATTAAGTAAACGGCATTTTGAAGGGGAGGGATTCAGCTTCATTTTGATTTCTTTGAATAATTTATACGAATAGTTTTACGGCCAGCACTTTGTTTTCAAAATGACAATTTTTCGCCTTTTTTTACCCCCCTTTCAGGTGGGCCCCGTTTCCAGAGGAAATTTTTTGTATGTATTTTTCCGAACGGAATCATGAAGGTGAAAGCTCGGGCTTCAATTTTGTTTTTTGAAAAAACTTTGTGCGGTTTTTCCCGCCAAAGTTATTCCGTTTTTTGTCAAAAATGAACCAGTTTCAAAAATACCGTGTAACACGGAAACGACAAGCTTTCGAAAAAAACTTCAAGAGGGCAAAAAGTTGCGTCGGTTTCCAAAGAATTCACGAGAATTTTCTCAGAATATTTTTCCAAAATATATTTTTTCCGTATTCTCGGACGAAATCAACACAATCCAATTATCGCAACTCGGGAATTATTATGTTTCTGATAAAATTTCAAGGGGGGAAAAAGTTTTATTTTTTTCATTTTTAATGCTTTGAAATTTTTTCAGATTTTTTTCTCAAATTTTTTTTCGTTAATATTTGATTCAAACTCAGGTAATTCGCTTACAGTTACTTGAGAAGTATGGGGTATTTACTGCTGTCAATACTTTTTTTCATTTCAACATTAACTGCTGTAAATACTAATTTACCTTCTGTAAATAATCAGTCAATTTTGACGTAACAAAAGTGATTATTTTTTATAAAAATAAGATTTGAGAAAACACCGAAAACCGTCATATTCGCGTGTATTAGTATAATTTCCCAACTAATACATGGTGTCGAGCTGCTCCCGTGTCCAGATTTTGTCAGAACTTATTGTCGAAAATCTAAAACCCTTCCGAATGATTGATTAACTTGCGACTAGAAAACAATGAAATCGTAACGAAAAAAAAAGTTTGAAGAAAAATCTGAAAACGTTCCATAGCATTGAAAATGAAAAAATAAAACTTTTACTCTTATGAAATTTCATCAGAAACACAATAAATAATTTCCGAGTTACGATAATTGGAATGTGTCGGTTTCGTCCGAGAATAAGAAAAAAAAAAAATTTGGAGAAAAATCTGAGAAATCGACGCAACTTTTTGCCCTTTTGAAGTTTTTTCAAAAGCTTGTCGTTTCCGTGTTACACGGCATTTTTGAAATTGGTTCATTTTTGACAAAAAAAACGGAATAACTTTGGCGGGAAAAATCGCACAAAGCTTTTTTAAAAAACAAAATTGAAGCTCGAGTTTTCACCTTCATGATTCCGTTCGGAAAAATACATACAAAAAATTTCCTCTGGAAACGGGGCCCACCTGAAAGGGGGGTAAAAAAGGCGAAAAATTGTCATTTTGAAAACAGAGTGCTGGCTGTAAAACTAATAATCGTATAAATTATTCAAAGAAATCAAAATGAAGCTGAATCCCTCCCCTTCGAAATGCCGTTTACTTAATCTCTTTACGTTGATTACCAGCGAAATAGCATAACAAAACGTTTTAGAACTTTTCTGGACTTTTGGCCGGTAGTGTAAAAAAATATTACGTGAATGTTTTATGACGCAATTTTAATCGGTGGGATAAAAAATCAAATTGAAATTCTCTCAAGTGGAAATTAATTCAGAGAAAATTAATAAAGCTGAAAAGGTATCAAATTTCGATATTAAAAAGAAATATTTGCTTAAAACGAAAAAAAAAAAAGTAATGAGGTACCCAGGAATCGAACCCCAGACCTTCGAGTCATGAATCGTCAACGCTGTTCACTCAGCTACGCATATTATTTTTATAACATTTGATCAGAACTTGCTTATAAATCGTGAGAGAGCTTGAGATTTAGAAGTCATGATCCGTTCAATACTTGACTCACAAGAATTAAAATATTGAGTTACGCATTAAATTACATTAAAAGGCAAATTTTGTCGTTGAGATTGATCAAAGCGGATAACAAGACTGTCCTCCGCTCATGATCACCGCACACACCGCACATATATCTATTAAATTATTTTTACGAATATCAAAATTCGCAGAGAATACAGTTAATTCAACCGCATTACTCAGGATAAACTAATTTTGTTCTAGCAATAACTGAAATTTTTTATTTTCTTATATATACTCCTTTTTCAATCACATGTTGATTAAAAAGTCATTCGACGTCTTACATTGTTTCATTCTTTACTCGTTATGGAAACAAACTCACGGTTCTCTTTCCTTCGGAAAACGATGAAACGTCAATTCTGGATTTTTTCTCTTCGAGTTGCTACATCCTTCATAAACGCACAACGTGTTCGCCGGCATTTTCTCAATAGATATTTAAATGTACAACAATTTAAAGGGACCGGCACGACTTCGTAAGCACTGAATTAAAACAAATACTGGCGGTGAGAGCGCATGCGTGACGTCACCAACGAATTTCGTGACGTCATGCTGTCCCCAGCATATAAGCCCATGAGAGAGAGTGAGAGGGAGAACGATGCGCCGCCGACAGCGCCACTGCTTACGAACTAACGCTGGGGGCATGCCCCCACTAAATTCGGCACAAAAAATCCTCAAGAACTGGAGTTCTATATACATCTGACTTCGTTGGTAATACACAGCAATCCACAATGGCGGGGTCCATTGAGATACCGCTTCGCGACACAGACGAGGTCAGTTTTTATTCATTGCAACAAACAAACTTTAGTTTTAAACAACAATTATTCCAAGAATTCATCATTACATTATTCTGCAATCGTAGCTCAATCTGTATTGAGTTTAACACCGATTGGAATAATATAACCTCAAAATTTAACGTATTGTGCAGTCTTGCGGTACGCTTGATTTGATTTTCCGTGCAGTTTTGTTTTTTTAACAATTTTGAATATTTTTTCTCATTAAAACGTGAAAAACAATTGAATTTCTTTAAGCTAAACTAGTGAGTTTCGTGCAAATGAAAGTGTTACCAAAAATTAACCTCTTTTATCGTAATTTTATTTACTCCAACGATGTTATTTACATTGAAATTTTGAAAATTTTTCAATAAACATTTTCTTCACAATCGCAATTTTTGAGAATATGTCGATAATTGTTAAAATATAAATTTAATTAATTATCTAGTTCTATTCCTGTTTTTTTTAATCCATTTTTAAAATGATACACGTCAGTGTGTTAATCTGATTGTTTTGCCGATGCGATATAATATGTTTGTGTTCTTTTTTTTTATTTACGACAGGTCATAGAATTGTGTTTAGACCAATTACCGGAGGGTGATGAAGTCCTTGGTATATTGCGGCAAGAACATGCCCATCTCAATATCTGGGTCAATTTGGCCGTAAGTATTCTTAACTGTCATAAAAAACTTGCGACCTTGAATAATGTCCTTTTTTTTACAATTATTTTCATATCTCTCCTGCATGAAATAGAAAAGATTTGAAAAAACAATAGTTAATATAAATTTAAGTTAATTCTGGTTATATTTTGCTAAAACCAAAAGTGAGCCCAAAATTAGAGATGTAGCATAGATTTGATAAGCATAATGCTCGAAAAATCTTCAAAAAAATTAATTAATAGTTTTTAATATTTTCAACTGTTTATCATGCACTTTTTGATAATTTTAAATTCTACTTAAAAACGCAATGTGGTAGAAATTGTCAGAATGCAATGTAAATGTGAAAATAAATGTGAAATGGCAAATAATATCATGCAATTTACGAAATATATTTTGTTTGTAAATAAAGTATATTGATTTTTTACCTAAGAGTAAAATTTGCTTATTTAGAAAATTTTTATATTAAATTTTTTCATTCTGCAAAATGAAATTTATTTTATTTTGTTGAAAATGTATCTAATAGGAACGAATTTCTAATTCAATATTTTGAATGGTACTTAGTAGCGAAAAAATTTCAAAGAAATATATGCTTTGTATGCAGAAGCGACTTCAATTTATTTAAAAATTGATTTTTTATAACAGCATTTTTAACTGTTTTGTAATTATCAATTGTCTATTAATATGTGAACAGCTCGAATATTACAAACAACACAAAATTGAGGATTTTATCAAAATTCTCGAATCATCCCGGCTTGATGCAAACATCGAGTATCGAGACTTTGAAAAAGATCAGATGCGAGCTTTGGACATGCTCGCAGCTTATTATGTACAGGAAGCGAATAGGGAGAAAAATAAAGACAAAAAACGTGATTTGTTTACAAAAGCAACATTACTATATACGACGGCAGATAAAATCATCATGTACGATCAGGTATGGAGATAAACAAAATTTACCAAAACATTTCGTGTATTTCCACTGGAAACAATCCATAATTGTGAAATTTAAGAAAATATATGGAAATACAATAGAAAAAATCTTGGAAAAGGATAATCAATAAAAAATTAATCAACAAATTTGACTGATTTATCGTTTTAGAATCACTTGCTCGGTCGAGCGTACTTTTGTCTATTGGAAGGTGACAAAATGGAGCAAGCCGATGCCCAATTTAATTTTGTACTGAATCAATCGCCCAATAACATACCGTCGCTGCTTGGAAAAGCCTGTATTGCTTTCAACAAAAAGGATTATCGAGGTGCACTTGCATTTTACAAGAAAGCCCTCAGAACAAATCCGAATTGTCCGGCTGCCGTGAGATTGGGAATGGGACATTGTTTCATGAAGTTAAATAATCAGGAAAAGGCGCGATTGGCTTTTGAACGAGCTTTGCAACTCGATGGCCAATGCGTCGGAGCTTTGGTTGGACTTTCTGTTTTAAAACTCAACCAACAACAACCAGAAAGCATCAGAACAGGAGTTCAAATGCTCTCTAAAGCTTATACCATCGATTCCACTAATCCCATGGTTCTCAATCATTTGGCTAATCATTTTTTCTTCAAAAAAGACTACAACAAAGTTCAACATCTCGCCTTGCATGCCTTTCACAACACCGAGAACGAAGCTATGAGAGCTGAAAGCTGTTATCAACTCGCTCGAGCCTTTCATGTTCAAGTAAATATTTTTAGTTCAATTCTTTATTTATTTCGATGTGCTAATTATAAAAATTGGAAGAAACGTTAGCAAATCTAGTTTCATACTGTAGCTGGAAAAAAAAAAAATTTCGGGAACTATTCGAGTTATTGGATGAAGGTTTTTTATGGTTGAAAACATGTAATTTACAAAACTTTTTTAATTGCATTTTTATCATACGATGATACTAAGCATCATAGAATTTCGAAATACTCATAAATTTCATGTATCGTACTAAATTTCCAATTAACTTTTCTTCACAAAATGTCAAATTTTTTAATAATGAATAACGATTTTCGAAACAAAATTAGCTTTTTGCTAAAAAAAACGAAGTATGATTTGAAAAATGATCTATTAATTATTGAAATTGGACTTGAAATTCTTAACAATAATTTCAAAAACTTTAGAACATGTTAAACTTTAGAAAAATATAATAATCGAAAAATCAGTTTACTGCGGTGTACTTTTAATCCCTCAAAAAAGCGTTTAAAATGCAAAGGACTGATCCAAAATCTATGAATTCGTTTTTGTTTAGAATAATTTTTCGTGTTTTTCGATGGATCCATTACTCTCTCGAATGAATTTTCTTGATTTTCGCGAATGAATTTATAGTTTTTTGTTCGTTTTCAAATATTATACAAATCGAATCTAATCGACGGCGATGGGTGCGCGGTCGGTGTGTGGCTCCGGCGATCACCAAAGTTAAGCAGTCTTGGACGAAGCCAATTCTTGGTTGGATGACTGCTTAGCCATGCACCGGCTCGCGCATCAATCACTGAGCAGAAGGCACTTTTTCTGAGTTTCTGATGGTGCTAATCAAATGAATCTCAGTAAAATATAGCCACCTGTATCGGCCAGGTTTTCCACAGTTTCCCTTGGCCCTCGTGCAAATGCGATATAGTAGTGCATTAGGAAAGAATGGCTGTGGGCAACACTCTTGGGGGGTCTCTCCCTGAACATGGAAATTAAGAAAATTGAAAATTAGTGAAATGGGGTTAAAGTGATGGAATGGGCTCTTAAAAACCCACGAGGGTATACGCAGGAACAATAAAAAAATAAAATAAAATGAAAAAATACAAATCGAATCTAGAATTTGTAAATAAAATTGTGTTTTTTCTGCATAAATGTTCTCACAAACGATGTATTCAAAAATGAAGTTAAATATTTGCTGTTTTTTATGTTTCTCATTTTATTTTTCTCATTTAGGGTGATTACGATCAAGCTTTCCAATACTATTATCAAGCAACACAATTCGCGCCTGCGGTTTTTGTACTCCCACATTTTGGCCTCGGTCAAATGTACGTTTATCGTGGCGATTCAGAAAATGTGAGTATAAATTTTGATAAATTTTTATATAAATGTATAAAAAAATGAAAATTCAATATTTTAATTATCATTCTTTTTATTATTTTGTAGGCGGCTCAATGTTTTGAGAAAGTTTTGAAAGCCCAACCTGGAAATTACGAGACAATGAAGATTCTCGGCTCGCTTTATGCCAATTCCAGCTCACAGTCCAAAAGGGACATCGCGAAAAATCATCTGAGAAAAGTAACGGAGCAATTGCCCGATGATGTCGAAGCCTGGATCGAATTAGCACAAATTTTGGAACAAAGTGATTTGGTTGCCGCGCTTAGTGCTTATGGAACAGCAACGAGAATGTTGAAGGAAAAGGTTCACGTTGACATACCCCCGGAAATATTAAACAACGTTGGAGCTCTGCACTATCGGTTCGTTTCTATATTTTCAACGTAGCACTGAAATTTCCATCGTTGTAATGCAACGTTGCAATGCGATATACTCTGAACTTCCTATCCAAAGTTTTTTTTTTTCTACGATCGAAAGTAGCACAAGAAAACGATTTTTTTAAAATATTTTAACAACTTTGTTGAGTATTACGAGAAAATTTTGCATTTATGTTTACTAAAAATATTTATCAAGCTACAGAGTAACAGAGTAAAAATTAAAAACTGCAGAATTGAATAGAATTTAAACAGCTTAATAAAGTATTCTAGCGAAAGGATTTACAAATTACATATTTTGTACTCGTACAATGAATTGTATTCTATTCATATTAACGAAAAATTACTGTGTTTCTCTGTAAATTTTCATAAATACGAAGTGGAATAGTAATCACGGAATACAGTTTTCGAATGTTTTACCACGCTGTTCAGTAAAAATTGGAAATTCAGCACCGTATCTTTCCTGTAACACACTGTAATATTTACTACTTGTAAATTTTCATGTTTTCATAATGAAAAATGACTATAGATTGCATTTAAAAAAAGTGACAATACACTAAAATTGTCCTTGTTGGTTTGACACAGTACCGCAAAAGTTTGGTACTGCAGTAATTTGTATTGGAATATTTTGCCCATGTACTAAAAACACATCACGTTTTTTTTTCTTCATAGTTTGGGAAATTTGGAAGAAGCGCGAAGTAATTTGGAAGAGTCTCTGGCACGTTCAAAAACAGATGCGCTTCAAGATCCAGTGTACTACAATTCGATAGCGGTAACAACGACCTACAATTTGGCGCGTTTGAACGAAGCTCTTTGCGTGTTTGATCGAGCAGAAAAATTGTACAAGGACATCCTCAAGGAACATCCGAATTATATGGATTGTTATTTGAGGCTCGGTTGTATGGCGAGAGACAAGGGACAAATTTACGAAGCTTCCGATTGGTTCAAAGACGCGTTAAGGATAAATAACGAGCATCCGGACGCGTGGTCTCTACTCGGTAATTTGCATTTGGCGAAAATGGAGTGGGGTCCTGGACAAAAGAAATTTGAGAGAATTCTCAAAAATCCCACCAGCAATACGGACGCTTATTCTCTTATCGCCCTCGGAAATATTTGGCTCCAAACTCTCCATCAGAGTGGCAAGGACAAAGACAGGGAGAAACGACATCAGGACAGAGCTTTGGCGATGTACAAACAGGTGCATTACAACTTCTTTATTGTTCTTTGGAGATAGTTCTGTAGTTTTATTTTTTTTTGAATGATAGGAATTTCCTGAAATTTTAATATGGGACAGACACAACCTTCGTGAACAAATTCTCACATTTTTAATACGATTCACCACTTAGTTCGTCAGATAATTGCAATTAAAAATCGGTCTTTTTGTACATTTTTCATTATAGACGTTAAACGGATCTTAGAATTTTTAAATAAAAACCCTCGTATATGCAGTACCATTGTGGGATTAATTTAAAAAAAAATGTTAATTTTCGACCAATTAATTTCGTAGATATCGACTTACAAAAAATATCAATTTCATTCGACACGGAACAAATTGGCAACAGAGTACAGTGGTAAAGTCTAGGAATTTGAATCGTATTTTTGCCTGAATTTTAGTACTGCGAGGGGGACAAAATTAATAAATTTTCACAACGAATTATATCGATTTGATTCATTTATTAATTTGCTCTGCATTAAATGCATAAGCTGGTTAAAAATAGTGTGACAGTTTGACAGCATCGTATAGGTTTAATTGTACGTTACGGTCAAAACTTTTAGCTCATACGTGTACCTACAGAATTACCTTAAAGAATTCGGGTTCAACAAATCTTGAATTAATAAAAATATGTGATTTCAAAATATTGTCATTTGTATCGTGAAAATGCAAATCAAAAGGTAACTGTACTGTGTAAATATAATGATGGAATTTTTGTTTTATTATGTTTGATTGATTTTTATTTGTTTTTTTATTGTATTGAATTTATCAATTTGGTTTTTGATATAATGTTTCGTTTGCTATTTAGCTTATTTGCTATTATCTAAACTTGGTTTTTAGTTTTTTTTTACTTTTAGCTTTTGGTACAATATTTCCCTGGTATTTATTTACTTGGTCTAATTAAATAATGGTTTATGGTTTGTTAAACTTTTACTTTTTATTTGGTGCGAAATTTATAGTTCGGATTCGGTTTTAGGATGGGCCGTTTCGTGGGTTGATGGAATTCGCTGTTTTAGCAATATTTACGTCCTTGATATCTTGACATTGAATTTCCATTCTCGGATATTGCAACATTGAATATTTGGTCAACAAGAAATATTATCAAAAGTGAATTTGTAAAAAATCTACCTCTCAAAATTCTTCATTGAATATTTTTTATTTTTTATACCAACCGTTCGAGACATTGCAAAGTGCAAATATTGTTAAAAACGTATTTGTCCCGCAGGTCCTGAGAAACGATCCAAAGAACATTTGGGCAGCAAATGGTATTGGCGCGGTTCTCGCTCACAAAGGTTGTGTCAACGAGGCCAGAGACATATTCGCTCAAGTTCGCGAAGCAACAGCTGAATTTTGTGACGTTTGGCTCAACATAGCGCATATTTACGTTGAGCAAAAACAATTCGTCAGCGCGATTCAAATGGTACGTACTTATTGCTTTTTTTGAAACCTTTTGAATTGTGTTTCTGTTTCGCAATGTGAGATAAAAAAGAACTACAGTAAATGTGATTCTGCCTGATAAAAATTAGCGATGTCTTGACGTATTTTTGGATTTATCCATAATTTAAAAAAAGCAGCGATACTAGCTCAAAAAAAACAATCTGAAATGATTCATGATCACTTTTTTCTGTGGAAGAGTGTGCTATTTGTCCTTATCGCAACGTTTTGTTTCGGAACACGCAAAATCTTCTGTAATTTTGCAAAGACGAAGAAGAAAAACGACTTCTTGATCGAAATAATTATATTTTCAGTACGAAAACTGTCTTCGTAAATTTTACAAATATCATCACGTCGAAGTTCTCCAATATCTTGCCAGGGCGTACTTCAAAGCTGGCAAGTTGAAAGAAGCAAAAATGACTCTTTTGAAGGTAAATCATACAATAAATCACTCAATTATTTATTTACAAAGAAAAACTGAAAAAAAAATACTAATACAAATAACATAAAATAAAAAATGATTATATTACATTTTTATTATGATACATTAAATTAAGGAAGTAGTCTCGCTAAAGCGTTCTATAGAATTTTTAAAAATTTTGAGGCCACTATTATGTAATTACGTGCAAAATTTGAAAAGGCATATTCAAGATATTGGAAATCAAAGATACATTTGTTCCTATGGGGAGCGGTAGAAAATTTCATATTTTACGCAATAACTCCGAAACTTTTCAACAGATTTTTTTGTTTTAATTGTCATTTACAAAGGAATATATGACGAAGTTCATCAAAAAATGACAAGAATTTTGACCACTCAATTTCGGAGATATAGCGATATAAAGTGTATGTTATGTGTATTAGATAGGGAAACGTGATTATTTCGGAAACTAAACTTGATATTAGACATTTTTCCCGAAAGTTTATATGTTTTTAGATTCCTGTAAGATGTAACAATCATTTATTATTATTATTATTATTATTATTATTATTATTATTATTATTACTAAATTATTAGATTATTCTGCAAGTTATATCCAAGTTTTCGAACATTGACCGGAGAGTTAACTTTTGAAGATATTTATTTTTGCATATATAAATAATAAATTAGTGGTGGAGCATATTTTTTTTCTGTCGATTCCAGTTGAATTCCTTGTGATAATATTAACCTTTTGAATATTGAATTGCAGGCACGTAGAGTAGCGCCCCAGGACACGGTACTTTTGTACAACATAGCTCTAGTCCTACAACGACTGGCAACACAAATCCTTAAGGACGAGAAATCGACGTTAACAACGGTATTGCAAGCTGTTCACGAGTTGGGACTTTCCCACAAATACTTTCAGTATTTGGCGACTCACGGTGACAGAATGGAACAATTGGCCGAGGCGGAGGCACGGAGGTGTCAGGATCTTTTGTCACAGGCGCAATATCACGTTGCCAGAGCCAGAAGATTGGACGAAGAGGAGAAAATGCTCAGGAGAAAACAGGAGGAAGAGAGGTGTGAAATTAATCAGCAATTTTTTTATTTCTGTATTTTAGTCCGGATATTTTTTATACATGGAGAAAATATTCCATAACAGATTATTGTGGTACCACACTTTCGCGGGAATGTGTTAAACAAATAAAAAAAAGTGTGTCATATTTTTCATAAAGAACACACGAGAATTCAAAAGTAGTCAATATTACAGTTTGTTACAGTAAAAATATGTGGCTGAATTTTCCATTTTTACTAAACAGCGGGGTGAAACATTCGAAAACTGTATTCCATGAAAATTATTCCATTTCGAATTTATGGGAATTTACAGAACAACACATTCCTCTGTTGTTCTGTAAATTTTCGTCAGTATGAATTCATTGCAGGAGTAGAAAACAATTGATCTGTAATTTGTTCTGTGAGAACACAGTAAATAGTAAGGAACGGCGTTGCCAGATTCTGCGACGCCGCTGTGTTAAAAGATAGCAAATTGGGCGATTTTTGGCAATGCTGACAGTAATAAGTGTGTTAAATTCTATTAAATATTTGGGTGTAAAATTTTTAGTGTGTTCCTCTGTAAATTAAACACAACGTTCATTATAGTCTCGCGAAAATGTGTAACGGAGTAATTTTTATAGATATTTTCAGTACACGTAAATGAAGAATTTTCTCCTTGTACTTGTTCTAAGCCTCGACATTTTTTTATGCTACAATTCTACTTTGTTTTTAAGACGAGATATTTTTCTAACAAACATCACGTCCATTTTTATTTCAGACAAGCTTTCAGAATGCGACAAACCGAAGAGCAACGAAAAGTCGACGAGATGCGTCGTCAAAAAGAGGAGGCTATGTTGCAAAAACGTCAGGAGTACGTGGAGAAGACTAAAAATGTATTGGTGTTCGGTGAAATGCCAAATGAGAAAGCCGGGAAAAGAGGCAAAAAGAGTAGAACCGAACAGTACATTAGTGACAGCGGCGGTTCTGGCAATGACGAGGGTCGTCGAGACGAAGCACCGAGAGAGAAAAAACGCAAGAGAAAAGCCAGCGGCGAGGGAAAGGAGAGAAAGAGCCGAGGGCGAGTCAGAAGAAAGAACGACGAGAGCGGCGGTGAGAAATTTTTTGAAGATTTGATTTTTCATCAAATTTATTCACCACTTTTCTTTGCAATTATTTAAATTTTATTTGTTTACAGGTTCGGAGAGCGATAGACCGACAATTAAACGAGGAAGAAAAACCGGAAGTGGCAAGAAGGACAAAGCTTTCCGAAAGAGTATTGTTGAGCCTTCGAAAAGCAACGCTAGATTCCTTTCCAAGGAAACTATATCGACGAGCGAGTCCGAAAGCGATGGTGGCGAAAAAGCGAATAGCGGGTGAGTTATTTATATCGATGATAACCTTGTGACCCGAAAGAGATAAAAACTCTGTGCTACGTTTTTTACACTACGTTCTGCAGGATTTTCAATAATTACAGGATTGCAATAATACTTTCTAAGTCGAAATTCGATCCTGAACCCAAGTGTATATTATGAGAACACTTTGAAAATGAAAATAACCGAGAAAATCGAATATTGTTATGCCGGGTGTTCAGAAAGTCGTGGAGCCCCTGATTATTTCTGAATATACGCGTTAAACAAGAAAATTTTTGCTATAAAAACTTTATGGTTTCAAGAAATCTATTAGCGCAAACACTAATGTAGAAGGGCGCAATTTTAAAATAAGATCCTTCTTTTTCGTATTTTCTGACTCTACACGCGAAAGCAAGAAACTTTGGTACCAACAATTTTTTTGTGCGGCAGCGTTGAAATTTGCACGGGGCTATCGCGATTTCTATTTAATTTTTCAAATATTTGTAAAATAAAACTCAATAGAACGGAATGTTAATAATTTTTTCGTCGTGTTTATTTTGACAGAGACGAGGGTGGAAATAGCAAAGGATCGCATGCCAAGAAAACAATTATGTCGGGATCGGACGGATCCCGGTCTCGTTCGCGATCAAAATCGCGAAGTCGTTCGAGGAGTTCATCAAGATCGAGGTCGGGCTCGAGGGGTGGTTCAAAAGGGCGCAGCCGATCGGGCTCGCGGTCCGGTTCAAGATCAGGAAGTGGCTCGCGAAGAAGTCGTTCCCGATCCGGAAGTGGCTCGCGGAAGAGTCGTTCGAGGTCCGGAAGTGGCTCAAGAAAAAGCGGTTCGAGATCGCGCTCGCGATCCCACAGCGGATCTCGAAAGAGCGGTCCTCGATCGAGATCGAGAAGCAAATCGCGATCTGGTTCCGAGGGAAGAAGATCCAGAAGCAAAGAAGGCTCTAAATCTCGATCGCCATCGAGATCTAAATCGAGGTCGAGAAGCAAAAGCAGATCTCGATCACGTTCGCGGTCAAAAAGTGGATCTCGTAGCAGAAGCGCGAGTGGCTCGGCACGGTAAGTCCCAAAATATTCATGTTCATTTCTCTCCCCGTTCTTTCGATAAAAACACGTTTACGAATTTCTCAAATTCGTACAATTTTTTTTCTCAACTTCTCACTGTAAAGCTCCGTGTCTAAATAACTTTGATAAAATACAATAACAACTCGAACAAAAATAACTTTATTCAAACGTAACTTATCCAAAAATGATTTTGACCATTGGGATTTTCGTACAATAATCTCTGACACAATAATTTACGTCGAAACACGAAACCAATACACAACCAGATCACACAATAACCTGCTAAACAAACTTAAACAACAAAAAGATAGAACACACACGGAGAAAACAAAAATTTAAAAATTACCGGATAGTAACAGTAGTTTTTCATTTAATTTTCATAAAAATTTAATGAAATTTTTTGTTTAAATTAGGAGTGTCCAGTAAATTGCGATGTCCAATCCAGTTTCATTTCAATATTTATTTTGAACCTTTAAATGAGCGTCACAGTCAATTTTACAGGGGTACGATGTAAACATTGATATTTGTTTGGCATCCCTTTGCCTAAACTGTGTAATCCTGCGTGAATTTATTTTTCTTAAGAGTATGGATTAGTCACCTACCCTCACTTCGAATTTTCGAAATTGAAATTCTTCAACACGGTTTGACCGAATACAAAAAAGCTCTGTCAGCGGACGCGGGACAATGGCAAAAATCCGCTGACAGGGCCTTTTTGTAATCGGTCAAACCGTGTCGAAGAATTTCACTTTCGAAATTTGCAGCTATCTCTTTCACACTCAAGGTGGCGAGATACCGACTGACTCATACTCTTAAATTGACACAGGCAAATTTTACTGTACAGCAGCGTAAATTTTACCACGCGTTGCAAAAATTTTAGGATACGTATAGTAAATTTTATTGTCTATAATTTTTACTGTGCAAGAACTGTAATAATTACGCTTGATATTTGAAATTTTACATTTCGTAAGTTAAAAAAAACATCGCTTACGAATAAACTTGTTTTTCCAACTTGTCACCGTATTACTGTTAATTCATGGTAAAAATTACTTTTTCATTCTTTCCGTGCACCATATAAAATTAAACAATCCGAAACAAGCAACACAACACCCAAACAAATACACGCATACAACCCAATACCCAAACAACCAATTCGGTCTCACGTTCAACAAAACAAACAAAACAAAAAAACAGTCGGTATTACTTCATGTTTTTACGGAAGTTATTTTTATTCAAAGCTGTTTTATGAAAGTTATCATTACCGCAGATTATTTGAAAAAAGTGGTTATGACGAATTTATTATGTCGATCGAATTTTCATTCAAGTTATTCAATTAAGCCACCGTACTACAAACGTCCTTTTGAAATAAGAAAATTTCATGTTGTACTTTTTTTAGTGGTAAAGCAAAACTACAGGTTCGAACAAGGTTTCAAATTTTACTTTTTACCGTGTTTATTTCCGTCGCCGTTCGTTCGATAAAACAAACATACAATTTTCTCCCATTTTTGCATTTTAAAACGTCTAAAACAAATTTTAGAAATTTGTACGTTTTTCCTTATTGGCTCACGACTGTAATATTGTTACATGGTCCAAAATGTATTACTTGCACGTTCTTTTCGACCTCTGTTATTCAATAAAAAAAAACGTATGAATTAAATAAATATTTTGCTTTAGAAGAGATTCAAAAGTGGCAAAAAAACTGATAAAAAAGAAAATCAATATTTATTGCGTTTTTGTAAAACTCAATTGGATCCCTCCGCTTTTCCTAACAGATCGGCATCTCCAGTATCGCGGAAATCAGTTTCCGGAAGTGACGTTGGTTCTCGTCATTCTAGTTCCGATAGAGGAGGCAATAACAGCGATTGAGCAAGAAGAAATCTTTAGGTCGAAGTTTATTCAAATTGTCGTTATTGTGAGTTTCGAAAAGAAAAGAAAAATCAGTGAAAAAACTTCATATACTTTTTATACATAAAACGATTGCTCTCAGCCATGGAAAAAAATGTAAAAAAAGGGAAAAACAACACTGGTAGGCGTACCAGCCACGATTTATCCTCGTCAATGGACTTTTGCGTTTCCGGATAATATCGCAATTAAATATAAATTTCAATCTCATTTTCAATATTTTTCAATATGGAAACAATTTTTCTGTTCCGGCGCAATCTCCTTCTATTTTTACGACTTTGGATTTTCGTCAACGATAAAAAAAGCTTGTATTATTCGCTATTATTCAGTTAACGATTATTATTCTGCAATGATTCAGTCCTCGTTGTTTTCACCTTCGACTCTTCAAGATCGCCGTAAGTCATTGATTTACATATAACACACACACACACACACACACATACACACACACACACATTAATGTAATTGTAAACGATTTTGATGATGAAGTTTCCATTGTTGAAATGCAACGAAAATCCTTTCTATAATTTCTTTTGATTTTTCTTTTTTTTATTGTCTGCATTTCTTTTATAGCCATTTGTATCTGAGTTTCTAAAAGAAAGCGAAAATAATATTTAACCAATTTCTGCTACTCGAATATAAAAAATCCTGGGCAATGTCAGGAAAAAAAACATGAAAATTCGTTGTCTTTGAACGATGGAAACTTGAACTTCGGAAATCATTAGCTGACCTGTAAATATTGTATTGAGACGGCGTTGCTTTAAAATGATATTTAGTATGGTTTTGACGTGATTGATACAATAAATACATTGATTGCCTTGTGGCACATTCGAACATTCGTTTTAATTTACTATTATTTTTTTCTAGTTCGAACCTCATCGTTCAATTTCAACCCTAGAGGGGTCGAAAATGACCTCAATCTTCTTTTTAGCATAAAATTTTCCTCGTATGCGATCATAAAGTCGCATTTGGTAAACGTTTAATGATAAAACTTAGTCCCATTTTTTGACTTTCCATCGCATGAGCGCGGCCGTTTTCGACCTC
This sequence comes from Rhimphoctona megacephalus, assembly GCA_963989365.1. Classification (NCBI taxonomy): domain Eukaryota; kingdom Metazoa; phylum Arthropoda; class Insecta; order Hymenoptera; family Ichneumonidae; genus Rhimphoctona; species Rhimphoctona megacephalus. The sequence continues at coordinate 14,521,446 of OZ022421.1, read as the reverse complement.
ATGGTATTTTTGGCCGTAAAATCATTTTTCCAGAGATAAAGAGATTTGCCACTGTATGAATCTCTTCGTTTTTTAATAACGAATAGAACGATATGCGATAATGTCACGTCCCAGATGAATCTTGTCAAACCTTCAGGTATTTATTAAGTTCATCTCCGACGGACATTAGTTCGATCTCTCATTTGAGTTAAGGCTGGGCAGCCCTTTTACTCGGGGACGGAGATCTCGCCAAGGTTTTACCGCTCAGGAGAAGGATGATTGGGGTTGTGAGGCTCAAGCGAATGAAAGTATTCAATAAAGGTTTTAAGAGATACTTACAATTTATTAGCCTTCGGTGAAAACCGAGTTTGGTTCCGTCGAATTACTGTTACAACACTTTCTATCGACTATAAGTTAGAGTCTCGCAGGGCTCTTGCGCAGAGGTTCACCGTACAGCAATGAAGATGTAACTACTGGCTACTGACTAACTACTGCCCGCTGTTCGATCATTGGTGCTCTTTTATATGATTCTTGGTTCATAGGAATAATAGAATTTAGGCTAAGTTTGGTAGGGGCAACGAATATGCCTTAGATGCTAATGAATAAGCTTTTTAGATCTTTATCAGTTTCCGTGATTTATAGCTTGCTAATTCTTTGCGAATTTGAAAAGTGTCAAGATGTGATATTGTAAGTATCATTATATATACGAATTATTATAGACTTGGTTAAGTTTTATGGACACGTAGCAAGCACTACGAGAGAGTTCTAATGAATAACCTTTTTAGATCTTTATTGATTTCCGGCTTTTATGGCTTCGCTAATTCTTTAATATTGAGAATATTGACTTTTCTGGAGTAAATTCTTAGATACGAAGACCTAAGTCGAGCGGGTCATAAATTTTGTGTATCTTTGAAGAAGTGAAATTATGTATAACCCATTAACGCCGAAGAATCGTGTTTTTTTTTCTCATTTTCAAGCTAGATTCTTATCATCGAAAAAAAATCATTTGCAAATAAAAAATATGTTCCCTTATACTTTCGAGTGTCCCCTTTCCGAATCCGGAGTCAAAATTGAGTTTTGTCCATTAGAAAAAAAAATATGGCCGTTTTTAAACAAAAAAAACCGAAAAAATCGAAGACATTATTTTTTCAATATTTTTTTTCTCATTGAAGACGCGCGAGGACCCCCCCTTTTTCTTCAACCATGAGTGCACAAAATAGTTGTAGTTTAAGAATATATTTTTTTAATTTGTCGACATTGACATTTTCACCCCCAAAATGGCGCTTTTCATCCCTTCAGCAGGAAGACAATTTTCACTCTCGGTGCCCGACAAAAAAAATATTCAAATCTTAACGAAAATTGGTATCCCGGGGTTTTCAAGGTCGCTGATTACGATTCCGCCCTCAAAATTCGAAAATTCAGAATGGCGGATCCAATATGGCGGACCCAAATTCAAAAACTTACTTGAATCGGATGAAATGTGGCACTCGGGGGTTTTCGAGGTCGCTGATTACAAATCTGCCCTCAAAATTCGAAAATTCAAAATGGCGGATCCAATATGGCGGACCCGAATTCAAAAACTTACTTGAATCGGATGAAATGTGGCACTCGGGGGTTTTCGAGTTCGCTGATTACAAATCTGCCCTCAAAATTCGAAAATTCAAAATGGCGGATCCAATATGGCGGACCTAAATTCAAAAACTGTATGATTCGGATGAAATGTGGCACTCGGGGGTTTTCGAGGTCCTTGATAACGAATCTGGCATCATCATTTCAAAATTCAAAATGGCGGATGCAATATGGCGGACACCTTCCCGTTAACACCCAGTTATTATCTAACGTTTATTGAAGAATTGACAACTTTATATATTGACAAATTGACAAATTTATAGAAATTCATCACTCCGCATTACTCAACGGATAAACTTATAATTCCTTATTCTACTTAAGAGTATTACCCAGAGAATTACTTAAGAGCATTACCCAGAGAAAACGACATGGACGTGGTAGAAATCCTTTCTCCTTTGGGGTGCTTGATTTGAGTGAGTCCCCTTGCCTCTCACTTTTTGGGGTGCTTGATTCGAGTGAGTCCCCTTGCCTCTCACTTTTTGGGGTGCTTGATTTGAGTGAGTCCCCTTGCCTCTCACTTTTTGGGGTGCTTGATTCGAGTGAGTCCCCTTGCCTCTCACTTTTTGGGGTGCTTGATTCGAGTGAGTCCCCTTGCCTCTCACTTTTTGGGGTGCTTGATTCGAGTGAGTCCCCTTGCCTCTCACTTTTTGGGGTGCTTGATTCGAGTGAGTCCCCTTGCCTCTCACTTTTTGGGGTGCTTGATTCGAGTGAGTCCCCTTGCCTCTCACTTTTTGGGGTGCTTGATTTGAGTGAGTCCCCTTGCCTCTCACTTTTTGGGGTGCTTGATTCGAGTGAGTCCCCTTGCCTCTCACTTTTTGGGGTGCTTGATTCGAGTGAGTCCCCTTGCCTCTCACTTTTTGGGGTGCTTGATTCGAGTGAGTCCCCTTGCCTCTCACTTTTTGGGGTGCTTGATTCGAGTGAGTCCCCTTGCCTCTCACTTTTTGGGGTGCTTGATTTGAGTGAGTCCCCTTGCCTCTCACTTTTTGGGGTGCTTGATTCGAGTGAGTCCCCTTGCCTCTCACTTTTTGGGGTGCTTGATTCGAGTGAGTCCCCTTGCCTCTCACTTTTTGGGGTGCTTGATTCGAGTGAGTCCCCTTGCCTCTCACTTTTTGGGGTGCTTGATTTGAGTGAGTCCCCTTGCCTCTCACTTTTTGGGGTGCTTGATTCGAGTGAGTCCCCTTGCCTCTCACTTTTTGGGGTGCTTGATTCGAGTGAGTCCCTTTGCCTCTCACTTTTTGGGGTGCTTGGTTGTAAATGCGCCCTTTGCTTATCCCCGAAGCCTGATTACGTGTTTCGCTTTCATACAAGCACTACAGAAGTAAGCATTACAGACCTTACAGTGCGTATATGTTCTTATTGGACAGATTGAACAACGAGCTTGTTTGCTGTGACGGAAAGTATCGTGTGCTTTGTTCCGTTTTAGTTTTCCCCTCTCTAAGTAATATTTAGCAATCGAAATTGCAAATTGCTTTGAACCAATTTTTTTTGTTTTATCTCCAGTTGCGTTGAAAATCACGACTGAGTTCACAATGGCGGCCTGTATAAATCTAATAAAGACGACCCATGTCCATTTTTTTGAACGGATACTTGGAAGCAAGTTGTTGCAATGTCCATCGTGAACGTCTACTCCGCCCATGAATTTATTGTAGAGATGAAATGCTTGTGGAAACGGAATCTCAATTTTTGAATGTGCACTCGAGCTAAATCTCTTAGACGGTAATAGAGGAGTCACCCCTGCAGCGGTAGAAGCGATCGAAACTGGTTTCGAGTCTACGATAGTTATGTAGTTTATTCCACTGTTTTGATCATGCTTTACAACATACGTACCTCGTGGAGACTTTTTGTCGATTACATTTTTTTCTTTGACTCGATTTTCTCTTATAGTTCCTGTACATTGTAAACCTAACTTTTTCAAATGTACTAGGAGATCGAAATTCGTAAAAAAATTATCGCAGTAAAGATGGAACTGAGATATCTTCTTAGGAGGGATAGATTTGAGAAATGGATCCAATAATTGCATCACTACACGAGAACCTAGAGCACATTTACCCAATTTATCTCCAATTGATGAATTTTTTCCACAATATAAATCGAGATTCAACAGGTATCTATCGGCGGTGCAAAGACCCCAAAATTTTAATCCGAATCGTATGGGTTTTCCCCGGATAAACTGTTTTAGCGATGTTCTTGCATATGATTTGGCCATCATTTCGTCAACAGATAACGCAGTCTTCCACAAGCCAAACTGACGAATATTTCTCTGAAATAATTGTAGTAATTTACGAACGCGCCATGCCTTATCACTGGGATCATTGTCTTTAGGCATCGAATACTTTAATTCTGATATGATTTTCTCAAATGTATCGCGTTGCATTGCAGAAGAAACCACCTCACATAATAAGAAGGGATCAGATGACCAATAGTCTCTTTGAGATTTTCTTTTATTGAACGAGCTTACAATGATGATGCCAATGAAAGTATTCAAATCATCCAACTGCAATTCAAACCCATTCTCTTTACATGAGTCAATAATGTATGTTTTCATTTCCATGTAGAAAAACTTTTCAAACAGTTGTATCGGCTCACTTTTTTGAATACTTTTTTTTACACCGTCAGTTAGTAATAATTTGTCTTCAGTCTCATTCGGGTAGCTCTTTTCACCAACCATCCACTTATATTGGTGATCTCCTTCCAATTTACATTGATTATCTGTGTAATTTTCCGATGCTTGTTTATAAGTGATACTCGAAAGGTGATCGTTTGATTCAAAATCAGAATCGGAATCACTAGAACAACCAGAATTGTCTGGATTCGGAATCGCGACGAGCTCGTCACAATTATCGTCAGAAGTATCCATTTCAAACTCTACATGAGAAGGAATAGATTGCCTTGGTCGTTTTCGAGACGTAATGGTAATATTGTCAATATGCTCACGCTGCCGATGAGATAAAAATTATCGAAGAAGTGAATTCACTCAGGAGCAATAAAGATGATAAAACAATATTTTATGAATAAATTTTGTTGAGGTACTGAGCTGAAATTTAGGTATATAAGTGAGTTCGATTTAGTCTCAAGACAAGTTCTACGAAAATAGAAACCAAATTATTCAGATAAGGAATATTGGCAGACCTAAAATGAACACAAAAATTCTGAGCTAATATTTTTTACAGAAAATAAAATATCATTAGCAATGTGAACGATCCGCACTCCACAAACGTGAAAAATTGAAAAAAGATGTGATAGGCATATACAAAACTTATTTGCAGACAGAAATATTCATGGATAATAAATATATTTGTATCAGGGATAATATTCAATGATGACCCGTATAAACAAAAACAAGATGAAATGTAAGAAAATCGGAGATTTCTCAGCCTCTGCAACGTCAATTTTTATTCGACACATGAAAAATATAATATATGATCATATAATGTGAATCAATTGAATGATTATTATTTACATTTATATAAAGTTGTCAATTCTTCAATAAACGTTAGATAATAACTGGGCGTTAATGGGAAGGTGTCCGCCATATTGCATCCGCAATTTTGAATTTTGAAATGATGATGCCAGATTCGTTATCAAGGACCTCGAAAACCCCCGAGTGCCACATTTCATCCGATTCAAGTAAGTTTTTGAATTCGGGTCCGCCATATTGGATCCGCCATTTTGAATCTTCGAATTTTGAGGGCAGATTTGTAATCAGCGACCTCGAAAACCCCCGAGTGCCACATTTCATCCGATTCAAGTAAGTTTTTGCATTTGGGTCCGCCATATTGGATCCGCCATTCTGAATTTTCGAATTTTGAGGGCGGAATCGTAATCAGCGACCTTGAAAACCCCGGGATACCAATTTTCGTTAAGATTTGAATATTTTTTTTGTCGGGCACCGAGAGTGAAAATTGTCTTCCTGCTGAAGGGATGAAAAGCGCCATTTTGGGGGTGAAAATGTCAATGTCGACAAATTAAAAAAATATATTCTTAAACTACAACTATTTTGTGCACTCATGGTTGAAGAAAAAGGAGGGGTCCTCGCGCGTCTTCAATGAGAAAAAAAATATTGAAAAAAAAATGTCTTCGATTTTTTCGGTTTTTTTTGTTTAAAAACGGCCATATTTTTTTTTCTAATGGACAAAACTCAATTTTGACTTCGGATTCGGAAAGGGGACACTCGAAAGTACAAGGGAACATATTTTTTATTTGCAAATGATTTTTTTTCGATGATAAGAATCTAGCTTGAAAATGAGGAAAAAAAACACGATTCTTCGGCGTTAATGGGTTAAGAGTGTAGTCTAGTTCGTCGGCTAAAAAAATAGGCTATTTTTGGGAATTTCTTGTGAGCTTGCTATGAAAGATATGTATATAAAAATTGTTAGGGATGATAAATGAAGTCTTAAATTACAAAAAAAAAATTTTTATTAATTTTTTTCAGTTTTTCTACACGAAATTCATACTTAAACGGAACGCCATAATTTGGAGGCAGGTCGGCTCCCACACGATATCTCGGCAACGGCTTACCTGAAACTAAAATACCGAAGTGTTTTAGATTCGGTATGACAATGGCTATAAAATCGACTATTGACATTAATTTTTAACTAATTTTGTTAATTTTAATTAACAAAAATCAAAAAAATTGAAAAGTGTTTTTTTCGCTGTTATTTGTAAAAAAAAATATAGTAAAAATCAAAATTTTAACATGATAATGGTCTATTTTATAAGTACTTATGTGTATAATATGTGGTTAAAATTTCAGAAGGATCGGTCCACGGGTTCCGGAGAAATCGTGTGGGGCGTCTGAAAAAACGTTGTTTTGAGAAAAACGCGTTTAAAGTTTTTTTAAATAAAAAATCATAACAAAATCTTACCAAAATTTAATCTGCGATGCCTGCACAGTACGAAGTGCCTTCTTCTTGCTCAAAACTTTCGTTTGCTGCTAATCTGGCCTTCTTTCTTTCCGTTCTGCTCTCTCTTGATGTATCCAAGCTGTGGCGGTTCGCATGTTTGATACGCGTAAAATAGTGGTTGTCGACGTAATCCACGGAGCTTGGCCCGATATTCAGACCCAACTCCTCCATGATTTTCCAAACTGGGCTTCATTAAATATGCATGCAGCTGTTTTTGATGCAATTTCAACTATTTGCTTGCCATTAAAAAGTTGTTTAGATACCATGTTCCACACACAATGGTTGTAACTTTCGTTATTATTTTGTGTGTGGCTACCTAAACACCTTTCAAGTAATTCGGTCTTCGTCAAATCTTCGTAGATCGGCTTAAGAACCTCTTGCACTTCATCAGAAAAAGCCGGTTTATGTGTATACTTCTTAAGAGATTTATTTTCTTTAGCTTTAAGGTACGTGCACCAACTGGGCGAACAGTAGGAATGTTGCGGCTTCTTGTCTGTTGAGATTTTATAATAGAATCCGGCCCAGATCTCCTTTCGCATATTTTCAACAGAATCAGGATTTCTGAGAACAGCTAAATCGTAGTTTTCTGACAGCTCTTTCATCAACTTGATTGTTAAACCCTGAGTTTTGACAACGGGAATCTGTGCGACAGCCTTTTTTTCGCTGCTACTTTACTTGCTGCAGTTTTCTTCGGTGCGGATTTTTTCGCTGCGGCTTTTCCTTCAGCTTGCTTTAAGGCTTTTTTTTTGAATGAGTGCTTTTCTCGCCTCATTAGCACGCTTAAAAACCTTTTTGCCACATGTAAAACGCATTCTAACTTTTTCACCTCAAAATCGGAACCGTATGGTGTAGTATTCAGCAAAATTTTAAAGGTCTTAGTATCGCCATCTCCTATGTAGAATCCATACTTTACTGCAAATTTTTCGATTGAACGCATAAACATTTCAACAATTCCATTGACTTCCATCAAACCAGAACTGCCAGTGTGGTTTCTATTATAAAACTTCTCGTGTTCTTTGGACCAGACAGTATACTCAGGCTCGTTTTCTCTGCCTTTCCATTTATCGCACGCTTTGCAAACACTTGAGCGTATAGCCATGTCTACAATTTTTCCAGTAAATTTTAGGATAAGAGAAAACATCCCTATCAAAGAGGAAAAGCCTCGTTTCGCCCAAGAGCCATCGCCCGAAACAGTTAACACATCCTCGGGAAGTCCTTTTCTCCTTTGCTTTTCTTGCTCCTCGGTAACAGCTTTGCGCGTCACTGCATCAAAAACACTGTTCACTGCGGTGGGGTAATATGACTGAGAATATCGTAATAAGCAGTTTTGTGTAATCCTCTGCCTAACTCCATCATACCACAAAATTTATTAATGCCTGCTAATCCAACTCCAATTAATCGCATTACAAAAACTATGCGACGATTAACTTCATAACCCACTCCAACATGCGGACACGAATTGATATATCTTTTTTCACAGCCACACGTTAAACACAATTTAAATGCTAGTCCTCCCACTCCGAACTTAGTAAATGAAATATCTTCGTGACAATTTTTACACATCAAAAATGCTGACAGCATTGAAAAAAACACTCGGAAAGTTAATAATAATGTACCCAGACATTGGATCGACTTCTACATCGAAACATGAATCATCTGAATTTTGCAATTTTTCAGCAGCTTTGCTTGTTGATCTCTTCGAATTCTGTTTATTGGTATATCTATTACCATATAATTTCCGTTTCTTGCTTTTATTCGGATTCCTATCTGTACCTTTAGCCATGATGCTAACGTCGCACGAAGTCTGAGCGTAAACTGCTGTTGAAATAGCAGCAGAGTAGTTTTAAGGTTTGTTTTTGCTCAGAAAACTGACAGGTATACGCTTATGAAGCAGCACAAGAGAAACTAAATTTATAATAGGATACAGGGAATCGTATGATTCATAGAAACAGCTGCTTGAGTGAATAGAAAAGGCACGGTAAAGGGGCTTAGAGTAGATGGATCGAGTGAGCGCTCAGGTACGTGCGCGCAGGTAGTAACCTTTGGGTTTAAAAAAATACACTTATACTGCTCGGATCTTCATAAAAATTTAATACAATATTCTTAGATACATATACATTCAAAAAATGTAAAAAAAATCGATTTTTCCAAAGTGACCAATTAGACTACACCCTTAATGTTAGTTTTTCCTGTTTTGTGGATAACTTCATATTCGTACTCTTCTAACTGTAGACGCCAACGAGTTAGTCGTGACGTCGGATCTTTTGAAGTTTGCAACCATACGAGAGGTTTATGGTCAGTTACTAATTTGAAGCGTCTACTGTATAGATACAGGCGAAACTGCGATATTGAATGTAGTATCGCAATGGCTCCTTTTTCGTACGTACTGTACTTTTGCTCGGCCTCATTCAGTACTCGTGATTTATAAGCGATTGGTCGATCTTTGCCCACGATCCCTTGGCTGAGAATTCCTCCAACAGCTGTTCCTAAGGCGTCAGTAGTCACAATGAATGGTTGTGAGAAATCAGGATATTGTAACACCGGTTCTGAGCATAATTTTTCTCGTAGGGTTTCGAATGAAGTTTCCTGCTGGGTTCCCCATTTAAATTTGACATCCTTTTTCAACAAATTTGTTAATGGTTTAGCGATTTTTGAGAAATTATTAATAAACCTTCTGTAATATCCTGCAAGTCCTAGGAATTGTCGGATATTTTTGGGTGTTTTTGGTATGGGAAAATTTTGTACTGCTTGTAGTTTGGTTGGACCTGATCGTACTCCATCCTTTTCTATTATATGCTCCAAATAGGCCACTTCCTTGCACTGGAATTCGCATTTTTCAGATTGAAGTTTTAATTGAGCGGTTCACAATCGGTTCATTAATCGTTTAAGTTTAGTACTGTGCTCCTCAGGTGATGTTGCATAGACGATTATGTCATCCAAGTACACGAAGGCATCAACTCCTTGTATCCCTATGAGAACTTGATTCATCAATCTTTTGAAAGTGGCTGGAGCGTTTTCTAATCCGAAAGGCATTCTTACGAATTTATAGTCTCCATAAGGAGTAGAGAAGGCAGTTTTATATCGATCTTCAGGATGCATTTGGATTTGATGAAACCCAGACGCTAAATCAAACGGTGAGAAATATATAGCTCCTCCTAATTGGTCCAGTATTTCATTTATTAATGGCAATGGGTAAGCATCACTGATCATCTTTTCGTTTAAATTACGGTAATCCAGTACCATTCGCCATTTTTTCTTTCCTTGCGGATCCGGTTTCTTCGGTACTATCCATACTGGTGAATTGTAAGGGGATTGTGAGTGCTGGATTATTCCCCCTTCTAACAAATTATTGACTGGATGGTTTATTTCCTCTTTCAATAATGGTGGATAACGATATTGGCGTGTGTTAATTGGTAAGTCATCCTTGGTGATGATTCGGTGTTTGACTGCATTTGTGGCTTCAAGATTTTCACCAGGTAAATAATACCTGTCGTCAAATTCATTTAAGTGCCGCTTAATAGTTAGGAGCTCTTCATTATTCAGGTGCTCCAATCGAAGTAGTTTTTCGATTTGTTCGGGTCTTGCTCTTGTTTTTTTTATATCATTCTTTGTTACCCTGGATTTGTGCGGATTTTCTCTTAATACTTCCTCTTTAGTTTCCTTTTTGTTGACTGAAAAATATGTATCTATATTCTCAGTGCTACGTGAGGCGTTGGTCAAATAATGACTCTCTTCTAACCTCGCTGGCTTTACAACTTCTGTTGCTGCATCGCTGCGTAAATAGGGTTTTTACATGAAGATCGCTTCATGTGAGTTTCCTTCATTTCCTTCGTAATTTGGTTCGCATAATGCTTCCGTAGTTTCTTCATTATTGGGCTTCAGTGTATCAACCGAGCTGTCAGTTTTTTCCGTATTTGGAATAGGTGAGGCTTCCGCAGGGTAACTGTGATCCTCTTTAATTGTATACACTCTGCATGAGTCTCTTTTTGGAATAATTCTTTGATCACTGTGGTTTTCATTACACGGATAGTTTGTTATTTCCCACTGTGTGGGGTATTGTGAATCTGCTTCTTGGCTGTCATGAAGGGTTTGTTTAGATTTCTGTGTTCTCTATTAATTAAATAGAGATAAGCTTTCCCGTTAGAATGGCTGACGAGAGTGTCACCTAGATATACTCCGTTTGTAACGTATTGTCGGCGTATATATCCATATTTTATTTCAGGATTTGCTACTCGAACGTAAAAACTCCCCTTTGTGTGAGTTGGAATAACTATTGTTTCCAGCTTCATGAATGGGATCTCGTTAATTCCCCATTTTAAACACTGAGCAGCGTAAAATACGTCGGCGTTATAAGTTTTGAAGAATTCCGAACCTATTAATCCGTCATCTTCGATTGGAAAAGTATCTTCAACGATATGGAAAGTAACTTTACTGTATAATAGCTGTATTCGAATTTTCTCCAAGGTATACACGAAATTTTTTGTAATTCCAATGATTTTCACAATGTTACTGTGATCTATATTTATGTGTGCAGCAATATATTTGCGCTTGATTACATTCAAAGCTGAACCGGTATCGATCATTAATAATACTGGTTTGACGAAGTTCTTCGAGTCTACTTATATTACTGGAATATTACTTTCTCGATTTAAAAGAGCTGTGGCGATTCTTATCGGCTTATTATCATCTTCTGGTCGTGAGTGTCTAACAAAACCTTGTTGGTTATTATCACGAGAAGTTTCGTTAGTGCGAGTTTCCTTCTTTTGTTCATATTGGCAATTGGGTAATGACTGGTTATTCTTTGAATTTTTTTACAGAATTTCAATATGCTAGTTGCTGACAATCTTCAATAAGATGACTCACATTTTTGCAAAAACGGCAATTTAGGTGTTCTCTTTGAGGTCGAGATGCATAATTTTGAAAGTCTTGGGAATTTTGAAAATTCTGCTCTCTGAATGTATTTCGGAATCCACTATTACTCATTGGTCGCTCTGAAAAATTACTTTGATCGGGCTGTATTTTTGATCTACAGGCCTTTGTGATGTGCCCAGGTTTTTCACATAATTGACGAATGATTCCTTGTGGTTAGATATGATGAATCCTTTTCCGTTGGAATGAGCGGTCATTTCCTCGTTGATTCCACTCATTTGTACGTACTGATCGACTATTCCTGAGTATCTCCTTCGCACGTGTTTGTCGCTCTATTTCTATAGCTTTCTTTATTGTGTCACTGAACGATTGTCGTGATGATAGTTTATTCTCGATTTCAGGTTTGAGACCTTTACCAAAACAATCTACAAGGTCCATATCAAGAGTTCTTTCAAACTGTTGGTCGACGATGCCATTACGTGCGAGCTTATGTGCCTCTGTTATTCGATTTCCTGTCTTTTACCCGATTAGAGTAGGCTAGCACTCCCTTATTATCACCTTAATAGAGTCTACCAAGTTCCCCTTGTAATTGGTAAACGGATTTTGATGGTCCATATAGTGACTTTAGAAAATCTACAAATTCTTTAATCGTATCTAATTGTTCGCCGTGAATGGCTTGACGTGCCTCGCCTCTGAGTTTGTTTCAGAGAATTAATGCAAGACTCCGCTCAACTTCAGCTTGCAACATTTCTTTTGCTTCTTCACATCCTTCGATAAAATGTGATAGTGGAATATTATGCCCATCAAAAATAGGTACAGCCTCCAGCGCATATTTCACCGAAACTGGTAGGTTTGTCAGTTGAACCATATTTAGTGGATTAATATTATTTCCCTGTGGAGTAGTTTGAGAATTATTGCCTGACTAAGTCTCGAGACCACTGCCAGATGCTGAATCTTCGGCTAAACCTTACGAATTTTGTTCTTCGGTGTTGCTCATTGGAGCGCCGAAGAGCAACAGTGGTTGATCTCCTTCCTTTTTCCTGGGAGTTCTGTCAATCGTCATAATTCATCCTAAAGCAGTGTGACGTTTTTGTATCCCACTTCTGACACCAAATTTTATTTATGTCACGTCCCAGATGAATCTTGTCAAACCTTCAGTATTTATTAAGTTCATCTCCGACGGACATTAGTTCGATCTCTCATTTGAGTTAAGGCTGGGCAGCCCTTTTACTCGGGGATGGAGATCTCGCCAAGGTTTTACCGCTCAGGAGAAGGATGATTGGGGTTGTGAGGCTCAAGTGAATGAAAGTACTCAATAAAGGTTTTAAGAGATACTCACAATTTATTAGCTTTCGGTGAAAACCGAGTTTGGTTCCGTCGAATTATTGTTACAACACTTTCTATCGACAATAAGTTAGAGTCTCGCAGGGCTCTTGCGTAGAAGTTCGTCGTACAGCAATGAAGATGTAACTACTGGCTACTGACTAACTACTGCCCGCTGTTCGATCGTTGGTGCTCTTTTATATGATTCTTGGTTTATAGGAATAATAGAATTTAGGCTAAGTTTGGTAGGAGCAACGAATATGCCTTAAATGCTAATGAATGAACTTTTTAGATCTTTATCAGTTTCCGTGATTTATAGCTTGCTAATTCTTTATGAACTTGATAAGTGTCAAGATGTGATATTGTAAGTATCATTATATATACGAATTATTATAGACTTGGTTAAGTTTTATGGACGCATGGCAAGCACTGCGAGATTGTTCTAATGAATAACCTTTTTAGATCTTTATCGATTTCCGGCTTATATGGCTTCGCTAATTCTTTAATATTGAGAATATTGACTTTTCTGGAGTAAATTCTTAGATACGAAGACCTAAGTCGAGCGGGTCATAAATTTTGTGTATCTGTGAAGAAGTGAAGTTATGTATAATTGTGAATGCAAACATCACCTCACATGATGTGTGTTTCTATTGTGGCCGGCTGACTTGCCTCAGATTTTCCGCGCGCGTGACATCATTTGGGTCGCGTCGACCAATTCCGTGGTGGATGGGAGGGGACCCCGCATCGTTATCGGTATTGAAAGTAACCGGAGTTATTGCTCTCTGACGTGATGTTCTTAGTCATGTAATAGCAATATTAATATATATTTTGATGTATATTGAGATCTATGTTAACGTAACAATAAGTTGAATTTCATGGAAGCTGAGCTGACGAAAAATTCATTAAAAAACTGAAGAATTGAGAAAATCGACAAAAACATCATTTTTTTGATATTCATCCGGAGTCCGAAATGACCTCGCTTATGAATTCTTGGATAGATATTCACCATTTTTGTTTAAATCGAAAAGAAATGCTTTTACTACAAAATTGATATCTTTTTTTGAACCAGCATCTTCGAGAAGAATTACAAAAGATGAAACGTTACTTGGTCTTTTGTCCGGAGACCGACATCGAGGGGTTGCCCTGGCGAGTTGGTTTGCGAACGTATTTTATCGAGAATTCAGGCAATTATTCGATCAAGGATTTGATCGATTTGCAGAACGGAGTTCTCATGGATAAGACTCGAACGGCTTACGATACGATGCGTAATCACATAGCCGAGTCTTGCGAATTGTGCAAAGCGAGGTATTTTTTTTCTTTTATTTCAAGATTTGTTATGAAGAAAAACAGAAAAAAAGAGATTAAAATGTAAAAATCGAAATGAAAAATCGCAAAGATCATCTTTGCGAGATATGCGGCAACGATGAAGTCTTTATCCTTGGAAAGCGAGCGTGGTTTTGCGCCGCCAGTGCGGGGCGGTTCATCATCGAGCCTGTTGCTCAAACCGCAATAATTGTTGTCCAAAGTGTGCGAGAATCGAACAACGCGCTGCTCTTAAATCGAGGAGCAACTCGAAGGATCTCGAAGACGAAAATTCAACGAGCGATCCTCACTAATTTCATATTTTACCGCAACGAGAGAGAAAAAAGAAAAAAAGCAAGATAAAGTGTGTTTCAACTTGAGAATGAGAAAAAGAGAGAAAAAAATGTGAAATGAATACGGGGAGAATCGAACAAGGCGCGACCCTTTAATCGAGGAGCAACTTGAAGGACCTCGAACACGAAAATTCGATGAGCAATTCTCACTGATTTCATATTTTACGGCAACGAGAGAGAAAAAGAGAGAAAAAAGCGAGATAAAATGTGTTTCAACTTGAGAATGAGAAAAAGAGAGAAAAACGAATGTCCTTGCGCCTTTTTTCACGGTTTAGACAAAAAATGTGAAATGAGTACGGGGGAAATATTGTGAATCAGTTAAAATACGTAATTATATACATAAATTTGCATACATGAGAGATTAGATATGATTTGCCATGAACTAGACGATAAAAAACAAAACTTTTGACAATGTTACCGACAAAGATTTATTTCCTATTTTAAATATTATTGTTTTACTGTATTCTTTTAAATTGCAATAAGGCCCCGAGTCGTGGAAATCTGTTATTTTATTTACGACGGAAGAACAATTCAGCGCTCAGGATTTGAGATCTTTCTGTTATTTTTCGTTCTCATTACATTGCTAATGATTTGATTATTTTTCAGCGACACCAATACTTTGTTCGTGGAACAAAATGTTGACACGATTTATCGAACGAAAAATTAACTAAACTTGTTTTTTTTTTTTTTATTTGAGAAAATTTGGTTTAACAAAATATTTAATCAGTAAAAGCTCACTGATAAATCACCTTTTAGATTATATTTTGAAAAATAATAATTGGATTACGAAAGAAAATTATTTGACAAATCCAAAATATTTTGTAAATAATTTTTAATTATTTAAATAATTTAAAATCATTATATCCGCCGGCTTTATCGGCAAAGGATTTTAGGCCGATCAATCTTCGACATATTTTATTAGCCTGCAATTAAAAAATATAATAAAATTTGTTCATGTTATAAAAAATCGTATTTACAGTATTTATTTATTAATTATTCTAATTATTCTCGCATTTAGGAATATTCTCGATCTTGATTTGATTCTGTGAGCTTGATATCGAGTGAGTCATGACGAGGAACCTCAGCATCAGCGAAGAACTAAAAACGCCTTTATTTCAACTCGTAAATCGTTATCGATGTGTATTCATTTCGCAGATTATTAACTACGTGAATTTTTAAGATAGAGGAAACAATAGAATTTAAAAAAAACAATAATTTTCATGTATTAAAATTTAAAACAATGAATTAACGAAATTTTTCATCCATATGGTGAATTTCTTCGATAAATCGAATGCAAAATCTTCGTAAATTTTCTTACGACAATACAATTCATTGAAGGCACAAATAAAATTCTTAATTTTACAGAAAAATTTGTATTTTATCTTGTCGAAAGAAACAAAAATATCTCATTTTGCAGAAAAGCCCAAAATTGACGAATTTATGCATAAATTTAATCGCAAATTCACCAATTGTCTGATTCTTGATTTTCCGGAACAATTCGTAGCTCATGATTATCAAAGTAAATGTATAAACTCGAGTTTTAATCGAACCGAATCTCAAACTCATTGCCATCGATTTTGCAACAGTATGTTGCAACGACTTAAGAAAGAAAAAAAAACTCAAGCTGGAAATTCATACTTAAGAGGTGTAAATTACCAGCTTGAAAGATTCAACAATTAAATTTCCCATGGAGGTCGATCTGAACAATGAAAATATTCTGTTTTAATTCTCCAGTCAATTTAATCACAAAAGAATAATAATTTATCAATTAAGGATGTTGAGTCCCTAAACGCAAATGATGATATAAATCTGAAAATTTGGTATGTTTTTGTGTTAACTATTTAAGAGATCGTGTAAAAATTTTACGACGTTTAAGAAGCTCGTTATTGGACAATTAACATTAACAACGAAAAACAAATTAAATGTAGTTTTATGGAAACTGGTATAACTTTGCGATAATTTTTTGTTTTCGACCTCCCAATTTTTTAATATTTACAATATACTGAAAGCAACGGAAACCAAACGAAGTTTATTGATAAATATTTTTGTTTATTGGTTTAAAAAATTGTTCTTAACAAAATGTTAATTTTTTAATAACGAGCTTCTTAATCGTCTTGAAATTTTGACACGACCTCTTGAATATTTCATATGAAAACATATCAAATTTTCAGAATTTTATCATCATTTTTTATTTCAACCCTTAAGGAGGTTGAAGTAATGATGATAGAATTCTGAAAATTTGGTATGTTTTTACATGAAGTATCCAGGAGGTCGTGTCAAAATTTCACAATGATTAAGAAGCTATTTATTGAACTATTAACATTAATAAGTTTCATAGGGACTCAACATCCTTAAAAGTATTTTTATTATCGATCCTGGAATCTTTATTCACGTAATCGTAGGTCTTTATCACCGTTTGAAAAATATTCAAGTTTAAATAATAATAAGAATATTGTTACAAAATCTACAATGAACCATTAATTGTGAAATAACTTTCAAGATTTATACGACACATGCGGATCTCACGAGCTGGGCCGACAATGTGGCGAGAAATTATTTTCTTCCTCCTATTTTTTTTGTTCTATTTCGTCCTTGAGGCAAAGGTTCACTCAAGAAATTTGAATATTTCGTTAATCGGTAAATAAATGAGCGAAAAAAATGGAATTTCCTTCGGTTCTCGAGCTTTTTAGGATCATTAAATTATTTTCCAAATGAATAATTTGTTATAAAGGTTTGAGGTTTCCGGATGGATGCCGTGTAATGTTTCAGCGTATTGTCGACGTTCGCAAACGTTACAGTTTGCATCATCAGGGCTAAGAGCTCCGATACTGAAGCTCCCTGGTCTCAGGTAATCCTTATATACTCATGGTCATCGTTCCGGGTGACTGCATCAGCCAATCGGAGTTTTTGGTTGATCAGCTGATCAATTAAAAAACCGGGAGGATGGTGTGCCAGATAGGGTGGACCTGGTAACCTCTGTCTCTGTTCAGGTTGTCCGAGTGTTTTCGGATTTCTAGGCCTTCTCTATGTTTTCTGGAGAAGTAACTCGAAGGGTAGGCCAGCATTTGAGCCTTGTCGAAAAGGTTGGAGTGTCCAGTTTCCATCTTATGTTCTGCTAATGCTGATTGGAGAATATGGCCATATCTGATACACCGTTGGTATTCCTTGATCCGTGTACTGATCTTCTCTAAGTTTTTGATTGATCTTCTCTGAGTTTTTGATACTCTAAGTTTTTGGTTGATCTTCTCTGAGTTTTTGGTACTCTGAGTTTTTGGTTGATCAGCTGATCAACCAAAAACTCCGATTGGCTGATGCAGTCATCCGGAACGATGACCATGCGTATATAAGGACTACCTGAGACCAGGGAGCTTCAGTATGGGAGCTCCTAGCCCTGATGATGCAAACTATAACGTTTGCGAAACGTCCGCAATAAGCTGAAACATTACATGGCATCCATCCGGAAGCCTCAAATCTTTATAACAATAACGGCCGTGAAAGCCTCAAAACTATAATCAAACGCCTCCACGGAGAGGCTATACTAGGTTCCATAAATTCATTTACCAAACTCAGGAAATCCTTGCACATCCAACTGTGCTCTTTGACATTTTTGAAAAGGTGCCGTGACCATCAAGTGGTATCCAAATGCTTTCAATTAAAAAACCCTTTTCCATCTAAACAAGCCAAATCCATTCTTCACCAGGCCTCTTTGAGATTAATCAAAGAAAGAATCTCTCCTTGAAGTATCAGGTTTCCCAAATCTCGGAGAAACTACTGAAATTACATCTGTGTCTGTCTAGAAACTTGGAACCGCAGCTGTGGCAAATCCTTGATCGGGTTACATATGAACAAGCAACCCAATGTGCGGAACTAAGAACGAGAAAGCAGAAAGAGAAATTCGAGAAAAAAAAACTTGAGCAGCCAAACCCTTTCGGCCGCACAGATATCAGTCCTTGCCAAAGGACACAATTTCGCCATCATTCCATTAAGAATCCCAACCGAAGAAATAATAAGTCAAATTGAAACCGCCATTTACCGCCTCTCTGACCAAGCAAGCAATGATATTAGGAACAGGACAACAAACATCTCGCACAGAGCCAAACCTCCACAACAAAATATCACCAAGGAGGAACGTAGTGCATTACTGAGTTTGCAACAGAATAAGAAGATTCTTGTTCTATCAGCAGACAAAGGCAACGCCACTGTCGTAATGGACAAAGAGGAATATTGCAATAAAATGAACACCCTGCTTGCCGATAAGAACAAGTACAAATAACTATCCCGCAATCCCAAACCTAGCATCGAGAAAAAGATGGTGACGCTTCTGAAAATCTTCCAATTACCGCAAGAAGTAATTAAAATCCTAACTCCTAAGGAGTCATCAGCTCCCAGTCTTTATGGCCCGCCCAAAATCCACAAAGACTCCGGCCCCCTGCGGCCAATAGTCAGCAATATCGGTGGTCCCACTTACCACCTAGCCCAATTTCTCACTAAACCCCTCCAAACAATGACCGGCCTCAACAAATCCCACATCAAGAACTCTTTAGATATTGTGAATAAAATCACGGCGATTAAAATCAAGCCAGATGACATTCTTGTGAGTTTTGACGTTGTATCATTATTTATGAACGTCCCGGTCCACGATACCTTAGATATCATCAAGAAATCCCGCAAAATCTCCACAGATCTATGGCCGCTCATAGAACACTGCCTCACTTCCGCATATTTCCAATTCCAAGACTAGTTCTATGAAAAAACCTTCGGCGCAGCCATAGGCTCCCCCATCTCGCCAATCATCGCCAATATATTCATGGAGAACTTCGAGAACAAAATCTTGGAAAAAGCCCCATTGAAACCTTCGACTTGGTTCCGCTATGTCGATGATACCTTCGTCATCTGGAGCCATGTCAGAGATACCCTCCCCCATTTCCTCAGTTTCCTCAATTCCCAACATGCGAATATAAAATTCACCATGGAAATCGAACAAAACCAACAAATCCCTTTCCTAGACGTTTTGGTCCAACGGAAAGACGATGGTTCGCTAGGCCCTCAAGTCTACCGAAAACCAACACATACGCATAGATATCTCAATGCCACCTCTCACCACTACCCATTCCAAAAATCATCAGTTATTAGCTCCCTAGTATACAGAGCCCTGACCATTTCCCAACCCGACTATTTGGACAGTGAACTAGACCACCTCAAACTGGCTTTATCAAACAATAAATACAACAGAAGGGAAATCCAACGGACTATCGAACGCCTCAAGAAGAAAATCGCAGGCGAAGGCAGCAGAAAAGAAACAACAGACAGCGAAGCCAAACCAACAACTGTACTCTCGTACCTTCAAGGCACAACCTGACCGCATAAGCAGGGTCCTCAGGAAATACAACATCAAAGTCATCTTTAAACCGCAAAATAAGATAGCACAAGTGCTCCCGAATCCGAAGGACCAAAACCCCCCTTTAAACACACCGGGGGTGTACAAGATACCATGCTCATGTGGCAAAGTGTACATAGGAGAAACCGGGAGGAAGATCAGTACACGGATCAAGGAATACCAAAGGTGCGTCAGAAACATTACACGGCATCCATCCGGAAGCTTCAAATCTTTATAAAAATAATGGCCGTGAAAGTCTAAAAACTAGGATTAATTTGTTGTTTATAGTTTTTTCATTTGGTGTGCCAGAGAAAAGAAGTTTGAAATCGAGACAATTTATGGATTTATGCTTTTGTTTTTAAAACGAGACAATTTTGTTCAAAAATAAAGAGAAGAAAAAATAATGTTATTTAAATTTCTGTTTTTGTGGGAGAGTGCAGATGAGAATTGCACAATTTCCGAGTCGTCGGGACCGGGCAACTTTCTCCAACGAAACCGTGCGAGCTCTATTATTTCGAAAAACAAAAATCGTTCTACGAAATCGAAAGAAAATAAATCATTTCCAAAATTTATCAACCACAACGAGTGTCGTTGTTTTTGGCACGTAGAAAAATGTTGTTTGATGATGAATTTTAATCCTAGAACCCCACAATCTCCCGGCAGACAATTCCAGCGATTTCTCCAGTGGGTGACGAAGAGACCTACAAGGAGATAGTAGCAGACCTTTATTAGAGTGCAAGACAATCGGTTTTTCTATTATTAATTCCATGAATAAAGGGAACCAAGGTTGTGATGGCCAGTTCGGTACTATCGCAATACCGCATGCTTCATCTGCTATAACTTTCCTCAAAAATCTCAACATTAGAGCAAAAGGAGGGAATGCATAATAATAATAGGAACTCCACTTAAGCGTAAACTCATCAACCGCAAAGGCCTCCAGGTCTCTATGCCATGAATAATACATCTTACATTTGTTATTAATTCTCGAAACGAATAAATCTATTCTTGGTTCACCATAATTTCGTACAATATTTTTAAATGCTGCTTCTGATAATTCCCATTCCGTATCTATATTCTTTATCCGAGATTCCCTATCAATCTCAATATTGTCTTTTGATGCTCTATGTACAATGCAAAGACCCAAATTCTTCTACACTCACACCACTGCCAGATATCCATGGCTATTTTATGAAGTCTTGCGTATTGCACGCCTCCCATACGATTTACATATGTTATTGCTGTCGTATTATCGATACGCAATAAAATATCTCGCAATCTGTTAATTCTGCAGCGAAAGACTTTAATGCTAGTAAAACCGCAATTAGCTCTAATTGATTGATGTGAAGCTTTCTTTCGTTTTCATTACAAAACCCATGTGTACTGTCACCATCAGAATATGCGCCTTAGCCTGAATTTGATGCGGCCAAAAAAAATTCTTTAACAAATCTAAAACTTCTGATTTGACCAACTGATTTCGGTATATTCTCAAGCCACCACTTAAATTCAATTTGTAATGTGTCAAATAATTCGATCTGAGCATTGTAATCTCCACCACTTATTAACAATCCATAAAATTTTTCTCGTTGAGAAAATCACAACTAAGAAAAGTATTTCACGTTTCGAATCACTCTCAGATAAACAAATAAATAAATAGATTAAATAAATAATAAAAATGATAAATGTTCGGAATAGCTATCAAAGCGCTAGGCGCACCTATTACGGCCGATAATATATGGAAATTAAGGAAAATTAACGTAGGTAAGAATTATATAAACAATAAGTTGAATTCGGAAATAACAGATTTATTCTTGGATAGAAATTGGAGACTTATAGGTTACAATCGAACAAGATCACAGTTTACTTCCTCTCGCTTACAATAGTCATAATTTGTACATAATAATAAAAGGTGATACGGTTTGGACTTACAGGTCGATGTACTGGTGTAATTTGAGACGTGCTGACGCTGAGCGTTGCGGGTCTCCTCGAAGACAGTGTAGTCGGTACACTCACATACACAAATCGCGCAGTACACTCGATAATTTTGAATTGATTGATCGAAATAATATGTTTGAATTTATTAGGTTGATTATAATTTTCGTTGATGATTGAATAGATAAGTATATAAATAAATGGTAATGAGTTCTTATTACCCTTCAAGACGTATTGAAACGCTGTACCTCAGTGCCTCACTAGCCCTCGAGCAGTGATGCTTGATCGCGAAGAATCGAAGACGCGTACTCTGAACAATCTTGCAAGGACACGGAAAAAGATTCGAACTTAAGGTATCGAGTACCTAGAGGAACTCCGCTTAGACCGAAGATTAGCGAAATACTAACGATTTTTGGTTGCCACTTCCTCGTCGATGCTTCCGATATTAGGAAATTGCAGCGTAAGATGTTAGGTGGTTGAGCAATTTCGTGTGCAAAAATAGTGAATTGTTCTAAGTGAGCGAGTATCGTTCCGGGTTTTCGCAATGAATTGTTCATGTCGTTTGCAATTCGTTGCAAATTCCTCAAAGGTGAAGGAATCGAAGTTCGCAGAAATTTCGTGGGAAATGAGTTTCGCAATCGTAAATTCGTACTTTAGAAAGAATTCGGTTTCGCAAGAGGAAGCGATTCGTATTGAACATTTGGAAATTTATACCAATGTTATATTAACTAGTATACCTTAAACTATCTAAAAATAATTTATAATAAATGGCTAGGCCATAACATCCCCTCCCCCTTTAAATTGAAATACAGGGATCGCATTCGTGTGTTTCATTTGGCTCGTCCTCGAGTCACAGATAGTTTTAAGGTTGTAGAAGTGTTTGTTGATATTGGTAGGACCAGTGAGCCTGTTGATGTGGTTCGGGTCCTGCGTTGATCAGTGTTAGAGATCTGTTCGTGATGATGACGGTAGGTCATCACTTCTCCTGGACGCCACCTGAAACAGAATGCTTGGCACAGCGTTTTTAAAAAGCTAACTTTAGTTTATTAGGATGTTTCATTTCGAGCTTGCCATGACTATTGAATACTATGTTTCCTTTCTCGGTGATCTCGGAAATCTCGTAAGGGCCGCGATTATGGGAGTCCAGTTTACTTTTGTGAGGTTCTTTTAGGACGTACACATCGTCGCCTACTTGAAAAGAAACGGGATTTATATCGCGGTCGTATTGCTCTTTGGAGCGTCGTTTTGCTGAGTCGAGATTTTTCGTCGCAGCTCGTCTGATTTCGTCGAGTCGCGTTATAAAGTCGGTCATGTACTTAGTATATGTGTCAATTTTTTCTGCAGACGGAATCGCGGGTATCGGTCGCGTAATTTTTCCGTACATAAGTTCGTAGGGACTAAAATTTGTTCCAGCGTGTACAGATGTGTTATAAGCGTGCATTGCGAATGGTAAAAGTTCATTCCAGTCGTTGAAACGATCGTGGAAAGCTCTCAGGTATATTGCCAGGACGGCATGGATACGTTCGAACGATCCATTTGACTGAGGACGGAACGCAGTGGTTGTCACTCTTTGGACCTTGAATATTTCTGCTAGCTGTTTAAAGAGCTTGCTAGTGAATGCGATACCACGATCGGTTAGGATGGTCTTGGGTAGGCCATACAGGGTGATCCAGTTTTTTGAGAGCGCTAAGGCTAAAGTTTTAGTTCTGATGTTTGATATGGGTATGGTTGCGCAGAATTTTGAGAGGTTGTCTTGTATAGTTAGAATGTGTCTATTTCCATTGGATGTGATTCGAAGAGGACCAACAGTATCGAGTGCGATTTTCTCAAAAATTTCTGAAACCGTGTCCGTGAGTAGCATAGTCTCTCGAGTTTTAATGCTTATGAGCTTTGCCTCTTGACAAATTTTGCATTGTCGTATAAAATTTTCTGTGCCTTTTTGAGCCCTTTCCATTGATACCTTTCGCGTAAGCATCGATACGTTTTAGCGATAGCTTTATGGGCTCCGATAAGACTTTCATGCGCCTCACGGATTATAGCGTTCCGTTGTTCTGACGGTGGATCGAGTTGGGCGAAACCATTGCAGGTGGTAATGGTGATTGGTATCCCATGGAATGTGTATTCTAGAAATTATTTTAGAACGTCATACGGCATAGGTTCAAGGTCGTCGCCAGATTTCGATATTCGTAGAGACTGAATGTTATAACGTTTTACTACAGTGCGTAGATGTCCAAGACCTTGACCGATATCCTGGAATTTGGGCTTGTCAAAATCATGTTTTTTACTGGTAATGCTCAGGATTTTAAACTTTCTTTTGACTGTTACGGCTACATGCCCTTTTGGTAAGTTGTTGTTGCATAGATTTTTCCCATCAATCTTGTTCAGATCGGAGAGTAAATTCCCGATCGGGTTCAGCGATTGGCAGTCCGCACTAATAAAATGAGTGAGGTTATCCTTATGGTAGGTTAGATTTTCTTTACACTGTTTAACAATACAATTTCCTGTGGTTTCAGGCGGACTGAAATTGTTGTCGGTGTCACTCGAATCTGCATCGATGAATATAGTATGCGTGTCACCGGGTTTCTTACTTCCGTGCATTGCTGACCTGGTTAGCGTCGCTGATGATTTTGCTGAGTCTGGCAAAATCGAAGCCTGCTTTTTGATATCATCTTGTATCCTGGGGATAATCGACCTCGGAATGGTATTTGATGTTCCTGGTAAAGGACTTGATTTAACCATGGGCATGTAGGATGGAAGTGGAGTAGGAATTGTTAATTTTGGAGTATTAGGAATAATGTTTGAAGTTTCGGCTTGTTGATTTTCAGGATTGGGTTCTGAAACTATAGATTCGGATACCTCAATGTCATGTTCTTTGAGTGCGCTGCAGAGATCCTGTATACACTGATATCCTTTTTCTAACAGGTATTGTAGGTCTTCCGGGGATGATGGATAATCTTCTGCTTCATCTGCAATTTCACCTGGCTCATCTCGCATGCGTATAGATTCGTCAAACCGTGAGAAAGAATTTCTCAACTCCTCCAAAAATCCTGGAGACGGTTTGTTGGGAGTAGGCTCGGAGGTTGGTTTTTCCGGTGTGAGTGTCCTATTAGCAGTTTCCGGTTCGCTTTCGCTGGAAACCGGCGGAGCAATCTCGACAATAGGATTTTTTGTATCCAATGGTGATTCGGTTTTTAACTCGACTTCTGGTGTAAATACATCATCGCAGAGATCCTCGGCATCTGAGGGGTCAATTGATAGTTCTTGATTATATTCAGATTTTTCTAGGCTGGGTATCATGCTGCGGTGCGAAGTCAAAATCGATGGAACATTATGTGTCGAGGATTCATCGCTAGGAGCTTCAGAATCTGGTTCTTTGTATGTCACACGCCTCGCGTTTGGTCAGATATCTTCTCGACGTTTGACTCGGGTTCCAATTGATTCGGGACCTTGTTTCAGATTTGATTTGACTGTTGAAGGCCTCGTGGATCCGTTGTCCGAGAGTGCACGAGCTCTGGGAGGTCGTTTCAAAATTGAGGTAGATGGCATCGGACCTTGTTTTGTGCGGGGTTTTGAACCTGTTGGTAGAGTTAGGAATGCCATGACGACGTTGGCAAGTGTGACAGGATTGCGAGAAAGAGCATCGGCATTTTGATTGAGTTTGCCCGATTTGTATTTTGTCATGAAATGATAATCTCCTACTTTGGCTCTCCAACGTGCTCGTCGACTGGATTGGTCAGTTATATTATGCAGCCATGCGACGACTTGATTGTCAGTAAAAAGGGTGAAAGGACGGCCATAAAGATACGGTCGGAAGTATCCTATCGCCCAGGTGGTTGCAAGACATTCTTTATCATTACCGTTATAGTTCTTTTCGGCAGGGTTGAGCGTGTGTGATGCGTAGGCAATCGGACGTTCATTTCCCTCAATTGTTTGACTTAGTACGGTGCCAAGTCCTGCATATGAAGCGTCTGTGGCAAGGACGAATGGTTTACTGAAGTTCGAGTATTGTAGGACAGGTTTGGTATATAGAGCTTCTCGGATTGCATCGAAGCTCTTCTGCTCTTTTTCGGTCCATTCGAATTTCTTGTCTTTCCTCAGCAAATCGCTTAGCGGTTTTGTTTTAATTGCGAAATCCTTGATAAAACGTCGGTAGTAGTTGGCAAACCCGTTGAATTGTTGTACTTCTTTCACGTTGGTAGGAGCTGGGTAATTCCGGACCGCTTCGATTTTCATCGGATCCGGTCGCACTCCGTCGCGAGAGATTATGTGACCTAGGTAAGTCACATCAGTACGAACAAATTGGCATTTTTCCGTCTGTAGGGTAAGGTTGCACTGACGGAGGTGATTAAAAAGATTGCGCGCCCTTCGTCCGTGTTCCTTCAAGGACGGTGCGTATATGATGACGTCATCGAGGTAGACAAACAACTCGATGCCGTTGAGTCCCGTCAGAGCCACATTCATACGTCGTTGGAAGATAAGAGGGCCATTGGGTAAGCCAAATGGCATCACTGCAAATTCATAATGACCTTCAGGCGTTGAGAATGCAGTATTCGGGCGATCTTTAGGATCTATCTCGATCTGATGAAATCCGCTAGCGTGATCGAAGATGCTGAAATATCTCGCACCTCCCAATTAGTCCAGTATATCAGTGATGTTCGGAAGTGGATAAGCGTCTGGCAAGGTCTTCTCATTAAGAGCACGATAATCTATTACAACGTGCCATTTACGTTTTCCGTCAACACCTGCTTTTTTAGAAATAATCCATAACGGCGAGTTATACGGCGATGTGCTAGGATGAATTTTACCTTCGGTGAGAAGTTTATCCATTTGTCGCTTAATCTCTTCTTTATGAACCATGGGGTATCGGTCCTGACGCGTATTTACTGGTAGATCGTCAGTTGTTGATATTGTGCATTCCATCAGATTTGAGCGGCCAAGTTTGTTGCCAGGAAGATCGTTGAGATGATCAAGGCTTAATTGATCTTGAATCGCGGTAACCCGATCCTTTCCTAAAATAGCGTTTTCATCGAGTGAATCTGAATCGGAAATTTCTTCAGGTGGTGCTCGATATTCAAAAGGAATGAGATGTTGAGGTGGAATTTCTATCTCCATATCCTGCTCTGTTGTATTTATAGCCATGACATAACAAGTGACACTCTCATTCTTCACAGCGGCCTCGCCAATAAATAAACCATCGTCAATTGTTATACGAGGGAGATATCCTTCTTGCAACATTGTTGATTTAAAATTTATTTTGATCGGTTGTTGCGTGCGAGCACGGATAGTAATGTGACCGGAGACCGCGTTTGCTGACTCAGCAGTGTCTGGTGTCAAGGGAGTCTCTAGCTCGATTATACTTGCCGTAAAATTATGGACACATCGTTTTTTGTATTCCGAGACAAAAAAGATCGGTTTTGTCGGACGACTAGCGATAATTAAGGCATTGTGATGATAGGATATTTCACCCTTTTCTTGTTCGAAATATTCTTCTCCTAGTATACCCACGCCTGGTGACGGAAGTGTCGTCTTAAGAACATAGAATTTTATCGGTTGATCAAATATGTGTACCGTCGTCGTAACGATTGCCGTTAGCGTTTTTTTATCCGAGATGCCTAGTACTCCTACCCGATCATCTGTATCGATCATAGTATTTCCGCAAAGGGCATTAACTTCGATCATATTAATGACCGCGCCGCTATCAGCCAAAAATCTCGCCTTTTTATTTTTTAGTTCCGGGGCATCTACTTCCACGACGGTTTTCGGTTGCCGAGTATTTTTCTTCAAATTTACAGTAACTACTAGAATTTCACAGCCGGTGCTGGACGCGATTTTTGCTGAGCAGCCATCGACGCGTCGTTCGGACGACTGGTGTTCTCGTTTAAAAACAATTCTTTCATATCAACATTAACTTTAGAAGTGTTGTCTCTACTAGGGGAAAAAGTTCGTGGCGATTTCGGTTCACGTCGATCTGTGGGCGAACTCCGATCTCGTCGGCGCTCACGTGTGTATTTGTCTCGAAAATTGTGATATTTAACAACTTTTCTATAAAAGTGAAATCGTTCTTTTTCAATCAAAGGCTATGATTTTTAAGTTCCTGTGTATGCATCTGTATCTGCGTGTGAATCTCGCGTCTTGTCTCGTCTCGTCTCGAGTCTCGTCTCGCGTTTCGTCTCGTGTCTCGTCTCGTCTCGTGTCGCCTCGCGACTCATCTCGTCTCGTCTCATTTTGCGACTCGTCTCGTCTCGTCTCGCGACTCGTCCAGATCTCGTCTCGCGCCTCGCCCAGGTCTTGACCCACGTCTCGTCCAGGTCTTGTCCCGCGTTTTGTCCAGGTCTCGTCTCGCGTCTCGTCCAGGTCTCATCTCGCGTCTCGTCCAGGTCTACTCTCGCGTCTCGTCTCGCGTCTCATCCGGGTCTCGTCTCGTCTCGTCTCCTCTCGTCTCGTCCGGGTCTCGTTTCGTCCGGATCTCGTCTCATCCGGGTCTCGTCTCGTCCGGATCTCGTCTCATCCGGGTCTCGTCTCGTCCGGATCTCGTCTCATCCGGGTCTCGTCTCGTCTCGTCTCGTCTCATCCGGGTATCGTCTCGTTTCGTCCGGGTCTCGTTTCGTCGCTAATATAATATAATGAGTATATGTATTAATCATATCATATACATTGAAACGAAATACACTCACTTATTACTTTTTAATAAATATAAATACGTTTTCGCCACTTTTCTCGTAGTTTTTACTGCACTTATGGCACGCGTGTTTGTTTACGTCGGCGGCCATCTTAACTTGTGGCATGAACAGAGTGCACTTACGTGATGCGCACGTTGCTCACTAGCGTCGCCTCCTATCGGGAAAAATCCCAACTAATTTTCCGAATACGCGTTTCTTTATTTTATTATGATAATTAATTGGCCTTTATAAGAAAATAATTAAGAATTAGATAAAACGAAAGTGCGAATAAACATACAATGAGGGATACTAAATTCTCTATTATATAATTTTTTTTGTACGAAACAAGCGAGTTGACTACGTCTGCGCATGCGCATGGCGATAGCACTAGGAAATTAACGAATCAGAAGAGCGTATTTAATTATGTTTCAATTATTAATAACTTTGGGAAAATTCTATTATTATTAATACAAATGGAAATAATCAATGATTAAAATTCAAGGGGAACGAAGAGAATATAAAATGTTACAAAATAAGGTAAAATTAAGAAAATAAGAATTCTCGCGCATGCGCAGTGCAAACGAACCATGCGTCGGGCCAAAGAAAAAGCCGGAGCAAAAGAGAAGCTCCAATGAGAAAATTTACAGCAAGAACTTTTCTTCAAGATTATTTTAAGGACCAATGCGCGTCCGTTAAAAGAGAACAAAGGATTCTCTCGGGTATAAAAGACCGTGCGCAGAGGCATCGAGAGCTCACTCTCAGCTCATACGTGGCTCTCTAAAGAGTCAAATAAGAGACTCTAACCAACAGAATTTCTCTCTGATTCTGGCAACAAGAGACCTAACCTTCCTATATAATTTCACACCAAGAGGGCAGAGACCATTCGGGTTCGTTTGGTCTAAAGATTTAAGGTGTGAGATTTCCTATCCATTCACACTGGGAGGGCTGGACCCATTCGGCTTCGTTTGGGTCAAAGATTTCCAGTGTGAACACCTTTCCTTTGTTTTATACTGAGAGGGCAGGAATCATTCGGGTTCGTTTGATTTCAAGATTTTCAGTATAGAGCTCTCCTTACCTCCACACTAAGAGGGCAGGAATCGTTCGGCTTCGATCGATTTCAAGATTTGAGGTGTGGAAACCTTTACCCGATCCTAAATGAAAACAATCTTGCTGTTTGAATCAAGATTTCTGTTTGGATTAATTTGAACATTTTAAAATTTGAAAAAAATTATTTGACTATTGATTTCCAATAAATTCAAAAATCGATTTCTTTTATTAAGCGGTTATTTAAATAGGGCCTTCTAATAATAAAGAATACTCAAAAAGAAATCGATTCAAATTTATTGTGTTTCTGTCTCATTGGGGTTTCATAATAGAAAAATCTTTTGAATTAATTGAATAATAAAGAAATAAGGAGTCATAAATGAAATAAGTCTATAATTTATTCTTCATCATCTAAAATAATCCAATTATTGTAAAATTATATCGAGTCATGAACGAAAATATTATTATTATTGTATCGAATCATTACAAATTCTAATTGGTTATTTTGGACAATTAATCAGAAAAGTTTATTATTTTTATTCTTGTTGAGCGATAAATCAGTTATTTCCCATTCTATTGTAAAGAAAGACACCAAACCGATAATAATTGATGAAATTATAATAAGAAAACAAATATCATTGTTTCCGTGAAAAGAAATGAAACATGCGAATAAAATAAAAGAAGAGAATCCATGCGAATAAAATAATAGAAGAAAATACGCGAAATAAATAAAAATTGTCTTTATTTGAACAAAATTGTTATACAACAAAAATCATCTTTGTGTTTTTTTTTGAATAAATGTTATTATTTTGTTAAAATCAAATCCCTGCCTTTTCTCGCTTTCTTTCATACCTGCTCCTTACTATTAAGAAGCTCGAATTCATGTGTAGCGGCGTGTTCCATAAAAACGTACCGTTACAACATATATAAATATATTGGATATATACAGTGGCGTGCAAAAGTTTCGGGCCACCCTATTTTTTCCAGTTAATTGATAAAATATGTTATTTCTCCACTCGTTCATTGTTCAAAATATTCAAGAGAGTTAGAATGAAGGTAACAAAATCGTATATTATATTTAATTATGGCGTATTTTTCGTGTACTACGTGGAAAGACTTTGGTCGGTGTGCGAAAGTATCGGGCCACTATATCCCCGCGGCTTCGTACGCACGGTTTGTTTACATTTTTTTCCTCATTAGTTTCAAAACATGTCCTACAATGGAAAATCAGTCTCCTTTCTGCCACAATGCCGAAACACACGAATATTCAGCTTCGTAAAATCGTGTTAAAACTTTCGCCAGAAGGAAAAAGTTCTCGTGATGTTGCGGAGACTTTATCTATTGGCAAAAGTACCGTTAATCGTATTATTACTAAATATAAATTAACAAACTCACTGTGTGACAAAAATCGGAGCGGTAGACCGCGAAAAACGTTGAATCGCGTCGACAAAATTATAAAAAGGAAGTGCATTATAGATCCACGAAAAAGTACTGCAGATGTTACCCGGGAATTGCGAAGTGAAAATCTAGCTGATGTTAGTCGGAGTACGGTATCTCGACGTCTCAAAACTGCGGGGCTGATTGGACGTGTTGGTGTAAAAAAAACCATTGATTTGCGAAAAGAATAAGAAGGCTAGATTAGACTTTGTGAAAAAATATCAGCGCTGGACGGTATCAGATTGGCGGAAAGTACTTTTTTTCGATGAATCGAAATTTCAATTATTCGGAAGTGATGGTCGGAAGTACGTAAGACGTCCAACAGGTACCAGATATAATGTAAGGTACCAAATTCCTACCGTAAAACACGGTGGCGGAAACATTAAAGTTTGGGGAGCATTTTCTGATGGTGGCGTTGGTCCGCTGGTGGAAATTCATGGCAATATGGACGCTGCAATGTACAGGGACATACTACAAGATCGTATGCTTCCATTTGCAATGAAAAATTTGCCGCGTGGTTGGATTTTTCAACACGATAATGATCCGAAACACGCTTCGCGTCTTGTTAAAAATTTTCTTCAAAGCCGGAAAGTCCGCCTTCTTGACTGACCATCGCAGTCACCGGATTTAAATCCTATTGAACACCAGTGGCAAGACCTCAAGCATCGTGTTGGAACGAAAAATTACTCCAACAAAACGGAATTGTGGAACCATTTGCGAAGTGAATGGGAAAAATTGCCACAAGAACGAATCAAACAACTAATTGGATCTATGCCTCGTCGGTGCGCTGCAGTCATCGCTGCTAAGGGCATGGCAACAAAGTATTGAGTCCAGTGGAGAAGACCAAGACATACTTCCTTATTTTTCAAGTTTTTTGTTATTTTTTCCATACCAAAAAGTACGCGGCCCAATACTTTTGCACAGCCAGTCATAAAAAATTGTTGAACAATTAATGATTTAAGATCGATATTAATGTATACAACCTATTGTTTCTAAATATAAGTGATTACGTGTTATCATTACTCGT
Organism: Rhimphoctona megacephalus; assembly: GCA_963989365.1. Classification (NCBI taxonomy): domain Eukaryota; kingdom Metazoa; phylum Arthropoda; class Insecta; order Hymenoptera; family Ichneumonidae; genus Rhimphoctona; species Rhimphoctona megacephalus. Next base: position 14,489,614 of record OZ022421.1, on the reverse strand, counting down.
TTGTTTTTCTCCCACCACCATATTTCTGTTCAATGTGCATAAAAAATAGGGTGGCCCGAAACTTTTGCACGTCACTATATAAATCATGGGCAACAATGTTTAAGTAGATTTTTTTCTAGGTAAAGTTGTTGTACGCCGCTTTCAGCGACACACACCTTTTTCCGTCGAATCTCCCTTTGCTTTTTTGTGCAACCTGAAACACACAAACATTTTTTATTATCCTAAAATAAATGTTATATTACCCACTTATTATTGTAATTATTAATACTTACCAAGTTTCTTCCGCTCGTACTGCTTTCTCCGCATGACGGGGACTCCCTCCGGCTACCTATAACACATATAGAAAAAAAATCCAAATCAACCACAGAGTATCGGTTTTAATAATTAAAATCAAATATAAGTGAAAATTAAACGAACGGAATACATATTTAATTGTGTTGCTGGTCCACCGGAACTCCATACTCCGCTATCAAATTTTAGCTCCTGTAAAAAGAAAAAATAATTAAATGTTAAAATCAATTAGCCTATAATTACCAAGCTATTTATAAGTATATATAATTAGTAAACTATATAATTAGTAAAATTCATGCTTTTTTACCCCGTGGATAGTAAAAATATCCCCGAAATAAAAATATAACCTCACCTGTCAGTGAGATTATATTTCCCTTTTTCCGACTTAATTATTATTCAAAAACATGCGGCATGCGCTTAATTAGACGTGTGAAATTAATATTAAGTGTACTCTTACCTTTTTTCCGTGATAATCCATAATATTTGTTAATCGCGTACATTTACACTTATACTACACTACACTTATTGTCAACACAAAACATCGTGAACTGTCAAATAGGTTAAGCCCGGTGTTTATGTGGATTCATCGTCGTGCCGGAAAAATCTCGGGGGCCCGGCCATCAAAAAATTCGCAACTCCAGTGCACCCCTGGGCACCCGAGCAAACATGGCACGCCGCTGACGCTTCCAAGCGGCGCTTCGCTCCCCATTCCACCACGTGTTAATTCCCGGAAATGACGGTGGTCGTAGGAAATTCGCCGAACTCGCGCTTCGAACGGCGTTTCTCCCGAAAGCTCGTCCACTCGAAAAATTCGTGTGAAATAGAGCTCGCACTAAAAAATCCGCAAATGTCGTACCGTCCCTATCTCCCTATGCTTAAGGATTTATATAAATACGAGCTCCTCGCAAGCAAAAAAGATCAGTTACTTCTGGCGCGTTGACGTGGTAAGAAGCTCTCTAATCGCCGTTACAGGTGATCTCGCCGGTATAGGTGAGGGTTGGCACTGCGACTAGTGCAAAGCTCCCTACGAGATAACTCTCCGGGATGCTGAGAGACCTCATGCGAGGCTAGATCTCTTGAGGATAACTACACACCTCTCCCCCTTCTTTATATTAAACTATCTTTTTATTAATTAAATTAATAATCATTAAAATTAGAGATTTCCTCCCCTCGCTTCTGAGCTACCGCTCGCCTATAGCGCTTAATTATTTCATATTCAAAATGCATTTATTTATATTAATCTTGCTTTTGTTATTACGCTTATTGTTAGAGCTTAAACGCTTAGCATACCTCGCAATCACCTTAATCCCTCCTACTTTCGCCGCCAAAAAAGAGACTAGCGGAGAAGGAGAGGCTCCGAAAATTATCGAGTGAACTGTTGGATCCAAGATTAAAAGAGGGTAGGTCTTATCCTCCCCCACTTCCCCTACCTATTACCTTGAAAACATTCATACCATATGAGCCTAATAACTGGCCACCCCGCTCTCCACCCACGTCGCCACTCTATCCCCCGCTTCTCGCCACCTTCTCTCCGCCACGTACTCCCTTAAGGGAAGCTCTCCCTCCCAATCCTAAAAAAATCGTACAGCGAGAAAGGAATCCCCTCCCCCCGCCAAAAATCAAGAAGAGGTCCATTTTTGACCCGATTGAGGACGTGAAGGGGGACGCCATCATCCCCATCAGGACATCGTGGAGGAGTTGGAGGCACTAATCTCTCAACCCGTGGAGGATTTAGTGCCTACACGTATTCCAACCCGACCAAATCGACTCCCCACCAACCCAAGGCATAATATGCCCCTTTTACAAACCCCACCGAAGAAACCGCGGGTTTAATTACGCGCTACCACGTCTCACTTTCTTTATTATTATTTTATTATTTCATCGCATATAGATGTATATATTTGTTTTTTCTCGCACTCCATGCTTGTAACTAGCGCTTACGCGCCACCGAAATGTACTTTTGCTTTTGCTTATATGTTTGATGATGATTTTTATTTCCTTATGTAAAATACACTGCTCAAGGCCAAGTTAAACTAACTCCTTCCTCTTGTGTCGACTACATTATTTGTGTATATTTTTTTATCTTCTTACCTCGGCACCACCAACGTCACAATTGGTCCTTATCAGGGCCCAATTAATCAAGGCGGGATGCCAACATTGACACATTAATTTCAATCAATTTATTAAGTTTTTCGGAGTAAACTCTTTATATTTATTCTAATCTACTTTTTTAATTATATCTCTCCTTCAAGTTAAATCTATTATTAGTAAATTCTCTTTTAAAAATTCCCTTTAAAAGTGGTTATTAACAAAGTAACCTTTCGCGTCTTACAGGAAAGATACGAAAATGGATAATTTTTTATTGTTGGCAAATCAAGCACACACATTTTTAAATTGATTTTTTTTTCGAAGTTAAGTAAATATTAGAATAATAACGAGAATGTAATATCACTTTAACATAGTATCCTATATTATATGTATATAATATATATATATTGTAACGACTTTTTCACGGAAAGTCGAACAAAATACCTCACTCTCGATAACTCTGAGCGCCAGTTTAAGATATTTCTTAAACAAATTTTATTCGAATTTATCGAGAACAAGATTTTCAGATTCTCCCGGTCGTAGCTGTAAGTTCGAATCTAGGTGGTAGAGGGGCGAAGTCAGACACTTGTACAAAATAAGTTCACATTAATAAGTCAATATCCGGAATTACAATAGAAAGTTTATTTTAAAACAATCCATGAAAAATAAGATTATAAATGGAATTTTTGTATTATTTTCCGGAAAAATATTTAGTATAAAGTTAATTCTCTCCACTTAAATTATACCATACTCCATCTATTCTTGTCGGTAATTAAATTATATAATATTTTTAATTTCTTTCAATTTTCATTTATTAACCGTCAATAAAAAATCGCAACGAATAAATAATATTATCAAGAATTAATCGACAAATTATACAACAGAAATTCGGAGAGCCACGCTCTACGAATTTCTTTTCCTTCAAAAAAATTAACTCTTGATAAATTTAATACGTAATTTTCTTATAATTAATGACTCTCGTTGAACGAATAAAAATCAAGTTTGAATTCCTCTCGGCAATTCTAAAATTCTGCAACGGAAAGTACGGCAGATTTTATACCGCGATTAAACGTATCATACAAAAAAAATTCATATCAAGCGCGAACGTACCCCGAAACAATATCGCTCTTTTTAACTTCAATAATTCGTCACAATATTAACATCAATTTTTAGAGCTCTTTCAATACAACAAAATCACATAAAACGATATTAAAAGCGAGACGACGGCTCACCGCTACAGTTTCAGAAGTAAGAAATCCGGAAAAAGACCACGGATGTTTCTTCTCGATAATTCCGGCTACGTCGGTTTCTTGTACAGGGTTGGCGACGGCTCGATAGAAAACATCAGGCTCCGTTGAAGTTCAATACGAAAAGTCCCCGATAAATTACGGAAATGCGATTTTATAGTTTTGGGTCCTAGCCCCCCACCCTTCGCCTACTCGCGGGAATCTAGAATCTTCTCGATATTTCGCCTTTTTTCCAACTCGCAAATTCGAATTTCGGTTGAGCGCTACGCCGGCGAACGTTGACCTTTGCCAGCCGAGATTTTCCGAAGACCCCCGATACTGTTAGACGCACCTCTTGAGATTAGACAGGCGGGTGAGGGCTTCGAGCTAGCGACCACTCTCGATATGATTCTCCCGTTCCATCGATGACAAAACTTCGGCTTGACGACCTATGCCTTCCCTCACGACAATATATTTCCGATGACAACGGTACTCCGACTTCTCTCTCGCATTAAACCGTCGTTCACTCGTATAATGAAAAAAAAATATAACAGTAAAATATTAGAATACAGAAATACGCTCACATTTGATTATTTTATCATTTTCTCGAGAAGAATTCGTCTTCGAAACCTGACATTTCCTCCCGTGCCGTGCCAATTATTATCTTTACGTGACGTGAACAAAATTACCACGTAACAATATATATATATAATTAAGTGATATATATATATAGTAAGTCTTATCCATTATATTCTCAATATGTTATGTTTATGTACATCATCATCTGAGAACGACTAAATTTTAAGCAAATTTATGATAGATCATGAAATTTCTTGCGAAATTCAGTGATTCGTTCGTTGTTTCTGGTTAATAAAATAATTGTTTCTATTCTATTTCGAACAATAAACAAACATATTGGAATATGCTTTTGTATGTAGTTGTTCAATTATTTTACATAATGTTCCGTATACTTACAAAATATAATCATAATTAAATTTTGATACAATTGTTATTTAATAACGTTTGTTGTCGTTTAATCATTGAATAATTAAGCAATCACTATTCAATAATGATTGTCGTCGTTTAATCATTAAATGACTAAACAATAGTCATGTATGGAGGGGCGTGAAGGAAAGGTTCGGGTGTTTTTGAGCGTCGAGCGGCAAACGTTATGTCCCATAGACTTTTCCATACAGTATTATTGTATGCAATGCGTTTATATAGATATACTCCTAAGAGTACGGCGGGCGCATGCTGATAGACCTCGAGAAGTCTTGCTTTATCTGATTGCGACTGAGGAAAGGATGTTAAAGGTTGTGAATAAAGAGATCTAGGATTCTTTATACACTCTTTATTGAAAATAAGTTGTTAGTAAAATACAATAAGAATAGATAGAGGGATCTATTATTCTCTATATATTCGTAGTATAAAATAAATTGTTATTGAAATACAATTGATGAATACAAACTTGGTATAATAAAATATATAGTACTTTACCGGAGAGGTGTCTTTGGAAATCTGTGATTGGTTGTAGCTTACTTGTCCTTTGTTAAGTTACGCGAAATGATTGAAAATATTCTAAGTCCAAATTTGAATTAAATGAAATAAATCGGAAAATATTCTAAGTCCGAATCTTAATTTTAATACTTTATAACTTCAACTTCTGGCCTCTACTCGCTCTCTTCTAGAGAAGACCCGGAGTTCGGCTAGAGATTAATTATTTAAGATGGCTAACCGAATGACAACCGAACTACTGCTAACAGTATAAACGCGACACTAAGTACGGAACGGAATGCGAGGCGCGATGGAAAATCTCGCCTTTTATAGGGCCAAATTCGGAAAAATGGTAGGGAGATTCGTCTCCTCAAACGGAAGTGTTTTCAAGCCTTTGCCTTCTTAGAGCTAGCGCAGGGGAAATAGATGCGTCATCTTCTGTGTGTCGGCTCGAAGGCTGTTGCTGGGGCCTTAGATTTATGACCTATGCGCTTCGGCTTCAAGGGAGCGCTCGCCGGTTTGTTGGTGTTTACAGAATTTCGAGTATTTGACACATGTGTGTGGTTGTGTGGCGCGTGTCGAAATGAATGACCTAAATACTAGAAGCTTGTGAATGAACATGCGTAAAAGTTCGAGGTTTTATGGTTAGTTCGTATTATTGAAGGAAGCAAAAAAAAACAAAATCTTACGTTGGTTGTGACACAATCATTATTTAATGACGATTGTTGATTTTAACATATCCGTAAATCATTTCCAACGTAATTTGGTCTTACGTTTATTTTTCTTGGCTGTACGAAAGTAGTAATTTCAATTCTTTTTGAAAACAAGCACAAACAAAACCGAAGAAAGAAGAAAAATGATTTTCTAAAGAAAAACAGGAGAAGGAAGAAAGCAAGAAGAAGAATTCTGTAGAGAAAGAAGAAGAGGGTAGAAGGGGAAAAATTTTTTTAGAACGAAGCTTTAACAATTTTTTCATAACGAGAAGGAAAATAAAAAAAATCCATTTTGTTTTATACGAAGTAAACAAAAGGATATAGACTGGTCACATTATAACTAAGTACAACTTTTTAATACTTGGTTACTTGGCATCGTTTTTTAAGTTTTTTAAAGTTATTTCCCGATGATTTCATTTTTTTTAATATAAATCTTTTACAATTTCGAATGAAGAAACGCAACGGCGTCTTTGCTTTTTTTAGAAAAGGAAAACAAGAAGAGAAGGTAACAGAATTTTATAGAGAACAAAAGGGATGATATAAATTGATTTTTTTGTTCAAAGTAAATAAAAGAATACAGACTAATAACATTATAACTAAGGTACGAATTTTTAATACTTGGCGTCGTTTTTTAACTTTTTGAAAGTTATTACCCGCGGTAATATTAACATAAAATATTTTCGAAAAAAACTTGTTCCTGGTGAAGTTTGGTCGTAAACATGCCGATATTTTGAGTTATAATTATGTTTTAAGAGTCGCTGAACACGAATCAGAACTCCGTTTTTCGAAATTCAAAATGACAGATCCAATACGGTGAACCAAAAAATAAAAAATATCGCTCTGATTGTGAAATTTTGTATATTGAGGTTCCTGAGGTATCCAATTTCAAGTTTTCCAAATTCAAGATTGCGAATCCAGTATGGCTGACCAAAAATTGAAAATATCGCTCTTGCTGAGAAATTGTGCATGTAGCGGTTTTTGGGTTTGTTAATTACGAATCCGAAATCCAATTTTCAAAATTGAAGATGGTAGAGCACCCCGAAACCCCCATAAAAAAAATTTCAAAAACTAGAGTGATATTTTTAATTCTTTGGTCCGCCATATTAGATTCGCCATCTTGAATTTCGAAAATCTGATACGAGATTCTTCTTTCTCCCTCTCTCCTCTCTCTCTCTCTCTCTCTCTCTCTCCCCTCTCTCCGCTCTCTCTCTTCTCTCTCTCACTCTCTCTCTCTCTTCCTCTCTCTCAACCTCTCTTTCTTCCCCCCCACTCTCTCTATCTCTCTCTCTCTCTGTGCATCTGCATCTGTTTCTGTGTACCTGTGTGTCTGTATGTGTATACGTGTCAGTGTGTCTGTATTTGTGTCTTTTGCGGTAGGTCTGCATTTGAGTGTGTGCATCTGTGTCAGCTTTTGTGTACCACAGTGTCGGTGTGCATGTGTATCTATATGTGTGCCAGTGTGTCAGTAGCTATGTCTGTGTTCCTGTGTGGCTTCATCTATGTACGTGTACGAGTGTGTCTGTATTTGTGTCTATCTGCGTAGGTCTGTATTTTAGTGTGTGCATCTGTGTCTACTTTTGTGTTCCACTGTGTCGATGTGCCTATATTTCTGGATGTGTATGTGTGCCAGTGTGTCTATATTTGTGTTTGTTTCGGTAGGTCTGCATTTGAGTGTGTGCACCTGTGTCTGTTTTTATATTCCACTGTGTCTGTGTGCCTGTGGTTCTGTATGTTTATGTGTGCCAGTATGTCATTAGCTGTGGCTGTGTCCTGTGTCGCTGTATCTGTGTACGTGTGGGAGTGTCTCTGTAGCTGTGTGTATGTGGCTTCATCTGTGTACGTATGCTAGTGTGTCTGTATTTGTATCTATTTGGGTACATCTTTATTTGAGTGCATGCATCTGTCTGCTTTTGTGTTCCACGGTGTCGGTGTACCTGTATGTCTGTATGCGTATGTGTGTCAGTGTGTCTGTATTTGTGTCCATTTCGGTAGGTCTTCATTTAAGTGTGTGCATCTGTGTTTGTTTTTGCGTTCCACTGTGTCTGTGTGTCTGTATGTGTATGTATGCCAGTATGTCAGTAGCTGTGTATGTGTTCCTGTGTTTCTGGATTTGTGTACGTACACAAGTATGTCTGTAGCTGTGTATGTCCCTGTGTGGCTTTATCTGTGTACGCGTGCGAGTGTATCTGTATTTGTGTCTATTTGGGTAGGTCTGTATTTGAGTGTATGCATCTGTTTCTGTATTTGTCTGTGCATCTGTATCTGCTTTTGTGTTCTACTGTGTCTGTGTACCTATGTGGCTATATGTATGTATGCCAGTGTGTTTGTTTTTGTATCTATTTCGGTAGGTCTACATTTGAGTGTGTGCACCTATGTCTGTTTTTTGGTTTCACTGTACCTGTGTGCCTGTGTGCTGTATCTGTGTATGTGTGTCAGTGTGTCTGTAGCTGTGTCTGTGTTCCTGTGTTGCTGCATCTGTGTACGTGTGCGAGTTTGTCTGTATTTGTGTCTATTTAGGTATGTCTGTATTTGAGTGTATATATCTGTGTATCTGTGTCTGTATTTGTGTGCCAATGTGTCTGCCTTCGTGCATGTGTGTGTGTTTTAGTTTAAAATTATTTAAAAAATTTAATTGTGTCCTCTCAGGGGGCTCTGCCCCCCGAACCCCCCGGGGAGTTCCGCCCCCTCTCCCCTAGCTGGGGCCTCCGCCCCCGGACCCCCCTCGTTCGGGTTTGAATACTATATGTGTTCAATGCTAGTTCTGTGGAATTTACTACGGGTAAGGAGAGAGACGGTGCTCACATGGAGGGGGATCGGAAAGTAGACATATATATACTGTGGAAGAAAATTTTCCGAAATAAATTCGTGACACCGTCCAACTCGATTCGCTAGTTTGCGTCTTTCCGCGGGTTGCAGAAAAAAAAAATATACCGTCGGAAGGGCATTGACCACATTATATTGGGGTAGTTTCATTTTTTTTTTATAAGTCGAACGTTCTTCCAATGGTGACGATTTAAAGTTCAAAAGCGAGGGGAAATCGCCCAATATCGAGTAGAGATAGATAGATAGATAGATAGATAGATAGATAGATAGATAGATAGATAGATAGATAGATCGATAGATAGATAGATAGATAGATAGATAGATAGATAGATAGATGGACGGATGGACGGACGAACGGACGGACGGATGGATGGATGGATGGATGGGTGGATGGATGGATGGATGGGTGGATGGATGGATGGATGGGTGGATGGATGGATGGATGGGTGGATGGATGGATGGATGGGTGGATGGATAGATAGATAGATAGATAGATAGATAGACAGATATATAGATAGATAGATAGATAGATAGGTAGATAGATAGATATATATATATCTAGAGACGCGGCAGCGTCTTGACGCCAAGTATTAAAAAGAAAGGCAAGACGTGCAGTGTATCTTTACTCGAGATTGGGCGATTTCCCCTCATTTTTGAACTTTACATCGTCGCCATTGCAAGAACGTTCGACTTATCAAAAAAATGAAACTTCCGCAATATAATGTGGTCAATGCCCTTCCGATGGTAAAGTTTTTTTTTATATATATACTTGGCTCGTATTGCCTTGGACGTTCAACAATATGTTTTTAATACTTGGCGTCAACACGCTGCCGCGTCTTTGGATGTAGAAATCGAAATGAAAAATCGCAGAGGTCATCTTTGCGAGATATGCGGCAACGATGAAGTCATTTATTCTTGGAAAGCGTGCGCGGTTTTGTGCAGCCAGTGCGGGGCGATTCACCATCGAGCCTGTTGCTCAAAACGCAATAATTGTTGTCTAAAGTGTGCGAGAATCGAACAACGCGCGGCCCTTAAATAGAGAAGCAACTCGAAGTACCTCGAAGGCGAAAATTCGACGAGCGATCCTCACTGATTTCATATATTACGGCACCGAGAGAGAAAAAGAGAAAAAAGCGAAATAAAGTTTGTTTCAAATTGAGAATGAGAAAAACAGAGAAAAACATGTCCTTGCGCCTTTTTTCACGGTTTAGACAAAAAACGTGAAATGAGTACGGGGAAAATATTGTGCATCAATGAAAATGCATTAATGTATACGTAAATTTGCATACATGCGAGATTAGATACGATTTGCCACGAACTAGACATTAAAAAACCAATCTTTCGACAATGTTACCGACTAAGGTTTATTTCCTATTTTTAATATTATTGTTTTACTGTATTCTTTTAAATTGCGACAAGGCCCCGAGTCGTGGAAATTCTGTTATCGTATTTACGACCGCAAAACAATTCAGCGCTCGAGATTCACGACCTTTCTGTTCTTTTTCGTTCTCATTAAATTGCTAATTATTTGAATATTTTTCAGCGACTCCAATACTTTATTCGCGGAACAAAATGTTGACATGATTTATCGAACGAAAAATTAACTAAACTTGTTTCTTTTTTTAATTTGAGAAAATTTGGTTTAACAAAATTTTTAATCAGTAAAAGCTCACTGATAAATCACCTTTTAGATTATATTTTGAAAAATAATAATTGGATTGGGAAAGAAAATTATTTGAAAAATTCAAAATATTATGTAAATAATTTTTAATTATTTGAACAATTTAAAATTATTATATCCGCCGGTTTTATTGGCAAAAGATTTTTGGTCGATCAATCTTCGACATATTTTATTAGCTTGCAATCAAAAAATATAATAAAATTTTTTCATGTTATAAAAAATCGTATTTACAGTATTTATTTATTAATTATTCTAATTATTGCCGCATTTAGTAATATTCTCGATCTTGATTCAACTTTGTGAGCTTGATATTGAGTGAATCTTGACGAGGAACCTCAGCATTAGCGAAGAACTAAAAACGCCTCTATTTCAACTTGTAAATCGTCATCGATCTGTATTCATTCCGCAGATTATTAACTACGTGAATTTTTAGGATGGAAGAAAACAATAGAATTTTAAAAAACAATAATTTTCATGAATTCAAATTTAAAACAATGAATTAACGAAATTTTTCATCCACATAGTGAATTTCTTCGATAAATCGAATGCAAAATCTTCGTAAATTTTCTTACGATGATACAATTAATCAAAAGCACAAATGAAATTCTCAATTTTACAAAAAAATTTGTATTTTATCTTGTCGAAAGAAACAAAAATGTCTCATTTTGCAAAAAAAGCCCAAAATTGACGAATTTACACATAAATTTAATCGCAAATTCATCAATTGTCTGATTCTTAATTCTTCGGAACAATTCGTAGCTCATGATTATTAAAGTAAATGTGTAAACTCGAGTTTTAATCGAACCGAATCTCAAACTCATTTCCATCGACTTTGCAACGGTAAGTAACGAATTAAAAAAAAAAAAATCAAACTGGAAATTCACACTTAAAATGCGTAAATTGCCAGCTTGAAAGATTCAACAATTGAATTTCCCATGGAGGTTGATCTGCACGATGAAAATAATCTATTTTAATCTTCTAGTCAATTTAATCACGAAAGAATAAAAATTTATCAATTTTTATTATCGATTCTGGAATCTTTATTCACGTAATCGTAGCTCTTTATCATTGTTTGAAAAATATTCAAGTTTAAATAACAATAATAATATTATTACAAAATCTACAATGAACAATTATGAAATAACTTTCAAGATTTATACGACACATGCGAATCTCACGAGCTGGGCCGACAATGGCGAGAAATTATTTTCTCCCTCCTATTTTTTTGTTCTATTTCGTCCTTGAGGCGAAGGTTCACTCAAGAAATTGGAAAAAATGGAGTTTCCTTCGGTCTTCGAGGTTTTTAGGATCATTAATTATTTTCCAAATGATTAATTTGTTGTTTAAAATTTTTTCATTCGGTGTACCAGAGAAAAGAAATTTGAAATCGAGACAATTTATGGATTTATGCTTTCGTTTTTAAGGAAGTACCCTCGATAAATCAATTAACAAACAGAAAATTACGAAAATTTGCAGAGACGACAAAACCTCTCCAAAAATGACTCAGTTAAAATTTTGTAACCTTTGGTTGACTTTGAAAGAAGATATTAATGATTTCATTTTGAAGCAGTTAACATGGAGTCTTAGGAGAATCTGTGATTTTGACACACTTTATCATTTATTACGTTCGAATTAACAAACAGATTTTCATAAAATTTGAAGGAGATATAAACGAATATCCAATGAACATTTTTCTTTTCCAAAAACATGTAAATGTAGACTGGGTCTAAATAAAAAATGAAAGAACAAACGCATTCTAACATTGACAATTTTCTATTTTTATTGATTGTGCATACATCATATTTATTTACTATGAAAAAATTAATTATTACTGTTTTATTATTTATTTTCTACTTATTTCTTTATTATTAATAATTATTAAATATTTAATTATTAATATTATTAAATAGGTAAATAAACATATTTATAATATAAAATTGTAAATAGATCCTGAATATGGTTCCCTTGAAAAATTGATTTTCAGAGTAATTACTTGCTACATGTATAATTAATTATGGTTTATAGCATGATACGAGTATAAATGTACATACGAGTGCAAGTGTACATTACGATACGAGTACAAAAAAACTTTTTTCTGACGAGTGTGAGTTTGCAGCACTCATCAGAAAAAGTTTTTTAGTCGAGTATCACACAAAATTTTATTTTACGAAGTGTGAAAATGGGGGTTTTACACACGTTTCGCATACGTGCATGAAACATCCATTATCGTACTCAGTAAGAAAACATTAATTTGAGAATTCAAACTTACAATAATTTTTTCAATTTCTCATAATTCTTTATGGTAAGATCTCTCTCTTTTTGAACCGCTCTTATGCAACTATCTCGACCCAATTCCTCGATAGCTTTCCCAACTTTTTTTTCAGACGTTTTAAACGTATTCCAATGCATTTCTGGAATATTTAATGCTCTCAGTAGTTTATTCAAGTAAGTGTGACCCATACCTCCATTCTAGACACCTGGAAACTACGATATTATCATCAAACAATATATTTATTTATATTCAATACATATTGTAAAGTCTGAATAAACGTTAGTTTTATCAGTAATAGAATTCACGTAATATTCTCACATGCATTGAGTTCATAAATAATATAAGAATAATGTCCATACATAGATAATACTGATCATTACGAATATTCAAAACTTATACTGACCCAAAACAGCTTTCGTGTTTGTATCAGAATGCGTCTTACATCCAGCTCCCTGATGTTCTTTAGAAGTATGTACATCATTGAACAGTTCACAATTTTTACAATTAATGGAGAAAATTGATGAAAGTCCAGATCGCTTTTCTTCACGAATATCCTCCAAGGAATGAACTGATGTACATATTTTGCATCGCAATTGCTTAGCAAGTGTTTATATGTATACAACACGACAGCCGTCAATTCCATCATTTTTGAATTCTTCTTTTGGGTTAGGAAGGTTTCTTTTCCCGTAAACACTTCGAATTGCTTTGCCCACTTCACTTCGTCGCATTCGATTTTCGTAGACTTTTTTGGAAACTATTTTTCCTTTCCAATAATATCTCTTTTCGCTCATTGTTTTTCTTCATTAATTAACAACCATACATATAGGAATGGCGTGCTGGCTGTTCGTTCAGTGTCCTATACACACCTATACGTGAGTATTATACTTGTATGTAAGCACGTACACTAAATCAAGGGATGCGGTGTTGCCGAATTATATACTACGTTACTCAGATAGAAGACTAAAATTCTTTGACTTATTGCATACCGAGGATACTTCGTTGAGAAGGAAAAAGAATGTTATTCAAATTTCTGTTTTCGTGGAAGAGTGCAGACGAGAATTGCACAATTCACGAGTCATCGGGACCGGGCAACCTTCTCCAACGAAACCTTGCGAGCTCGATTATTTCGAAAAACAAAAATCGTCCTATGAAATCGAAAGAAAACAAGTCATTTCCAAAATCTATTAACGACGAGTGTCGTCGTTTTTGGCACGTAAAAAAATGTTGTTTGATGATGAATTTTAACCCTAGAACCCCACAATCTATTTTTTCCAACGTAAACCCCACACTGGAGTAAATAATTACCCCAATCTTCTCTTCAGTATAAAATGTTCTTCGTATGCGATAATAAAGTTTAATTATATACCATTCTCTTCATTTTTTGATTACGAAGAGAATGGTGTATGATAAAGTCGCATTCGGTAAATATTTAATAGTGAAAACTATAAAACGATAGGAATGGTTTAAAAAAATTGGTTCGGGAAGAAAATTTGACGTTTTCGTGGGGTAACTAATTACCCCGTTGTGGGGTTAATTAAGCGCAATTTGCTCATCGAGAAAAACGTCGTAAGAGAACATCGAAATGGCGATGATGCATTTTTTCTGATTGACATTAAATTATTGCACCTGTGCGTTTTGCACGCGCAAGAACAATTGACGAATTGATCGATCGTTCGAAGATCGTTTTTCTGATTGTTTTATCTCTCAAGGTCAAAAGCGAAAAATTCCAAATTTTTATCAGGATAAAAAAAAATGAAAAAAATCATTGTGTTCTTTTTTTAGAAGGTTTTTATTCAGTCAAAAAAAATTCCGGACCTATTATCTGTGACGTAGTAAAAATAAGCGATTCAAGTTAAAATAATTTACAAATATAAATAGAAACAGAAAAATAAATGCAGCTGGGACGACAAAATACACGGGGTAAATGTTTATCGGATTGTTTTTCTCCCTCTCCCTCTCTCTCTCTCTCTCTCTCTCTCTCTCTCTCTCTCTCTCTTTACTTTTTTACTGGCCTTACATATTTTATTCCATGTGCACAACGTATAAAAGAACAAGTTTCACCTCCTGGAGTGTTTCTGTGAGCTCGAGAAGCTGATCCGATGAACTCGAACTATCTCAGCCCATTAAAAGGGTGCAATATCGCCATTAGCTTGATATCTGCAAAACAATTAGGTGAGCCAAATTTGAAAAAACTATTAAAACACCCTTTTCTTCGTGTAGTTTTTCTGTTTTTCGATATCTTTAAGATTTTTGGGTAAACTTCCGAAAAGGCCCGACCTCGGATTGAGCTGAAATTTTGTACAGATGTACCCTTTGATGTTTTAAGAAAACACTTAAAAGGATTTTTGGCGACTCGCAATATTTTCTGAGAAATCGAATTTTCAAAGTTATTATTTTAGCCTGGTTGAGTATATCTATATAGAATGTTTTTTTAGTGCATTCGATATTTTTATTTTGCTCTCCACTATATATATGTTTATTAGAATATTTTTTGTAATAGTATAATGACCAGGTTTGAATAGTAATGAGTTTTGTATTGTATTGTATATTGTATATAGTTCAAACAATATACAATTCAAACCTACGGTCTTCAAACCTAGGGGTTTTCTTCCTAAAAGTCCGTCTTCCTGGCGCTTCGCGCCGGGAAGACAAAACCCATTACTATTCAAACCTGGAGGCGGATTATGTGCACCGATCGAATTCGAATTCGACAACGTGAAAGCGAGAATATGCCATCCTAATACCATTCTTCTTGTGTGACCAATCCATGGTCTAGGGGAACTGATTGATCGCAGCCAATCGCAGTACCCGTGACAGTAGCAAATGGACTCACCAAAAAATAACCCTATGATGCATAAAGCACAGACCTTAAAAAATAGCAGAGCAGAAACCGCGATGAAGTCGACAATCGAATTCGATCATTGCACATAATCCGCCTCCTGGTCATTATACTATTTCAAAAAATTTTCTGAGTTAGAATGGTCATATTCGCTAGGCCGTATATATATAGTAATAGAAAACACCAGGCAGTGATTGGGCCAGAGCAGTTTGATATTTTGCTGCCAGGGGTCAGGGTGCTACTTGTGAGTTCCTAATAAAGGCGAAGATCCGCACAAAACGGAGAGCGCGATAATGCATATAAACACAGTAGGTACTCAGAGTGATGTGTATAGATATAGTTAGCGCATGGTAAAATATATAATTTTTAAAATTCGATTTCTCGGAAAATATTGCGAGTCGCCAAAAATCATTTTAAGTGTTTTCTTAAAACATCAAAGGGAACATCTGTATAAAATTTCAGTTCAATCAGAGGTCGGACCTTTTCGGAAGTTTATCCAGATTTTTTTACAATATTGGAAAAATCTTTGAAATAAACGCGTAATTAAAAGAAAAATCGAGTCGGAATTTTACCCTCTCTTTAAATCCAAGTTTCAACTTTAATTTCAACATTTTTCGCACTATCTAATGAGATTTCCGAAGCCTCGAGAGAGTGCGAGTGCTTCGGATATTAGCAATGTGTGCATAACGAATTCCCTACCAGGGATTTTCTTTGTCAATCACCGCATCATTATATACGTATTAAAAAAACAACAATATTTCACACAGTTTATAAAATAACAAAGAAACTCAAAAGCGAGCCCATTCTCGCGAGGCTGGTCGAATCATGTGTCACAATTATTATTATTTAAAAAAAAACAAGATAAATGCTCTAAAAAAAGTTGAGACAAGTACATTTACTCCCCCCAAATAGTTGTTCCGGTGAAAAATCCCCTTCTCAACACAAAACTCCCACAAAACTTATAAGAGAGTCTCACTAAAAATTACCAATAAAATCTTAATCTCACAAAAGTTACCAATTCAAACCTGCCCAAAAATTAACTTTAAACTTCACAAAAAGTCATTAAATAAATTAAAACTATAAAAGCACTAATAGCCAAATACATTTGAACCTATTAACCTCTGATGAAAAATCTTTCGATTAATTGGAAAAATAATCGTACTACACGACAAGAATATGAATAAAAAATAATTTCGATAGAAAAAAAAAATTCCAAACGGAAAAAATTAGATTGAAAAAAAATTTCGGCCCAAGTACTTGCCGAGTCTGTAACCCATATCGAGTCTGCCATATTATCGTTCTTACGCGCATGCGCGCGCCGTTAGTACTCAACAGAGGTCGGCACTACTGGTATTTTCACTACTAATATCGACGAATATTATTAATTACTTAGATAATTGAGACTTGGTCGGGAAAAATTCTCAAATACTCGATTATTTGACACTCTACGAAAAATATAGTATCAAAAATCCAAGGAATTGGTATTTGGTCGAGAGAAATTCTCAAATACTCGATTATTTAATACTTCATGAAAAATATAGTATCAAATATTGAA
Source organism: Rhimphoctona megacephalus (assembly GCA_963989365.1). Lineage (NCBI taxonomy): Eukaryota > Metazoa > Arthropoda > Insecta > Hymenoptera > Ichneumonidae > Rhimphoctona > Rhimphoctona megacephalus. The sequence goes on along the minus strand of OZ022421.1, from coordinate 14,472,632 downwards.
GAAATTTGTATTTGGTCGGGGAAAATTCTCAAATACTGGACGAATGAATACTTGATGAAAAATATAGTATCAAATATCGAAGCAATTTGTATTTGTACTCGACGAATTGATACTTGATGAAAAATATATTATCAAGTAAAGAATTGATATTTGGTGTAAAAGTAAAGTTTGGTGTAAAAAGTGCGAGAGTGAGTGAGTGAGTGAGTGAGTGAGTGTGAGTGAGTGAGTGAGAGTGAGAGTGAGAGTGAGAGTGACAGTGAGTGTGTGTGCGTGTAAGAGAGAGAGGGGGGGGGGAGAGAAGAGAGAGAGAGAGAGAGAGAGAGAGAGAGAGAGAGAGAGAGAGAGAGAGAGAGAGAGAGAGAGAGAGAGAGAGAGAGAGAGAGAGAGAGATTGTAGATTGTAGATTTTTTATTATTGCCCAAGCATGGCTATGGGGCAAAGGAATTACAATATCATAGAAGATAAATAAAGTATATAAAAATATACAACTGAATCTAATTTTAAAGTTTTCATAACAAAGAACCAAAAAATTCACATGTTTCGATCTTGTAGATATATAACGCACTTACAAAAAAAATCTTACCTAACCCGTAAGGTGGAATATAGAAACAATAATAATAATACTGCAATACAATGCCGAGTAAACACCGTAGTCTATCTCTCCAATACGTACATCATAATTCATTTTCACTTCATTTTCCGTGATATTCTTATTTTAATATTTGTAAATCTTAATATTAATGTTTGAATGTAGATAAAGTTTAAAGTTTATGCTTGGGTACCGAAATCAGACTCAAACAGAAATTTTTGAAGTTTTAGCTTAAATAAAGCAAGTGATTGAGATTGCGTGATATCAGGCGGAAGAAAGTGCCAGAAATATGCCGCTGACAACTGAAAGCCACTGTGATAAATCGAAGTTCTATGAGTGGGTATATTAAAGATTTCAGTACTCGATGTACGCGTTGATCTTCGTAGAGATATATCAACAAGAGGAAGCAGCTCCTTGATATAATCAGGAACTTTCAAGAAAAGTTTTCTATGAGTTATAATAGCCAAAAAATAGAGCCTACGATTTTTCACAGATAACCATTTAAGCTGTTTACAATACTCAGTTACATGCTCGTCACATCTGAGATTGACAATAAATCATATGCAACAATTTATAAGCTTCTGTAATTTATTATTTTGCTCCTCAGTACATCCATGATATATTAAACAGCAATAGTCCATTTTTGGGAAGATCAAGGCAATAACTAATTTAATTCTGAGTTCAGTCGATAAAGAATTTTTATGATATTTTAATTTATGTAAAATTGCGTTTACTTTTTGACAGATCATAGATATACATTTCCTCCATGATAGATCGGAAAGCATATTGACACCTAGTTTTTACGCTTCGATGGTAAAATCTAAGATAGAACCATTTATCTGGATTTGCGGCAACAATGATAGTTCGATGGTTCTAACATACGCATTACTTCCAATAATCATCGCAACTGACTTTTTCACATTTAGTGATAATCCATTAGCATACGCATATACAGCAATTACATTCGCATCATAACTGATTTTCGCTATAGCTTGATTTAATTCAGAAGGCTTGCAATGGATATAAATTTGTGCATCATCAGCAAAGATCATTACATTGCTATATCGGATGTTATTGCCAATGTCATTAATATAAAGCGTAAAAAGAAGTGGGCTCATCACTGAACCTTGCGGCACTCCAACAGATGTATTTAACCACCTCGAACATTTCCCTTCATCATTGACCACGGCTTGACATCTCTCAGTAAGATAAGAAAAAATAAATCTGAGCGCTGCATGTGAAAAACCAAGCTCGCCTAATTTTATCAATAGTTTGAGATAAGGCACCATGTCAAATGCTTTACTAAAATCAAACATTACTAAAATAGTCAATTTCACATCATCAATTGAGCGTCTTATATCCTCGACAACTTTTAAAAGTGCAGTTTGTGTACTATATGAGTGTCTATATGCAGATTGCATTGGATCTTGCAAATTCTTTTTTATCAGATATAAAACCATCTCTTTAAAAAGAAGTTTCTCAAAAAGTTTCGAGAAATCCTGCAAGTTTGCAATGGGACGAATATCAGCAGGAGAGAGTGGTGTTTTACATTTTAATAACGGTCTGATAAAAGCTCTTTTCCGTTTCAATGGAAAGTGAGAGTGAGTGATTGAGAGATTAAATATTTCAGTGAGCATGAATAAAATGGAGTGAGATGACTTTTTAATAGAAAATGCCGAGATTCCATCTGATCCAAACTTCCAGAGAGAGAGAGAGAGAGAGAGGGGGCGGAGAGGGAGGGGGGGAGAGAGAGAGGGTGAGGGAAAGAGAGAGGGGCGGGAGGGTGGGGGCGAGAGGGGGGAGGGGCGAGAGGGAGGGGGCGGGAGGGAGGGAGAGGGAGAGAGGGGGGAGCGGGAGAGAGAGGGGGGAGCGGGAGAGAGGGGGGGAGGGAGGGAGAATAAGTGGAACAATGGCATTACAACAATGTATAGTTACTAGGTGCTACTGTAAACTAAATTTTTCATGTCTCTGAAAAAGAAAGGAAGAGAGATTTTGCTTTTTTCCAATCTTTTTACAGGAAACAAGGAAATAAGTAGATACAAATGCATTAACATTTTGTCCTCTTTAAGGGGGAACCAGTAAGGCTGCGAAAAAAACAGGAATTAGCACAAACAATTTCGTGTATTAATGGCAATATAAGTGTTCATTTATTACAGAATTTTCCACACTACTTACACCTATTACATATCACAGATCATATCACGACATATTGTTGACTTATCACACTATTTGATTATTTGAATTACTTCACTTTTCCATTCCATTGACAAAGTCTACTTCAAGTTCATATCGCCTCAACGTTAAATGTCTACTCAAATTTTGCGACAAATTCGTGTCGCTTAAATTTTAAAAAGTTTCATTGAAAATTCTCGACAATATCGTGTCGCCAAAATATCGCTTACTTTTAACGAACCCTACGACAAATTAGTGTCGCAGTGAATGCAGTCAATATTTTCACCTGCTTACTGTTTTATATTTCGCGTTTGAATTGCATTTCATTAAAACCCTTAGCTCGAACTTCTCATCAGTCAATTTATTGTACTTAGGTAAATTGAACATCGTCGCATAGCTGAATAATCTTTCGACAGCAGCAGACGATAGAAGAGGCGTATTGAATTTGAGGAAGCATTTTTTCATGGACGGATATGAGTTCAAAAGTCCAAATCAGATCTTTTTTCAGATGAGAACTTTTGAAATATTGTTTCCTCGTCTTTAGTCCCGAAAGCGTGAATGGTGACATTTTCTGGGTCCGACGCACATTAAAAGTCAAAAAAATCGTTTTCATCCGTACCCATCGAAATTTCTTCATTATTTTCCTCAGTGGCACTCGAAAATGCATCTTTCAATGCTGCGTAAACATTACTTTGCGCTATCGAATCCAAGCACTTTAGCCATTTCAATTTGAATAGTGGATGTGTCGCTGCAGCAACTGCACAAACGCGTCCTTCTTCTTCGACATTGAACATTTTTTGGAAGCGACGATTCAAATTTCTAAGTAGTGCACTGACCAAAAAAAGCCTCGCACCAATGGAGTTTGCTGTTTTCCAAACTCTGCAATTTGTTCTTGATAGTGATAAAAGTTGGAAGCAAGTAGCCATAGTAGCATTTCGTCTCTCCCTGTAATATGTCGAGGCCTTCCGCGACCGGCTTGTTACAGTTGAAGTACTCCTCCATAAATCTGGAAATTAAACAATTCAACAAGTACAAGGTATGAAATCATGAGGGCCGGTATATAAGATCGCAGATGGCAATAGTAATAAAAAACAATCGAAAAGTCATGAAATTTAAATAACAAATGACGTCGGACCACATTTATCCATCAGACGGACGTGCGAACTCAAGTTTTTTTTTCACGAAAAACCAAGAGTTTCTAATATTTTTGTATTTTGGTGCATTCCACCCAGATGAACTAACAATATTTTACCTGAAATCAGTATCTCTTAATGGATTATGAACATCCAATTCTTGGCCACTTTGTAGAATGCGATCCTTCAAGCTTAGAATTTGTTTGAGGACGTCGTAAAGTGAATTCCATCTTGTCACTACCGGCCTTTTCACCGACTGACCAAGAGCGGAGTGCAACTTTTCACTGTTTTTCGGTGATTTTTGTAAATTCCATAAGCTGTTGCATGTAACGATCATTTAATCGTATGCCAAATTCAAGCTTTTGCTCGACTTAATACCAACAAGCATATCGGTCGTGGCAATAAGATTCAAAGTGTGGCTGGCGCAACGAAAATGCTCAGGCAGCACTGCAATTAATTCTTCGCACTCCTCAAACAGCTCGATACTCGCATAATCAGAGTCAACTTCGGATTTGCTGTCAACAGGTTCATTGATGTCTTGACTTTCTATGATTCCATTTATAATAATTAACATATATGTTGCTGCATTAAGATAGCAAGATAGGAAGTTAAGATATTTGTTCAACTTATAATGTCACTTTAATTGATTATATCATTTTTATGCATGTTAAAGCTGAATCAGCTGAATCAGCTGTATGAGTTCAAATTGAAAATATTAAATATCCATTGGTTTTGTTACAATTTTCATAAGGAAAGCAGTAAATATTTATTCAAGTACACTGCTCTTAATCGTTTTTAGCTTTTTTATGCGTGCAAATGAACTCTAACGCAAAAATGATAGGGAATTGATGTTATGTTCAGTGATCAAGGTAGAGTTTGGCCGAGTCCAAATGTAAGTCTAGTTTTCGAATTTGTAAATGAGCGTTGAACGTACAAAATCTACTTTAAAAATCACTTTTATTGAAAATAAAGATTATTAAATCACATAAACTCTTATAAATCATCTACATAACAATTAAAATTCAATAAAATTTCAGCCTGACTCAGTTATCAAGTGATCCACCCAATCCAACTCATCCCCCGTTTGGTCGGTGAAAATGAAAACATGACCTCTAAAATTTTTCCGCGTCATCGAATTTTATAAAATGAAATCAAATTTGATATTGACATAAATTATGATTGTTCGCATGATCAAAAATTCATTTCGTTCTATGTACGCGAATTTGTTAAATATATGGAATACGTATTCACAATACGGCGGGCATAGACGAGTCATCATCTCGATTGTCTGGTCATTTTCAACAAAGAGAAGTCCGAGTCAAACCGAGAGATTCTGCTATGTGTGTACTTCTCTTCGTGACTTTTTAATAATTATACGGTAAACCCATGTGAATTTTTCGTTAAAGATGCTTCACGTATCGCAGATTGGAGTAAAAAAAAATTTGTTGTGGGTTGCACGTGAAATTTTTAAGTATTTTCGAATTAAAGGTTCTATGTCATCTGCGTTCACCTATGCTCGTAATGTATCTTGAAAAGCTAATAACTTAAAAACGTTAAGAGGCCTTCAATGTTCGAAACACATACAAAAATTGATCTTACCCGTGAAAAAATAGCCGATACTTACAATACGGCCAGCGCTCGGGACAACATTGGCTACCCAACCGGTGGCGTCCAACAGTAAGATCGATGCGCGGCCGATCGTGTTTACCTAGGTTGAAATTGAGCATAGGTGTACAACGAAATGCCAGTGCTGGCCCAGCAGCGCAATTTCAACGGCAGCCAACAGTAGGCGGTTGACGGTTACGCCAACCTTGGGCCGATGGGCGACCGATCCTGTTCGCCAAGGTTGAAATTGAGCATAAGCGTACAACGAAATGCCAAGCTGGCCCAGTGGCGTAATTTCAACGGCAGCCAACAGTAGGCGATTGACGGTTACGCCAACCTTGGGCCGATGCGCGGCCAATCCTGTTCGCCAAGGTTGAATTTGAGCATAGGCGTACAACAAAATGCCAATGCTGGCCCAGTCGCGTAATTTCAACGGCAGCCAACAGTGGGCGATTGACGGTTATGCCAACCTTGGGCCGATGCGCGGCCGATCCTGTTCACCAAGGTTGAAATTGAGCATAGGCGTACAACGAAATGCCAATGCTGGCCCAGTCGCATAATTTCAACATCAGGCAACAGTAGGCGGCCGATAGTTATGCGAACCTTGGGCCGATAATGTTTACCGTTTAATGTGTTGTCAAGATCGAGAGCTCAATGTAAATACCGGCAGATAACGAACTGTTGGTGCTGGGCCAGCATAGGGCCTTGGACGTCAGCCGTACATGATCCCACTGTCTTAACATTGTATTAATTTGTTATGGATTGCTATCTACAATGATTACAGATGTGAGGTTCAATTATCATAAACTATTCCCACGTTAATTGGTGTAAATATACAAAACCATACGGTATTACACAGGTGTTATGATATTTTGATATTATTCTTCATCAGGATCAATAATTTCTATAAAAATCAATATTTTGCCATCATAGATATATCATATTAAGCGCTCTCTTTTAATGCTCATAATTTTAGTACAAATTTGAAATGTAGATTTCAAACATGCTGAAAAAATTTCTATACAGAGTTTTAAAAAATTGACCGTTTTTCGGATTCAGAGACCTCGAATTTTATTTTTATACACGTTAGTAATCCATTACTTGTTTGTCATCGTATCTTATTGGAGTATGAATCAGCTTATAGAAAAAGTTACATTTCATAAGTTTCGAAGTAGTCGATAGTGTAGTGGTTAGGGTCCCGAGTTAGTGATGTAGACATTAGGAAGGAAAGTCGTAGGTAGGCAGTTCGAATCCTGCTCAGGCTGAGAATATGTAACTTGAATAAATATGAACGTACTTGGTTTTTTTTGTTTTTCTTTAAATATATACCGTTCGAGATAATTAATATTCTTATAGACTCGGAAAATGATAATTATTAACATAAATTTAATAGCAATTTAATAATCTATTAATAAAAACCGATGCTCGGCCGACGTTAGACCAGTCTCGGCACCAACGCTGGGCCAGCTTTGGTGTCAACTCTGGGCTAACGCTGTTCGCCAACTGTAGGACCGGTGTAACATTACGGAATCAATCCAAGCGTTGCCCCACGTTGATGACAACGCCCGGCCAGTTGTCGAACATAGCTAGCGCAATACTGGGCTGATGCTGGGCCTTTTGTAAATCTTTTCACGGGTTCTTGCGATTCCATGCAAAAAAATGTATGGTTACACGTGAAGGTCGACTCTACCGAACTACCTTAAACAACAACTTCGTGTATGATGGAGGGAAATAGGCTTAATCAATAAAGTATATATTCATACATGGAGATATTTAAATCTTTAAAAATGTACCTTGAAAAAAAGAATCGCCGAAATGGAGCCCGAATTCGCGGAAAGCCTTGACAAAATTTGAACCATTATCGATAACAGTTGCAAATACTTTAGATCCGAGCAGTCCATACGATTCGTGAATATCTTTGATGACTCCTGCTATTTTGTCATACGAATGTTCGCCTTTAAGCCGCCGACATGCTATTGCATACGATTTCCGTTGCATATTCTGTTCGTCAATCTAAACATGATCGAAAGGACATTTTTAAATATTACCAGAAAATGTTGCAGCAAAGAATGTACCGAAAAATTCTGGGGAAATAGAATCTTTGATACATTCTACAATACATATAATACAAAATACAATATAAAAACGAATTACCCAATGAACAGTCATGCCAATAAACCGGTGACTGCGAGATGACCAATAATCAGCAGTCGTACAAACATATGAGACTGTGGACAGTTCAGCGGAAATATTGGCAATGGTTTTCTCAAACGTTTGTTTTATCTGCCGGCCAATGGACTGAGCCGACAAATGTCGAAGCTCCTTGCCATGCTTCTTAATCTTCATGTCTAGATATATAAATGAAATAAGTTTGTGATTTGATGAAATATAAAGGGACTAATTAAAATACGTAAAACATTAACCATCAAAGATTTTCCTAAATGCTGGTGATTCGACGGTGTTCAGTGGTGCCAAAGTTTCCAAAACATAATTGATAACATTTTTCTCAAAACGTCCTTGGGAAAATGAACAGTATGTTTTATAGTTATCTCCATCATCATCGGTCTTTTGTTTTTTGTATTTTTTTTGCGCATACTCTTGATAATCTTCGAGCGCTCTTTTGTGTACTGCCTCGAAGTAAAAACACAATCATTTTTTACAACTAAATGTTCGCTAAATAAGTAGTTATGTAAATAAAATAATGAAAACATGAATTTTTTATCTTCAAATGCTTAACATAATTCGATGATGTTTTTAATGACCCGCTGATGGTGTGGTGTTTACCACTTTCTTTTTTACACATTTGGCAAATGCCTACAACCGTTCCATCTAACGACAACTTATTCAGATCGGGCGAAAAAAATGTACCATCTAGATATGCTCGACGACTACAGTCAACTAAAAGTTCATTTTGCAATTGCTCTATGTTTTTTATTTGCTCTGTTGGAACACTGCAAGCAGCTGGAGTATAGTTTCATAGGGATTCTTACAATCCCTATGAAAAACTTCGTCATGCTCATCATCTGATGTCTTGTCAAGACTCTCATGATGGCAGGACGGCCCACCTTCTAAGTCACCGCCTCTAGACATTTTCACTGTAATCTATGAAGAAATAAGGGTAAACCTATAGAGGTTCAGAGAACAGGGGTAAACCTATAGAGGTATCAGAAAAAGTACTAACAATCCTCGAATTTCTTATATAAAAATTACGTTTTCTGTTAGTACACTCAATTTTTAAATTAAATCGATTGGCGATGGTGATAACGTTGTAAACCATGGGCATTATAGATATAATTTCAATTTTTCAACGTTCATTGTTCAAGATTTATGATTATCATTATTTTTCCGCGGAGTCAAAAAATAATAATTTGAGCATTTATATAGACCTAGAGTTGCCAAAAATAGTGACACTTTCAATAATTACTTTCATATTGAAAAAATGTATCCATTGGAACAATTTTTTATTTATTTAAAAAGACGTATGGTTGTGAATGAAAATGTAAAATTTCATTACAATAAATAACTTAGATGAACTGGAGTTGTAGTTTTTGTAAAACAGTTTTTCATAAAATGCTGTTAGCGGTAATCGCGATTCCGAGTGTCGCTTTAACCCAAACATGAAAAAAATAATATTTCTTAAACTTGACAAAAACATTTTTTACATGTACAACCAAAATTCAACAAAAAAATCGTTCGATAAATACTAGATAATTATTTGAACTCTGTACCACATTTCATTCAAATCAGTCGTATCGTTTTCAAAATAGAATGATTACCATTTTAAAACACATCATTTTGAATAAGAGTATTTTGATTTTCGAAAATCTTTCTAATTGAGATGACATTTTTTTCGCATAACTCCAAAATGTTCTCGACTGCTAAAAAATTTGTAGAAATGATATATGATAGGTGACACTATCAAATACAAATATTTAAAACAATCGAATTTTTTGACCGCTCTAGACGTAAGCCCTTAAGAACACAAATTTTACACATGTTATCGTAGAAAGATGAAACTTCATACGAAATTATAAAGGCATCGAATGAACAATTTCTTAAGAGAAAAAGTGTGAATGATTCATATTGAAAACAAAAAAATTCAAAAATATCCTATGCAATCTACAAAATGGTATTTTGCGGCTAACAAAAAATCGTCTGATTGTTTGTTGAATGATCTTTTCTTGGCGACAAATATTAATTTTCCAGAAAAATTCAAGTTATTCAATCGTGACATAATGTTGAATTCTGCATAATATGCAAATTCATATTACATATTATGCATATATGCATAATGATGAATTTTGAAGAATGGACGTTAATTATTTATTGACAAGATTGAATAAAAATGTATGCCGAACGATTGTTCCCAATATCAACAATTAGATGTGGTCCCAGGTGTGGCCTTTTCCCCATTTATATAACACGCGTTTTGGAGGGGTCTGTACCTTTTTTCTCTGCCTGTTTACTAATTATTCTAAAAATATTTCTTGCTCACAAATCTATTGTAAACAGATACAACAATCCATATGGATGATGAAAAGTCAATTAACTATCGATTTTCACATTTAATTTATACGTCATTGGCAATGAACATTGGTTGTCGCTAAAATCGCGCTTGTCGTAATTAATCGTCTTGTAAATACTATTTCAACTATTCATTATTGAAATTTATAATATTTATATAATATTGCGAGAATTCAAGGATTTTTGAGTATTGCAACGATATATATATTAGTAATTGAAAAAAGAATCTACGCGGTGAAATGGCAGAAATTCCTAAAACTCATCAAATAAATCATCCTTTCATACAAAATTTAAGAAGCGAACATGTGCTATCAAAAAACGTGTTTTGCTTACATTTGGAGAATCTAATTGAAATAAACTTTGAATACATATAATTATATATTGACAAAACAAAAGTACTTTCCAAAACAGAAATTTTAACCATTTCGCTTTCGTCGGTTTTTTCAGGGAGTTATACGTTATCGTTTCAAAAGATATCCATATTAGATTCATAAAAGAAATACGGTGAACAATAAACCCACCGTCAGCCTAAGCTTAAAACGTTTAGAAAGGAAATAAGTTTATTAAGAAAATTAACAGTAAAATCGAAAGAGACTAAAACTGTGGAAAAAAGGTTTTCTGTCTCAGAACTGCGAAAATTGATTTGTGTAAAATATTTAAATAATTTGCTATGTCTTTAAATGACAGTACGTTTCAATACAAAAATTTGAAACAGTTTTATAAATTCGGTTTGCTCGATTTTGAAGGAAATCATTGGTACTAGTAGAAAAAAGCGGAAGATTTTTTAAAATTTGATTTGCGATTAACGTATTCACATTGAAGTTATAAAAAAATCAGACAAGTTACTTACAATCAGCTCCAAAAGAGAAAATAAATCAACACAATAGAAAATGCGAATTGAAAATAGTGGTCGATCGGACCTGGAATGATACATTTATATGAGGCATTCCACGCCAAATCGGCCACTTTTGAAATTTGCATTGTTTATTGTTTTGATTATTTTTCCTCTAATAGAGCTCATTGAAAGGAACTCGTCTGGTTTTTTTTTAATTTTTATGTCAACACGTTGATCGGAAACGAATTTTAGAAACATTTTCCGATTTTTTTCTTCAGATATCAATAACTCGCTCAAAAATGCAGTAAACCTAATGGATGAAGGGGTCGAAATTTTAGTTTTAAAACGTACTTTCGTTTGAGAATATGCAGTAAACTATCAAAACATTACATGAATCAATTTTTTCAATTATAAACATGAAATGTTTTTTTCCACACAGTTAGCCCCCTTCGATTTTGCTGTTAATTTTTTATAAAAAACTATTATTTTTTTGAGAAATTTTAAGCTTAGTATGATCGTGGGAAAATCGTCCGTTGTATATTTTTATAATTAAAATATAGATTTTTTTACAATCAATTATCTATAACTCCCTGAAAAATCGAACAAAGCGAATCGTCTAGGGGGTCAAAATTTTTGTTCTGAAATGTACTTTTGTTTAAAAATATGTGAAAAATTATTCCAAGTTTACATCACCTAGTTTTTCCAATTCTAAGATAAAATAACCTTTTTTCATAGCGATTATACTAAATAATTTGTTTCTTTAATGTTTGTACGGAAGCATGACTCATTTAATTAATTTTAAGCTAAGAAGGAACGTGAGAAAATAGATAGTACTATTTTTCAAATTGTCAATGTTATTAAAGATTTTTGTTGTTGATTAAACTAATATTTCTCCATAGTTATACTAGTCTTAAAATGCATTAAATGAATAGTAGTTTCCTATCAAAATTTAGCAGCACAATCAAAAGGGACTAACACTGCGGGAAAAAAACATTTCTTGCTGGTAATTAAAAAATTGATTTATGTAATCTTTAAAAAATTGTTGATATATTTTTAAATGAAAGCACCTGTTAAAACGAAAAATTTGACTCCCTTATCCATTTAGTTTGTATGATTTTTCAGGGATTTGTGCATGATTAATAGTAAAAAAAAAATCACAATTTAATTATAAAAAATACAATGAACGATTTTCCTGTCGTCAAACTAGGCTTAAAAGTCATTAAAAAAATGATAGTTTTTGATAAAAATTCAAGAGCACAATCGAAATGGGCTAACATTACGGAAAATAATATTTCTCGCTTAGAATTTGAAAAATTTTTGTATTTAATATTTTAACGAATTCCTACATATTCTTCTACGAAAGTACGTTTTAAAACTAAAATTTTGACCCCTCATCCATTCGGTTTACTGCATTTTTGAGAGAGTTATTGATATTCGAAGAAAAAAATCGAAAAATTTCGAAAAAAATCGTTTCCGATGAACGTATTAAGATAAAAATTTCAAAAAAATCAGATGAGTTGCTTTCAATGAGTTCTATTAGAGAAAAAAAAATCAACACAATAAAAAATGCGAATTTCAAAAGTGGCCGATTTGGCGTGGAATGCCCCATATATATTCACTTTTATTCTATCTCTTTCGCCCGTCTTCTCTCTCTCTCTCTCTCTCTCTCTCTCTCTCTCTATGTCGGCGTTTTTAAAATGCTTGATACGCTATCATTGTTCTTTGTTCTACTAGTGTTACTACTCATTTATATTTCGTATATTTCATATTATTCCACTTTACTTTAATCTGTACTAAATACTTAATAATGTACTATTTACAATTGTCATCATTTGCCCCATAATTAAAAAAATCTAGGGCATAATAAAACATATCAATCAATCAATCTCTCACTCTCTCTCTCTCTCTGGGTGTTATTGTTTCCTACCTGTTATTCTCATTCATTCAAAATCTTTTTGATCATTTACTCTCACATTTTGTTATTTTTATTATTTTTTTTTTTTATAAACAACGTTTTCTTTTATGTTATTTCATTATGAGAATAATTTTAATTTTTACATTCTTATGGAGTATATAATTTCTATTTCCAAGTTTTCATTTTAAACGTGATAAAATCTCGTTCAAGAGCTAGAAGGACTGCGTGTTGTGTATGTTTACGCGTTCGTGTCCTTCATAGTGCGCCCTGTCTCTACAGTCATAGTAAATCAGAAAAAGAGGCTACTTGTGTAATTGTGTCGGCAATTTTCTATCCGGTCTAACAGGACAATAGCGGTAAGTATTGTTCATTTGATTTATTGAATATTATTCGATGCATTACTCCGTTTTTTTATTGCGTAATGATTGGTTTTAAGTATAAGCAGTAAAGACAAATTGAGAGATTAGAAGGTAAATGAAGAAAAGGACAACGAAATTTCTGACATTAAGATCAATTACTGAAGAGTGAGATTTATTACAAACGTATATAATCAATTAATATACTTACATCGATTCGCGATGTCGATGAATATCAAATGATGGTCACTTTTTTATATACTACTTTTATATATATATGTATCACTTCTGAAATAACATCGCTGTTAAAAATATCTTTTCACTTCAAATTATATAGAGGCACTTATCGCGTAAGCTGTACGTAGCAGAATGACAACGTGGTCGCAAATTTGTCGAGATCGTTTCGAATTACAACAATAGACATATATAGATGATGCACAAAGGCTGTTCGCTCCGTATAAACAGAGCGCAAAAACTCTCACTTTGGCTGCGTTCGAGGAGTCACTATTTGCGCTAAAAATGCGACCTATAGTAATAATATTTAATGGTAGCGTTAGCGTTTGTAGCGCAAATAGCGACTCCTCGAACGCGCCTTTTATATACTAAATCAGATATACAGGGCACAGACCGTGTAACATAGACGAATTTCAAGATTGAAATATGGCGACTTGAAATTAAACCTCGAGTAAAGGTACACGGCACGACTTGCCTGCACGGTTTAAACATTATCTTTTTGAAACATATGTCAAGATACTGTCACGTTTAGAAGGTCCGATTAAAATTAATACAAAAAAATAATAACTTACTCAACAAAATATCAATTTATAGAATTATTGTTTTTATTGAACAATTACTGAAAAAACGAGAATTATATTTAAACGTAATGTTAAATTTTCGGAAATAGTTGGAAACGCGGTGCTTCGGGTATTGAGCAAACACTCTTTAAAAATGTATTTGTCTCGAGTCGCTACCGCAACTTTAAATTATAAAAATTCAGTATCAACTGTGCTTGGAAATAGATATAGTCTTACTGTAATAAACTGACATTACCACGATCCGTTAATAAATTTATTTGTATATTTTTGTTTTTAGAAATGGGCAATTCTTTGGAATTCACCGGAAAAAAAAATCAACCATGCCACAAGGAAAAGGAGGAATATGACAGAGAGAAAGAAAAGGCAAGAGAAAAGAAACAAAAAGAGGACGAAAAAGAAGAACGCGTCAAAATATTATCGGCTTTGGAGACGTTGTCGTTGCAGCAG